>JANHCV010000006.1:1200000-1800000 GCA_025594325.1 Blastocladiella emersonii ATCC 22665
CAGGGATCGGCGGCCAGCAGGTTCCCTCTCTCTCCCTTGCAACCTGCACCCTTTCATGAATCATCACTGCCGGTAGCCGAACAACCACATCAGCGACTATGGGCGCCATCGAGATCCCCGGCCTGCCGCTGTGGGCGACGGTCCTGCTCTCGGCCGCGTTCGCCGCGACCGTGTGCATCCTGGTCGCCTTTGCGATTGAGCGGTTCGGCGGCGTCGTGGGCGGGCTGCTCGGGAGCATGCCAACCAACATCATCCCGCCGGCGACGGGCATCTGGCTGCAGTTCAACATGGCGGGTAGCGGCCGCGACGGCGGGCCCGCGTACCTCACGGCGGCCGGCGTGCAGGAGTACCAACGCGCCATGGTGTCGGTCGTGTTCGGCATGCTGCTCAATGTGCCGTACTTGTTGTTGTGGCGGGTAAGTTCGGCTGTTTGGTGTGTGCCTGGCGGGCGCTGACGCAGCGAGCGAGTGTAGCACCTCCCAGGCCTGCTCCAGTCGCGCTTCCCGTCGCTCTCGCTGCGGCAACTCCTCGCGGCCGTCGTCGCGATCGCCATCTCGGCATGGCTCGCCGCCGCCGTTGCGCTCGTCGCGATCCTGAACGCCGTGAACCCGCGGCCCGTGCTCGACAAGTCGGGCGGGCCATGGACGCCGGATCTGCCCGCGATCCCCTCCTCGCTCGCCTCCTCGTACACCGCGGCCCTGCTCGTGACCGGCTTCATGCTCGCCGTCGGCGGATGGGCCGGGTGGACCTCCCCGCCCGCGCCGCGCGGCAAATCGCGCGTCCCATTGACGACAATGCTCTTCCGCGGCGCTTTGGCCGCGACCGCCGTCGCGACGGCCGTCCTGCTGGGCCAGGTGTCGAGCTACGCGGCAGGGATCGCGGCACCGTTCCCGGCCATCTTCATGTCGACGCTGGTCGGCGTGTGGCTGACGAGCGGTGCGGCGGTGAGCGGCGGGGCGATCGCACCGCTGTTGCTGGGAGCGAGCAGTAACGCGTTGTTTGCGCTCGTGTCGGCCGCGGTTGTTGGGCGGGTCCCGTTCGCGGGCGTGGCCGCGGCGTCGTTTGCGTGTGGACTCGTTGGGGTGAGTGCGCCGAGCTTCTTCTTCCTCCGCTGGCGCGCGGGGAAGGCGGCAGAGGAGACCGCGGCGGCGACGGCCAAGCTGGTCAGCGACGAGGCGGCGGAGAGCGGCGACCAGGTGTAATGTCAAGTATGTATAGATAGGAACGCGTTTTTGGCTCATGTTGATGGAGATGTCGCTGCTGGTCCGAGGACGGGTGCTGGTGGCGCGGCCAGCATCACGACGTCGCCATCGCCGTCGTCGCCGTCGTCTGGTGTTGGTCTTGGGAAGGCGGGCGTTGTCGCGGACTTGCGAATGACGGGCGAGATGATGGTGCGGCACGTTGCCAGGCGATCTTCGAGGCTCTAACCGAACGGGGGGAGAATGACATGAGTGATGTGAGCGTGCAAATTCGGATCTTTTCGAGACACACATGGCGGATGAGGGGTGAGGGGACAAAAGCAGGGGAGCGAGCGGGTCGGACGCGGCCGAGCGGGGAATCGAGAGGGGAGGGAAACGGGTAGAGAGCGGGCAGCGCGCACGCGTGACGCTCAGGCAGCGACGTGGGTGCGGCGTAGCCGGCGGCGAGTGCGGAACACCGAGTGGAAGCGCACCTTGACGCGCGTCATCATCTGGCGGACCAGGGCCGACATGTCGCTCGACTTCATTTCGGAGATGGGCGGCGGCGGTGGTCCCGGTGCGCCGCCCGGTGTGGCGGGGTTGCACCGCGCATCGTGCGTGGGCCAGTCGGACGACACGGTGGACAGCGCGGCGCCCGAGTCGGCGATCGAGGGCGGCGGCAGCGGCAGGGATGGCGTCGAGACCGACCCCGCGCGGCGCGGCACGGGGCTCGGCGTGTTGAGGATGCCCGGTGCCGACGCCATGGGTGTTGGTGGTGGCAGTGCGAGAGCGGCGGCGGGTGTGGAAGGGGTGAAAGCGTGCGCGGGAGGAGGAAGCGACGGGTCGTCGGCCTCGGCCATGACGACGTCGTTGTTGTCGTCGGAGCCGTCGGGCGAGGATGGGAGCGGGACGGCCTCGGCCTCGGCCATCTCGACGGAGACGGGGGCGAGGCACGGGTCGGGGAGCGCGGCGAACACGGTGCGCGACGGCGAGCGCGAGCGGGACGAGGCGCGGGACGCGGACGAGCGGGGCGACGGCGGCATCATGCCGGAGCGCATGTGGTGGTCCTGGATGCGCTCGCGGACCTCGAGTTCCGTGTGCAGGTCGCGCAGCTCGTCGCGCAGGCGCTGCGCGTCGGCGTCGAGCGCGGCCTTGCCCTCGAGCTCGAGTTCGAGCGCGGCGTTGGTCTCGAGGGCGCGGTTGTACCGCGCCTCGTAGTCGCTCGCGGCGCACTCGGCCTCGCGGCGGCGGCGCGCGAGCTCGTCGTTCTCGTACTCGAGCTCGACGGTGCGCGAGCGCAGGGCGGCGATCTCGGCGGTCGCCGCGGCGAGCTCGGCCTGGGCCTTCTCGAGGGCGTCGTTGACGACGGCCAGGTTCGACTGCGCGCGCGCCTGCGACTCGCCGAGATCGTGCTGCAGCCGCGCGGCGCGCGACTTGAGCGTCCCGTTCTCGGCCGCCAGCCGCTCAATCTCGCGCTCCAGCTCGGCCTCGAGCTCCTTGGAGTCGATCTGGAACTCGAGCAGCTCGTCCTCCTTCTCGTTCAGCTGCCGCTCGAGCTCCTCGACGCGCGCGCGCAGCTCGTCGGCCTCGTCCATGGCTCGGAGGTGGTGGTGATGATGATGCGCGCGGTGATGCGGTGGGGCGGTCGCCGGGTCACGGCAGCACGGTGGTCGATGCGTAGCAGTGGGCGAGGGATGATGACGGCGATGCGTGTCGATGCGTTGCAGCAAGTGGGGTACGCGGCGGGGCAGCAGCCGACGATCCGCCTCCCTCTGCTGGCGTTCCCGTTCGGAGAGTTGGGGCGGGAGGGCGCGGGCGGACGGCAGCAGCGGGCGGCGGCGGCGACGGTGGCGACGGTGGCGGTGCCTGGGAGATGCGTGCAAAGAGGTGCCACGCCGCAGAGAAAAGATCCAAGGTGCACGCGCGCTGCCTGCCACGTGCGTCGGGCCCCTGTGCGCCACTTTCCGCGCGGCTCGTCTGTCATCCGCCGCTGCTCTCCAGCTTGCACATGGCGCATACGCTGAGGCAACGGATACAATGGATCAAATGGATCAACTACATGCATCGCGCTTGCTCCTGCCGCTCGACGTCCTCGACCGCATCGCCCCCTTCGTCCCGCGGACGCGGCAGCACGGCCCGCTCGGCTCGTTTGACGCGCCCCGGCTCTCGCCCGGATCACGGCGCGCCTTGATCGAGCTTGGACTCGTGTCCCGCGAAGTGTGGAGACGCGTGAGCCCGCTCGTGTCGGCCTGCGCCTCGACCGCCGACCGCCCGTTGGACGCTATCACGCCAGCGTCCATTGCGAACCTGTCGTTCATTGCTCCGGTCCAGATGAATTTTGTCCGCACCCTGTCCCTGTGGTTCCCGCGGCTCTCGGCTTGGCCGAAAGAGCTCGGGATGTCGACCCAACTCGGCGACACACTTCTCGCGCAGACTCTGAGCAACGCCCCGTATCTCGCGTCGCTTACGCTTGGCATCGGCATGTGGTGGACCGAAGCCGGTCTCGTCGCCGCTCTCAATGCTGCTCCGTGCCGTACTGGACTCCTGGAGCTCGTCATCGTTCAGCGCCAGTCCCTCAACGTGCCCTCGCTCGCGCTTGATATCGAGCTCCCGCGACTCCAAAGACTCGTCATTGACTTGCACGTCGACCCTCTGCATCCCATGATTCTGCTGGCGCTTCCCGTCGCACGCGCACTCCGGTCCCTCGAAATCGCATGCATCGAGATCCCCGAGTCCGTTCTGTACCACATTCAGGATTGCTACACACGGATACAGCGGTTGCATCTCACCAAGATTGACGGGAACGCTAAGATCGTCAACCGCTTTGTTTTCGACTGGAATCCGAGCGAGTTAAAGGAGTTCTCCTTTGATTTCATCTACATTCTCGGGCTTTTCACAAAGCGCCCCCGTCTTGACTCGCTCCGGTCGTTGCGAATCCTGCCGCTGCGCGGCATGCGGCGCGGTGGTAGCGATTTGGACGTGCACGCCCTTGCCGCACTTGACCGGTTCCTTGACGCGCGGTCCCTGCCCTTGCTAGATTCGCTCTACCTCGAGGAGCTACTTGTATCCCCCAATCGACTGCAAAGGATCGCCTCGCTTCCAAGACTCACATCGCTCACCATGACACCAAGATGTTCGCTCGATCGCGCCTTCCTGACCGACGACACGGGCTATTTGGAGTTTCCCTCTCTCCGCGAACTCAATATCCCCTCCGACCTCGCGCGGCTCGCGTTCCGCAACATCGACGTGAGCCAGATTGACTCGATCACCATCGCTGACGGTGGTGGGCGGCTGCGCGCTCTTGAGCCCATTCGATTCCATCCATCGATGGAGGGGTTCCAGCCTGCTATCAGCCACCTGGATCTCAGCCGCTCGAGCGTCTCGCTTAGCGAACTCGATGCGCTTGGATCCGTGCGCTCGTTGGTGGTCGACCACGAGCACCTTACTGCCCTTCAAAGTCTTTCTCAGCCGTTGCCCTGGCTCGCAATGGTGAACACACTCCGTATCGTCTCAGCGAGCTCGCGGCTTGCATTGTCACACATCTGGCCGGCGTTTAGTCCGCGTAGTCTGACTCTCGCACCCCGTCCACTGGAAGCGCGATGCGACCGCGACGGATTGCTTGACGGGCATGACCGCCCCACTGTCTGTCTTGCTCATCCCAAGCTGGCGATCCATCAGCTCACCGCGCTTCCCAAGCTTACGCGGCTCTCGGTCCACTTTGCGTCGATGCGTGTCCAGCTGAACTCGGCGCTTGTTCTCGACTGGCACTCGCCGGCGAGCGCGCGAATTTGGACAGAGCTTGCGACAAAGCTTGTTGTCGAACAAGCAACTGCTGACTCGCTCTCGATCATCATTCGAGTCGCGCAAACGGGCCCTGCGCTGTCCGCGACCGCGGTAACTGACCTGATCCGCGCGCTGACCAGCCGCTCTACGGCGGCAAAAATCGTGTTTTGGATCGCGCACGGGTCGCTCGCGCCGCTCAATTCAGAGAAGACGCTGAACGAGCTCTCAGCCAAAGTTTTGCAGCGAACAGAGACACTTCAGCGCGATCCCGTCTCGCGTTCCGATCTTGACCAAGTGATTGCCGCCCTTGGAGCATTGCCCGCGCTCACGGTTGCTGTTGTGTCAGATCTAGTGTAGTGACAAGCTCTCGCGTTTGGAAATATGGATCTCGGATACATTTTCTCCCTCAAACTCGGCCGGCGTGCGTTTCTTGCTGGGAAGAGCTGTAGGGGTGAACGCCAAATCGACGCGACGCGACGCGTTGCGCCACTCGACACCCCACTGGTCTTTGTGGTGCCGCACCCATTCGAAAATGATGGTGTCAACTTGTCAAGGCTCAGTGCTTTTTCTCAGCTGTAGCTTTAGCGAAGCTGAGTTTCTGTTTGAGCAATTGAAACCTATCAGAGACATCAACCTTCACGTGAACCAACTTCGTCTGCAGTTCTGGCCCCCCGACCCCAACTCTCTTGGTCTAGCTCTCATTCCAAGTCCCCGACTCCCCGCATTGGCCTCAGCTCTGTGTAATAAAAATTCTGACACTGCTTTTTGACGAGGCGACCTACTTGAAAGTCTTCAAATGTGCGTCAACCTGGAGTGACAGTGGAGCGGTCGGTCGGTGCTGTCTCCCACTGCTGCGCCACCCGCTGAGCCACCCGCTGAGCCACCGCTCTCCGACCCCGCCTGCAGCTCCGTCGCCAACCGTTACGACCGCTTTCGAACAACAATCACCGCAGCATCAAGGTCGCGCAAAGATCATTTTGAAACACCCGGCGCAAAATATAGGTCCTCTATTTCCGCTGATTCCCTTAACTGTCTTTAATCTGGCCGCCCGAACTTCCGCGCTTCGATCCGCCTTTGTCTTTCTCTTTAGGCGCAAAAAAAGTCTAGAGTTCGTGAATCGCCTAGTTGCCGTGATAGTACAAGGTCATGGATCTGGGTCATCGTTTGCAAGTAAATGATTTCATTGTTGGCGATGGGTAGCGTCTACATAGCGATTACTGAGGGGTAGCGATGACGTGACGTACACATTGACTGGAGAAAGCTCAACATGCACGCAGCAAGGCGAGAACGGTGCGACGCGAGCCCAAAACATAGGTTTCAGGTGGCGAGAACGACCCCGAGGATCCACGACCACGACTGGATCACGCCAGCTAACCGAGTCTAGCCCGGCGATAAGGAAGAAGGCTCAGCAGCGTCAGGCGTGTACGCGCCCACTGCATCATACTGAAAGTAGTCAGCCGCGCATCGTGGTCGACACCGCGTACCGCGTTGTGCGGGTCGACCTGCGCGACACAATTCTTTCTCGCTCCAACGCGTCGTTGACGAGGTTACGGGCGAGGCGCACATGCGCATCGTTGACGTGATCGACGTCAAGGACTGGCCCTGCGTCAAGATCCCCTTGGGCTCGATCCTGATCGCTGGTCAGACGTTGGCCGCGGGCGAAAGATCCTCACGGCGACGCTCGTTGCGTTCCGCTCAATAGCCATCGCCCAGAACGCGAGTCAGGGTGACGCCCATACACTGCGGCGCTTCACGACGTCGTCCAAATTATCCAAGTTTTTATTAACCTTCCCGCCCACTGCAACACACCGCGCTTGATCCGTCACGCGCCGATCAGCAACCCAGCAACGGTCGCTGCCGCGGACCTGGCCTTGGCCTTCTCGTCAGTGGCTTCTTCACTCGCGAAGAGTGCCGCCGATGCAGCCTCGCACCAGTTCGGCGAGGTGGATCGCAAGCTTACGAACCGCAACACAGAAAGCACACGGCGGGAACAGGTGCGTGAGGTCGACTGGTTCATAGACTTCTTCTCATGGACCGGGACCATGAGCAGGTGCTCGGGCGAATGTTCTCTCCAGCAAGGCTGCGGACGAACCGCGCTCAGGAACAAGGCGGCGTGGGCAGCCGCGACCCTTGCCACGAGGGCTTCTCCCGCTCCTCAACTTTGTTAACTCAGTTAACTTAACTGGCACGGACTTTCGGGCAGCCAGCGCGACATGATTGAGTCCAGCCTCAGTTCCGACCATGAGCCACGGCTAGAGTGCGTGCTCAACCGAATAACGTGATTTTCTGCCGAGTGAGTTGTACCTGCGCTGCTGTTCTCATCATCAACACGTCAGACTAAAGCTACAGCTGAGACCCAAGTGTGTGCGCAGCACACACACCTAGTAGGAATATACCGTGAAATTGATCTTTATTGCGAGGTGCGGTCCAAAGACTGATGCGGTTGGTATCGAACTAGTTGGACTCACCACGGGGCTCCAATCCATTACGCAGCGCCGGCGAGCGACACGAGATCCGCGTGGATGACCTCCTTGTTCACGATACCAAGCTACGGCAAGCGGTAGCGCGGCGTTAGTGCAGGTCGTGGCGTTGTTCCATGGAGTGAGGAGCTTCGGGTCGCGAACCGCGTACGGCTTCGTGCTCAGGTGGTCGACCGCGAGCGCCACACACGGGCAGTGCTCTTGTAATAAGCCCCTGACTGTCTCACGCAGTGTCTCGCAATGCCACATCCGATACTTAAATGGGGAGGAGAGCGCCGACCGCTCTCGCGCTCGCTCAGACAGGTTTGCGTGGTTCATGCGGGCGGCGCCGCCGCAGCAGCTCAGGAGGCCTCGCCGCAGCACCTGCTGTTCGGAATGTGATCGCAGCAAGCTCCACGCGGCTCCGCGGACGCGTTGAGTTCCTTCTGGTGCAACTTGGGCCTCAGCTTTTAGCGACGACGCGCTCGCACTGGAACGAAACTGTTTGTGGCCACTTCAGGAGCGTAAAAAGCTATATTTCAATACTAGAATCGACGCTGTTGGAACCCGAGACGGTTTTGACCCGAGCTCAGTTACGGCGGTTGAGCTTGATCTCGATGCCCGTAGAGTGGAGCAGGTTCTCGCTCGGCGTCGTGTCAGGGACACCGGCCAGCGCGGCCCTGTTGCCCGTGACGGTCCAGTCGTACCGGAGGAGGAGCATGGACAGTATGACGCGCTGCTCGATGATGGAAAACGACTGGCCGAGGCAGACGCGCTGGCCGCCGCCGAACGGCCCCCACTTGTAGTCGTGTGCGCTCGGGTTCATGGCCCTGACCTTGTCCTCGTTGGCGAGCCACCGCTCGGGCTTGAACTCGGCCGCGTCGTCACCCCAGTACTCCCGCGCCGTCTGCACCGCGTACACGTCAGATGCGACGATGCCGCCCTTGGGCAGGCGAAGGCCGTTTGACAGCATGACCGGCTCCATGAGCTCGCGCATCGGCATCGCGGGCACACTCGGGTACAGGCGCATGGTCTCCTTGATGATGGCCGTGACGTAAATCATCCGGGACTGCTCGTCGTTGGTCGGGAACGGGAACTCAGCGGTCGTCGTGCCCTTGTCCACGTCACCTATAATGTTGAGCATCTCGGCGCGCGCCTCGTGCTGGATCTCGGGGCGCATGCCGAGCAGGTATTGCGCGAACGTGAGCGCGTTGACCGTCGTGTCGTGGCCCTATGCGCGCGCGCCAAGCATCGAAAAAACGTGCGTCCTCATCCGTCGGACCACACTTGAACTCAAGCGGCGGGAGGCACGCGGCGGAGGTCGCCGGGAAGAACGCGCGTCGATCAGACGAACGTGAGCGACACGTCCCACGGCGCGGGACGCGTTGCGCCACACGGAGCAAGGCAGGGATCCGCACTGCTTCGGACGCCTCTCCACCGTCTCTAACTGCATGCAACGACACCATGGAATGCCTGCGCGTGCTCCAGGACCTCGAGGCCGCGGGGACCAAGCTGCGCACGCCGTTCCTCGACCACCTGTTCCGCGACTTCTCGCCGTCGCAGTCGGCCGCCGTGCACCAGGCGCTGCACGCGTTCCACACGCGCGACCGCACGGGCGAGGTGTTTGACTTCCGCGCCGCGTACCACCAGTTCGCCGACTGGCTGTTCGGGTGGAACGTGAGCGAGATCGCCGCGAGCGCCGCCGCGACGCCCGCGACCGCCGATGACGCGCCACGTCGGTTCACGGCAGCCTCGCGCGGGTTGGGCGATGGCGCGCTCGACGACTCGAACCCGCTCATCAGCGATGGCGTCGGGCCCGACTCGACGTACTCGGTGCGCCGCGTCCCGCGCAACATCGACCTTCGTGAGGCGACCGAGCGCACCGAGTGCGCGCGCCTGCTCGAGACGTTCCAGACCCAGTACGCCATGGGCATGCGCCACCTGCGCCGCTCGAGTATCCTCATGGAGGAGCGGCTGCCGCTCATCGGCCGCAACATTGCCCAGCTCACGTTCGCGGACGACATGGCGGGCGAGCACGAGGACGAGCGCGCCGTGTGGGGGACCGGACCCAGCGACGGCGAAGCCCCGTCATCGGGCCCAATGGCTACTTCTGCCGCGAACCCGACCCGGCTCGTCAAGCCGCTCGCCGCGGGCGGCATGGCGTCGGCTGCTCCACCACCCGCGTTCGCCTCGGGCGTTGACATGGACCCGATCGACTCGAACATTGACGCAATCCTCAACTCGGTCAAGGAGACGCTCGAGGACCGCCCGCTCATGACGCCCGGTACCGACGGACTCGGTTCGTCGCTGATCGAGCCGGTGCAGCCGCGGCGCGGCGTCTCCCGCCGCAACTCGCTCGTCCATGGCAACGGCCCCGCGCCACCATCTCGCCGCGGCTCGATCCACGGTAAAGACGGTGCAGACGGCGCGCCTCACCCGCCCATGTCACGGCGCAACTCGGTCGCCAACGGCGGCAAGGCGCCGCTCCCGAACATCAACTCGTCGACCGCGTCGCCCACGAACCGGCGGGGTGGCGCTGCGAGCCGCGTGCCGACGCCCGGTAGCCGGCCCGAGACGCAGGGATCGCAGGGATCGCAGCACTCGTCTGCGCCCTCGTCCTCGGGCTCCAAGCCGACAACGGCGCCTGATGCTCCCGCCGAAGCCGCCGTCGACCGCGTCATCTCGCCGCCGGGCAGCGCCGGCTCGACGCGCCTGGTCGCGCCCGTGCAGCTCACCGAGGCCGAGATTCTGCGGCAAGACCTGGACGCCGTGTTCCTCGACGTGTCCATGACGCTCGACCTGCACATTGCGTGCGCCGTGTCGTGCGTCGTGGTGCTCGCGTTCGCCGAGCTCGTCAACGACCGCGCGCTCTACTCCAAGTTCCTCGCCGCGACGCACGCGCTCGGCGTGCAGCTCGTGTCGACGCCGCTCCGCGTCGTGTGGGACCTGACGCGGCGCGCGGCTGCTGCTGCGGGTAACGTGCCCGCGCCCCTCGCGGCGCAGCTGTGCGACCTATCGGCGTTCAAGGCCGTCATGACGGCGATCCTCAAGACGCGCGCGTACAAGCCGGGCGACCGGCACTTTCTCGCCATGTCGCGGCTGCACGCCAAGCTTGCGGTGCTGCACCACCTGCTCGTCGGCGTCGACATGTTCCTGTTCCCGCCGCTCGTCGCCGCGCACGTCGGCACGCTGCTCGGCGCGTCGGGCGTGGTTCTGGGGGTCGGGATGTCGGGCGTCAAGGCGCTGCGGCCGACGGCCTTCGACGGGAACATCTGGGTCACGGGCGGGTACGACTGCAAGGTGCGGATCTGGGACCTGGCCGAGGCGACGTGCCTCGCGCAGTTCACGGGCCACAAGTCGATCGTCACGGACGTGCACTTCGTCAAGGCCGACGCGTACATTGTCAGCGCGAGCTTCGACAAGACCATCAAGGTGTGGAACGCGCAAACGGCGGCGTGCGAGCGCACGCTGCTCGGGCACGCCGACAGCGTCACGACGTGCGACGTGTCGCCCGACGGCCGGTACATTCTGTCGGGCAGCCTCGACGCGACGCTGCGGCTGTGGGAGTTTGCGTCGGGCGACTGCCTCGCGACGGTCAAGAAGCACACGCGGTACGTCAAGGCGGTCAAGTTCTCGCCCGACGGCCGGTACGCGGCGAGCGCGGGGCTCGACCGCCGCGTGTACATCTGGGACGTCAAGATCCTCGCCTACTCCAAGTCGATCACGCACGTCCGGTGCATCGAGGCCCACGACGACTACGTGCTGGCGCTCGACCTCGCGCGGCCGTCGCTGCTCGTCACGGTCGCCCGCGACATGACCGTCAAGCTGTGGGACTACATGACCGGCCACTGCATGTACGCCGTAACGCTGTCGCCCGCGTGGGCGTGCACGGTCGCGTTTGGCGCGGACGCCGAGCTGTTCGCGGTCGGGTGCTTTGACAACTCGGTCCACGTCTTCCGCACCAAGTCGGGCGAGCGCGTGCGCGTTCTCAAGGTCCTCAACGCCGGCGTGCTCGCGGTCCGGTTCCCGAAGCGCGGGTACGACGCGGTCATGTGCGGCACGTCCGAGGGGTTTGTCCAGAAGCTGGTTTTGTAACACGATATATCAGAAAGTTATACGTGTGCATGTGGTTCACTGAAGGCGCCATCACGCCTGTATCCGTCGGATCAGACGCGTATATCAAACGTCATGCCGTGCTACAGTGATGCACGACACAGCGCCAAGGCGCGTGCTCACGATGCAGACGCTCGGGTCCCTCGACCGGATCCACGGCGTGATCATGCAGTGCGCCGCGGTGTGTCCCGTTGTCAACGGCTTCTCGCTCGTGGCGCTCGAGATCAAGATGGCCATCACGGGCGACGTGGCTGATATCGCCGTGCACAAGGACGCACAGCACCAGTGGGGTGTTTTCGGTGCCATGACCACGACTGACGCCGCCCTGGGCCTCCTCAAATCGTCGCCCAACACGCAGCACGCCGTGGTTGCGCTGGCCGCTGAGCAGTACCAGCGGTTCTCGCCCCCGGGTGGCGGCGTGCTGGCGGGATGGATGTGTTTCTTGTTCACGATATACCCAACCACGCACTCAACCCACGGGGAATCGTGACTGTCTCCAGCTATGTGCGGAGATCGCGCCATGATGGCATGGCCTGGCTGCGGTGTGGCCCTCGTCGCGGCTGCTGAATCGAGGGCGCGCCACCAGTCGCGACGCGTCGCACGCGTCGCGTTTCGTCTCCCCTACTCCCCTCGTTCCGGCCGCGCCTTCAACCTACATGTAAACACTACCATACAATGCAAACAGGCTATCCGGTCAAACACTCGGGCCTGGACCGTGCTGGCGACAGCGTGTCGCCGGACCCGGACCCGCGCCCACTCAAACGACAGCGCCGGCCACGCGTGTCGCACGCCTGCCAGTCGTGTCAGCGCCGCAAGACCAAGTGCGACGGCCAAACGCCGTGCCGTTGCTGCAGCGAGAGCCTCCTCGAATGCCAGTACAGCGGCGCGAAGCCGGGCCAGGCAAGCAGCTCCGCGACGTGTCCCTGACGACGTGGTTGTTCGCCCTGAGTTCATGGTCGGCAGCTGGCACCTCGGTGCGCGTCTTTCCGTACGCGCGCTGCAGCGCGAGGCCGCGCTCTTCCCGACCAGGTCGATCATGCGGCGGCTCGTCGGGACGTACTTTGCGACCATCCACTGCGGCGGCCCGTTTGTCGACCGGCGCAGCGTGGAGCGCGATCTCGCGCTCGACATGCCCTACTTCACGACACGCACCTACGCGATGATGGCCTGCGGCGCGATGCAGATCGAGGTGGCGAATCGCATCGTGCCGTCAACCGGGGGCCTCGTCCTGTCGCGCATCTTTGCCGAGCGCGCCAAGGCGGGCCTTCTGCGCAGCGACACGGCGCGCACGCACTTGCTCGAAGGCGTCCAGGCCGGGATTTGGCGGGGCTAGTGGACTGGTCGGCCTTGGACCTGTTGGCGATGCCCGCGGGGATCAGCGCGCTCGCGCACGTCGTTGCGTGGGGCGGCCGCGGCGGGTTGGCAGGGTAACGGAAAGGGAGGTTCGGGTGAATCGTATACTTAGCCAATAAACACGCACTATTTTGCATTGCAAAACGAGGAGAAGGGGAGTTTTCCCGTCGTAGCAATTGTGACATCCACCGTCACCCAACGCGGCCATGGTCACAGTATAAGGCTCATGTATTCGCAACGACGGCCAAGATCACCGTTGCCGTTTCTCCCCGTCCTCGGGCCCAAACACGCGCAGGACCTTGATCCAGGACATCATGGAGATGACGAGCGACTTGCGTCGCATGAACCGTTCCGTGAGCGACTCGAGCCCCTCGTTGCGGAAGACGTGGGCGACGTCGGGGATCGGCGGGGTGCACTCGGGGCACACGACGCGGTCGTAGTTTTCGGCGCGGATCTGCGCGATGCACTCGCGGCAGAAGGTGTGGCCGCACGGCACGAGCGACTGCGGCTGGCGGAAGAACTGCAGGCACTTGGAGCAGATGAGCGCCGTCTCGAGCGACTCCTCGGCCAGCATGTACTCCTCCATGCGCGACTTGAGGTCCCGCTCGATGGCCCGCAGGCGTTCCATGCGCGGCTCGTACTGCCGCGACTGCAGGTCTGAGATGTTTCGGTTGATGGCTACACAGTGGATCGCGGTGGTAAGTTGATGGGTCGTGGTGGCGGGGGAGGGAGAACGTACACGCGAGCTTGCCCTCGGCGTTCTTGAGCGCGATCTGGAGCGACTCGGTCTCCTCGCTGAACGCACGTGCTTGGGCTACACGGCGGGCATGGTCAGCGATCGATGACCATGGCCACGGCCACGCGGACGAGCAGCGTACCCTCGAGCTTGCGCTCCATCTCGAGCATCTTCTCGCGCTCGATGTTGCTCATCTGCAGCTTGGTCTGCGATGCCTCTACACGGTGCGCACTCGGCGATCAGTCCCGCCTCGCGAGCCGCAACGTGAAGCGAAACGACGTACCCTCGTTGAGCTTCTCGGTCATGGCCCACATCTGCTCCTCCTTTTTCTCGAGCTTGTTCTCGTAGTCCTTGACCGTCTCGTTGACCTTGTCGAGGAGCTCGTTGATCTCGCGCTCCTTTTTGAGCAGCGTGGACTCGAGGTTGCGGTTCTTCTCGATGGCCTCGTTGCGCTGGCGGACCATGACGCCGAGCTCGGACTGCAGCTGTTTTTTTTGCGACTGTGGATCGACGTGCGCGATGGATCAGTGGCGGTGCAAGGTCGGTACGGGAAAAGCGTACCATGAGCACGGCGTACAGGTTGCGCGCTTCTTCAATCTCTTGCGAGAGCTGAGCGAACTGCTCCTTTTTCGAGTCCATGTTGCGCTTGAGCTCCTCGAAGTTGGCGTGGATCTCCTCGGTGACCTTGATCATCTCGCTACGGCAGGGCGAAGTGTGTGAGTAGCCATCGATACGGGGCGAGGTGCGGAGGGAACAGCGTACGCGAGCTTCTCTCGCAGCTGCGTGTTCTCGTTCTTGGCCTGGCCCTCGGAGCCCTGGAGGCGGGTGACTTCTTCCCTCCACTCTCTACGCGCGGTTGCCGGAGGTTAGTGAGCCATCGCGTCGAGCGCAAAGTGAGCAAGCGTACTCTTCCTTGGCGAGGGCGACCTTGACCTGCTTCTCCATCTTGACGTTGTGGACGCGGACCTGGTCGAGCTGGAACTCGAGCGTGCTGTAAACGCATCGCGCACGTCAGCTCGGATCACTCTCGTTCGAACAACGAGCGAGGGGACACGCACCGGATCTGCTCCTTATGAGCGACAATCTCCTCCTTGGCCTGGTCGTAGAGGTACTGCTGGTGCTGGATGATGTTGTCGCGCTCCTTGAGCGAGCTAGATGTACGAGTGTGAGCCATGATCGAAGCGATGGTGAGAGTGACGCGTACATGGTCTGCTCCTTGGCGTATGTCTCGAGGATCTGGATGCGCTGCTGGCAGGCGGCGATCTGGTCCTTGAGGGCGAGGTTGCCGTTGATTTCGCGCTGCATCATGAAGAGCATCTCGGTTCTACACACGAAGCGAGTGAGACGTCGTCGAGGGAGATAGGGGGTCGCGTAACGTACTGTCGCTCCTGGTCGATGGAGGGCAGCTTGTCGCGGTCGGGCGAGAGGATGTTGGCGACGTGGGTAGCCTGGCGCTGGACCTCCTCTGCAGTGTCGCGCACGGGTCAGTTGGGTGTGAAGTCGCGTCGAGAATGAAGCGTACTCTGGATCTCGGCTTTCTCCTCGCGCACGACGGTGAGCTGTAGCTTGAGGCTTTCGATCTGGCGGGCGAGCTCTACGCGTAGTGGCGGTGGGTGGGTGGCGCAGCACCGCGAGGTGAGACACGGCGCGCATCGAGCGAGACACGCGCGAGCGTACCGGCTTTCTCGGCCGCAAGTCGCTCGTTCTGCCGCTTGAAGTCGTTGATGGCGTTGATGTATCCTATGAACCACCGATGTCAGTCCTCGCGTCCGCACACGGTAACGAGCGGTGGTCGAGTACCAAAGCTCCCCTCATCCTTACCCGCGCCCCCAACCGCCGCAGCATCGGGCGGCGAGCGCAGTGCCGACTTGAGCTTCCCGCGGGCATCGAGGTTGCGCTCGGGCTTCCACAGGAGCACCGTGGACCCGGTCGGGGTGTGGAAGGCGACGCGCGGGCCGGTGGCGGTCGGGGCGTGCGAGTAGAGGTGGTCGACGAGGGCCGACTCGGAGCGCGTGCGGCGGTGGCGGTGCATGGTGTGTTCATGGGGTTTGCATTGCATATAGAGAGAGGCGGAGGAGAAGCTGACGCGTGTCTCAGATCGGCACGGGATAACGTTGTCGCGACGCAGCGCAGCGACGTCGTCGTCGTCTCCCGCGACTCCGCGCGCCGACGCGTTCGCGCAGCGACACACGGCGATCGAATTCGCCCCGCGACCTGGTGCACCCGCTCGACTGAGGCAGCCCCGACCGGAGCGTGCCGCCGATCCCCCAGTATTTGCGCCGAGTTGTCTTTGGGTGGGTACGCTCCTCCAGCGCGCTGCTGGCTTGCGAGCTGTGAGCTGACACGCGCGTGTTGCAGCAGGACGCGTCGACCGACCGCGAAACGCGTGCTTTCCGCTGCCGCACCGCCTGCCGAGTTTCCTCGCAGGAGAGAAGAAGCGCCACGATTCCGCCCTCGCTGCTGCCGCCCATCGCGGTGCTGCCGGCCCTCGCTCCCGCGCGCCGCCGCCGGGGCTCGTGGCGCGACGTGGACCTCGCTGCCGCCGACTTCTCACCTACGCCGTGCCGCCAGCACGCTCCCGCCCCCGCGGATCGCCGCCGCGCTCCCGTGCCCGACCACGCGCAGTCCGACGGATCCCGCTCCGCCTCTCCCTCCCCCACCCACCATCACCGCGGGAACCCTTCTCCCGGCGCCCGCCGCCCTCGATCCGCCAAGCACCCGCCCTCATCCGTCAGCACCAGCATCATGGACGACCTGCTCCCGCCCTTCGTCCCGGCGGTCCCATCGCCGCGGCCCGCGAGCCCTCCTCCCGCGCCGCCGCCGCTCGCGCCCGTACCGCCCTCGTCGCTGTCCATCGCCACCACCACCACCACCTCGAGTGCGACGCTGCCGCCGACCACGATCCCGTCGCCCAGCATGCCGTCGTCGTTCGCGTCGGCCATTGCCGCGACCGCCATGTCGCCCGCCAACGCGCTGCTCGCGCTCTTCTCGTCATCCGCCACTACGCCGTCGAGCGCGGCCGACTCGAAGCACGCGTCGCCGCGCGCGTCCGCCGACTCGCTCGCCCACTCCGCCTCGGCCTCGTCGCGCGCGAGCCGCCCGCCGTCGGCCCCCGCGTCGGCCACGTCGTCGTCGCCCAACCTGCTGCTCGCGTCCACGTCATCGCTCCCGACCGCCGCGTCAGCGACTGGCGACGCTGCCGCGGGTCACGCGCCCGTGGCGGCCCCCGTGGCCAGCGGCGCCAGCGTGGCGGCGGCCGAGGCGGCCCCGAGTGGTCCCGCCGGTGCTGTGGCGCCTCCGCCGCCGCCCTCGCTGCATGTCGCGACTTCCGCCACGCTGCCAAGATCGCCGTCGCCAAGACCGGGACGCCCGCTCCCGCCCGTACCGAATGTATCTACCGCCGAGTCGAACGAGTCGACGCTCGCACTTCCCGCAACTGCTTCACCAACGGCGCCCGACACCGCTGCCTCGCCCGCGTCCATTGTCGTGACCCCGGCGACCCCGCTCGACGCTTCCGCCACTTCCACCACTGCCGCCTCGGGCCTCTCGCGCTGGGCCCGCGCCATGGTCCAGCCCATCGGCGCCATGGTCGGTCTCGCCTCGCCGACATCCCCCGCGCTCGGCACCGTCCCGCCGTCGTCGTCGCCCGCCGAGGGCGGGGGTGGTGAGCCGCCCGTTGCCGAGTCGGCCGAACCACCACTACCTCCGCCACCGCCCGCCGCCGAACTGCCGATGCTGTCGCCGCCCGAGCCCACCGCCGCGCCCGAGCCCACCAGCGTGCGCGGCCGGTCGCGCAGCCTCAACGATACCGCGTCGGCCGCGTCGCTGTCGCCGACCGACGCCACCGCCGCCGTGCCCGAGGACGCAGCGGTGGCGGGGGCGAGCTCGCTGACGGTCCCGCGCGGTCGCGCGACCACGATCGCGGCGCCGGGCCGCGCTCCCACCACAACGACGAGCAGCACGACGCTGGTGCCGAGCGTCGACGCCGCGCCCACGCCACCCTCGACGCCCGCGACGGGTCCGCCGGACATCCCGCTCGTCGCGAAACACAGCAAGAACGCGGCGTTCCACGGCATCTTCAAGTCGCTGCCGCTCGACGAGTTTCTGATCGAGGACTTTTCGTGCGCGCTGCAGAAGGAGATTCTGGTGCAGGGCCGCCTGTACCTGACGGAGCGGCACCTGGCGTTCCACGCCGTCATCTTCGGCTGGGTCACCAGCGTGCTGATCCCGCTGTCCGAGGTGACGCTGATTGAGAAGAAGGTGACGGCCCTCATCTTCCCGAACGCCATCGAGGTCCACACGCGCCACCAGCGCTACTTCTTCGCCTCGTTCATCTTCCGCGAGCTCGCGTTCAACCTCATGTGCAGCCTCTGGCGCAAGGCCAACCGGTCCGTCGCCGCGTCGCCGTACCACCCGGACCGGCCCAACGGTGCCGCCGACGCCGTCGATGCGCGGAACTCGGGGAACGCGTCGCCCGCCGCGTCCGGACGCAGTAACCGGTCCCGCTCGCGCCGGCGGCTGTTCGGGCTCGTCCCCGGTGGGAGCAAGAACAGCTCGACCGCGGCCTCGTCGTCGTCCTCGTACAGCAACCCCGGCATGCCGACCGGCAGCACCGAGTGCGCCGCCGCGACCACGCCGACCCCCGCCGACCCCGCCGGCCACCGCGCGCGGCACCCGTCGGGCCTCTCGCGCTGCGCTGACGACGAGGACCCGGAGCACTCGTGCGACGACGGGAGCGGCAGCGACGCCGACGCCGCGAGCGGATACTCGGGCAGCGCGCGCGGCCGGTCGCGCCGGTCCACGCACCACCACGACGACGACTCGGATAGCGCGTGGGACCTCGCCTCGTCATCGGACGACGACGACGACGAGCGCGACCCGGCGTCCCCGTCGCGCGCGCGCCCGCGCGTCGTCACCGTGTCGGGCTCGGCGCTCGAGACCACCCCCGGCGGGTCGGGGTCGGGGTTGCGGCACCGCCACCCGCGCCGCGCTGGTGGGCGGTCCGGGCTTGCGGCGGTGGGTAGCGGCGGGAGCGGGAGCGATATCGCCGCCGCCTCGCCCGCGACCGGCGCCGCGGCAGACGTCGAGGACCCGGGCGACCTGCGTCCCATGGACGGCGTGCACCCCCGCTCTCTGTCGGACTCGTCGCTGCACCCGGCGAGCGACGGCGTGGTCGCCGCACAGTCCCTGCGCAACGCTGCGTCGACGGACCTGTTCCCGTCGTCGTCGGCCGCGGTTTCCGAGGTCCGTGCCGCCGGGCGGTCCATGGGGATCATCGCTACGCCGTCACCGCAACCCCCCGCCGCGGCTTCGCCGAAACCCGACCACCTCCCCGGCGTCCCGTGCACGTGCGAGCACCACGCCGAGGTCGTCTTCGACACGCCGGTGCCGCACGTCGACCCGGAGACGCTGTTCGCGTACCTGTACAGCGACGCGTCGGCGGCGCCGCTCGAGGATCCCGATGCCGCGGACCCGCTCGCCGTGCCCGGGTTCGGGTGGCGCATCCTCGCCGTCGCCATGAAGTGCACGGGGATCGACACCTCGCCGTGGTCCCCGCCCGGTACCCCGCCGCAACCGGGCGCGACCCGCGCCCTCAACTACGTGATGCCGCTCAATATCCCGATCCCAGGCGCCCCAAAGCAGACGGGCGTCAAGACGCGCGAGGAAGTCGTGGCCGCGGCCCCCGGCAAGCTCGCGGTCGCGGTGACGACCGAGACCCCGGACGTGATGAACGGCAACTGTTTCGCGGTCCACGCGCTCGTCTGCATGTCCCGCCTCCCCGGGGGCCAGGGTACGCAGCTCAAGGTCTCGGTCGCCGTCAAGTGGTCGAAATCCGTCTGGATGATGAAGGGCGCGATCGAGGGCGGCGCCGTCGATGGACAGCGCAAGTTCTGGGCGCTCGTCAACGACACGCTCGCGCCCGTGTGCGCTGCGCGCGCGCAGACCGCGTCGCCGGCGGCGGCCGTTGGGGAGCTGACGGCGGCGCCGGATAGCAGAAAGGCCGCGGCCGTCCTCGGCGTCGCGCCCGCCGCCGCCGAACCCCGGCCCCGCCGCCCGCACAAGACGAAGCGCAAGGACTCGGCTGCGTCGTCGCCCGCCACGCCCGCCGGCCGCGCGACCCCGCCCTCGTCGTCCTCGCGCCGCGCTGCGCGCCGCGCATCGGCCGCCAAGACCGCGCAACCCGCGGCGCCGCCGCGGTCCAAGCTCATCGACCGCGTGCACATCGGCCTGCTCGTCGCGCTCATCGTACTCAACCTCGTCCTGTTCTGGCAGCTGCGCCGGATCCATGTCGCCACATCTGGCGCGGTGTGGGATACGGTGGGAAGCGACGCGGTCGTGGTGCCGGCTGCCGAGTGGGCTGCGTTGACGGCGCGCGCGGCCGCGGCGGCTGGGATGGCGGGGATTGGTGAGAGCACTGTATAGGAGGCGCTTTGTGTTCGTTGTTTGTTTGATACAGCTCTATTGCAATGCACACACACGCACGATTCATGTCACATCCTCTACTCGCGGCGGCTCACCGACCCCGAACCCGTCTCCGCGCCGCGCTCGGCTGCGTACGCAAAGTGCTGGTCACGTCGACTCGTCGCGCCCGCGCCCGCGGGCTGCTGCGGCGGGAGCAGGTCGCCCGGGAGGTACAGCGTCGTGTCGCGGTCGCCCGGCGTCCCGCCCGTCCCCGCCGCCGGCGGCAGGAACACCGGGTCCACGTCCTCCTCGGCCGCGGCCTGCGGGAGGTACATGAACGACTCGCGCGGCGCGGTGCCGGACTTGACGGCGGTGGGGTCGTTGGTCGCGTACCCTGGGAGCGACGTCGCGGTCGACTGCAGCGTGTCGGCGCCAGCGACGGGCTTGGTCAGCGCGATCGAGCTGCCGTTGCCGCCGGCGTGCATCGTCGACTCGAGGTCGACGGGCGCGGTCGCGGATGCAGCGGGGCTGTGGTTGCGGCGCACGACGAACACGGCCACGAGGCCGACCACGACCACGCCGCCGCCGACCGCACCGAGGATCATGGGCATCGCTGACCCGCCGCTGCCGCTTGCGGGGACCTCGGTACCCAGCGCACCACCCGCGCCGCCGCCCGACTCGCCCGACCGCGCAGCGCCTGCGAGCGACGCGGATGCGGCGGGGTCGAACTCCTTGATCCAGCGGAACTTGATCGCGTTGCCTCCGGCAACTGTATCCTTGGCGACCGCGAGGAGGCTGACGGGCGGCGGCGGTGTGCCCGCGATCCACCCCTTCCCGTCGGGCGCGACGTACGCGCCGCCGGCGAGGACGATCTGGTCGCCGACGCAGTGCGCGACGGCGGCCGTCAGGTTCGTCACGGGGCTCGCGGCCGGGTTCTCGATGGCGCCGCGGCTCCAGGTCCCCGTGGGCAGGTGCAGGTACTCGAGGAAGACATAGGAGGCGGTGTTGGGGGAGAGGCCGCCGATCACGATCAGGTAGTCGGACTTCCACACGACGGCCGCGTGGTTGTGCCGCGCCATGGCCATGGATTTCAGCGCGCGCCAGGTTTTTGCGCCGGAATTGTACTCCCACGCGTCCGACAGCGGGCCTTGCCCGTTGCCGCCGCCCGTCAGCAGCGTGATGGTGTCCGAGATGGTGGTGAGGGTCGCGATCTCGCGCCGCGACGGGCCGGTGCCCGAGGACGAGGTGTTGGTTGACTGGACGGTCTGCAATCACGAAGAGGTCAGTGACGGCCGTCACCCTCGACACAGCCCCTGCGAACGTACCCCGCCGTTAACGCTGAGCCGGACCCAATCCGTCTTATACCCGCGGTCAAAGTCGTGTCCGCCAAACACCCACCCTCCGCTACCCGCCGCGGTTGCCGGAACACTGACCGCGGCCGATGCGTACGAGTGCGAGCTGGAGATGGGGCTGCTGCCCGCGGCCATGGGCCGGCGCGCCCACTCGCGCTTCTCGGTGTTGAACACGAGCGTCGTGTTCGGGTTCACCTCGCTGGTCCCGAACGGCACGCCGGTGCCCGGGTACCCGCCGACGAGCACGAGTTCGTGCGCGGTAGAAGCGGCGACGGGGACCGCGAAGGCGATCTTGTCGCCCGGCAGGTCCGGCAGACCCACGACCGCAGACACATCGTCGGTCGTCCACTTGCGCGTCAGGTCGAGCGCCGTGATGCCGCGCTCGTTGTACCGCACGCGCTTCGAGTCGACGTCTGGTTGGGGCGCGGGGTGAGTCCCTGGGCAGGTCGCTCATCGAGAGGACAGCGTACTCGAGTCGTAGCCGCCGACAATGTACAGCGTGCCCTTGTCGACGAACCCGGCGGCGCCGAACGGAATCATGTCAATGGCGCCGGCGACGCCGGGCGTCGTGGTGGCGAGGAGCAGCACGGTGACGGCCGCGACCGCGACGGCCAGCGCGGCGGCACCGGGTTGGGTATGATGCATGTGGTAGTTCTTCATTGCAGCGAGTCTAGGTTGGGCGCGGACTCTATCGTTACCGCTGCCCTTGCATTGCTGAAGAGAGAGGGGGGAGGGCGGGTTGGGGGAAGATGATTGCGTCGGTGGCTTCGAGTCCCTCGAGCTCCGACCTTTTTCCGCGACCACGTCGAATCGGCCACATGTTTGACGCTTGCCCTCGATCTGGAACACGAGAACTGTGGCACAGTCGTTTGACGAGCTAGGAAAACTGAGGTGCGCTATATCTACTACTCGGCGGCCTTGACCAGCATCTCGCGCAGCGCGACGATCCCGGCGCCCGACTTGGACGACACCATGACCACGTCGTCGGGCTTGACGCCGAACCTGGCCACGTCCTCGCACACGAGACGGTGTCTGCGCGCGAGGATCTCGGGCTGGACGAGGTCGCACTTGGTCATGACGACGGTGACGCCGACGTGCGGGACCGCCGCGAGGTGCTTCTCGAGGAACTCGGCGTCGTTGACCTTGACGCCGTGGCGCGCGTCGACGAGGACCAGCACGCGGTGCACGGACGGCCGCGCGAGGAACTCGCCGATCAGGGCGTCCCACGACTCGGCCTTCTCCTGCTTGGCGTACGCGAACCCGTACCCGGGCATGTCGACGATCAGCGCGCGCAGCGGTGGGGCGGCGCGGAACCAGTTGATGGACTGCGTGAGTCCCGGCTTGTTCTTGACGCGGACCACCGTCGACGCGAACACCGCGTTGAGCAGGCGCGACTTGCCGACGTTCGACCGCCCGATCACACCGAGCTCCGGCAGCTTCTCGGTGTTGGGCCAGAACGACTCGGCCTTGGTCGCGGCCGCCACGAACGTGAGCGGCGCGCTGCGCGCGGACCCGATGAACTCAAAGTCCTCGGGCTTCTCGCGCGGCCACTTGCCCTCGCCCAGTCCGAGGTCGCGGATCCGCTGCATCGTCGACGGGTAGAAGCGCACCGCCATGAACTGCTTGCGCTTCGACAGCGGTTCCGCGGGTTGTTTGGGTTTCGCGACGGCGGCGACGGCGGGCGGGAGCTTGAACTGCGGCTTGCTACTTCTGCGGGCGGCGGCGGGGCGGAGCGGCTCGATGATCGGGTCGCGCGAGACGGGCGTCGGGTCGACTGCCTCGACGACGGGCTCCGCCTTGCGCGCCGACTCGTCGCCCTTGGCGCGCAGCGTGAGCCGCTGTCGGCGCTGCGAGAACAGGCTCAGACTATCATCCGAGTCGCGGGAACGGGTTGCTGAGTCGCGAGGACGGGCTGCCTCACGGGAAGCGTTCGGCGAGCTCCGCGGCGATCGGCTGCTGCCCTTGCCAGCCTGCGTCGCCATGGTGCGGACCGCGGCCGATTCCGCAGCCGGACGCGCCAGGCGGGCGCCCAGGGCCCAGGGTAGTCTTTGCATGGAGTTACGTGGGCAGGCAGTGCCTGGTGTCGTGGTGCAGGGGAAAGAGCGGAAAGCGGCCTCGAGTGTCTCACAGCGCCGTTGAGACAACAACGCTCGCTCGCTTCTCGCGCGTGGCAGAGTTGAAGACAGGTCATATATAGATTGATACGCGTCGAGTCCAACTAGAGTTGCTGCCGCCGCGGTGTGGGCGCCTGGCCGGTTTACACGGGGAACCGCGTCCCGGCGAGTCGGTCGACGACCTACACACGACGCGGCAAGGGCGGGTCAGTCGTCCGCACGAGTCGAGTTGACACCATCGGAGAGAACGTACGTGCGTGACGCCTGGCGCCGAGAGGAGCGGGCCGATGAGCGGCATTCGCCGCAGGAACGCGACCACGACGGGGAAGAAGTCGCTACACGCACACGGACGGACGCGTCAGTACCCGAGCAACCACAGCTGCGCGCGGAGAGCGGCGTACCCGAACAGGTTGATGAAGCCAAACACCTCGACGATCATGCCGAGCAGCGGCATGCGCAGGAACACCATCAGCACGCCGGCAAAGAAGCAGATGGTCCCTCGCAACTTGTTCTTTCGCGCAAAGAAGGCCACCGTCTTGGACAGCCCGATCAGCATCGTCACGCCGCCGAGGAACAGGATCTGGTACGGGGTCGAGACGTCAGCTCGGTGGATGGCAGCGCAGGTCGGACGCGAACGCGACGCACGTTTCCGATGGCGAGCAGCCCGCCGTCAAAGAACAGCAGCACGCCGAGCAGCAGGAACAACGACCCGAACGCCGTCAGGCCCACGCCAATCTCTGGAAGCGCGGCAACGCGGCGCGGTTAGCGGTCGATCGCGCGCCGGCGAGTCGTGAAGGCCGCGAGCGCACTTTGCGAGTCGGATAGCCACTGAGAACTCATGATGGCTCGTCGCTCGGTCCGTTGCGTGTAGTCGATCCGTAGCGTCAAGTGAAGATTTTGGTGCTGGGCCCGTCTAAGGAGAGAGCGGGGAAGAAAGTCGCGTCCGCGACGCCCAGGCGCCAGCGCCCCAGGGGGCTGAGCCTCCGCTCCCTGACGTCACGCGATGTCTCTCGCCTTCCTCCGCGTCGCGACCACGCGTGTCGTTTGACGTGGCTCAGTCAGTTGAGGGAGAAAGGCTATCGTGAACGCTATAAATTGTTCCGGACAAGGGTTGGGGGAGGATCCCGGGACCGCTACGCGTTGCGCTTGATCTTGAGCGAGTAGTCGATGAACGGCACGCCCTGGGTGAGGCTGCCCATGCTGAGCACGTCGACGTCGGGCGAAAAGTAGCTGACGACCGTGTCCTCGGTGATGCCGCCGCTGCCCTCGATCAGGACGTGCGGGTGGCGCGCCTTGAGCGACGCGGCCGCGGTGCGCAGCGGCGCCGGGTCAAAGTTGTCGAGCATCACAATGTCGGCGCCCGCCGCGATCGCCTCCTCGGCGTCCTCGATGGTCTGGCATTCGACCTCGATCTTGATGGCAAACCCACCCACGCTGCGCGCCTCCTTGACCGCGCGCGTGATCGAGCCCGTCGACCACACGTGGTTGTCCTTGAGCATGATCATCGACGACAGGTCCATGCGGTGCTGGTCCACGCCGCCCACGAGCATGCCGTACTTTTCCACGATGCGGAAGCCTACATGCATGCGGTGAGCGGTCAGTGCGCTGTGCGCTGCACCCGAGCACGACGCGATCGACACGCACCCGGCGTCGTCTTGCGGGTACCCGCGATCGCGCCCTTGAACCCGTGCTTCTCCTTGAGCTGCGCGAGCTTGCGTGCGCGCGTCGCGATACCAGCGCACCGCGCCATGAGGTTGAGCGCGGTGCGCTCGCCGAGCAGGAGGTGGCGCGCCTGGCCGAACACGCGCGCGACGGCCACCTTGCCGTTGGGCGCCGCCGACACGTCCACAAACTCGCCCTCGGCCACGAGCCACTCGACGCGGCACTCGACCTGGCGGAAGATCTCGTCGACAAACGGCACGCCGGCCAGCACGCCCGACGCCTTGCACCACAGCGTCGCCTCGTCCTGCTTGTCGCCCACGACGAAGCCGCCGTAGTCGAACGACGGAATGTCCTCCTGCAGCCACGCCGTCACCGACGTCTTCCACGACGGCGGGAGCAGGTGCGCGTAGTTGGATGGCATGGTTGTTATGTTTTACGTTGCAGAGGTGCGGGTTGGGGAGCGGGGATCGGCTGCGAAGGGGCGCGGCGCTCAACACGCGCTGGCGCTGATCAAGCCCCCGCTCTGACCTCACATGATACCGCGACGCGTGATACATTCGCGTCTCCCACGCCGCACTCTTGGCTTGGCGGATGGACGCGTCCGAGCTTCTCGACGCGCGACACCAGGCACCCTCCACCCCCTAATACCTCCCAAACGCGCTCAAGCTCCCCGCTCTCCACGCATGCAAGACTGATAGAACATAGACGTAAAGCAACTCACCAAACCCCGCATACACGCAACCATGGGCAAGTCAAAAGACGCCGCCGGCGAGTCCGCCGCCGCGGCTGCGCCCGTCGCCGTCGAGAAGACGGCCAAGGTGGCCGACCCCAAGGTCGCCGAGCAGTACAAGAAGCCGCCGGGCCCCGTCACATCGCGCAAGTGCCGCGACGTCCTCTTCATGGTCCTGTTCATCCTGTTTTGGTTCGGCATGGCTGTCATTGCCGGGATCGCGTTCCAGAAGGGCGACCTGAACCGGTACGCGTGAACCCGCTCGCGCACGAACGAGTCCGACTCACCGCTTGCAAACGTATAGACTCAAGTACGGCACCGACTCGCTCGGCAACACGTGCGGTGTCTACAACCCCGCGGTCGGCAACATCTCGGCCTTCGACGCGACCAACAAGACGTACCTACACTACCTCAACCTCGGCTTCTCGGACAACCCCGTCAAGGTGTGCGTCAACGCGTGCCCCGCGCAGGGCGAGTTCGTGTGCCAGTACAACGTGACGCTGGCCAGCGACAACCAGGCCCGCGCCCAGCAGGTCCAGAACGGGACGTGCTTCCCCGTCGCGTTCCCGCTGCAGAGCCGTACGTTCTTCGAGCGCGCGAGGCGTGGGGATGAGATGCTCACGTCGCGACTGTGTGTGTGTAGTCGTGTGGCGCTGCATCCCGCTCAACCTCATGGCCACGGCGTACAACGCGACCGTGTCGCAGAACACGACGCTGTCCAAGGTGGCCAACGTCGTCGCCACAGACCTCAACGCGCAGGAGACGGCGACCAAGATCTCGCAGGCTCTTATTGACTCGTGGGAAGTCATTCTCGGGTACGTTCTTTTCGCGCTCCCGTGAGTTCCACCAACTCTCTGACACGCATACTACCCGTTCAGAATGGCCTTCGCGTCGGTCGGCATCTCGTTCATCTGGCTGTTCCTGCTCAACTGGTTCTCGGGCGTCATGGTCTGGATCACGGTCGTCGTGGCCAACGCGTCGCTCGGCGGCCTCACGGCGTTCTTGTGGTACAACTGGCACATGATCAAGACCCAGGGCAAGCTCATCATGACCGGCAACCCGACCATTGACCTACAGGTCTACAATGAGCAGACGCTGCTCGTGCTCGGTACGCAGACCACCAGACGGTCGCCGTTGATCGTTGGTGACGCTCGTGCGAGTAGGGATCATTTCGGCCGTCGTGTTCGGCGTCGTGTTCTTTATTTCGGTCGCTGCGCGCCAGCGGATCAAGCTCGCCATCGTGATCATCAAGGAGACAAGCCGGTACGCATCCCGCTCCTCTCCCTCCACGCTCCCGCGCTAACCCTTGCGCTCAACTAGTGCTATCCGCGCCATGCCCATGATCGTCTTCTTCCCCGTGTTCAAGTACGCCATCATGGCCGCGCTGTTCGCCTACTTTGTCATCGTGTTCGCGCTTCTGGCCAGCTCGGGCACGGCCATCGCGCAGGAGGCCACGACCCAGATCACAACGCAGCTCCAGGGCACGACCGCGGTCCGGCAAGTGACACCCGAACGCGTGCTGCAGTTCCTTCAGATCTACCACGTCTTCGGGTTCTTCTGGGCCTGGAGCTTCATCCTGTACGTGTTCATCGCGTAGCGACCTGCGAAGCTTGGCTGACGCTCCACTGCCCGTCACGTAGCGGCGTGTGGCAGACGACCATCGCGGGCAGCGTGGCGACGTGGTACTGGTGCCGCGACAAGTCGAACCTGCCTCGGTTTGCCGTCGCTAAGTCCCTGTGGCGGTGCTTCCGGTACCACCTTGGGTCAATCGCGCTGGGCGCCATGATCATCGCGATCGTGCAGCTGATCCGCGTGTTCCTGTTCGAGGCGCAGCGGCGGCTCAAGGGGTCCAACAACAAGGCGGCGCAGTACACGCTGGCGTGCCTGCAGTGCTGCTTCGCGTGCCTCGAGAAGTTCCTCAAGTTCATCAACAAGAACGCGTACATTTTGATCGCCGTCGAGGGCTACGGGTTCTGCGAGGCCGCCAGCACCGCGTTCCAGCTCCTGTTCCGCAACGCGTTCCGTGTCGCCGTCATCGACCGCGTCGCCAACTTCCTCCTGTTCCTCGGCAAGCTGCTCATCGTCGCCGTGACGTGCCTCATCTCGCTCGGCATCCTGTGGTCCAACTACGCGCAGCTCGGGAGCTATTACGCGGTCCCGCTCATCGTACGTCGCCTTCCCTCTCTCCCGCCGTGATCGTGGGCACGGACTAACCGAACCGCGCGATGTAGTTCATCTTCGTCATCTCGTGGATCGTCGCGTCCTTCTTCACGTCGGTCGTCGACATGGGCATCGACACGCTGTTCCTGTGCTTCTGCGAGGACTGCGAGCGCCACGACGGGTCGGCGCAGAACCCGTACTACATGAGCAACGAGCTCAAGGCCTTCACCGACAAGCACAAGGGCACGGTGCCGGACATTGCGTCCTGATTGCGGGTTGGTGTGGATGATACAGTTGCCGTTTGCTCGCCATCGCGGATCCGGTTGAGTTCGAGGACGCAACGCAAGCGGATAGAGAAGCTGGATCCCACGGCTACGTTCGAAGAGGATCAACAAATACTGCTTTTTCATTAGATATTACATCTCCGGTATCACACACTCGATCAAAAACCACTTAAACACGCGTGGTCGAGGTAGCCGACACCGCGCCCGTCGCCGCGGCCGCCTTCACCGGGACCTTGGCCGCCGCGGCCTTGGTGGTCTCGGGGACCGTGTCGCGGAGGAAGCGGGCGAGGGCGACCATGTTGCTGAGGGCGCCGCGGACCTCGGGCCAGTTACGGGTCTTGAGGCCGCAGTCGGGGTTGATCCAGAGCTGGTCGGCGGGGAGGCGGCTCAAGATATCGGCGGCGCGGGCCTGGAACTCGGCGAGCGAGGGGACGCGGGGCGAGTGGATGTCGTAGACGCCGGGACCAATGTGGTTGGTGTAGGCGCCGGGCGTCGAGAAGGCGGCGAGCAGCTTGAGGTCCGACTTGGAGCTCTCGACCGACAGCACGTCCACGTCCATGCGCACGATGGCCTCGAAGATGTCGTTGAAGTCCGAGTAGCACATGTGCGAGTGGATCTGCGTGTCGTTGACGACGCCCGACGTCGACAGCTTGAAGGCGTCGACCGACCACGTCAGGTACGCGGCCCAGTCGGCGTGGCGCAGCGGGAGGCCCTCGCGGATCGCGGGCTCGTCGATCTGGATCACCTTGATCCCGGCTTGCTCGAGGTCGACCACCTCGTCGCGGATCGCGAGCGCGAGCTGGTACGCCGTGACCTGGCGCGGCTGGTCGTCGCGCACAAACGACCACTGCAGCATGGTGATGGGGCCCGTCAGCATACCCTTGAGCGGCTTGGCCGTCATGGCCTGCGCCTTGGTGATCACGTCGACCGTCATGGCCGTGGGCCGGTGCACGTCGCCGTAGATGATGGGCGGCTTGACGCAGCGGGACCCGTACGACTGGACCCACCCGTGCTGCGTGAAGGCGTACCCGGCGAGCAGCTCGCCGAACGCCTCGACCATGTCGTTGCGCTCAAACTCGCCGTGCGAGATGATGTCGAGCCCGATCTCCTCCTGGATGCGGATGCACCGCTCCGTCTCGGCGAAGATGAAGTCCCAGTACGCGGCCTCGGAGATGGCGCCGCGCTTGAACTGCGCGCGCACCTTACGGACCTCGGCCGTCTGCGGGAACGACCCGACCGTGTGCGTGGTGAAGCGCGGCAGGCCGAGGCGCGCCTGCTGCGCGGCCCACCGGTCGGCAAAGGGCGCGGGGCGGCGGAAGTCGGCCTCGGTCAGCGCGGCCACGCGCGCCTTGACGGCGGGGTTGTGGATGCGCGCCGAGGTACGGCGGGCCTCGATGGCGCGCTGGTTGGCGTCGAGCTCGGCGGCGACGGCCGCGGGGCCCTCGGCGAGCGCGCGCTGCAGGACGCGCACCTCGTCGAGCTTCTCGGTTGCAAACGCGAGCCACGAGCGCAGGTCGTCGTCGAGCTTGGTCTCCTGGGCGAGCGCGACGGGCGAGTGCAGCAGCGAGCACGACGGCGCGACCACGAGGCGGTCGAGCTTGTTGCCGAACACGGCCACGGCGTGGCGCGCCAGCGTCAGCGCGTGGTGCAGGTCGGTGCGCCAGACGTTGCGGCCGTTGACGAGGCCGAGCGAGAGCACCTTGGTCGTGGGCGCAAGGGCCTCGGCGACGGCGGCGAGCTGCGCGGGCGCGCGCACCAGGTCGACGTGCACGGCGTGCACGGGCAGCTTGGCGATGGCGGCGATCTGGTGCTCGATGCCGCCAAAGTAGGTGGCGAGCGTGACCTTGAGCTGCGGCGCGGCCGCGGCGATGGCGGCGTACGCCGTCTCGAGGTCGGCGTGGATCGTGGCCGGCAGGTCCAGGACCAGCGCCGGTTCGTCGAGCTGCACGTCCGTGGCGCCGGCGTCCTGGAGCTGGCGCAGCAGGTCCGTGTAGGCGCGCAGCAGCTTGGGGAGGAGCGTGATGGGCGAGAAGCCCGTGGTGGCGGGGCGGCTGAGCAGCAGGAACGAGATGGGGCCCAGCAGCACGGGGCGGGTCTGGATGCCGAGGGCCTTGGCCTCGAGGAACTCGGCGAGGGGCTTGATGGCGGCCGCGTCGGCGGGCAGGCGGAACTCGGTGTCGACGCCGAGACGGGGGACAATGTAGTGATCTATGTTGAGGGGAGAGGGGGTACGAGTGAGTGACTGTGGCTTCGCGACAACGAGCATGAAGCGGCGAAAGCGTACAGTTCGTGTCGAACCACTTCTTCATCTCCATGGCGGGCACGTCGACGCCGCGGGCCGGGTCCTGGAGGCCGCGGCCCATGGCAAAGTAGCGGTCGACGGGGTCGGCGATCGAGCGGTAGATGGCAGGGACGGCGTCGAACAGGGCAATCACGTCGAGCACCTGGTCGTAGAGGGCAAAGTCGTTGGACGGGATCAGGTCGATGCCGGCGGCCTTCTGCAGCTGCCAGTGCTTGGCGCGCAGGTCGGCGGTGCCCGCGGCGAGCGCGGCGCCCGACGTCTTGCCGGCCCAGTACGACTCGACGAGCTTCTTGAGCTCGCGCTGCGCGCCGATGCGCGGGAACCCGAGGTTGGCGGACTTGACGGTGGTGACCATGGTGTGTGCGTAGTGGGTCCAAAGGGATGGAGAGCGCAGGACGGGGGCGGGGACGCGGCCGGGTTTTATACCCGCGACGGCGGCATAGCGGAGGACGGCGGCGAGCAGCTGCATCGTGCCCGGTGCGGATCAACTCTGGCGGAAGCGGGACGGCGACCGGGCGAGCACGGAATCGCCACGTCGGCGAACGCGCGCCGATCGCCCTGAGCGACGCGTGGTGCGGCCGGGCCCACGTGACGCGCGCAGGCGATGGCGCGACCCGGCGGCCCGGGCGCGTGTGGCGCCAAGGGAACTGGTGGCGCCCCGTTCCCACCGCGCGGATCTCGCGCCGGGCGGGCGGACCGCGGCGCTTGAACCCGCCCGGCGACGCGGACCGCACGCAAGTGGGACCCGCGCGCTCGGGTCACCTGCGCTTGGGCGCCGCCGCGTCGGGCCCGCTTTCAGCGCCGCGCACGCCACCTGGTCGCTCGTCCCTGCCGCTTTCGTCGCCCTCGCCGTGCCCGTGGGAGTCGCCACGTTGCCCGGTGCGTCACACTTGATCCACTCGCCAAATGCCACCTTTTATCTCTCCCCACTCGCGGTTGGGTGTCCCACAACTGTGTGTATGCCATCACTGCCATCACTGCCCCGCTGCCGCCGCCGCCGCCGCCTTGGCCGCGAGTGCCGCCAGCACGCCGTCGCGGACCTGCGCAAAGTCCTTGGCCATGGCCGACGCCGGGTACACGTCGGCGAGGTTACCCGGCCGCGTCGTGCCGTCCTCGCCGACGGGCACCGTCTGGGTGGGCGCCGAGTCGACCATCTGCGCAAACGCCGGATCAATGGGCAGCGCGCCGAGGAACCGCAGCTGGAACTGCTCGGCGAGCTTGGCGCCGCCGCCCGACGCGAATATGTCGGTGCAGTCGGCGCAGTGCGGGCACCGGAACCCGCTCATGTTCTCGACCACGCCGAGCATCGGCAGCTTCACCTTTTGGCAGAAGTTGATTTCCTTGCGCACGTCCGAGATGGCCACCGCCTACAAATCGGGGATGAGTGAGTTTGAGGCGTCTTTCTGCACGGAACGAAAGGCAACGGACCTGAGGCGTCGTCACGATCACCGCCGACTTGCTCTCGTACCCGCGCAGCGCCTCCATGATCGCGAGGTGCTCGTCCGACGTGCCCGGCGGCGTGTCAATCACGAGGTAGTCGAGGTCGCCCCAGCACACGTCCGCGATGAACTGCTGGATCATGGCCGACTTTTTCGGCCCGCGCCACACTACCGCGTCGTCCTTGTTGGTCATGAGGAGCCCGATCGACATAACCTTGAGCCGCCCACCGGTCCCGGGCACCGCGTACGGCACCCACCCTTGGCTCGACGTGAGCACGTGCGCGCCCGCGTCGTCGACGCCCAGCATCCGCGGGATCGACGGCCCGCACAGGTCAATGTCCAGCACCCCGACCGTCGGCCGCGCCGCGCTCGTCGCCAGCGACACGGCCAGCTGCGTCGAGCAGCTGCTCTTCCCCACGCCGCCCTTCCCAGAGAGAACGAGCACCACGTTCTTGACCCCAGCCAGGCCCGTCGTCAGCGGGGCGGTCGTCACGGACACGGGCGCGCTCGCTTGTGAGTTTGCGGTCGTCATGATTGCAACAAGTTACTCGGCTCGATTCGTTGCAGGTAGTGCGGAAGCGCTTACATGAGCGGGGAGCGAGTAATGAGCGGCCTTGGTCGCTGACTTGGTCGCTGACGAAGCCGGCCTGACTCAGCCAGCCACGTGCGCCCATCCTCGCCATTCGCGACGCGCGCCGCGATACCTCAAATGTCTCCACGAACATCCGAATTCACAACTGGACGCGTCAAATGTCTTTTAGTCACATGTTACGCCATTCGCGCCTTTCGCGCGACCATCGTCACTGTGCTCAGCGATCCGACACGGGCAACACGCCCCGCACGTAAGCGCCAAGGATCCGTATCCGCCGTGAACCAGCTTCGCCCTCTATCGATGCCGCCCTCTCAACCTGGTTTTGCCTTGAAGCGAGGCGAGGCGGCAAACGTGACGGAGAAGCGGTGGTCGGCGTTGGGAGACAGCACCCCGCGCGAGACGTTTTCACTCGGCGCCCTCCTCCCCTGTCGGTCATTTCCCGCGCCACAAACTGTGGGAGAAAACGCGGCGCCTTCACGACCTGGCCGCACACAGCGGGTTCACCCGAGTCGATGCAATGTGCCTTGGAACCAACGGACCGCCTTGTGCGGCCGAAAAGGCTTGGCGGGAGACACTTGCGCGCCAGGACACGGCTCTCTCGCGCCCCCTGCCCCCATTTTGTGCGACCGCGGCCGAGACGTCCTTCCTCTCTCTCTACAAGAATATACAACGTAGCTGCTACCCCCGCCCGGATCCCCGCCTGACTACGCATCAAGAACCAATCGACCTACCCAAGACCTCCGATCATGCCGCGCGTAACACAAGGTGCGCTCGGCTCGCATCCGCCCCCGCTCGGATCCGCCCCGCTCGGATCCGCGCCACCCGGGTCTCGACTCACATCCCCGTCTCGTCTCGCGTAGATATAACCGACGTGTTCCACGGGGTGCTGCTCGGCATCACAAGCGCGTATTTCGTGTGGGCGTGGCTCAACCGCCACACGTACGGCGCGTCGCGCCTCGGCAAGATGTCGCTGCTCGTCACGGTCCTCGTCTGCCTCCGCCTGCTCTCGTCGATCCGCCTCGAGTCCTCGTCGCCCTCGGCGTGCTACTTCTGGATTCTGATGCGGTCCACGATCTCGCTGTTCGGGATCTTCTCGGTCAACATCTTCTTCCAGACCGAACTATTTATCAACCTGGCCATCAAGACCACCTCGCACGCGTCCAAGATGCGCTGGCGCTACCTGATCCACGGCGTCACGCAGCTCATCAACGTGGTCAACGTCATCCAGTACGTCTCCGCTCGCGAGTGGGTCCTCGTGAGTCATCTCGCTGACTCGCGGGACGAGCCCGAGACCATCGTCGGCCATCTCACTCACTTTTCCTTCGCCCACAACGTGTAGGTACCTCACCATCATGTCGGCCTTCACGAACGGCAAGGGCTTCTGCGGTCTCGACGAGCGCGACGTGGTCCCGCTGACAGTCCTGACGATCCTGAGCTTCGGCATCTGCCTGATCCAGAACGTGGCTGTCCTGCTCTCGAACTCGACCTTCACGGCCATGACCCAAGTCGCGCGTCTCTTCCGCATCACAACCATCTCGACGGTCCTGCTCTGCGTCTGGGTGGTCTATATCCACCTTGACAGCCTGTACCTGGAGTGGGCCGACTGGAAAAGTGTGTACTTCACCGTCATGCTGGTCTGGATGTCGTGCAACTCGCTTTTGGCGTCGAATTTCCTCGTTTCTCTCCGCATCAAGTCGCAGCGGGACACGACGCAGGTATCCGCGGTGTCGACGGCGTCGCGCACGGCCACGGGCGTGCCCAACCATCGCGCCTCGGTCGTCTCGGCCAAGGGCGCGCAGTCCGAGAACGGCAGCAACTCGTCGGCCGCGCCCATCAAGGCCAGCGCCATGGTCCACTCTTCGAGCATGAAGAATTTCCCGCCGACCGAGTAGTGGGTCGGGTCCCGCAACGGGCGCGGGCGATACCAAGGCGTGTGAGTCATCGTGTATGATTGATTGAATTGAACCCTCCCTCGTTGCTCTCCTGTGCCTACTCGTGTGAATGCATCAAGTAGTGGGGCGGCGTCGGCGATATGGTGGAGGAGTGGGAGCTCGGCTCGCGTCTCGCGGCGCGGCGTGAGACATCACCTGACCCGTCACGTGGTTTTTCGACGCGTCTCGATCAACCCCGTTTCGCGGCCCCCTCGCTCTTGCTCCAAGGGTGCCAACCTGTTGCGACCGCCGTTCTCGCTCCTCGCATCCCACTCTGGCGCGCAAACGAGTGCTGGGAACACCGGTCCCGCGATGAACCGCGCCCGGCCCCATCGCGCTCACGGTCACTCCACATCACTCCACACACGCTGCAACGCGCGCAAATGAGAATGAGATGAGCAGCGACCACGATGAAGGGTCACACTGGAGCAGTCGTCCGGTCAAACGAGTCGCGCCGACGCGCCGTCACGGTGACTGATGCGAGCTGCGGAACGCGGCAATCTTGCGAGACCTCATTCGCATAACGAAAGGTGAGGAATCATGCAACCCGGTGCTGTTAGCTTGATGCGAGCGCGAGGCGAGTCTCATGCGGAATTGCAGACATTTGAGGTCACAGGGCCGATCCAATAGATTCAACCGGGGATCTTGACCCATCCGCCGTCGCGTGGTCGCGCGCTTGACCTCGTGCCCGCAAGCATGAATGATGGGATTTATTGCAATGAATCTCATCACACCCGGCCCTGCGGCCACTAGAACAGTACTTCGTGCTCGGCCCAACTTCGCGTTGCAAGCCGAACTTGTCGCCGTGCCCAGTGCGGGGATCTCATCCGGATTCTGAGAGTCTCAGCGTGTTTGAAGCTTGTAAGTTTCTTCAACTACGGCTGCACACACAGTGGAGAACCGCAGCGCGCAACTTTGCGCGCTCCAATGCGGACACAATCCAAGGCCGATTGTGATGGGCCGGTGATGGGCGAGCGGGTCACACGGTCGATCGGATTTCCGCGCAGCTGGGGACGCGCCGCTGCTGCCGCCAACTCTCTCGGCGGCGCTCAAAACGTGCGGTAAATAAGCTGTCTCCCACAGGCCTGTTATGGAGTTTCATAGTCGGGTGAAGCGCTCCATAATGCATCTCAAGTCGGTCATGCGTTGCCACGGCGGCTGAACCCGCATCACGCGCGCGCGTTGCGGGCTTCCGAAATGAGGACCGCGTCGAGCTTGACGAACGCGCGGGCCAGACGCAGAGTATAAAGAGCGGCCGCGCCCCGCGGCGTCCAAGAGTGATCCGCCAGCAAGTCCCTAAGCGACCTACCCCACCCCACCCCACCCCACCAACTAGACAAGATGCGCGCCTCCAAGATCGTCCTCGCCCTCGCCGTCGTCCTCGGATTCGCCATGAACGGCGTCGCTGCCGCCGAGGCCTCGACCGAGTCGGCTTCGGTCACTGGTACAGTTCTGGATCCTCGGCTCTCGACCCCAAAGCGTCGCTGACCCTCTTTGCACTCGTTTCCCCTCAGGTACCGACTACGGTTGCTGGCTCAAGTGCGTGAAGCGCTGCGACGTCAAGTGCGGCAACAACAACAGCTGCTCCAACTCGTGCTACAACGACTGCGACCGCATCTGCCAGCGCGACCCCATCCGCCCGTGAGCACGCGATGTCAAGCAACAAGGGCCGGAGACTCTGGAGGGTCGAGAAGTTTTGAATACACACGGTCCTTGTATATTTTGAACCTAATTGGCGTACATGATGAGCGACCTGAAACGCGGCGCTCATTTGCATGTGCTGTGGCGCACGCGTCGCCGAGCCACTCTGTTGAAACCAGCGATGAGGTAGGTTAGAAGATCTATTGAATCACACCGACTCCTTCTTGAGGTCAACCTGCTCGTCGCCCACATCCACAAACGTCTCGGCATTCACGCGCGCGAGGGCCGCATCGACCTCGGCGTGCCAGTCAATGTAGCGCGTCATGTAAATCACCTCGCAGACAAAACACGTCGTGAGCCCGGCCGCGAGCCCCCACCACATGCCCGACAACCCCACCTTGGCGACGAACGTGAGAATCAGCCCGAGCGGGATGCCGAGCAGGTAGTAGGCGCCGAGGTTGAACATGGCGCCGACCTTCTGCTTGCCGCACCCGCGGATCGCGCCGCCGATGATGCACACGGACGCGTCGGCGAACTGGAACAGCGTGAGGATCGGGATGACGGAGGCGGCGAGCGCGATCACGTCCGCGTCCGACGTGAAGATGTAGGGCACCTGGTACCGGAACGAGAACAGGAGGACCGAGATGACGAGGCTCGCGGCGAGCCCGACCACGATGGACGTGGCCATGGTGTGGCTCGCGGCCTTGGCGTTGCCGGCGCCCAGGAAATTGCCGACACGCGCGCTCGAGACCATGCCGAACCCGTAGAAGACCGTGATGAGCAGCGACGACGTGTTGATCAGGATCGCCTGCGCCGCGAGCGGCAGCGGGCCCAGGATGCCCGCCATGAGCGCCACGAACTCGAACAACCACCATTCCGAACACACCTGGAGCATTCCCGGGACGCCGAGCGCGATGAACGGCTTCCACCCGCGCAGCGCGTCGAGCGACCACGGCGCCCAGAACTGGTGGCCGTCGACGCGCCACACGTACAGGATCAGCAGGCACATGCCGATCCACTCGCTGACCGTGTTCGCGGCGGCGGTCCCAAAGAACCCGAGCTTGAGCGGCGAGTCGACAAAGGTGAGAAAGTAGCCGAGCCCGCCGTTGATGGGGATTGTGATGAGCGACACGAATAGCTGCGCGTTCACGACGCCCTGCGCGACCAGGAACTTGGCTGTACAGTCGCTCACGATCATGGGAAACAGACCGAGCCACAACACGCGAATGTACTGGCCCGCCATGCGCGCGAGGTCGTGGTCCTGGCCCGCGAGACGGAGCAGCGGCTCGGCGAACCACCAGAGAAACGTGAGCGGGATCGCGATGGTGAAGTTGATGAGGATGGCGCGCTGCAGGTAGATGCCCGGTTGCCGCGGGTTCTTGGCGCCCGTCACGGCCTGCGACGCGAGCGTGTCGAGCGAGCTCGAGAGACCGAAACAGATCGAGAAGCCGAGGATGTTGGAGAACTAGCATGGCGGGACAGGTCAGTTGCTGGTCTCCATCGCGCGAGTGCGTGTGAAGCGCGTACCATGACGGCGAGCGTGGCGGCTGCGAGTTCTGTTGCTCCAAGGTGGCCGATCATGAGCGTAGGCAGCACATTGTTGGCAAACGACAGCGACGAGCCCGCGATGCATGGTATGGACGTGGTGACGAGCGTTTTTGCCTCGGTCCACGCTTCCTGCGCGGTCGGCAGCGGGATTCGGCCGTGCGAGGGCGTTGGTGCGCGAGGAGCAGCGGCCTCGGCGGCGGGCTCGGAGGTCGAGTGGGTGATGGCGTCGCTGGAGGTCATCGCTTGAGGGAGGAACTGGTGATGAAGGACACTGGGGTTAGGCGGGGACGCCTTGGCTTTATACCGCGAACCCTGGCCGCGTACAACGGTTCAACTCTCGGAAATCGTAAGAACGAACCGCGGCTCCGCGTCCCGGGTTGAGTCGGCGGCCGCGCGACGGCGCGACGCGAAAATTCTCCCGCCCCCGCCTGGCTGGCGGCGCCCCCGGGAGAACCGGGTGAGGTTCAACCGGACCTTGACTCAACGGATTGTTTCAGTTGTCGGGAGCGCTACGCCTTCCGCCGCTGCCGATCAGCGGTCCGATCACGGCGTGCTGCGCCACCATCGACATGTCGGCCATCGTGTCGTCATCGCCGCTCCTCGTCTTGACTCATTTTAAGGTTCAGTTAGGCCGAGCGCGTCGCCGTGACGAACTTCAGCAGGTCCTGAGATCACGTCGTTCCACGCCATCGCGGAATTTGGCCGCGGAGGCCGCGTTTTTGTCGAGGTTGCTTCAGCGACCATCATCAAGCGGGAGACAAGCAGTTGATATGAAGTGCTCTGGTATTACATTGCCATCAACAAGGGGGTAAGGGTAACACGAAAAGGAATCGAGAATCACTCGGCACGACCAGCCGCCGCCGCGGCACCCGAACTCGACCCCGCCGCGGCGCCGGCGCCCGTCGCGTACTGCGCCTCGTACACGGCCTGGCGCTCCTGGATCTGGCGCTCGAGCTTCTCCTGCGACTGGTAGTACGAGCTCATGCGGTTGTAGAACTTCTGCTTGGCGAGGTCGTCGCCGTTGAGCCCGAGGTTGCCCGGCGGGATGAAGGGCGGGAAGAAGGGCACGCCGCCGGTCCCGCCCGACGGCGCCACGTGCATGCTGCCCGTGGGCATCGACATGGGCCGACTCGAGCTGCCGCTGAACGTCGGCGTGCGCCGCTGCAGGGGCCGGTTCGGCGACGGGGACCCGTCGCGCGCGCCCGTGCCGCCGCGGGACGAGAGGACGGACGTGTCGCCGGCCGCCGAGGCGGCGCCGCGGCTCGTGGTCCCGCTACGGCGCGGGGCGGGGCCGGGGCGGCCGCGCGTGGCACCCGCATTCGGCGGCGAGCGGACGGCGGACGCGGGCGGGCCGGTGACGGTGCGCGTGGGCGGGGTCGAGGGGACGCCGCCGCGGCCGACGGACCGTGACGCGCCGGTGCTGCCCGAAGTCGGCGTGTTGCGGCGCGAGGAGACCGTGATATCGCTGTCTGAGACGTTCCACGCGGCGTTGTTGCGGGACCCGACGCGGGCCGAGGCGGGCGGGGCGCGGGTCTGGCGGGGCGGGCGCTGCGCGGCGGTCGACGCCGGGTTGGGCGCGGGCCGCTGGCGGCCGGACGCGGTGCTGACGACGGACGTGTTGGCGGCGACAGCCGCGCGGCCGCCGCGGATCACCTTGCTGCGCGGAGGCTCGGGCTCGTTGAGCTGCGACCGGTTGAGGTACACTTCGTCGCTCTCGTCGAGCTCCTCGCTGTGCGAGTGGTACCCGTCCTCGTCGTCGTCGTCCCCGACGTCGGACGCGCCGCGCAGCCCGTCGTCGTCCTCCTCCTCGGCCAGATCGCCGAGCAGCTCGTGGTGATGGTGGTGGTGCTGATACTCGTCGTCGTAGTCGCCGTACGTCGTCTCGTCAAAGTCATCGCCGTCGTCCTCGCCGGCGGCGAACACGGCGTCGTCGCTCCACTGGGGGCGGCGGTTGCGCTGCGACGAGCGATCGACGCTCTTGGCGCCACCGGCGCCGCGAGCCCGCTTCTGCTGTGCGGCACCGCCGCCGAGGTTGCCGATCGACGGCACGCGCGTGAGCTTCGGGATGCGCGAAGGGAGCGACGCCGCGGCCGCCGCGGGCGCAGCCGCCGAGAGGTTGGGCATCGAGACCGAGTGCTGCGGCATGCCGTACACCGCCGCCGCCGCCGACGCGTACGGCGCGGCCGCGTACATGTGCGGGACGGGCGGCGCGTTCGCGGCCGCGACCGCTGAGAGCGGGCGCGAGGGGACCACGGGCGGCGGGGGCGGCATCTGCATCGGCGGTCCCGCGTACTGCTGCTGCGGCCCTTGGGGGTTGCCGCCAAACGCCATGACCTGCTGCGTGGCGTTCTGCGACGTCGAGACGTACATGTTCCACAGCACGTCTTCGAGGCGCGCGCGGTACCGCTCGAGGTCGAAGGTGGTGCGCACGAGGTCGCGCTCGGCCGCGTACCGCGCGAGCACGTGCGACGCGGCCACGTCCATGGTGTCGAGCAGCGAACGCAGGCGCAGGTCCGACCGCAGCTGCACCTCGTGGTGCGTCATGCGCTCGCGCAGGTAGTTGGCCGTTGACAGGTCCGGCTGTGCGGGCGGCGCCGGCGCGGTGGCGGGTGCGGTGGCGGGCGTGGTGATGGTGGTTGTGGTAGGGGCGGCGACGGCCGTGGGGCCCGAAATGGCGACCTGGTTGTGCTCGGTGGCCGTCGGACCAGCGGTCTCAGCCTCGCTCGCGGGCGGCGCGATCGACGGCGCGGGCGACTTGATGGACGCGGGCATCGGCGACGCCGACATATGGCGGTCGCGCAGCAGCGCGTGGATGCTGGCGTTGGAGGGCGTGGTGGCGGGCTCGGCGGGCTCGGGGGCGGCCTCGGCCTCGGTCTCGACGGTGGCGTGGGCGGCGGGCTCGTCGACGACGTCGTGGTCCGAGAGGATCATGGACCCCGAGTGCGCATCATCATCGACCACAGCCGCCTCCTCGGTGCGCGGAGCAGCGGCAGCAGCAACGGCGGCAGCGCTGTCCGACGCAGCCGACTCGGACGCAGGCTCGGGCTCCGACTCGGCAGCGGGCGCGACGATCATGGTGTCGCCGACGATGGCGCCGTCGGCGTGCAACGGGAGCGCCTTGGCCCAGTCGGAGAAGGAGATGGGGTGCTCGTCGTCCTCGGCGTTGGCGTCGTCTTGGGCGGGTTCAGCAGCAGCGGCCGCGCCGTCATCGTCCTTGACGAGCGTCACCACCTGCTCGTCGGCCGTCTCGGACGCAGCCGCCGCCGCGATCTGGCGCTGCTCCGATTCGTCACGATGAACGGTCGTCCCCCAAATCACGCCGCCGTCCTGCATCTGGTGCGCGGCGACGCGCGCGCGGTGGGACTCGACCGCGAGCTCCTCGGCGCGCCGCGCGGCCTCGCGGTGCTCGTCGACGAGCGCGCGGTGCCGGCGACACCGAGCCTCGATGACCGCGACATCCCGGCGCGCGCGGTCCGCGACCTTGCGCACGTCGCCCTCGAAGACGGCCGAGAAGCTCTCCCACGGCTCGGCGCGGTACTTGCCCGTGCGCATGCCGAAGTCGCCGACACTCCAGGCGGCGAGCGTCGCGACGAGCGCGTGGCGCAGGTGCGCGGCCTGCGTCGCGTACACGGGCAGGTCGTGCGGCACGTCGGCGGCCGACTCGACGGCGTGCAGCGCGATCACTGCGTCGGTCAGCGGGCGCAGCGGCTCGGAGAAGTACGGGTGCAGGTCGTGTGTCGTCGCTGAGTGCAGGATCAGCGGGCCGGCGGCGGCGGCGGATGCGTCGTCGTCGGCGACGCGCATCGTGGTGGTGGTGTTGGGGTCGGCGGAGCCGGAACCGGCGGCTCGCGGGTCGGAGAGCGACATACCGGCGGCGGAAGAAGACAGGCGCGGGCCGGGGACGGCGATCGAGGCGAGCGAGGCGCGGCGGGCGCGCGGGCGGAACGGCGGCAGCGGCGGCGGCGGGAGGTGCTTGATGGTGTGCGGGTCGGGGCGGGCGGGCAGCGGCTGGTACAGTCCGTACGGCGGACGGTAGTCCATGCGGAGGGTGGGGGCGCGGTCGGGGGCTACATCGGCAGGGATCGGTCAGCGCAAGGTCGCTGCGGGGGGCGGCGAGTGCGTTGCGAGCATACATGGACTCCCGCAGGAGAGGAAGCGTGTGAAAGAGGCAGATCACACTCTCAGTCGCCGAAGTCACCGCGCGCTGTCGCAAGCACACGGGGCCGTCGAAGCGAGAGAGGGGGCGTTGGTCGGTCGGCAGACGCCCTGGAGAGTGCGTGGGGCGGCACCACACGAGGTCGAGGTTGGTGGTCGCCGGATCGGGCAGGTGGCGTATTGCGCCGAGTTGTGCGTGCGTGCGTGCGCGAGGTCCGTTTCAAGCGGGTCGGTCGGTGGTGGCTGGGAAGGTCGCTGCTGGCTGACGCGTCGTTCATGGGAGCGGCGGCGAGCGACGGGCGCCGCGGCGCTTTATGCCTCTCTTCCCTCTCGCGCGGTCGACGCTGCTGTCGGAGAGGCGGTCGGCCCGGATCGGAGCCGCCGGGGCCGCCCGTTGTCTGCGGAATAGAGTGCGTGTGGCGGTTCCAGCACAGCAGGAACGAGGACGGCCCGGCTCGCGGCGGTAGCAACGTGCAGCAAACAGACTCGACCGACGCTCCCGCAGCGGGTCCAGCGATGAGTGAGGGAGGAAGAAGAAGAACAGGATTCGAATGACGACACGACGACGACGCGCGAGCGGGAGCAGATTTACATGACATTGTCGTACTTGACGCCGTTGATGCTCGCGCCGCGCATGGTGCGGGAGACGAGCTCGACAAACTGCTTGCGGTTGGTGAGCAGGACGTTGGCGGCCTCCTTGTTGAGCGGGTCGTCGGCGTTGGGCTCGAGGAACAGGTACTGCAGGCCGACCAGCACCGCGTTGAGGTTGAGCACGGGCTTCCAGTCCTCGCGCAGGATGTTGAGGCAGATGTTGCCGTCGAGGTCAATGTTCGGGTGGTAGATCTTCTGCGTGCACATGACCTTGGGCGGCTCGTGCGGGTAGTTGGCGTTCACCTTGAACGTGAACCGGTACGTGCCGCCCCGGAAGAAGCCCTCGTCCGGCTTCACCACCACGTTGAAGTTGAGAATGTCGTTGGCGTCCGGGTGCTCGAGCTTGATGGTCCGCGGCAGGTCGAGTTCCGCAAGGTCTGTATCCGGGGTGTGTGAGAGCCTCGCGCTCGCTCGCACCGCGTAAAGCCGCGAAAACGTACCCTTCTGCACGCGGATCTGCGCCGCCGACACGGTCGACTTCTTCTTGTCGCCGTCCTCCTTTTTCTTCTGTTTCAAGGACATGAGCTTGATCATGGTGGCGACTCTTCTGGTTGATGGGTTGCGCTACAGGCGAGACGGGTCGCGCCGAGCCGTTGGTCTCCGTCTCTCTCTCTCTCCCGTCGCTCGCGCAGAATCGGTTGCGCCAAGTGTGCTTACATGGTATCGTCCGTCAAGATGGGTTTTGGGCTGCGAGAGAGGGGAGAGCGCGCGAGTGAGGTGTCTTGAGCGAGAGCGGCGTGGCGCGCGCGAGGCGAACACGGCCGAAAAACCGACTCACTCAGCCCGTCACATGACTATTGCGCGCTCGTATTTATTGTGTCTCCACGCTGACCCCCCTTGGAGCTTGGCCCCGGCCGATGGCCTAGACCTACACCTCGAGAGGCAATCAGTCCTTGAGCATGACGACGCCCTCGTTCGAGTTGTTGGCGGCAATCACCTGCTCGAGCTTGGCAAACTCCTCGTTGGCGATGCGCTCGGCCTCGTCGAGCACCTGCTCGACGGCCTTGACCTCGGGGATAAAGTACTGCAGCATGTTCTCGATCCCGTTCTTGAGCGTGACGACGCTCGAGTCGCACGTGCGGCACGCGCCCTTGAGCTTGAGCTTGACGACGCCGCTCGCCTCGTCGAACCCGCAGTACTCGATATCGCCGCCGTCGTCCTGGATCGTCGGCCGGATCCGCGTGTCCAGCAGCTCCTTGATCATGGCCACCACCTCCGAGTCGTCCGGGTGGATCACCGTGTCGGCCGGCGCCTGCATCGCCAGCGCCGCGTCGACCACGGGCGCCCCGCCCGCCGCCGCGCTCGCGAAATGGTCCGTCATGGTCCCGAACACGTCCGGCTTGACCAGCTGCCACGCCGTGTCGGCGTCCTTGGTCACCGCCACAAAGTCGCTGCCGAACAGGACGGACGTCACGCCCTCGATCCGCAGCAAAGCGGCGGCGAGCGGACTCCCGGCCTCCTGCGCCTCGCGCGACGTCGTGAACTCGAGCGTCGTCCGCGCCTCGGCACCCAGCACGGGGACCCCCGGTTTGAACTTGAGCGAGTCCTCGCTCGGCGTCGACTCGGTCTGGATGAACAGCGACCGCGCGCTCGCACGCGTCTTGACGAAGGGGGTCGTCGCGGCGGTGGCGATGCGCATCGCGGCGAGCGGGCGGACGGCGCCGGCCAGGACCGTCGAGTGTGCGCGGGCCGCCGCCGGGCGCAGCGCCACGGCCAGCGTGCGGCGTGCAAGTTGGTGCATCATCGACGAGTACATGGTTGTGTTTTTGAGGGAGAGAGAGAGCGGGGACCTCCTCGCGTCGGCCGCTGACTGTTGGCCCTCGGCGATCGCAAGTGGCGCCGATGCATTTGGCAGGGCACAGAAAGAGCTCTATTCTACACTCACGCATACAGTACAGATACACTACTACCCCTACTCGCGCGGCGCCGGCGGCTCGGCCGCGCTGACCGACTCGGGCATGGCCGTGACGTTCCACGGCTCGGGCATGCTGATGACGGGCGGGATCCGCGGGTTCCAGTCGCCGGGGATCTGACGGAACGCCATCCCCTCCTCCTCGCCCGCCGCGTCCTGCTTTGCCATGAGGGGCGGCGCCGACGCCGGTGAAGGCCAGCATTCGTCGACGCCGACACCGCGGTACCCGGCCTTGGCGGCCTCGGCCATGAGCCGCGGCAGGATGCTGATCTCGGGCGGCGTCGACGCCGACACGCCGAGCACCCACCCGGGGATCCCCGGGTGCGGGCGGGTCACGGACTGGAAGAGTGCGGCCACGAGGTCGCCCTTATCCCCGCGCCCCTGGACGAGGAACGGGTCGTTGACGGGCAGCCCCGGCACGATCAGCGGGACTTGGTACGCGGCGAGCACGCGCGCGATCGTCGGCGACACGGGGAGCGCCGTCGCCGGGTTCACGGCGAGGTACATGGGCGCGTCGGCGCCGAGCACCTGGCGGTGGATCTTGCCAACAAACTGGACCGCGGGGACCGACAGCGGGCCGTGCGGCAGCGCCCACCCGAGCGTGTGGTTCTCGGCGCGCACGCGCACCAGGACGTCGCGCACGGCCTCGGGCGTGCTCCCGAAATCGTCGGGCCGCAGCACCCGGTACGCGTCCGCGAAGATCAGGGCCCCCTGGATCCCCGCGTCGCGCAGCGTGTCGAGCAGGTGGCTCGTGCTCGGGCCCGGGTGCTCGCCGCGGACCGCCAGCAGCGCGGTGCCCTTGCGCGAGCAGAATTGCCGGTACTGCGGGCTCGCGCAGTGCAACGTCAGGAACTTCTGGCTCAGCTGGCCGCCAACCCCCGACGAGGTCGTCGGGTCCGCCCACATCACGTCCTGACCGACCGAGCAGTCCTGCGGGCACGTCGCGCACGACTCGGTCACCCCGCACCGCAGGTCGCCGCACCGGTCCGGGCCCACGGGCGCGTCGGGCGTGGGCGACGCGGGTGGGGGCGACGACGGGTCGGACGAGGAGCCCGACGGCGCAGTCGGCACCGGCGCGCCGCCATTCCCGTCAGCTGGCGTCACCGGCGTCGTCGGCGCGAGCCCCGGGATCGTGATCCGGATCCCCGGCGTGAACGTGACGGACGGCAGCGTGGCCGGGTCGCGCCCGCTCGCGATCGGCGGGAGTCCCGGCACCGTGGACGGTTCGGGCAGCATCACGACGGGCGGCGACGAGGGCGTCGGCACGGGCGTCGCGGACGGCGTCGGGTCGGGCTCGAACAGGAAGATGCGGCGGATCGGGTCGGCCGACTCGGTCGGCGTCGCACTCCCCGAGGATGATGATGAGCGCGACGTCGGGTTCGGCCACAGCGCCTTGCCGCGGCGCGCCGCCGACCGCGTGGGTTCGGGCAGGTCCGACGGCTCTTCGGGCCACGGCGACGGGTCCTCGGTCGGCATCGGGTCGTCGATGGGAAGCAGCTCCAATGGCGGCGGCGGCGTTGGCGACGGGTCCTCTACGGGCGGCGGCGTCGGCAGGATTGGGAGGATCGGGAACGGCCGCTCGAAGGTGCGAGTGCGCACGGGTTTTGAAGACGTCGTAGAGGACCGCTTGCGCGCAATGGGCGTCGGCAGCGGGTCCACGGTCTCGGTGGCCGTCTCAGCGACGGTGCCCGTGGTCGCGGTCACGGTCGTCGGCGCGGCAGGGGGTGGCGGTGGCGGGAGCGACAGGGACCGGCCGCTGCGTGCCGCCGCGCGCAGCGTCGTCGCCGACGTCGTGGACGAGGTGGAGGTGGCCGACGCGCGCGACGTCGCGGTGGTGGTGATGCGGCCCGACCGAGTCAAAGATGTAGTTGAAGTGGCGGTTCTGCTCGTGGTCGTACTCGACCGCTGCCGCTGCACGCTCGGGCGATCGGCGCCCGGGTCGCTCGGCGCGTCGAGCCACGCCGGGCCCAGCAGCCAGTCCCAGAACTGGTCGCCCGTCGGCGGGCGCGCGGGCTCGGCGGCGACCGAGGCGGGGCCAGCGGCGAGCAGCGCCACCGTGACCGCGGCCACGGCCAGGATGCCGGCGACGACATGGAGGCGCGATCGTGGCGGTGCGCGGGGGGCTCGCCTTGGCGGTCGTGGTCTTGGCATGGTTGGTGGCGTGTGGAAGAGAGGAGGAGAGGACGAGGCGGAGCGAGGAAGCAGGGTGATGACGCGAAAGGTTTGCACGGAGCGGGGAACCTCATGGCGATGCATGGAGAAGGTCGGCGGTGTCTTCGTCGCCAGGGCGGCAACGGCGACGGTGGCGTAGCTTTCGACCACTCGAGCTCACGAGCTGGCTCACGAGCACGAGCGAACGAAGGCGGTGGTGGTCAGCGTGGGCCCCGCGGCGGCGGACTCGCAACGGGTGCGCTGGCTTGACAGGTCACGCGGCACCTGCGAGACATCAAACGCGAGACGCGTTTCGCGACGCGTCCCCCCTCCCGTACTCACTCGCTCGCGCGGCTTCAACGGATCAAAGAAGCCCCCGACTCCGGCAGCCCTGTACTCTGACCACCAACCCTGAAAATCACATGCAGCACTCGCCGTCATCGACGATCCGTCGCCCGGCCTTCGCCACGCTGCGCCGACCCTCGGGATCCGGCGGCGGCATCGACGGCGGCGGCCCGCTGTCGTCGGGTCCCTCGAGCCCCGTGCCGTACGGCATGGAGCAGGACCTGAGCTACGCCGGGTTCCTCGTGAAACGCCCGCGCACGTCGGCGACTGCCAACAATGGCGGCATCGCGTCCGGCGGGGCGGGCCCGGCCACGGGCATCCGGTCCTCGATCCAGAGCCTGACCAACGCCAACTCGCGCTACTTTCGCCTCGCCCCGCTCACCACGCTGCGCGAGCGCGCCGTCGTGTGGTGGCTCAGCTACCACGGGTCCGAGGCGCCCACCTCGCGCGAGCGGTGGGGGACCAGCGTCGAGGAGATCGTCCGCGTCGCGCGGGTGCCTGACCCGCGCCAGCAGGTATTCACGATCGTGACGCGCGATCGTGTGCTCGAGCTCGTTGCGCCGGTACGCACCAACACTTGATGATGCGAAATGTCGCTGACCTGGCGCCGTGTAGTCACAAGCCATCCTCGACGCGTGGATCCGACACATCGAGCTCGCGCGCGCCGCGACCCGCAAATCCATGTTCCTCGCGCAGCTGAGTCACCAACACCCGCAGTCCACGAGCCCCGTCGTGTCGCCGCCCGGCTCGACCCCGGCCACGCGCCAGGGCACGCTGGCTCGGCTCCCGCAGTCGCCCATGGCGCCCGTCCGCGGCCGGCCCTCGCACAGCTACTCGACCAACAACCTGCTTGCGACCATCACCACGGGGCCGGGCAACCGGTCCACGATCGCGGCGTCCGCCGCCGACGCGGTCGCTACGCCGCGCGCGTCCGAGTTCAACAGTAACCGGCCGTACACATTCGCGGGCGCGGCGGCGAGCGAGGTTGAGTCGGAGACGCTCGGGCTGCCGCGCCGCGCCTCGATCCGCCGCAGCTTCTCGGCCGCGGCGGGGGTCAACTCGATCGGGTCCGCGCCGACACTCCCGACCTCGTCCGCCGACGCCGTCCATGCGCCGCCGAAACCGACGCTCCACTCCGCCGCCGTGTCGACATCCACCTTCTCCGTGTACCCGACGTCGACGCCGGACCTCCTTGTCGCCCAGCGCGCGGGCGAGCAGGTCCTCGCCGCCTTCGCCGACGGCAAGCCCGAGGGCAGCGGTGCGGGCGATGACTCGACGTGGAGCGGCATCACGACGCAGCTCCAGGAAACGCTCGCCGACCTCGAGCGCATCGTCAACTCCGAGACCCCGAACTCGCCCATCACGCCGACCAGCCCGCCGCCCATCGTCCGCGCCTTCACCGTCAGCCCCGACTCGCCCGAGCACCCGCCGCTCGACCCAGAGTACCGCCGCAGCAGCAGTACCAGCCAGGCGCCGACCGTCACGGCCGCGGATCCGGTGACGCCGGCGCCGACGACGGCACCGGTTCCGGTCGCTGCGGCACCGCTGAACCCCGCGACACGGACCATCGTGCAGGGCGCGCTGCACCCCGAGTTCGTCAGCCTGATGCAGCAGCGCGCGGCCGTCGCGCCCGCGCCGCCACCGCGCCCGACACCGGCCCAGATCCAGTCGCAGGCTCAGTCCCAGCCGACGGTCCAGGAACAGCGGCGCGGGAGCAACGAGACGGAGCGCACACTGTACCGCGACCGGTCCGCCGATCGGTACGCGGCGCGACTCGACGAGGCCGACGGCGACGCGGACCCGCCAAGGTCGCCGACCGCTACCATCATGCCCAACACGCCCGCGACCATCACGCCCGGGATGTTCCGCGGGACCAGCAACAACGACGAGGAAGGGGAGGTGACGCCGGCCGTCGCGGTACCGCGCGTCCCGCCCGCGCGGGGCCGGTCGACCGTGTCCCCGTCCTCGTCGTCGTCGTCGCGCAAGGCGGCGGCCGTCGCGGTGCTCGAGGGACTCGACTGGGACCCCATGGCCGCCCTCGGCATGATCCATCAGCACCAGGCGTCGCCGTCGAGCGCAACGGGGTCCGGTCATGGGTCCGGGTCAAGACCGGCGAATGGAGCGGCACAGTAGCCCCAGTAGGAGCTTAATAAAATTCGTGACATGGAATCTCAATCGTGTCGTCGCCGGGCCCGAGGGTGATTTTACTGTGCAGAGCAGTCGGCACGGCGTTCGGGCGACCGCTCCGGTTCACCCTCGTCGAGCGAGCGGGCCTGCAGGGCAGCAGCCCAGGCAGCAGGGACGCCGTGGCGGTTCCTGGTTCCCGGTACCGATCGAACCACTCCCAGGCAGCTTCTCGAAGACGGTGCTGCAGCTCGCCATGGGCGGGAAGTCGTCGGCCGCACTTGTCATCCGAGCTCCGCCACAGTTGAACGTGCGCTCAGCGCGAACCTGAATGGTCTGATACGGCATTTCGTGGAATAGAAATGCTATTGTTAGTGCGTTTCCACGATCGTGGTAGCCGATTTCAAGTCGTTGGGGCCGAGAGGGAGCAACGTAACCGAGACCTCGCCGGCGGACCGCGCGAGACGTGTCTTAACGTGAAACGTGATTGATCGACGCGTCGTGTTTCAGCCATGTTCTTCCAGGCTCCGGCTAAAAACGGATCAAGTTGGTCGTCGCACCGCAAGTTCCAGATCAGGGAGCGGGGCCACGAGCACCCGCGCCGGCGAACGCGGTCGACTCGTCCTCTCTCTCCCCAACGTAGCATCATGAAGTCAACTTATAACATGGAACCTATGCATACACCGGCGAGATTTGACGCGCTTCCGCACATCGCGCTTGAAATGGTGCTGCGGCGGTCCACGCCCCGCGACGTGCTTGCCGTGTCCCGGCTTTCGCGCAAGTTCAAGGAGGCCCTCTCGAGCACCGACGAAGCGCTCTGGCACGCCCTTCTCCGCGCCCAATCGCCGCATCTCGCGTCGGCTGCGATCAGCTGCACTCGCCAGCTCGCCATGTCGCCGCGCGACCTGTACTTTGCCGTGACTTGCCGCGCCGAGATTTACGCTTGGGGCGACGTCGCGGCGGAGCTCAACGAGGACCGCGACGAGCCGCGACACGTCCCGATCTTCCTCGAGCTTCCGAGCGCCGCGAAAGATTTGCCCATCAACCAGGTCGTGTTGGGTGGCCGCGCCCTCTACGTCACGTTCGCTGGCGGGATGCTTGCAGTTTTGGGCACCGTTGTCGCCGACGAGCCTACCTGGCGACACAACCTCATGGGCGCTCGCCGTGACCTTTTTCGCGTGATTCCTGCGCACTACGGCGCGGCTCTGCTCACGGCCAAGGGAAAATGGGTCCGCAGCGAAGTTACGACTGACATCGAGGACGATGGACAAGCCCCTGTTGACGACTCCGACGTCGAGCTTGGTCCGTCATCGTTGATTGTCGGATCCGGCTCACACTGGCTCATCACCTTCGACCCGTCGACGTTCAAGCTTCGCGCATACCAAGGCAACAAGGAGCACGACGCCGTGTTTCCGTTCCCTGGTGTCAAATTTGTTGGCAATTCCGAGGACGACTACGTTGTCGCGACTACGACCACCGTGCACCGCTGCCCCATCACGCGCGCCGTCAACGACTCGCTCGACAGCGATTGGACCATCCTACACACTTGCGAGCCTGGCGAGTCCATTCTCCAGCTGTCTTGCTCGTACATGGCGATCGGGATTCGCACCACGCACGCCGCCATGCTCTTTACCCTCGACCGCCTCGACGGTCCCGTCTTGCACAAGCTGCCAAGCACCGTCAGCTCGCTCGCGACTGGAATCGGGCACCACGGTTACCTCGACACCGCTGGCGACGTGTACACGCGGGGCTACGGTGCGTGCTCGGACGGCGTCTCTGGACACGATGACAGCGAACGCGCTCCAACGCTGCTCAAGGTTGTCAAGAATCAATCGAAGGTCGTGATCGACCTGGTCATGGGCGGGGATTCGTCGGCGGCGGTTGTCATTCCGGTCCCTTTTAACGGTATTGTGCAGTGATCGGTGAATATACGTGTTGCTTCTTCTTCAAACACTCCGTCCTCGTCATCCAGCAAGATTGATCAACGCGTCCGCGTTCGGCACGCCCTCGGAGACGCGTCGCTCGAGCATTTTGCCAAGGACAGCACGAACGCGCGCGGTAATCCAGCTCGCCTTGGGCTGGTGTTCATCGGCCCCAGCCCATCCGAAGCTTGTGGAGTGGAGTGGTTCTCGAAAAGACGCGTTGTTCATCTGGGCTTCGAGAACGTGATTCATCCGATGGCGCTGACTTGAACCAGGGGTCCTGCTCGAACGGGTGGGTTCGCCGGCGCGGAAAATCAGCGCCGCGGTCCGCCGACGGTTCTCGCTCTCCCCCATCAACTCCATGCATTCAATGAGCGACCCGAAACCCAAGGTGACGCTCGACGACCTGCCGCTCGTCGCGCTCGAGAACATCCTGGCGCGGTGCACGCCGCGCGACGTGCTGGCCGTGTCGCGCCTGTCGCGCAAGTGGCGCACGATGTTGTCGAGCGCCGACGAGGAGCTGTGGAACGGGCTCCTGCGCGCCCACGCGTCGCGGTTCGCCCACGTCGTCCTCGCCCGCGCGCGCCGGCTGCAGCTCGACACCGTCACGCCGCGCGACCTGTACTTTGCGACCGTGTGCCGCGCCGAGATCCACGCGTGGGGCCAGATGGCGTGCGAGGTCGAGTGGCGCAACCCGGGCCACGTCCCCGTCGCCCTCGACGCGCCCGACGGCGTGCGCGAGCCCATCACGCAGATCGCCATGGGCGGCAAGGCGCTGTACGTGGTCTACGGCGACGGCACGCTCGCGGTCCTCGGGCGCGTCCTCGAGTACGCGGGCCGGCGCCGCGACGAGCTCACGGTCATCCGCCGCGACGTGCACCGCGTGGTGCCCGCGCGGTACGGCGTGGCGATCCTGACCAAGGCCGGGAAGTGGGTCCGGTCCGAGGTCCGCAACAACGAGCAGCAGGAGGAGAAGGAGTACCGGCCGCGCTGGACGGGGCACCAGGAGGAGAGCAGCGACGAGGAAGAGGAGGACGACGAGCTCGGGCCCGCGTCGCTCGTCGTCGGGTCGGGCTGGGAGTGGATCGTCACGTACGACGCAAAGACCAAGAATCTCGTCGCGTCGCGCAACGGGACCGAGGTCAAGTGCACGTTCCCGCACCCCGGCGTCCGGTTCGTCGGCAACACCGAGGACGACGTGGTCGTGGCCACGGCGACGCACGTCTACCAGCGCGCGATCCATCCCGCCGCCGAGTCGGACCCGTGGCGCGAGCTGTTCGCCGTCACCACCACGGGCCCGCGCGAGGCGATTGTCGAGCTCAACTGCTTTTACCGCACCATCGGGCTCCGCACCACGCGGCGCGCGCTGTTCCTCGAGCCGGGCAACCCTGTCCCGCGCGAGCTCCCCGCGGGCGTGTGCAGCCTCGCCACGGGCGACTGGCACCACGGGTTCATCACCGACGACGGGTCCGTGTACACGTGGGGCGCCTACTCGGACGGCGCCAACGGGCGCGAGCGCGGCGCGGTCAAGGAGCCCGAGCCCATGGCGTGCTTTGAGCAGGACCGCTCCAAGGCCGTGATCCATCTCGCGATGGGCGGGTGGTCGTCGGTCGCGCTGGTGGTCCCGCTGGGCCCGGTGTCCTGACGGTTGGACGCCGCTCGGAGAGAACATAGATGTGAGTTTTGATCGAGTCCGACTGAGAGGAAAGTGCTTGAAACCGTCGCTGGATCTCGCGCGCGGTGCTCGCTTTCCAAGCGACCACCGCCCAACATAACTCACATGCAGACTACTGATGAACGTGGGGGAGAAGCACAGCAAGAGCGTGTTGTGGCTCTCATAGACCTGTCGCTCGTCGCGCTGGAGACCATCCTCGCGCGGTGCGCACCACGAGACGTCCTGTCCTCATGGTCCCGCTGGGCTCCGCCGTGAAGCCTTGATAGACCCTTATATGCGCGAAACGAGCTGAGAGAGCAGTGAGGTCGAGGCGGAGCGGCGGCGCATGCAGCGGTGGCGGAGTCGCGAGCGCGAGTCGGTCGGCGCGCTCGCTGAACGCTTCCGCTCCTCCCTCAACATTGCCACGGAACCACTCCCTACAACGCACCAAACGCACCGCCAGCAACAGCTCCTGGCGCCTGTAATCACGCTTACGGCGCGAGTGACCCGCCGCCGCCGCCGTGTGCAGGAGCGAGTGAGAACCGCCTCCCCTGAACCACGCATCAACAACAGTCTTCCACCGGGATCTCGGCCGCAATCGAGTTGACCGTGGCGTAGCATGTGTACGTCGGAGCACGCCACCGCGGCGCCATCGACCAGCGAGCGCTGACCCGCCGCCGCATACAACGTGCATGTAGCCACGCCGACGACGCCCTCGCCGCCGCCGGCCTCGGCCATCCGCGGCCCGCAGGTCGCCGGCCTGCTCGCGTCGCCGAGCCTCGCCATCGGGATCCCGCTGCCGCCGTCGCCGCTCGAGCCCATCCGCACCCCGCGGCCCGTGACGCCCGGGTCGACAGCCGGCACCTCGCGGCTCGTCCCGCTCGCCACGAGCCCCGCGCCGCCTGTCCCCGCCGTCCCGAACCGCCCCTCGCAGCACTTCCGCCCCGCGCCCGGCGGCGGATACCCGGACGGGAGCGCGAGTGAGAGCGAGGGCGAGGTGCTGCACTTCCACGACGACGAGGAGGAGGAGAAAGATCGGAGCAATGTCCCCCTCGCGCTCGTGCCTGCGCCGAACGTCGGCCTCACCTTCTCCTTCAACCCGCGCGACTCGTTCCTGTACGACGAGCCCGCCGGCCCGCACCTTGGCGGCAACGATGAGGATACCAGCCGGTACCTCGACCCCGTCGACGAGCTGCTCGACGCGCTCGAGGCCGACCGCGACCTCGTGCACGACCACCCCGGTGCCGACGACGACGACGGGCGCGGCGATCGGCACAACCAGCCGCCGCACGACGAGGACGACCGCGAGTCGTACCTGCTGCAGTCCGAGATCTACACGGACTCGGGCGACACGTCGACCATGGACCCGGAGCTCGCCGCCGTCGCCGACGCGCACCCGGAGTTTGCCCGGTACCTCAAGCAGCTCGCCGCGCTGCGCACCATCTGCGACCGCATGGAGGCCGACAACCTGCGCGCGTGCCAGGAGCGCGACGACGCACACGACCAGATCGAGGACCTCGCCGCCCGCGTCCAAGACCTCGAGGCCGAGCTCGCCGACGTCGAGCCGCGCGCCGAGGCTGCCGTCGCCGAGATCGAGACCCGCGCCGAGGCCGAGATCGCGTACCTCCAGGACGCCCTCGAGAAGGCCGAGGAGAACCTCGCCAACTCCCACGCCATGCTCGCCGCACGCGAGAACGCGCACAATAAGCAGACCGAGCTCGTCCAGGAGACGCTCGCCGAAGTCAAGCTCGCCCTCGCGCTCGCTGAAGGCGCACGCGACGACACCCTCCGTGAACGCGACGATGCACTCGCCGAGCGCGACGCTGCACACGAGCAGATCGAGCAGCTCGTCGCTGAGCGCGACCGCGCCCTCGCCAAGGCCAGCGCCGCCGCCGACTGGCGCCGCCGCGCCGAGGCTGCCGAGAAGGCCCGCGACCAGATGGCCGAGGATTTCGCCATGCTCAAGGCCCAGCAGATGCAGTACCCGCCCGCCGAGCCCGTCGCTGCTCCCGCCGCCGACGAGTCTGACCGGGTTCGTGACCTCGAGGCCCAGCTTGCGATGCTCCGCGCCAACCTCGACGCGCAGGTCGAGGCGGTCAAGAAGGCCGAGTCGGCTCGCGCGCTGCCCCCGGCGGCGCCCGCGAGTCCGCGCCCCGCCTCGCCCGCTGCCGCCGCACCGGCGACTTCGTCCCGCTCCGCCACCCCCGCCGCCGCCGCTGCGGGCTCGTCGCGCCCCGCGACCCCGGCCGAGAAGGCGACCGCCGAGCTGACGCGCGACCGCGACGCGGCGCTGTACCTGGCGCAGGACCTGAAACTCGATCTCGCGCGCGAGTCCGAGGAGCGCGCGCGCCTCGCCGACGCGCTGACCGACTCGCGCGCCTCGGCGACCGCCGACACCGCCGAACTCGAGGCCACACGCGACGCGCTCGGGGCCGCGCAGGCGCGCATCTTCGACCTCGAGGCCGACCTGACCGCCGCCACGGGCGAAAACCAGCTCCTCGCGTCGCGCTTCGAGCAGGCCACCGCCACGCAGTCGACGCTGCAGCGCGCGCTCAACGAGGCCCACGGCGCGCTCCAGCAGCTCCGCGCTGAGGCCGGCGCGCTCCGCGAGAAGCTCGAGGCCGCGAACGCCGACCGCGCCACGTTCCTCGACGATAACGCCGACCTCATTGAGCGGGTTCGCGAGTGGAAGGCCCGCGCGGTTGAGGCCGAGGAGCGCGCGAACGAGTGGAAGGCGCGCGCGACCGCGGCCGAGGAGTGCGCCAACACGCTCGGCGCGGATATCAAGGAGTCGTCCGCCATCCTCAAGGCGTCCCTCGGCCGTGTGGTCGAGATGGCCACTGCGGCCACGTCGCCCGAGCCGCCCGCCGCCGAGGCCGAGGAGCGGGCAGTGGAGGAGGCGCTGGCGCCCGGCATCGACCCCGCCCACGTCGCTGCCCTCGAGGCCCGCATCGCCGAGCTCGAGACGGACCGCGAGCGGCTCAACGACACGCTCGCAGCGTCGCGCGCGACCGCCAGCGCGCAGGCCGCGTCGCTGCAGGCGCGGTGCGCCACGCTCGACCACCAGGCACACGAGGCCGAGCAGCTGTGCACCCAGTACCAGGCGTCCGTCGACCAGCTCGAGCGCGACCTCACCGCCGCGCGCGACGAGGCCGACCAGCTCGCCGCGCAGCTCGACGCCGAGAAGGACGCCGCTGACACCGCCCGCGCCGCCGCCGCACACGCCCAGGAGTCGGCGACCCGCGCCGCGGCCGAGCTCGAGAACGCCAAGCGCGCGGTGCGCCGCCTCGAGGCCGACCGCGAGCACCTCGAGGACCGGCTCAAGGTCCTCAACGGGCAGTCGGTCGCGGCGCTCGACCGCCTCGATGCCGCGACGCGCGCCCGCGACGAGGCTGCCGCGACCGCCGCCTCGGCCACGGCCGCCGTCGCCGCGCTCGAGTCGCAGGTCCAGGACGCCCTCGCGCGCGCCATGACCGCCGACGCCCTGCAGGCGCGCATCACGGACCTCGAGGCGCAGCTTGCGGCGTCCGCCGAGCACGTCCAGGAGCTCGAGGTCAAGTGCGCCGGCGCCGCGCACACGCTGCTCGAGGCGCAGTCCGCGCTCGCGGCGCTGCAGCGCGAGGGCGACGAGGGCGAAGCCGCCGAGGCCGAGCTCGAGGCACAGAACGACGAGCTGCGCGAGGCCGTCGACTCGCTCAACGAGGAGGTCGGCATGCTCAACCGCGAGCTCGACCGCGCCACCGAGCAGCTCGGCGAGGCCCGCCGCGCGGCTGAGCGCGCCGCCGCCCGCGCCGCTAAGCTCGACGAGGAGAAGGTCGCGCTCACCAACGAGCTCGTCGCCCTCCAGACCCAGCTACGCGACGCGACTGACCGCGACCGCATTGCGGATCTCGAGCGCCGCGCAGCTGCCGCCGACGAGGCGATTGCTGCCGCGCAGGCCGCCGAGCGCGCCGCCGCCGAGGACCGCGACCGCATCGAGGCCGAGTACGTCGAGGCCATGAACCGCGTCACGGACCTCACCGCCGAGACGGGCCAGCTCACGGCCGAGCTCGAGCAGCTGCGCCGCGACGTCGCCGCGGAGCGCCAGGCCGCCGAGACCGCCACGCGCCAGGCTGCGGCGGCCGAACCCGCGCTCGCGCGCGCGACCGACGCCGAGACCCGCGCGGCCGCCCTCGCCGCCGACCTCGACGCCGCGCGCACCACCGTCGCCGAGGTCTCGTCGTCCCTCGCCGCTGCCCGCGAGGAGGCCATGGACCTGCGCGCCCAGGCGACCGCCGCCGAGCGCGACCGGCTCCTTGCGCAGTCGGCGCTCATCGAGACCCAGAACGCGCTCACGCTCGCGCAACGCCAGCTCGAGCGCGTCCGCAGCACCACGCCCGCGCAGCATAGTGGGAGTACCACGCCGCCGTCGCTGTCGCGCACCCTCACGGGCCCGCGCGGCGGAAGTCCGCGGCCGCGCACGCCGAGTACGCCGGCGCAGGGCCATTTCTCGTCGTCGTCATCGTCCTCGGCCGCTGCCGCCGCCGCCGCAATGCAGCACGACATCCAGGTGCGCGACAAGCAGCTCGCGGCCATGACGGAAAAGTACGCGACGGTGGTGGCGCAGTTCCAGGCCATCTCGGCCAAGTCGGCCAACATGAAGCGCGCCGTGGCCGCGAAAATGGCCGAGCTCGAGGCGCGCGAGCGCGACCTCGACGCCCAGCGGCTCGAGTTCGTCGCGCTCGAAAAGGAGTACCTCGCCCAGGTCGAGTCCCTGCACGAGAACATCCACGCGCTCCGCATCGCGCTGTCCGAGGCCAACGCCGCCATCGAGGCCAAGGACGGCGCTATCAACGCCCTCGCGAACGCCATCGACGCGTACCGCCGCGCCGTCGGCGAGATCCCCGGCGTCGATCTCGGCGAGCTCGCGGCGACCGTCGAGGGGTCCGACCATCCCGGTCGCGGCGCGTACCACGGTAACGGTGATTACGAGGAGGACGAGGACAGCGACGAGCTCGAGATGGGCGACGAGCTGGACCGGCACGCGACCCCGCGCCCGTCCAAGTCGCCGCGCTCCGCTACCGTCGCGTCGCCGCCGCAGGCGACCCCCGGCGCAACGACGACGACGACGACGACTACGACCATCGACCGCGAGCTCGAGCAGCTCCGCGACGAGGTGCACGACCGCGACCTGCTGCTCATGGAGCGCGAGACGGACATCGAGAAGCTCAAGACGGAGCTCATGTGCCTGCAGCACGACGTGGAGCGGGTCCGCGAGGAGCGCAACCAGTACGAGGACCGGTGGCAGCGCGCGCAGGCCGAGGCGCAGGCGCTGATCCAGCAGCAACAGCAACGCGCCGCGACTGCGAATGCGGGCGACGACGAGTCCCTCCAGCAGATGGCGCAGGCGCTCCTCGAGCTCAAGCGCGAGTACCACCACCGCGTCGCCGAGCGCGACGAGCTCAAGCGCAAGGTGCACAACGAGCGCGCGTATTTCGCCAAGCTCCAGTCCGAGGCCAGCGCCGAGCGACAGCGGCTCGAGGACCGGCTCGCGCAAGCCGAGGCCGCTGCCGCAATGGGAAGCAGCAGCAGCTCCGCGGCCGCGGCCGCCGTCGACGCGTCCGCCGTCGCGGCCGCCGACGAACGCGCGCAGCGGTACCGTGCAAAGTACCTCCGCGAGGCCGCGCACCGCGCCGCGCTCGTCCAGCAGAAGGCGTACCTCACGTCCGTCCTGCGCACTTACAAGCAAGGGTACGCGCCGCCGTCAGTCGGTTTGGGAGAGGTGCGAACGGTGATCACTGACACACGACGATGATTATAGGGAAGAAACATCATGGCGTCTGATCCAGGACCTCGGCATTCCGCGCCCGTCGCGCCGCCGCGCCGCCGAGGCGCACCCGCGCACGCGACTCCGTACTGCGTTCGCCGCAGTGCTCGCCGCCGTTCGACTCGCCCGGTTCGCATCGGCGGCGGCCGGTGCTGCGCCCGTCGCACCCGTCCTCTCGGCCGCGTCCAGCTCGTCGTCGGTCGCGACGGTCCGCGCGTCGAGCTCCAAGCGGTCGGCTGCCACAGTGGCGACGCCGATTGCCCGGCCACGCACCACGAGCGGGGCCGCGGCTGGCGCGAGCGCGTCGCTCGCTGCGGGTGCTGCTTCATCGTCGTTGTCGCGGCGGAGGCGAGACTCGCTCGTTGGCGGCAACGCGGCCGCGGGCGAGCACCACCACCGCCACTACGCGCACCAGCAGCACCAGTACCAGTATCAGCACCACGGCGGACAGTAGCGAGTATGAGTAGGGAACACAACAACATGTAGATTCAATCAATCAAATGCAAACATCACCATCACCATAATCACAGCGGAATGAAGGGGCGAATCCCGCCCGGCTGGACGCGCGCGTTGATCAGCTTGCGGACGTGCTTGCGCGAGCCCTCGAGGGTGGCGGGAAGCTCGTGATCCAAGGGTAGCGGCGTATTCTTTAAAGCACAACGCACAGTTTCCGGAGCGCGAGCTGATCCGCCTGCTCGTCAATTGTGATCTGGACGTTGTCCTTGGCTTCGTGTCGCGCATTGGGTTCCCAACCAGTGTTGATTTCTGACGCCAGGTCCCTGATGGCGCGCTGGACACACTGCGCGGCGCAGCGTGGCTTTCGCGCGTCATCGCCGCGTGCGAGCGCGATTCGCGCACGGAAACCGTTGCGGAGCTCAAGCGCGTTGCCCCAGCCGGATCATCAGCGGCTGATGGGAGCGCATGACTCTAATGCCCGTGTCAAGGAGTTCAGAGCCGAAATACAAGGTTTAGTTCTAGTCAATATGAGTGGAGCGTCCATAGTTTTCTCTAAGGTTTAAGCGAAACATCGGCCGCAGTTAGCGCTGCGAGACGCGTCGCGAAATCATGTGAGACGGCTGGCCACCAGGCGCCCTGCCAGGCAGCCTGCCAGGCGCCCAAAGTGCGCCACCTGCGAAACCACCAGCGCTCCCCGGCGAAGCTTCACAATGAATCAACACCCGCTCAACATGGATCATAACTCCTTGCATTATGGTCGAGGCATCGAACCTATAGCAGATCCGAGCTGCGGTGAGCTTGTTCGCTTCGGCCTTGGCGACGTCCCGTCGGAGCTTCTTGATGTCATCGTGCAGCTCGTTGCGCCGCGTCGATGGCTGTTTACGTCGACGCGTGAGTTTTGAGATACGGCATCAGTTCCGACAGTCAAACGGGTGTGGACTCGCCGCTGCTTGGCCTCGATGCTACAGGGCGCCAACGCACGGGTCAATCTCCAGAGCTACGCGCCTCTCACCGACCTTGACGGATACCTAGTCCGTTTCAAGCCGAGTACCGCAGCCTATCTCCATCACGACATTTATCGTGCGGCTTCGGACGTGTTTCTTGGGCTCATCCAGCCGCTGCGCGCAACGTGGGCGTCTGATCCGGGTGGGCTCGTCCAGCTTGCCAAAGCTCTCAAGGACGGCGAAATCATTTTCAAACATGTTCGTCGAGTTAAAGCTAAGAAGAGCGTCCCGTCAAGCTTCAACTCGCCCGTCTGCTCTCAAGTTCAACTGCTCGTTGCGGCCGTCACTCAAGGCAATGCGATCGCGACCCATCAACTGCTCAAGGTACAATCGAGTAGGCAACCGAGCTCCCCAACGTCTCGCTCAGAAACTGGTACAGCGAGCACCGAGCCTTCCCGCGAATCCGCATTTTCACCTTTCGCAGGCTCTCGCAACCTCTCCGCCTGCTCAAGCACCTCGCGCTTCTCTCAATCCTATTTTGGAGGCCGGCTTCTTCGACGCACTCGATGACCTGAACCTGATCTTGGACACGAATGCGCTGGTTTCGCGTATGCAAGGCGGAGATGGACTTTGACCGTATCCTCAAGGACCACTTCTCCAAGAGCAGCACACATGTCAACGAGCCATCGCGCACCCCAGTCTTCTCCCACAGCGCAGCTCATATATAAATTTGCGCGATCGTTTTCCATTCTCGAATCGTGTTGCTCATCATCCGCGCGTCGAAGGAAAAGGGCAGGAACCGCCGCCGTGGTCGCTTGCGATGGCCATGGCTGCGCACCTCACCCTCGCCCGTTTTACCACAAATGGTCATGGCCCCCGAAAAATCCCTCAATTACTCCTGACTTTGAAACGTGTCGCATGATGCATAGCTGGATCGCTTAACTCCGATCGATCGAAACTGACCAAGGTACGGTCGCGTCGCTCATTGCACGTGCGCTCGTGACGCCACGATGTGCACAGCGCCGGCACGCTCGTGAGGGTTGCAACGTGCGCAATCTCGTAACCGATGCATAAAATGCTTGAGGAGTAGCACCAGAAAAGGGGAGGCCGCCTCCCTCGCCGCGGCGGCGGGGAGGGCAGAGAATTGAGGCGGAGGCGGAGGAAAGAGGTGGAGAGAGTGCGGGCGAAACGGTGCGCGTTGCGCAGGGATAGGTGTATCGAGTGCGTGGTAAGCAGTGAGTCGGGTGGGGACTGCGTCGCTCATGTAAGCGGCGAACGTTCGAGTCGTGCGCGTGCAACGAAGAGGAGCAGCTCCCGGCGCATCATGTGCTGATGAACGTCGCGTCTCGGTGCGCTCGCCGCTCGCATTCTTATCGCGCCCGCGTACTTCGAGCGCTCCAATGCACGCTTCTTGTCCCTTCGATCATCGTCTGGAACCTCGTGAGCGCGGCGGCGGAGATGGCCACAGTGCCGCGCGGCGAGGACTCGCGCGGCACACGCCCAGGCGCGGCGTTCATGGTCACCGAAGGGCACGTTTTCAGGAAACTCTCGAGCACACCTTCCACCAAGCCTGGGTCCGTTTGATTCACACAGTCCGCAAAGCAGGCGAATTGGTTCGAAGGCAGCAGTGTCCATGACCACGGCGAAGGGGATGGATCGCAGCGCTTGTTCGCTCTTCACCGCACACGCAATGAAGCTGGGCTGGTGGTCGACACGCCATGCACCGGGGAGAGTCATCACTTCCCCGATCACGTCAATGGTCATCTCGTGGCCGCGACCGACGATCGGTGCAGCTGCGGCGCAGCGACGCAGCGAGCCGCTGCTGCAGCAAGCACCGTACTGCGTGTTTTGAGCGCGTCCGCAGTAAGCGTTGACCGCATCCGCAGCGTCTCCTGTCCCGCGTGGAACATGCTGCGGTCAGTTCTCTTGCTGCGGTGGCGGTGGTTTGAGCTCGCACGCGAATCAAAGAAGGCGAGCGGCTTCCACGGGAGATTTCTGGAGCGCGCGCGTGTGGCGTCGCTGTTCACGCCCTCCTTGACCGAGCAAGCCGGTTGCGCCCATGAGCAATCCGATGGCGAGCAAGCCCGCCCGGCGTCCCTTCCCATAAGATCGGGCGACCCCCGCAGACCCGGGTTCGAGGCGTTGTTGGCGCTGGCGGAGCACATGCGGCTTAACCCGACCATTTACCAGTGCCAAAGGACTAGTGGGGTAGCTAATGCGATGACTATGAAGCGCGATACAACGACAGGCGCGTTCGTCAGGGAGAATCGCGGCGCCAACAAGCAGTTGGTATACGACGACAAGAAGGGGCTGCGCGTGGTGCAGCGCAACAGAAACGGCGATGGCAGGTATGACGTGACCAAGTCGTACCGCGACGGTAAGCTGGTGTGGGCGGCGGCCGACACCAACGGCAATTACCAGATGGACTACTTCATGACGACCGGCGCCGACGGGTCCATCACGTACACGTACGACAAGAACGAGGACGGGATCGCCGAGCGCACGATCGTCGTCAAGGACGGCGTGAGCATCGAGCAGCACGACTACGACGGCAACGGCAAGGTCAACGCCACCGTGCACCGCTACGCCGACGGCACCACGTACACGGAGTACGACATTTCGAACGACGGCATCCTCGACGCCGCCACCACGTACCGCGACGGCCGGCTCGTGTCAGGCGCGTACGACAGGAGCTACGACGGTGTCCTTGACACGAGCGTGGTGCGCAACGCCGGGGATGGCAAGTACAACATGTTCAAGGACACGGGCCAGGACGGCACCTTCGAGACGGAGCTCGGGCCCGACAACGGCGCCCTCTCCAACTTCCTCAACTCGGTTGCCAGGTTCACTGAGTTCAGGGACGTAAACGTTGGTTACGAGGCTTAGTAAGAGTTTGCATGTGCTTCGTTGTGTTTTTGATACATTTTATTCATGACTGCCCGCAGCCTTTTTGGGAAACAACAAGCGTCCCGCAGCGAGCGCGAGACAGATTTACGAGAATCATGTGGCGGCACCTGACCGCCACCTTCACCGTTTGTCTCTCTGCCTCTCGCCGCTCCGGCGCAGTAGACTCTGATCGACCCCCGGCCTTTGGGTATCACGCATCGTACCATTCTCACCTACTGCAACGCATCAAGCATCTTCCACCCTACCATGTCACTCGGGTCCACGGTGTTCCGGCGGTCGTTCGCGACGGCGCGGCCGCAGCTGTCCAACATTGGGCGCAAGCCGGTCGTCTACGATCCGGCGACGACGTCGATCCTGTTCCGCAACCCCTACCCTGCGCCCGCGGCGAACGCGGGTCCGCCGAGCAAGCACGCCATGGACCGGCGCGCGCCGTACACGGTGACGGTCAAGGGCCCGCTCGGCACGCTGTCGCGGACGGTGCCGCCGTACGTGAAGCTGCTGCCGCGCGAGGACGCGGACGTGGCGGCCAAGCAGAAGGCAGCGCTCGCGGTCGGCGTCGACTTCCCGACCGTCGACAAGCAGCGCGCGGCGTGGGGCTCGACGCGCGCGCACCTCGCCAACATGGTGCACGGCGTCACCGAGGGGTGGAAGTGGACCGTGCGGTTTGTGGGTATCGGGTACCGCGCCGCCGTCGAGACGGACGCGGCGTCGGGCCAGGCGTCGGTCCTGCTCAAGCTCGGGTACTGCAACACCATCTCGCTGCCCGTCCCCGCGGGCGTCAAGGCCGTTGCCGTGCAGCCCGACCACCTCGAGCTCACGGGCGCGTGCAAGGAGGACGTGGCCCAGTTCGCCGCCGATATCCGCAAGTACCGCCGGCCCGAGCCCTACAAGCAGAAGGGTGTGTTCGTCAACGGCGAGACCATTGCCAAGCGCCACCCCAAGGGCAAGAAGAAGTAAAGCGGTCCTCGGTGCTATCGTCGTGTCCGTGTCTAGTCTACCTGTGTTTGCCTCTCCCCCACCACCAATTTTCTATTATCTGTTCTGTATCGCATCCCACTCTGCCGGCATCGACTTCGTGGTCGCCGCGTGCGCCGCCTGCATCCCGCGCAGCAGCGAGGCAAACTCGGGCAGCCGCTCGCGCCAGTCGATCGCTGGTCCCTGCTCCGACGCGCCGAACCCGTTCAGCAAACTCGCGCGGTACGCAGCCGCGAGCTCTACACGTCGCGTCAGTCAGTGTGCCCCTCCACCTGAATCCAACGAGAGAGCAACCATACCATGCACCGGCCCCTGGTCCTGCGGGAACACCTCATTCACGAGCCCGACGCGCGCAGCGAACGCAGAGGACCGCCGCCCGCCACCGTCGCCCGCGCCCTCGACCTCGAGCCGCGCCTGGACGTACACGGCGTCGAGGTGCGCCTGCGCGGCGTACTTGCTCTCCTCCGTCAGCCCGCACTCGTCCCCGGCCGACTCGGCGATCCATTTCGCCAGCAGCGACCGCGCGTGGATCACGGGCCGCAGGAGCGCGGGCCACTCGATCGTTTTTGGGGTGACAGCCGACTCGAGTGCGCGCACGAGGACCTGTGACGCGGTCCACCACGGGTGCTCGGTCTTGGGCGAGGACGCGGAGGAGTCCGAAGAGGATTGGGAATCGTCCTGCCGGATCGCGGCCGCGCATGACGGATCGAGCGCGGTCAGTGCGGCGAGGACGGCGGCTGTTGGACCCTCGGCTGCGACGCGCGGGTCCGAGTAGAAGGCGGCCATGGCCGTGGTCAGGCTCTCGTGCTCCATTGGTTCCATGATTCGTTCGTTCTGTTGACTGAGGAGCGCAGAAAGTGGCGCGGCGCGCTCCGAGTGATCGACGTATGAGAGCGCGTGGCGACGGGTCAGGTGACGCGAGACGCGCTTCTGCAAGCTGTCTCCTCCCTTGTCTCATTGTCTCTCCTCGACCAACGCGTCACTCAAACGTCACACACCATGAAGGCAAAGAAACCTATCACGAGCGGCAAGAAACCCGCCTCCGCGTCCGCCTCCGCCGCCGCGAAACCCGCGAGCCGGCTCGAGGCCGCGGCCAAGGCGAGCCTGTCCAAGACGCTGCACGCGATCGGGAAGAAATCGCCCGCCGCGACGCCCGCCAAGGCCACCGCGCTTGCCTCCGGCAAGTCGCCAGCATCGTCCGCCGCCACGCCGCGCCGCACGGGCCCCGCGACGCGCGCCCAGGCCACGGCCACGGCACAGGCGCTCGACGCCGTGTACGACGCGATCGTGCGGAGCAGCAGTCTGCCCGGATCGGCGGCGGGGTCGCCCGCGACGTCGCCCAAGGTGCGTCCCACCGCCTACGCGAAGCCGTGAACCACGCGGCTCACGCGTGAACCGTGCGGCGATTGTAGAAGAAGAAGCTCGTGGGCGCGAACCAGCAGCCGCTGCTGTCGCGCGACGAGCTGCGCGCGCGGACCGAGGCGGCGCAGCGCGAGTTCGAGGCGCGCGAGCGTGCGGCGGCCGCGGCGAGGGTGCAGATCGATGCCGCTGTCGACCAGCTCGCGGACTTGCTCTAGCCATTTTCCCTGACGACGTGTATATAGACCTGATCATTAGCATCTGAAGAGGGGTGGGTCATGTATGGGTGGTGGTGGTGCAATGGTATGGGTGTAATGACAGCTGCGCAGACTCTACGACTACGGCGACTGCGGCGGCGACAGGTCGTTGGCGGTGGACTCGGGCCCCGACGTGTCCGCGGTGTCCGCGATCCCGGCCGCGCGGAGGTCGGCGGCGAGCTGGGCGCGGACGCTCTCGAACTTCTGCTCGATGAGGAGCCGGTTCTTGATCTCGGCGAGCTTGCCCCACGTGTTGCGCTGGCCGAGGCGCAAGAACCGGGTCATGCGGTACTCGTCGGGGTCCGAGAGGATGTGGACGCAGTCGATGAGGGCGAGCTGCGGCAGGATGTTCACGTTGCCCCCGAAATTCTGTAACCAGATGAAGCTCCAGTCCTGGTCGAGCATGGGCGGCAGCAGGCGCAGGTCGCGCAGCATCTTGAGCCACTTCTTGAGGTCGAGCTTGATGAGGTGCTCGAGCGCCGTCAGCACGAACCCGCCGCGCCACCCGCGGCCGCCGCGGTGCGCTGTCGGGTTGCCCGACCCACCCGTCGGCTCGAAGTGGAACGGGAACACGTGCGGGTTCACCTGGCTCACGATCGTGTATGTCACGTTGAACAGCTGGTGCAGCGAGCGCGTCGGGCTACGGTGGGCGAGCGAGCGGTGGGCGAGCGAGGGGATTAGCGTACGATCAGCGAGCACAGCGAATCATACCAAACGAGCGTACATGTCGGTGCGCAGACTGCCGTCCTGCCACTTATCGCCCCAGCCCGTGAACGGCTCGATAACGACGTCGCCGGCGCGGTTGACTCGCTTGATCATGAGCTGGACGGGCTCGATGACGCCGGGCACGGCCGACGAAGCCATGACGGCGGACCAGATGACGACGTTGGGCGAGGTCCGGTAGTTGAGCAGCTTGGGCCGCGTGTTGCGGCCGGCCGTGACCACGGACACGTTGAGCACACGCCCGGTGCGGCGGTACGCCTCGAGGAACGTGAGGTCGCCGCCGGTAACCCACCCCATCTTGCTCTGCCATCGGGCCGCCGAGAACAGAACGCCGTCGGTCCACAGGCGGCGCAACCGCACGCTCCACGGGTCGTCGCACGCCGTGAGGTGCACGTGGATCCCGGGCTCGAGCTCGTTGTGCAGCTCGGCGTCGGTGCGCGTGCACACGATGGCGGCGATCAGCGACCCGGCCGAGGTGCCCGTGATGACGCGCGGCAGCAGGTCCGCGTCGAGCAGCGACCGGATCACGCCCAGGTGGTAGTACGCGAACGAGGCGCCGCCCGACAGGCACAGCGCGGTGCGCCCGTACAGCTGCGCGGCGCGGGCGAAGAAGACGCGTTTCGCGCGCGCCGACTCCCATGCGTGCGCCGGGTCGGCGGGGTCGACGGGCGCCGCGGCGAGCGAGTCGAGCGCCGAGACCGTCTCGTGCACGTACTCGTCGATCAGCGACTTGGTCCCGACCAGGCAGTGCGAGTACAGGTGGCGCGTCTCGACGCCGCCGATGTTGGCCTTGCACGCGCTCTCGAGGCACAGGTCGCGCAGTTTCGGGAGGCTCGCGGGCGGCGCCGGTGCCGGTGCCGTGTCCTCGCCGAACTCGGGCGCAGCGGGCGCAACACTCCCGGCACCACGGCGGAACCGGCGCAGCTTGGCCGTGATACTGCGGATGAGCCGGTAATCGTAGATAGGCGACGCGGCGATCTCGCGCCACGCCTGACGGCCGAAATGGTTATCGAGCGCGACGGCCGCGTCGCACCACGCCTCGTACGTCGTGGACGCGAGCAGCTGCTTGCGGAACGCGCCCGCGCGGCCGGTCCACACGACACACGACTCGTAGACCGCGACGCACTGGCGCACGAGAAAGTAGAGGACCAGCTCGGCGACCAGCGTCACGCCGATCGCCACGATCAGCGGCCACCGCAGGAACGTGTACGTGACGCCCTCGGGGCGCGGCTTCATCCACGGGCGCAGCGTCGTGCCCAGCACCGAGTTGTTGCTCCAGCGCACCGCCGCGGCCGGGGTTTCGGGGTCGGACTGCAGCGCGTCGTCGTCCGAGTCGGAGCCGGCCGACCCGTGCGAGTGCGAGTGGTAGTCGCTCGCGGCGCGCGCCGGGTCGACGAGGTCCGCGTCGTCCTCGTCGTCGAGCTCAAACTCGGACCCCGAGTCTGCCGGGGGAGGCGGCGGCGGCGTCACGGTCGCGGTGCGCGCGCGGCGCTTGTGCATCATGGCGGACCCGTTGCCGTTGCCGTTGGTCGCGACGGCGGGTGATGGCGGGTGGTTGGTGGCCGACGACGACGACGACGCTGAAGACGTCGTGATGGCCATGGGTTGGTGTAGGTTGGTGCGTAGCAAGTTCGTAGCAGGTTGCGGGTCGGTTGGTTGAGGAGGGGAGAGCGAGAGCGCGAGGGCCGGGCCCTCCTTATGCCTCGGCCTCAGCAACTCTACCGAGGCTCATTCGCCGCCCGTTTCCGGGGTGTAGCGCGTCATCGCGGGCGTGTGAAAACGACGAGTCGGCGAGGGCGTGGAGGAGAGCCCCAGCGGCGCGCCCCAACGCGGGCGAGGTCGGCCGCCGCGGGCCGGCGGGTCGGCTCAGCTGTAATACGTCTCGCACCCGATGTCTCGCGCCCCACGCGTCAGCTGCGACTACGCCACCACTATCAAGTGTATTCACCCAAACATCAACTCACTGCCACTGGATCCGCAGCAGCTTGCGGTTAAGCACCGCGCGCGCCGCAACGGCGGCGACCGCGAGCCCCGCGCACGTCAGGAGCAGGGTGCCCTTGCCAAACGACTCGGAGAGCTGGTCAAAGGCGCCCGACGGCGTGACGCGGGTCCAGAACACGTCGAACCCGAACGCGAGGACCGCCGACGTACTCTCGAGGTGCGTCGCAGCGGTCGCGATACGCGGCGCGACGACGTGGCGCGTGTGTGAGACCACGGACCGGTCGTCGGTGCCCATCGGCAGCATGTGCGCGTAGGGGACGATCCCGGCCTCGGCGAGCACCTCCTTGGGCTCGGTCGACGCACGCAGGGCGTCGGCGAGGCGGCGCGGGATCGTGGCGACGCTGCGCGTCGTCGTGTACACGACGTCGGCGACCGCGATCCCGTTGCGCGTCGACGTGACGCCGAGCCCCGTGATCACGTCGCGCACCGCGAGCGCAAACGACGCCGCGTGCACGATCGGCCGCGGGCCCGCGAACGAGGTGGCCGCGAGCGGCGCGGAGTCCTGGTCCACGGCAAACATCTCGAGCACCGTCACCGTCCACCCCGCGGGACCGACGAGGCCGCGGTTCCAATACACGAGCACCGTCCAGTGCTCGGCCCGCACCGCGTGCACGGGCAGCGTCCAGTCGACGTCGACCTGCGCGTAGCTGCCGAGCACGTGCCCCGACACCGTGTCGAGGAGCGCGACGCGCAGCTCGCCGACGTCTACGTCAGGGCGCGTCACGACGGCCGCCACGTTCGGGTTCAGGTACTTGTACCGGACGGACCGGTCGCCCATGACGCGGCCCGCGGACGCCACCTTGGTGCGGCGCGGCAGCGCGACGGCCGCCGTGCGGTCGCCGGGGAGCGTGATGTTGAACGTGGACACGACGTCGCCGCCGTCCACGACCGCGAACCCCTGGACCGTGGTCCCCTCGATCCGGTGCACGTGCGCGGGGAGCGGCGTCGGGAGCGCGCGGCCCACGACCTCCTCGGCGGGCGTGACGATCCGCATGCCCGTGGCGATCTCGCCCGTGAACGGGTTGACGGTGAGCGTGGCGCGGTCCGTGACGACGCGCACGAGCGCGGGGTCGCTGCCGACGGTGCCGCGGATCAGGTCCATGTACTCGGCCTTGTCGGCAAGCACACGCGACCACACAACGTCGCCGCGCGCCGAGTCGACCGCGTACATGGCGTTGCTGTGGGTCAGGAACACGGCGAGCTTGCGGAACCCGAACGCGTCCATGTTCGCCGCGTCGGTGCTGGGCTCGAGCGCCGCGAGGAGGACGCCCATCGGATCGGCGACGAACGCGTTAAGCGCGCCGCGCGCCATGGCCAGGTGGCTCGACCACCGGTCCATCCACCGCGTCAGGACCGACGCGGACGGCAGCTCGGCCTCCTCCCACGAGTGCGGCTCCGGGTAGTCAACGATCACGCCGTCGCGGATGCTCGCCAGCGCCTCGTGTCGCGTCCACGCGACGGCGCCAGAGTCGGAGACGAGGTGCAGGTTGTGGTCGGCCGTCACGACGAGCACGACGCCCGTCGCGGGCGAAGGGGCCGACGCGAACTCGATGGTGGGGAGCGTGACGCTCGCATCGTCCTCGTCGGCGGCAGTGGCGCGGAACGACGCGGTCTCGAACACGGTCGACGCGGCCTGCGAGCCGTCGTCAGCGACGTCGAGGATGCGGTCCGCGTACTGGACCTGGACGTGGTGCGTGGTCGGGGAAACGGTGACGCGCGCCGAGTCGGCGGCGCGGGGACCCTTGTACACGACAGCGTGCTTGCCGTCGACCGCGTCGAGCTTGATGACCGCGGTCGCGCTGCCGCCGTCGAGGCGGAGGAAGCACGAGTCGCGGACCGCCGAGAGAGCGATGTTGCCCGACACGGGGAGCGGCGAGACGACCGAGTCCTTGACCTCCCACTTGGGCGTGACGCGCGCCGCGTGCACGGCGCCGGCCTTGAGGAACACGACCCACTTGTTCTTGGTGCACCCGGCGAGCTTGGCGCCCGCGACGGGGCCCGCGGTGGCGCGCACCGTGGTCGGGACCTCGTCCGCCGTGGCCGCGCCGTACACGATCGACAGCGTATCGCTGTGCTGCGTCAGCGCCCACAGGTGCGTACCCGTCCACCGCGCCTCGCGCACGGTGCCGCGTTCGGCCGACGTGCCCCACGCGGACGCCGTCAGCGTGCCCGCGCTCGTCGCGCGGTCGTGCCCCAGCACGTACACGGTGCCGTCCAGGACGAGGACCGCGTCGTCGCCCGCCGTGCACACGACGGACGCGCTGCCGGCGGCGGAGGGCGAGGCGTTGGAGACGTGGGTCTGTGCGACCAGCGAGCCCGACGCGGCGGTCCACACCTGGACCAGCGGACCGTGGCGCGTGTCTGCCACGGTCGCCAGGTGCTTGCCGCACACGGCAGTCGTCGCGAGGGTCTGGTCGGCGGGGAGGACGTGGCGCCAGACTAGACGTGCGGCGTCAGGCGGGTTAGCGACGCGTCGTTGCGAGTTGAGAGGCGGGAGAGCGCACCGAGCTTGCCCTGGTTGGCGGCATCCGCGAGGCCGACGGCGCGCTCGCTCGCGACCACGGCGTGCGTGCCCTCCTTGGCCCAGTGCAGGTCCTTGGGCTTGCCGATCGATTCAATGTGCCTACGCGCACGCGCTGTCAGGATCGAGAACATGACGCGTACAGGTGAGAGGAGTACCAGTCAAACTTGCCCGCCTGGTCCTCATACATGGCGCTGGCCAGGGTCGGGAGCGTCGCCGCAACGGCCACGGCGGCGAGCGCCAGGCCGAGCGGGTTGAGCGGTTGCATGGCGAGTGGTGGTCTCTGAGGCAGATCGAGCTGCTTCTCAAGGAGGGAGGGGAGGAAGAGGGAGGGCGGCGGCGGCGGCGGCGCGAAAAGAGCTCCGCCACGTCGCTGACGCCCGCGCCGTGAGTCACCTGACGCACGCGTGCCGATCGCCACGCGCGAATACGCGTCGCTCCTCGCCGCCAAGTCGGCGCTCCCGCAAGCACACTCGCCATGAAGAATTAACCAGCTAACATGGAGCATAACATCATGCAATCTGCCCAAAGTGGCAGCAGCGGCGACCCGGTGCCTCTTCTTGCTGAACTGCCTACCGAGCTGCTTCTCCAGGTTTTGCAGCTCGCAGAGCCCCGGGTTTGTCTCGTTGAAGCAACCCTCACGCTCTATAACGTTGTTTCCGAAGTGTCTGTGAAGCGAATCTGGGACCGCCGCCGTCTGACCGACTGGCTACGCCACGCGCGCGTTGGTGCTGGTCACGGCCATCGGCTTTTCTACAACGACCTCGACGCCTACCTCATGACGACTTGCTTAGACGGCAGCTCATATTCTCCAAACGGTCACTTCTACGGTGCTGTCGCGGGCGTCGTTCTCGATCTCGTTCGGCGGCAACGCGCTTCGAAGCCATCCGCGTTCGCCGCGGCATTCAGCTCTACGCGTGGGCGTCCAGCAAACCACTCAGGCTTTCAACCGGGCGCGAGACTCCTCGACCTCGAATCTCTGTGGGACGACCCGGACATCCCCCTTGGCAGTAACTCTCCGCTGTGGTCGTGTCTCGACTTCCCGATCCTCTCTCAAGCTCAGCTGTTCCTCGCCGCCGTCGCCAGCGGGGACGCAGCCATTTGTCAGCTCTTGGAGGACACGCTCGAGTGGGTGCCCGAACTGCTTGAGGCCGTTCGAAGCGACTGGTCTCTCGCCCTGCCGCTCCCACTTGACATGCCACTCAAGCTCCAACACCCGCTTCGCCTCCTCGATTTCCTCACGTTGCTTGCTGTTAGTTCTTGGAAGCCCGGTTTCCTGGAGGCCGCCTCTGGCTTGGGACTCGCCATCGACACTCTCGAGCTGGCCCGCGTTTGTTCTCCGAACACTGCCTTCAGCCATGGCATAGAGCGGCGAATTCTCAAGTCGGCGGCGGCCGCGGCCGAGTCCAACGTCCTGGATACGATCGGTTAGCTCGCCCGCTTCTCTCCACCGCTCCTCGAAACTTTACTCGCTGTTGGGATCATCAAAGCTCTCAAACAGTGGAACATGCATTCCACGCTCGGTCTTGTGCTCACTCGTTTCGCGGACAAGCTGCGCGCAACCGTGGCACCTGCCGAGCGCTCGCTGCTCGCTGTCCTCGCGTTCGAAGGCGGAAACGGGCCAGATATCGTCAGTGTGCTCGTGTCGCACCAAGTGCTCGACCCGGAAACTTTTGCATATCTCCTGGCGCGCTCACTCAGAAACGATTACGCTGGAAGATTTCCTGCTCTCCGAGGGCTTGTGGTGCAACAAGCTGGCCCACAGCTCATGGACGTGACGTTCAATGGTTCTTGCTCTTCCCTTCCCCTGCGCCCTGACGTCAAGTTCCATTGCTGACGTGCTCCTGTCCCGCGCGCGCAGCCTTCCGGATTTGTTCGCGGTCCGTGCTTCCGGATATCCCGGGTTCGCTTTACGTCCTCACCTTTGCGGCGGAAAACCTTTCGTCGGATGACATTCAGATCCTCTTGGACAGGTGCACAGAGTACCTGTGCACCGCCGGCGCGGCCTTCAATTACGGCAACCAACCAATTGACTACGGCGGGATCAATCAGGCCTTCCACGCACCACCCGGCTGCAAAGTGAACATTATGATCCCCTTTCGACTTGCCGTTGCGGTCTTTAGCCGCATGGACGAGAGCTTGGTCCGATCATTTTCCTCGGCGTATTGGGCTGTTGTGGGCGCGCTTCAGAACCCTGCGACCCTAGTGGCCGCCCTGAACTTCCTCCAAGGGCGGCCGAGTCTGGCCCAGAAGTTGTTTGGAATCGTGATTGAAGCTGGCGATACTTACACCGTATCACCGCCACTCATTGCTGGCCCCAATGACATGCGAACGTGCCGGCACTGCACGCTTCCATGCCAGGCCCCGTGGTTGGCAACGCTCGCCGATCTCGTTGCGCTCAGCGGTGGACTCGCAGCGATCCCGGACTTTGCCAAGAAGACGGTAAGCGACCATCTCAAGCGAACGCAATACCCGAAACGCTTACCAGACGCGTGCCGGGAACATGGGGTCGCATACCAATCGCTTGAGCTGGCTCGCACCCTCATTCGCACCGATCTCGATGGACTTCTCCGGGTTCTCTGCAGTGACGATACCTCCGGGAACAATGTCTTGGTCAATGACGACTTTAGGCGTCTGGTTCCCGACGGGGCTCTGGACCGCGTCCGCGACGCGGCGTGGGTTCGCCGCGCGGTTTCAACGTGCAAGCGCTGGCGCCTGGACGCGACCATTGAGGAGCTCAAACGTGTTGCTCCGATCGGTTCGTCCGAGCAGTGAGTTTCCCGTACTAAATCGAAAGCCTTGAGCATTTTCAGCGGTGAGGGAATGGAAGATGGTGATCCGCGAGCAAGCTATGCGGCGGCGCCACATCACCTGAGTGGCGCATCGCGCCTGTGCCCATGGCGGCGAGTAAGATTTTGAAGTCACAGGTCTACCTACCACTGCCGCATTTAGTATCACATTCCTTCATTCCAGATGCAACGTGCAAGCTTGGACTGAGGTGCTTGTGGATGGCGACGCCGGAAAGGTATCAAAACCTTTTGTGAAACAGAATCAAGAGCACGCCACTACACTTCGAAGCCAGACCATAGAATCCGTCGTGCACGCCGCACACACTCATGGCACTCCTCGAGCTCGAGCGCTTGGACTAGTTCCGCGAAAGTCACGCTGTCGCACACGTCGCCGAAGAGACTCTCGACAATGTCGTAGCGGAAGTCGCGTCGATGAGGTCGTTGGCGCGAAAGAACCACTTGAGCGTGCCGATGAACAGCGTCGGTGGGATCGAGCGAACGTACGTGGCCGAGGCGAGCTCGTACCAGTCGTATGTGTAGAACTTGAAAAAGAACGATTCTGAGTCGAAACCGTACTTGGGCGTCGCGACAACGGGAAGCATCTCGGGGCGCCACCATTTCAGGCACGCGAGAATGAGGTAGTCGATGAAGGAGACGCGAGTGTCGTCGCCGTCGCCCAGCTCCTTCCTGTGCTTGATGTAAGCGTGCGTCACGACCTTGCGTCAGTCAGGATCAAGGCGCACCCAGTCGGCGAGCTTAAGCGCAAGCGTCATGATGCGCTCATCGGGGATTGCGTCCAGCACGAGGAGAAGGCCGTCGACGTTGCCCACCGCAATCAGGTACAACGAGAGCGCAAAGAGTGTGGCACGGGCGCGACCAAGTCGACGCGATCGACCTGCCAAGAGGGAACGTCGTTGGACCCGCCCATGTCGAGGTGCACCGCGGCGTTACTGTTTACCGCGTACCCGCGTTTCTCGACCGCGACGACGGCGCCGTTTTGAGGCCGGACCGCGACCAGCCGTCGATTCCGCGCGCGTCAAGCTGCCCGAGCAGTTCGTCGAGTTCTACCTCGACGGGATCGTGTCCTCGCGCGAGGTTTCGCAGCTCACCAGCTTCGGCGTGACCAAGACGGTCCCAGTCGGCCGCGGCCTCCCGCAGGGCGGCGTCGAGTGCCCGCTCCTCTGGAACCTCGTCTACGACCCGCTCTTGTGCGCCCTCAAGAAGTGGACCGCCGGGCTCGAGATGTTCTTCGAGCTCCCCGCGGCGCACCCTCGTTCTGCGACGCGGTCGTCGCGCCGCCACCGCCGCCCGTCTCGATGCGCGTGCACGCCTTCGCGTACGTCGACAACCTGACGCTCGTGACGCCATCGCTCGAGGCGCTCGGCGAGGGCGCGGCGATTGGGTCCGAGTTCAGCGCGCTTAACGGGCTGCTTGCTAACCCGAGCAAGAGTCTCGTGCTCCGTGCGGGTCGCACGCCCGCGGCTGCGCGGCCCCTGCGCTTTTCCGTGGGCGGCGAGGAGGTCCGTGTCCTCGGACCCAAGGAGCCCGCGCGCTTTCTCGGCGCGTGGTTCAGCGGCGACGGAAGCAACGCGCCCACGCTCGAGACGGTCACTCGCGAAGCACTCCTCGCACTCGCGGCCGTGGCGCCCCGCCACCTCACGGCTCGAGCCATCGTCTACGCCATCAACATGGTCATCATCCCGCGCGCGCTCTACCGCATGAAGGCCGCCGTCCCGCTCATCACGAGGCTCGAACAGCTCGACGCCAAGTTCCGCATGCTGGTGCGGCGGAAGCTCGGCGCTTCGGTCAACCTGCCGTCGGCCGCACTGCGCGCGCCTGCTGCTCTCGGTCTCCGCTCCATTGTCGACGCCGTGCTGGAACAGTCGGTAACCGAGTTCACGATCGGGCTCTCCTCGCCCGGCCTCGTCGGCGACACGTGCCGCGTCCTCGTTGCCCTGCTGCAGCAGGAGCAGTGGCTCCCCTCGAGTTGCCGACCGGCGAACGCACGCTCCCGTCTCGGCACCCTTGGGGCCGGCTCCCGTCGCTCACGTTCGACCGCGGCGTCTCGATCCAGGACGAGCACGGCGAGTTTCGCTCGCAGCAGGGTTCGGTCCCGCTTGCTGCGCTCGACCCGTGGCCCACTCTCCAAGCGAGCCGCGAGAACATGCGACACTGCGGCATCCTGTTCGCGCCGCAGTTTGTTTCGCCCGACGGCGCGCTCGTGACGCGGGCGACAGCTACGGTCACGTAGGGCGTCACGAGCCGTGGCCGCCCGCCTGGCTTGTTCGGACAGGTCACCGACATTTTGGGCACGGCGCTCGCAGCCTCGGACGCGCTCCGCATGCACGCTGGCGCTGGCGCGTTGGTGTGCGCGCGACCAGCTGGCCGCATCCGCAGGCGGGAGCCCGAGCCTGAGCCTGAGCCCGAGCCCGCCCTCGAATTTGTTTCCACGGCAGGCGTCACCTTTCTCGGGCGCAACATCATGGCTCCCGCCGCGGACTCGGCCGACGAGGTCTACTACGTCTTCCACGTCGTGAGCGGCGAGGACGGCGAGGTCGAGGACTGTACCGGCTGCGCCAACCTCGTATCGGTCCCTGATCGCTCCCCGGCGGGCATGCCGTGTGGCGGCCCGCCCTTCGCGACTAAGCTGCTCGGACCGTGTCTTCTCTTTGCTCGCCGCGCACTCCCTCCCGACACGCTCGCCCCAGTCGTCCGTGGTCCCGCGGCGCAGCTCGAGCAGCTTGCGTGCATCATGGACGAGGCCGCGGTACCGGAGCCCGCTGGCTTCGCGCAGTCGGTTCTTTCGCTCGACCTCGCCGAGGACGCGCAGGGTATCGCGGGCGGCATCGTTTACACGGACGGGTCTCTTCGTGGCGCGGGTTTGCCAGACGTGGCGGCCGGCGCGGGTGTCTACGTGAGCGGTCGCTGGAGCTCGCTGTCCGCGTCCCTGACAGGAACCACTCGAGCTTCCGCTCCGAGCTGTGGGGCGCCCTCGCCGCCGCCGCGTCCGCTTGCCGCGGCGCCAAGCTCACCCTCACGCTCGACAACAAGGGCGTCGTCGACTCGGCCGTCAAGATGCTCTCGCCCTCTCCAAGGGTGCGTGTCCGCGCGACGTGCTCGCTCGAGTGGGCCGTACTCCGATGGATCATTGCGGCCCGCGAGCTCCGGGTCAGCTTCGAGTGGGTCCGCGGCCACGCCGGGAACTCGGGCAACGAGGAGGCCGACGCACCCAACAAGCAGGCCGCCGCCGCGCATCTACATTGAGGGTTGAGGGCGCCGCCGCCACGGATCGGAGCATGCCTCTTACGGTTCGCCACCACGGTTGAGACCTCAACTCGGACCTGCGACCCGCTCTCCGCCGCCTGCACGGCGCGCGACACGACTCGCCGCTCGCCCTGACCACGGCCGCTGGCGTCGCGCCAGCGCTCATCGACGTCCCAGCCCTCGCCACCGCGCTACAGGTTGGCCCGCGTCGCGCCCGCCCGAGCGAGTCCCTCGCTGCAAACTCGCTCCTGCGCTTCCAGCTCCGCGCGCTCGCGGGCCAGGTGCCGACCCGCGCTCACAAAATGTTGGACACGTTTGTTAGTGTCGGGGACTACGAAAGCTGCGCAAAACCGCAATATCAGAGTAATATCGGTGTGCTCGTGGCACCCTCGATGTCGATAAGTGTCGCCGATGGCCATGGTCATGGCCACGGCCTTGTTTTCCAGCATGGGCGCGCAGGTATTGACCACCGAGTTGCACCGCGTCTCGTCGTACTCGGAGCAAAATAGAATTTTCTTGAGCAGCGTGACGTTCAATATAAACAGTTCTTGAGGCACGTACGCGATCGAGCCGCACATTGTGACAAGGCCGCCGAGTTTGCGTATCTCGCCCAGGATCGCAGCCCGCACGCTTGCTCTCGCCCACACGGCCAACGAAGGCCGTCAACTTGCCGCTGAAAACAATGAATTTCCGAGCGCAAACTTGGGAGAGGGGCAGCCCAAGGTGAGTTGACCACGCTCCGGGATGTGGCGCATCGCGTCTCCGATCAAACGATGGGAGTGGCAGGCGTGGCTGCGGGCCAGGTGACCAAGCGGTCACGGAGCGTTACGTCACCGGGCCGAATTCGCGCCGATTTCAATGGGCCTGTGAAAAGCACACGCGTCATGCGGGTCGCTCGGCAACTTCGGCGCGGCGAGAGAGCGCGTTGCGATCGGCCGCGCGCCGCATCTTCGCACTCGGCGGTCCTCAAAGCGGTCGGTCGGTCTCACACTCTCCCTCTCCCCTCGCAATAGCGGTCTTGCACCCTCCACGTATCTCATTTTGAACGCACTGCGCGTCGTCGCAACCAACACTCGCTGCAACTGCACTCGGTTTCACGCACCAACCAACACCATGTCTCTGCGCACCTTCACCGTCGACGAGGTGGCGCGCCACAACACGGCGTCCGACGCGTGGATCATCGTCAAGGACCACGTCTACAACGTCACGGTGCGTGCGCGCTGCTGGGTCAGCCCGCTCGCGAGTCCTACGCTCACGCGGCCACGTCTCTCGTAGGACTTCCTCAACGTCCATCCCGGCGGCCGCAAGATCCTGCTCAAGCACATCGGCACCGACGCCACCAAGGTGTGGCTCAACTTCCACAACCCCATCATCCTCGAGACGGTCGGCAAGAAGTACCTCATCGGCGCCGTCGGCGAGGCGTCGGCCGCCGCCGAGGCCCCCGCCGCGTCGACCGCCGTCGCCACGCGCGACCAGCTGTACCCGATCCCGACCGACGTCGACGAGCTGCGCGCGCCCTTCGGCGACCAGATCCCCTACACGGACCCGGCCTGGTACCAGGACTTCCGCTCGCCTTACTACAAGGACAGCCACCGCCGCGTCCGCGCCTTCATGCGCGCCTTTGTCGAGAAGGAGATGATGCCCTTCTGCCACGAGTGGGACGAGAAGAAGCAGGTCGACCCCGAACTGTACATCAAGGCCGGCAAGGCCGGTATCCTGCAGGCTGTCGGCGGCCCGCTGTGCCCCGAGTTCTTCCCCGCACCGCTGCCCGGCAACGTGGACCCCAAGGAGTGGGATGTCTTCCACGAGTTCATCGTCGCCGACGAGCTGTGCCGCACCGGCTCCGGCGGCGCCGTCTGGGCCCTGATCGGCGGCCACGGTATCGGCCTGCCCCCGCTCATCGCCTTCGGCTCTCCCGAGCTCAAGAAGAAGGTCATCCCTGGCTGCTACGCCGGCACCAAGAAGATCTGCCTCGCCGTGACCGAGCCCGAGGCCGGGTCCGACGTCGCCGGTCTCGTCACCACCGCCCGCCTCACGCCCGACGGCAAGCACTACATCCTCAACGGAACGTACGTACTTTTGCACGGCTTTTGTGGGTGACTCACGTCGCGCGGGGTCGGTGACCTTGACTGGGGTCGGGGTCGTCGACCTCCCCCACCACCCCCACACCTCACTAACGTCTCCCTCAACATCGTGGACGCTGATTCGAAAACGCTCAGGAAGAAATGGTCGACTACGTCAGTTTGGGCCGATTTCTTCACCGTGGCCTGCCGTACGGGCGGCGAGGGAATGGCCGGGATCTCGCTGCTGCTCGTCGAGCGGTCGATGCCCGGTGTCACGGTCCGCCGCATGCAGACCATGGGCATGTGGGCGTCGGGCACGGGCTACGTGACCTTCGAGGACGTCAAGGTGCCCGTCGAGAACATCATCGGCAAGGAGAACAAGGGCTTCAAGTACATCATGAACAACTTCAACCACGAGCGCATGGGCATCGTCATCCAGGCGACGCGCTTCGCCCGGTGCTGCTTCGAGGACGCGCTCAAGCACGCCAACCGCCGCAAGACCTTCGGCAAGAAGCTCATCCAGCACGACGTGATCCGCAACAAGCTCGCCGTCATGGCCATGCGCATCGAGACGGTGCACGCGTGGATGGAGTCGCTCATGTACCAGTCGCAGCACATGAACGAGCAGGAGGCCATGATGCGCCTCGGCGGGCCGATCGCGCTGCTCAAGGCGGCCTCGACCCAGATGTTCGAGTACGTGGCGCGCGAGGCCGCGCAGATCTTCGGCGGTCTGTCGTACACGCGCGGCGGCCAGGCCGAGCGCGTCGAGCGCCTGTACCGCGAGGTGCGCGCGTACGCGATCCCCGGCGGCTCCGAGGAGATCATGCTCGACCTCGGCATGCGCCAGTCCATCAAGGTCGCGCAGATGCTCGGCGCCAAGCTGTGAGTCTCGTTGTTTCTCGTTGTCGTCGCGGAAGCGTGTTGCTTCCTCCTCTCTCCCCTGTCCTTGTCCACGGTTTCTCCCCGATACAATGGGAATCATTCTTCCAAACACTTCCGCAAGGTCTCCTCCGCTCCAGGGTGTGTGGCGCAACGCGACTCGTCTCATCGTCAGCCGCGATGTTGTTGAAGTCGATCATCACGCCGCCCTAAAAGGTCGCGACAGCGGTGAACTCGATAAGAACAGAGCGCGCTCGCTCATGGGCTGCTCGACAGATTGGCAACCATCTCGCTGTCAGCAGCATCCCATAGTTTTGATCGAAACTCGCTCAACGTGGTTCCTCGCAGTGCAACACGACGCGCGTCCGAACTGAGCTTGAGTCGAGCGGGGGACATAGATCAGAGGAAAAAACCCGATCGTGATATATATGATATAGTAATGTACTCATTGACATCGCGTGCCCTTCTACTGAGGCGTCACATCAGGACTAACCCGAAAGGAACCGCCGTCCTCGCTTCCGGTCGCGGCGTCGAGGACCCCATCTTGTCGGTCCGAGCCAGCCAAAACAAACAAAACCCATCATCATCGAGACCTCGAGCGCGCCGCCGACCCACCCGAAAGGCACCGTACATCTCTTTGTCACAGGTGGGGTCAGACTACGAGGACCCTCCATCTTGTCGGTCCGAGCGACGATGCGGCGCGCGAGTCTTTGGAGCGGCACGGCACGCACGCGCGCGGGGCCATGGACCGTACGTACATGGTACCACCCGCGCGCGCGCGGCCGGTAGTTGCGGAACGGGATGCGCACACGCGCACGCACACGCACACGCACACAAACGAGTGAGGTGCGAGCGGTGGTCACTACACGCGAGGAAGCGTTAGTCGTGGGACACGAGAAGGAGCTCTCAGAGTCGGATCCGTACCGCTCATGCGCGAGCGCGATCGTGCCTAGTCTTGATCAGGCCGTCGTGGCGCTCGAGGATGATGATGATGACGACGCGCAAGAGCAGCCCTTGGTGATCATGATCTTGGAAATGCCGACCGTCGACGAGACCAGGCGCTCGAGGCCGACGAGGTGAGGCGCGGCGACTTGAAGGGCGGGAAGTGGCGCGCCGACTTGATGTGGTTGATCAGGTCGTCAATGAGCAGGAGCAGCAGCAGCGCGAGCGCGAGCGCGAGCACGAGTCGATCATGGCGAGGTACTTGGTGGTGACGATGCCGAAAGAGCTGCGGCCGAACGCTGATGTTGATGGCCGTGGTGGACCGCGATCATGGCGACGAGGCGGTGCTGGTCGTGCTCCTTGTTCGAGCCTTGGTCCGTTGTAGCAAGTGAGGGTAGTGGTGATGGATCATGATCATGGTGATGAATAGTTGGTGAGGAAGGAGAGAGGAGGGTGGCGGGGACCCAGGCCGAGCTTTGTAACGGTTGGCCGAGCCCGACCGTGCGCGGCACTGGCATCACAGGTGCGACGTGATACTTGATAAAACCGGTTCCCAGCCTCGGTTGTGCAAGCAAGCTGTCAGGCGCGTGCGCGAAACTGCCAAGAAATGGCCGCGAGGCACAGGCGGGAGGCAAAACCACGCGAAACGCGCCAAACGCGTGGGACGAAACGCGTCTCGCATCGAGCACGTGAGTTTCAAGTGACTGATTCTTGCGTGATTTTGACTCCCTTCGCGACACGGCTGGCCATCTATACGCGTTTGGGGCACTGGCAGCGATCCCGAACCTCATCACCCTCACGCACGCGGCCATCTCGTTCGGCATCGTGGCGACGGTTGCGATGGTCGGCGTGGCCGTCGTCGAGGAAGCTTCAGTTTCGGGAGTGCTGTTCCTCGGCCTGCTACTCATCGTTTCGTTCAGGGAGCTGATCCCGGTCGGCACCATCACGGCCACGGCACGAGATATTGCCCAGTGGCCTCATCTTGCTTTGCGTGTAACGAAATGATGGGCAAATATCATTCTCGACTCCCGAATTACTGCTTAGCAAGTTCAAGCGTCCGTGTCCATCAGTCGTACGATCAATTGCTCGCTCTCGTGCACCCAGTGAGCACACCCTGCTCCCTCAACAAGGCCGAACGTTATAAACGAAAGCGATCGATCTATTCCTTACACAAAACTCGACACGATTGCCTCGTCACACAAAACTGGACACGCTCAGTACGTCTCCGCGACCTTGGTCGGGCGCACGGGGATGCACTTGGCGGGGGCGGGCTTGGTCGGGGCCACGACGATGGGCGCGGGCACGTCCTTGCCGCCATTGGGCGGGTACCCGGCACCGTTCGTGGGCGCGGGAACCGGAGCCGCGGACGGGTAGCCGGGCTGTGCGGGAGCTGGGGCAGCGGTGGCGGTGGGCTTGGCGGCGTCAGTCGTGGACTTGGACGGCGCGCGCGTGTACGCGGGAGCCGTCGGGACCGCGGTCGCGGACGAGGACGCGGTCTGCGGCGGCACGACCGACGTGGGGACCGTGGTGCCGCTCGGGACGGGGTAGGTGCCGCTGGGAACCGTGGTCGGGGCGGCGGTCGACGCGGGCGCGCTGGTGGTCGTGGTGCGGCGGCCGTACGGCGCCGAGGTCGACGACGTGATGGTGGCGGTCGAGGTGGACGAGACGGTACCGGTCTGCGACTGCGACTGCGTCGGCTCGACGGCGACGGTGGTGGTGGTGGTGGTGGTGCCAGAGGTCTTGGTCGGCTTGACGACGACCGTGGTGGTGCCGTACGTCGAGGTGGGCTCAACGGCGGTCGTAGTCGGCGTCGCGGTCGCGGTCGAGCTCGAGGCGGTCGCTGTGGGCGTGGGCTCGACAATGCGCGACGAGGACGTGGTCGAGACCGAGGGCTCGGCGATCGAGGACGAAGCGGTAGCAGTGGCCGTGCGAGTCGGCTCGACCACGGCGCTCGTAGTGGTGGCCGTCTGCGTGTACGTGGGCTCGACAACGACGCTGGTGTGCGGCAGCGTCTCCGTGGGCTCCACGGCCGAGGTCGAAGCCGAGGTGGTCGAGGTCGCCGACTGCGAGCGCGTGGGCTCAATGGACGAGGTCGAAACGGAAGCGGTAGCCGTGGTCGAGGCCGAGGTGGTCGAAGTGGCGGTCTGCGACTGCGAGGGCTCAGCGTACGACGACGAGGCCGTAGCCGTGGACGTGGGCTCCATGGGCTCCATGGCCGAAGCCGAGGTGGTCGAGGTCGCCGACTGCGAGCGCGTAGGCTCAATGGACGAGGTCGAAACGGAAGCGGTAGCCGTGGTGGAGGCCGAGGTGGTCGAAGTGGCCGACGACGTGACCGACTGCGTCAGCGTGGGCTCGATGGCCGACGTAGAAGCGGTGGAGGTCGCCGTGGGCTCGACGGACGAGGTCGTGATCGTCACGGTGACGGTCTGACAGGGCTCGGCGTACGACGACGAGGCGGAGGTCGTGGGCGCGGGCTCAACGGCCGAAGTCGAGGAGGTCGTTGACGTGGCCGACTGCGACTGCGTGGGCTCGACGTACGACGACGAGGCGGTCGCCGTAGCCGTCGAGGTCGTGTCGGCAGCGGTCGTCGACGACGTGGCCGTCTGCGACTGCGTGGGCTCGACGTACGACGACGAGACGGTCGTTGTGACGGACGGCTCGGCGGCCGAGGTCGTCGTAGAGGCAGAAGTCGTCGAGGTCGCCGTGGCGGTCGGAGTCGGCTCCACGACGTCGGTGGTCTGGGTCAGCGTCTCCGTGGGCTCGATGTACGAGGACGACGCAGTCGCTGTCGCCGTCGGAGTCGTGTCGGCGGCGGTAGTCGTCGACGTAGCCGTCTGCGACTGCGAGGGCTCAACGGCCGAGGTGGTGGCGGTCACGGTCGCCGAGGGCTCAGAAGCCGACGTCGAGGTGGTGGCGGTCGCCGTGGGGGTGGGCTCCGCGGCGGAGGTCGAGTCGGACGCGGTTGTAGATGCCGTAGCGGTCTGCGACTGCGACGGCTCGACGACGACGCTCGTCTGCGTGTACGTGGGCTCGACGACGGTCGTGGACTGCGTCAGCGTCGACGAGGGCTCAGCGACCGAGGACGACGCGGTCGTGGTGGCCGTGGGCTCGACGACGGTCGTGGAAACGGTCGTGGTGGCGGTCGGCGTCGGCTCATGAGCGGAGGTGGTCACGGTGGCGGTCTGCGACTGCGTGGGCTCAGCGGCGGAGGTCGAGACGGTCTCGGTGGCCGTCAGCGTTGACGAGGGCTCGGCGGCCGAAGTGGACGCGGTCGACGTGACCGACTGCGACGGCTCAGCGGTCGAGACGGCCGTGGTCGTCGTCGCGGTCGCGGTCATCGTCGGCTCGACGATATCGGTCGTCTGCGTGGCCGTCTGGGTCGAGCTGGGCTCGGTGAGCGAAGTCGAGGCCGTGTGCGTCGTCGTGGCCGTCGGCGTAGGCTCGACAACGTCAGTGGTAGTAGAAGTGGTCGCGGGGGCCGACGTCGTTGAGACCAAGTCGGTCGTGGTCGTCGGCGGGGCGGGCTCGGCCGACGTGGTGCTGGCCGACGACGAGGTGCTGGACTGCGTCGGGATCGGCTGCGACGGCTCCGGATCGGCGGTGGTGGTCGTGGCGGCCGACGACGAGGTCGAAATGGAGGACGAGGTGGTAGTGGAGGTGGTATCGGTCGCCGAGGTCGAGGAAACCGGCGCCGTCGTCGTCGGAACCGACGAGTCGGTGCTTGAGGACGCGGGCACCGAGGTGGTGGGAGGCTGTGTCGCCGACGAGGTCGGCTTGGGATCGGCAGTCGAGGTCGGGAGCGGGACCGTGGTGGTCGGCGCCAGCGACGTGGTGGTGACAGGCGGCTCGGGGTCCGCCGTCGAGGTCGGAATCGTCGTGGAGGTGGACGACGCCGAGGTCGAGGGCTCGGTCACGTAGGTCAACGTCGGGAGCGGCACCGAGGTCGTGGTCGTGGTCGTGGTCGCGGCCTGCGTAGTGGTCGAGGAAGGCTCGGGGTCAGCCGTGGACGTGGGGAGCGGCGCGCTGGTGGTCGAGGTGGGGACCTGCGTCGCCGACGAGGTCGGAACGGGCGCAGAGGTAGTGGGAACGGGTGCCGACGTGGTCGAGGGCAGCGGGTCGGCCGTGGTGGTCGGGAGCGGCGCCGACGACGACGTGGGAATCGGGGCAACCGTCGTCGACGTCGGAATGGGCGCCGACGTGGTCGGGACGGGCGCGGTGGTCGTGGGGACCTGAGTCGCGGACGTGGTGGGGATCGGGGCGACCGACGTCGTGGTCGGGACCGGGGCGGCGGTCGTCGTCGTGGAGGTGGTCTTGGACGACGAAGCGGACGACGAGAAAGAGGACGACGTACTAGTCGAGGTAGTGCTGGTCGTGCTCGAAGCGGACGTGGTAGTCGACGTGGTCGAGGCCGAGGAGGTAGTAGACGTCGACTTGGACGACGACGAGGACGAGGTAGTCGTGGTGCTGGTCGTGGTGAAAGTAGACGTAGGCTTGGCCGAGGTGGTGGTGGTGGAGATCGACGACGTAGCGGTAGTCGAAGACGAGGTGGGCTTGGCCGAGGAGCTCGCCGTGGTTGAGCTAGTCGTGGTGGCAGTCGTAGTCGTACTAGTAGTCGCACTAGTAGGCTTGGCCGACGTCGTGGTGGTCGAGGTCGAGGTGGCCGTGGCGATCGTCGACGTGGGCTTGGCGGGCGGGCCGCCGAGCATGACCTCGAGGGCGCTGAGGACGTAGCTCTGGCGCGTAGTGCGGTCAGCGTTGAGGGCGTCCTTGCGGATGCACATGGCCTGGGCGTCGAGGAGGCCGAGGTCGGCGGTGGACGAGTCGTGCTTGTACTTATCCGAGTTGGCGCCGTTGGCGGCGCACTGCGAGCCCATGGCGCGCGAGGAGCCCGTGTTGAACCACCACGCGGCGACGCGGTACATGTACTTGGCGTTGGTCATGAAGCCCTTGGCGATGAAGTCGGTGCGCGTGTAGTCGCCGAGCAGCGAGAACTTGATCCAGCCGTCGTCGAGGTACTCGAAGCCGTAGCGCCAGTGCGCCGAGGACTAGACGAACGATCGATAAATACGCGGCACGCGGTCAGCGAACGCGGGCATCGCACACCACCCCGTGAAGCAAACGTACGATGCGCAGCGGCGTCGCGGCGCCGTCCCAGGAGAAAGTGCGGAGCATGCCGGACTCGAAGCCCATCTGGCCGATCCAGGCGCCGAACCGCTTTGGCGAACAGAGCCCGTGCTCCTCGGCGGCCTCGAGGATGTAGTCGAAATGGTCGGGGTTGTTGCGGGTGCCAAAGTACGACTTGATGTACTTGTCGTAGCCCTTGCACGGCGACGGTGCGCGCGGGGAGAGAGGCGCGGCGGTCACGGTGGCCGCGAGGGCCGAGAGGACCGCGAGCAGGAGGATGGCGGCGTGGCGCATCGCGCGGTGGTGGTGATGGTGATCGAGCGGGTGGTGGTGGTGGTCGTGGTCGGTGGTGGTATGAATCAGCGAACCGCGCGTCGTCTATAGTCTATGGAGGCCGAGGAGGGCCGAGGTGCGTGGCGAAGCGGCCGCGAGCGAGCGAGCGAGGGGCGGTCGACAGTCTAGTATCACTCGGAGCAGCGCGCGCGGGAGAGCGAGAACGGGCAGCAGGGCGACGGCTACGCTTGGGGCCCGGCGGCCATGGCGCGATCGCCGCCTGACGCGTGCAGTGTGGCCATGTCGGCCGGCGACCACGGCATGCCGGAAGGTCGGCACAAGCGTTTCAGGCGCAGTGGCGGTGGCGGCAGGAAGGCCGAAACAGGGCGCTGTTCGCGGCAGCCAACCACCGCGAGCGCAATCTGCGGGCCGTGAATTGTCCGTGGATTCCGAAATGAAGGAGGGCGTCACCGAATCCGATGATTCTGGAGTGGCGGCGGCGATGCGGCCGCGTGGGCACGTTTTGTGAACGTCGCGCGGGCGGCGAGGATCGGTGGCTGCGGGCGCGCCGGCGTTGAGCGCGATATCCGACAAGCCGCCAGCGCGTCGAATTCGGAAGACTCATTGCTTCGAGCTCGAGGAAGGTCATCGATGAGCGTGTTGCATGAGGTTAGAGGCGCGAGATCCGCGTCGCATTGCAGGAGTTGAGGGTCGGTGCTGCCGAGTGACGCCACCCGCGCTCGAGCGCGAGCAAGCGCGACGATCATGGCATCGTCTCCGGCAACACGTGTCTGTCTCGCACCGGTGAGAGACGCGTCGCGCTCCGCGTCCGCATTGCACAGGCCGCGACCTGTCAGATTAGGAAGGAGCGCGCACCTCGCGCAGGTCGAGCCACGATACAACGTTGACGACAACTCGATCCAGACACCGCCAAACTCGCATCATCATGCATCACCAACGTCGCGCCACCCTCATCCTGTGTCTCCTAGCCGCCTGCCTGCTCGCCGTGCACGCGAGCGAGGCTCAGCTCGAGATCACGGTCGACTCAGAGCTCGGCAGCCGCGGGTACGAGCAGGGTTACGTGGTCGAGATCGAGGGCAACGCGGGGTTCGGCGTCTTGGGCGTCGTCGTCGCGGCCGATGGCGAGCCGCTGTCGGCCGTGTGGCGGCCCGAGACCACGCCGTGCGCGGAGCCCGGGTGCACGCCGGCAATCCGCACGTTCGCGGCCTCGACGGTTCCGCCCAAGACGCGCCGGTTCACGATCGAGTCGGATCTCGCGGCCGAGGTGTTCAAGGGCCTGCTCCAGATCAAGTTCAACCCCGACTTCCAAACGTGCGGCGGCGGGAACGCGAACGGGTTCTTTGTCCCGCTCGTCGGCGAGGGCGAGGTGCCGCTCGAGTCGACTGTTGCCGATGCAGCGCGTGTTTGCCAGGGCGCGGGCGGGGAGCTCGCGGCCGTCGACGTGGTGAACGTGCTCGAGGTCACTGACGGTGCGCTTCAGTGTTGCGTTTTCTGCTAACGTGTGGGTGCTCACCAGCTGCTCGTGTGCGTGTAGTCGCGACCAAGTGTGTCGGCGGGACCAAGCGCGTTCTGGTCGGTAGCTGGTCCGGTATCAACTACGGTCTCGGCGCGCTGGTCCTCACGACCCCAAGTGCTCGCGGCGTGGTACGCGTCTCGCTCTTCCCGTTCCTGACTGGTTCACTCACCCGCAACGCAATCTCTCTAGGCCGGGACGATCAGCAGTCCGCTCGGCGAGGCGCTTCCTGTCCTGTGCAAGCGCCGGGCGCCGCGCACCGAGACCGTCTACGGCACGCTCACTGCAACTTCGACGGCGCGTCCCGTTGCAATGAGTCTCGCCTGAGCGAGATCACAGCACAAACGGCGATCGATCGCCGCGCCGGCGTACCGACGCGACTGCCGCCATGGGGGCGCAGTAGAGAACCTTATAGAGCAGCCATTAGAGAGCGATGCATAGAGTCCTGAGCGAAGCGAGACGAGTGGTGGCGCAGCAGCGCGGGGGAGAGACATCGCGGAGACACATGGCCACGCGCGAGTCAGGTGATGGCTGGGCGACGCCGGCGAAGAGTTCTCAAGCGGAGTCCGGCCGCGAGACGCGACGCGTGTGCGCCACGCCGCTCGCCCTTCCTCCTCCTCCCCTCCTCGCGTCGGCCCGATCTCGCCGCTGCTGCTGCTGTGGCGCGTCGCACTTGTCGCACCTGCGCCCGCATCGCATTCCCGTCTCATCGCAACGCATCACACCTCGCCCGCGACGGCACCCCCCTCGATCGCCCCGAACGCGTCCCGCACTTCCTGACCGCCACGCCACCATGGTGCTCAAGCTCAAGGACTTCATCAAGCAGATCCGCGCGTGCAAGACGGCGGCGGACGAGCGTGCCGTGGTCGCCAAGGAGTCGGCGACGATCCGGACCATGTTCAAGGAGGAGAACCCGGACAGCCGCCACGCCAACGTGGCCAAGCTGCTGTACATCCACATGCTGGGGTACCCGGCGCATTTCGGGCAGATGGAGTGCGTCAAGCTGGTCGCGTCGCCGCGGTTCGCCGACAAGCGGCTGGGCTACCTCGGCATCATGCTGCTGCTCGACGAGAACCAGGAGACGCTCACGCTCGTCACCAACTCGCTCAAGAACGACATGAACCACCCCAACATGTACGTCGTCGGCCTCGCCCTCTGCACCATGGGCAACATCTCGTCGGTCGAGATGGCCCGCGACCTGTGCCCCGAGATCGAGAAGCTGCTCGGCAGCTCCAACAGCTACATCCGCAAGAAGGTCCGTTCTTTCGTTCTTGCCGTGGAACCCGCCACCACTCATTCCAGACCACGCGTGTAGGCCGCCCTCGCCGCCGTCCGCATCATCCGCAAGGTGCCCGACCTGGCGGAAAACTTCGAGGCCAAGTGCCGTTCGATGCTGGGCGAGCGCAACCACGGCGCGCTGCTGACGGGCCTGACGCTGATCCACGAGATGGGCAAGCTGAGCGCCAAGTCGCTGGCCGAGAACCGCGCCATGGTGCCGTCGCTGGTCAAGATCCTCAAGCAGCTGATCACGACGGGGTACTCGCCCGAGCACGACGTGGCGGGGATCACGGACCCGTTCCTGCAGGTCAAGCTGCTGCGCCTGCTGCGCATGCTCGGCAAGGGCGACGCGACCGCGTCCGAGCAGATGAACGACGTGCTCGCGCTCGTGGCCACCAACACGGATGGGTCCAAGAACGTCGGCAACGCGATCCTGTACGAGACGGTGCTCACGATCCTCGACATCCAGGCCGAGCCGACGCTGCGGGTCCTCGCCATCAACATCCTCGGCAAGTTCTTGGGGAACAAGGACAACAACATCCGGTACGTGGCGCTGCAGACGCTCAACAAGACCATCGCCCTCGACAACCAGGCGGTGCAGCGCCACCGCACCACGGTCCTCGAGTGCCTGCACGACGTGGACATTTCGATCCGGCGCCGCGCCCTCGAGCTGTCGTTTGCGCTCGTCAATGCGGCCAACGTGCGCGTCATGACCCGCGACCTGCTCAGCTTCCTCGAGATGGCCGACGCCGAGTTCCGCGCGTCCATGGTCGTCGACCTGTGCGCGGTCGCCGACCGGTTCGCGCCCAACAAGCGGTGGCACCTCGACACCATGATCCGCGTCATGAAGCTCGGCGGCGCCCACGTCCGCGACGACATTGTCGCGCAGTTTGTCCGCCTCATCACCAACGCGCCCGACCTCCAGGGATACGCCACCCACAAGCTGTACGCGCTGCTCCGCCAGGACGCGTCGCAGGAGGGCCTCGTCCACGCGGGCGTCTGGTGCATGGGCGAGTTTGGCGACGCCCTGATCCAGCCCGCGCCCGCCGGGCTGGCCGTCGGCGACGCCGAGGACGCCGCGGACGAGGAGTCGTCGGCCGCGCTCGGCGCCGGGCTCGTCGGTGCGGGCGCGGGCGCCGCGCCGTCCGAGTCGGACGTGGTCGCGCTCCACGCGTCGATCCTCGACGGCGCCTACGTGACGCCCGTGACGCGCCAGTACGTGCTCGTGTCGCTCATGAAGCTGTCGACCAAGTTCCGCACCGACGCGGCGACCGCGAGGATCCGCGCCATGCTCGACAAGTACCGCACCGCCATGAACGTCGAGCTCCAGCAGCGCGCCGTCGAGTTCACCCACATGTTCGCCCTCCCGACCGATACCCGCGTCGGGCTCTGGGAGCGCATGCCCGTCCCCGAGCTCAAGGAGGACCGGTACGCGAGTAACGCTGCGGCTGCTGCTGGTACGGCCACTTTTTTTCGTGGGATTGTGGGTGCGGCGACTGACTGATCCTCGACCGTGTAGTCGCGGCCGAGCCTGGCACCGCCCCTACGGCCCCGGCAGCGGGCACCAGCAACGTGGTGTCGGCGCTCCTCGACCTCGAGGGCCTGTACATCAACTCGGCGCCCGGCCAGGGCGCGACGGCGGCGGCGGCGGCTCCCGCTGCGGCGAGCAACCCGCTGGCGGACCTCCTCGGCGGTCTCGGCGGTTCGGCCGCCCCCGCTGCTCCCGCTGCCGCGGCGGCGGCCCCGCAGGACCCGCTCGCGATGCTCATGGGTCTCGGCGGCGGTCTCGGCGGCGCTCCCGCGGCGGCCCCGGCTCCCGCGTCGAACCCGCTCGGCGACCTCCTGGGCGGCGGGTCCTCGTCGCCCACGGCGTCCCCGCTGGCCGGCCTCGGCGCCACCGCCGGCGGGTGGGACCGCCCGTACCCGGCGTACAAGTCGGGCGACCTGTCGGTGACGCTGGTGCCGACGCAGGTGAACGATCCGTCGGCGGGCGCCCTTGTGCAGGTCGTTGCGACGCTGGCCAATATCGGCACCGCGCCCATCTCGGACACGCAGCTGCTCGTGGCGGTGCCCAAGACGCACCGGGTCGCGCTCGCGCCCATTTCTTCGTCGTCGATCCCCGTCGGCGGCACCGCCACGCAGGCGTTCCGGATCCTCAACCCGGAGCGCAAGCAGATCAAGCTCCGGCTCAAGATCGTTTACAGCGCCGGCGGGCGCGGCGTGGATGAGGTCGCGGCGTTCGAGTTCCCGGCGTCGGTGCTGTGATCGGAGGGGTTGAGGTTGTTTATTGTTGACTTGCAGTGCAGAGAAGAAGAATGAAGTGACCATGTTTCACGCGCATCGCCAGGTCGCTCTCTACTACAACAACTTGAATGAACACTGGAATGAATCTCGCGCGCGACTTGGTGCAATCGGCGCGGACTGCGGCGCCAAGGCGGTCGCTCGCGGCGGCCGGTGTGCGCGCCAAGGGGACCTACGCCGGCGAGGGTGTACGTCGCCGTCGTGGGTGTCGACCCTCAACCGCCACACGCCGCTCACCTTGACAAGTGTAGCCGGCGCCCGCGCGGCCCGTCGACGCGACCGAGGTCTCCCTGCGACAGGTGATGCGGCACCAGGCGTTCCCCGTATGCGTCGTCGGCAGCGCGATCCCTCCGGCGTACGCCAACCCGCACGCGCCCGGCCCGCTCCCCGCATGGGCTTCCGGGTTGGACGCCGACGGCGCGTGGCCGCGGCACCGCATGGCGACGCTGTCGAGCTTCACGTCGGTCTCGCTGTCGCCGCCGATCGTCAGCTTCGCGCTGCGGCACCCGTCGCGCATGGGCGACGTGATCGCGCACCGCGGTGACCGGCGGTTCCTGGTGCACCTGCTGGCGGCGGACCAGGCGGGCGTGTCGCAGCGGTTCGCGGACCCGCGGACGCAGACGGAAGTTGGGGGAGATGTGCAGTACTGGCTCCACGGCGAGATGCCTGTCCTCAAGGGGTGTCTTGCGGTGCTCGAGTGTGTTGCGGAGAAGGGGACGCCCGTCGAGGTCGGCGACCACACGGTCTGGTTCGGGCGCGTGGTGCGGGTGCTCGAGGTGGATAAGGAGAAGAAGCCGCTGCTGTACGTCGACCGCAAGTACACGACGGTGGAGGAGGCGTGAGAGATATACACCAACTGTCGATTGCACTGCACTGGTGGGAACGCGGAGCACGCGATCGGTCGGCGCGATTACGCGCTGGTCATCAGCCAGGCAGGAATTCATTAGGCGCGCGGACGACGGCCACGGCGACGGCGACGGCGACGCCTTAGTCAGTCGCTGCCGGTGACGCGACGCGCGCGCGGCACGGGGGTGGCACTTGCGCGCGTGTCGTCCGCCGGAGGGGAGGGGAGGGAGACGCGCAGCAGCCGGCGCGGCCGCATCGGTCGTCGGCGGCATCCCGCGCGCCGCTCTCGCTCCCGCCGCTCTCCCATCGCTTCCCTTCCCTGCCCACCCACCGTCCTGCCATTCCAGCAGTGGCGCCCGTCCGCCCCCACCCATCCCGCCCACGTAAACGCAACGTATCAGCAGCAGCGAGTCATTCGCCCCCTCCATAAAACGCGCTCGCCATCGCGTCACGCCCGCTTCGTCACGCCGCTGCACACGCCCGCGCGCCCTCCCACGCCCGCGACTTGCTGCATTCGCCCCTCGGGCATCCCGCCGGCCCCGCGCGCGTCATTGCGCGCCCAATTCGCGCCGCTGTCCGCGTCCTCGAACGACGCGTGCGTGCGTGGCTCATCCTCCCGCCGTCCGTGACGCGTCAAGGCTCGCGTTCCGCCACCTCGCTCTCCACCACCGGCCCGCCCACCCGCACTCCGAACCCGTCACACACACGACATGTCCAGCCCATCAAGCAGAGGGCCCAGGCCCGACGCGGGCCCGCCACCACCACCGCCCGCACCGCCCGCGCAGCAGCGCGCGGCAACGGTCGGCCCAGGCGCGGCGACCGCGACCGCGGGCCCGTACCCGCCCAACGTCCCAACACACGATGCGCTCCCCGTTCCGCGCCCGCCCGCCGCCGCGCCGCACCCGCTCCCGCCGCTCGTCCTGCTCGGCGAGTACACGGTGTGCGAGGAGATTGGCCGCGGGTCGTTTGCGACCGTGTACCGCGGCGTCGCCGCCACGGCGCCGCACGCCAACGTCGCCGTCAAGGCCATCCCGCTCGCCAAGCTCACGCGCAAGCTCATGGCCAACCTCAACTCGGAAATCGATATCCTGCGCGCCATGGCCAAGCTGCGCCACCCGCATATCGTCAACCTGATCGCCTGGGAGCGGCGCGACGCCGACGCGGTCCTGGCGGCGGCTGCGGGGACAGCGGCGGTGCCGGGTACTGCCGCGTCGGCGCCGTCCGGGATCGCCGTCCCCGAACGCCCGCGCGCCGTCTACCTCATCATGGACTGGTGCGCGTGGGGCGACCTGTCCCAGTTCCTCCGCAAGAAGACCAAGCGGTCCGCCGGCCCGCCCGTCACCCGCGGCGCCCTCCTCCAGCTCGCCGCCCGCATCTGCGCCCGGCCTGGCCAGCCCGTCGCCGCCGACGCGCTCCCGCTCGCCGGCGAGTGGGGCGGCCTCCACCATACCTACGTCATGTACCTCCTCGGCCAGCTTGGTACGCTCTTTCGTTCATTCCGTGTCGTGGCAGCCGCTGACGCGTTCCCGCCAATTAGTGAGCGCGCTCGACTTCCTCCGCGCCCACTCGCTCATGCACCGTGACCTCAAGCCACAGAACCTGCTCCTGCACCCGCCTACTACGCCCGGCGCCATGCACTCCGGCGCGTCGCCGCTGTTCCCCGCCGCCAACGTCCCCGGCAACTCGCGCTTCGCCCACCTCTTCCCGCCATCGTCCTCCTCCCCCGACGCGGCCGGCGGCGGCGGCGGCGTGCTCGGCGACCTGTCGAACCCGGCCCTCGCCATGGCCATCCTGCCGCGGCTCCCCGAGCTCAAGCTCGCCGACTTTGGCTTCGCCCGGTACCTGCCCACCCCGACCTCCCTCGCCGAAACCCTGTGCGGGTCGCCCCTGTACATGGCGCCCGAGATCTTGCGCTACGAAAAGTACGACACCCGCGCCGACCTGTGGTCCGTCGGCGCCATCCTCTACGAGCTCCTCTTCGGCCGCGTACCCTTCCGCGCACAGAACCACATCGAGCTGCTGCGCAAAATCGAAAAGTACAAGGACCGTATCCGGATCCCGCAGCGCGCGCTCGCGCCGGGGTCGAGTAGCAGTACTGCGGTTCCGGCGGGGGTGGGGGCGGCGAGTATACCTACGCCGCCCGGCGCTGGTGGGGCGCGGACTGCGCCGGTCCCGATCGGCGGCGCGTCGTCGCGGCCGGCGTCGACGGTCGCGGGCGGCGGTGGAGCCGGTGGGAGTAGCGCGCCCGTCGTCGGCGGCCACGCGCACTCGGCGCCCTCGGCGCTCCGCATCGTGCCCGGCACCGGCTCGAGCCCCGTCCACGCCGCGCTCCTGTCGCCCACCAGCGAGGGCCTGCGGCTCGCCGCCATGGCCACGCCCGCCGGCACCGTCATGGCGACCAACCCGGCCACGGGCTCCCACGCTGCCGCCGCCTCGAGTCACCCGCTCGCAACGGTGTCAACCGAAGACGCCGACGCGATGCTCCCGCTGTACCTCGCCGAGGACGAGCACGACCTGATCTGCCGCCTGCTCAAGCAGCAGCCCGCGCAGCGCATGACCCTCGACGATTTCTTCCGCCACCCGGTCGTCGTCGAGGCCCGCGCGCTCTCGGACGCGGTCGCCAAGTGGCGCAAGGGCGCGTACGTCGACTCGCCCGCCACCGCCGCGGCGGCTGCACCTGTCCAGGCGCCCGCCGACCGCGAGGCCGCCAGCCAGCGTGTCGTCGAGCAGGTCCGCCGCGCGCTGCCCATGGCCGTCGTCCAACAAGGTCAGCATCCGTCGGCGTCCGCGCCGCCCGCACACGCGGCGGCGCCGATCCCGATCGCGTCGGCGGGCACCCGCCACGCGCCGTCGTCCCGCGCGAACCACCGCAGCGGTGGTGCTGCCGCGTCGAACGCCGCGTACCGCGACCACTCGGTCTCCCCGTCGCCGCCCGACACGCACGTCGGCCGGCCCATCTCGATGCCGAACCAGTCGTGGGCCAACCCGGCCGCCGCGGCGCACGCGCAGCGCCCGCGCAAGTCGAGCGGCAGCGGGAACGGGTCGGTCGTCCTCCCGCGCCAGCCGAGCATCCCCGAGATGCCCCTCGCGGGCTCACCGACGGCGGGCACGAGTCCGCGGTCAGCAATGGCGGGCCCGCTCGCCGCGCCACCGCCGCCCGCGTCCCCGCCTGCGCCCGCGCGCCGCCACCCGGCGGTCTCGGACGAAAGCTCGGCGACGCCGCGCGAGCAGCCGCTCCGCAAGACGCCGTCGGTCGGCCAGATGATCCTGCAGCGCAAGTCCCTCGCGTCGTCGTCCTCGGGGTCGCCGCCTGGTTCGGCGGCGCCGGTGCCGGTCGCTACCGCGCCGCCCACCAGCATGCTCACGGCCTTGATCAGCACCATCGACCGCGACTACATCCTCATCGACAAGGAGGCGGTCGAGGTCAACGTGCTCGCTGACCACCGCGCGTTTCCGCCACATGCGCGGCCTGCGTCGACGCCGCCATCGTCGAGTGGTGGGGGTGGGAGTGCGGCGCGTCGGACCTCGGCCGCGTCGCCATCGCCGAGCATTGGCTCGAACTCTGCGGCAGCCGCAGCGGCGGCCGCGGCGAACCCGCGCCGGTCCAGCTTCTCCCTGTTCGGCCTCGTCGGCAAGATCATCACCACGACCGCGTCGGCGATCCAGAGCGGCGCCAGCGCGGCGACGGGCGGCGGCGGCAGCAGTAGCAGTGCCGGCGGGTCCGGGTCGTCGCCCGGGTCCTCGGTCGGGTCCCTCGGCCGCACGCGCGGGCATTCTGGGTCCGGCGTCGTCGAGAGTCTCCAGCAGCAGCACCTCCTCGCCCAGCAGCAGCAGCAGCAGCAGCAGGTTTCGGCGGCGGGGACCGGGTGGGTCGGGATCCACTCGGGCTCGGCGCCGCGCGCCATCGACGCACCCGCCCCAGCACAGCCACAACCGCAGCAGTCGGACGAGGACCCGCGCGTGCCGACCTTCACGCCGCCGCGCACCGCCGACCCGCAGATCATTGGTCTCGTGGCGCAGTTCGAAGCATACGCGCGCAAGGCGTGGGCGCTCGCGACGCTGACACAGACGCGGCTCCCGGCCTTCATCCGCGGGCGCACCGCCGATCACGACCGCGCGCTGCTCGACGAGGCCGCGCGCACCGCCGACGAGATCGTCGGCATCTCGAACATGGCGCTCGCGATCCTCGCCGCCGCCATGGACCGCGTCAAGGTGTTTCTCGCGGCGGCCGGGCTCGAGGGCGCGATCGACGGCGTCGACGCGGTCGCCACCGCGTACCAGTCGCACTCCCAGTCGTCGAGCTCGAAGGGGGGAGACGGCGGGTTCACGCCGCCGCCGTCGCGGCCAATCGGCCCGCCACCCGCGGCGCCCTCGATCCCCGCCCACGAGGTCCGCCATTTGGCGGCGGTCGTCGAGTACATCCGCAAGCTGTTCAACCGCGTCCTCGAGCAGGCCGAGAACGTGCAGGCCGGCCGGCCGCGGTGCGCGCGCGCCGGGCTCGGCGAGCCCGCCGAGGCACTCGTGTACCGCGAGGCGCGCGCGCTCGTCCAGCACGCCTTCGACCAGGCCGCCGGCCAGGAGCACCACGAGCGCGACCGCGTCTACGCCCTGCAGAAGGCGCTGTTCCTGTTCGAGGCGCTGCTCCTGCACGAGGACGCGGCGGCGGCAGCGGCGGGCGATGGTGGTGGTGGGGAGGGGGCAGGCCGGCTCGCGGAAGAGGACGTGGTCACGGTCACCATGTACGTCAGCGAGATCAGCAACCAGCTCGTCGCGTACGAGGAGCACGTCCATGGCCAGCTGCTCCACCAGATGCAGAAGCTGCACCTTGGGCCAGGAGGAGCAGCAGCAGCAGGAGGAGGAGGGGTGGCGGCGGCGGCGGCTGTCCCGCCATCGTGATCGCCCAAGGGGAAACCCGGGCTCTTATCATTATTTTCTGACCGGTTTCGTTCGTTCGTTCGACGCACACGCAAATGCAAAGGTTCAATCAATATAAGCACCACATCCGTTCTGTTCCATGCCACTTGGCTCCGTTCACCTTGAGCGCGATGGCCACGGCCGCCGCGCCGCGACGCTCAACAGCATCGAAGCATGGCCAGCAACACGTCGAGGGTGAATGCCACCACCGCGGCCACGACGTGCGTCCCCGTCAGCATGTTGGCCGTCAGTGCGTCCGACTTGGCCTCGACGACCTGCTCGAGCGTCGGCCACACGTCGTGCGCGGCCGAGACGCCGAGCGGGATCAGGAACGGCGCAAAGAACAGGATCAGCATGTCGAGCGGTTTCACCTTCCGGTACCACACGGTGCGGACGACGATGAAGGGGAAAATCGCGATGAAGACCGAGTTGACGGCGATCAGCAGGTTCCGGTTCGACCGCGAGCTGCTCCATTCGGCGTCGGGGAGTTGCAGCATCGTCACGACGGCGAGCGAGATCATGAGCGGGAGGAGCGCGAGGAAGGCGATGGCGGAGATGCCGAAGAGCAGCCATTCGAGTGCGGTGGGTGAGTTGGTGTTGGTGCTGGGCCGAGGCTGGATCAGGCCTTCTTCGTCCGAGCTGGGCTCTACACGAGGGCAGTAGTTTGGATGAGCCGGCGGCGATGGCCGCGGCCATGGCCATGGGCAGAACTCAATGGGACAGCGCACTCGCAGACTTGGCTGGCGCGTCAAACAGCTTGTAGATGACGACGAGGAAAAAGTTATGCACCGAATTCGTGACCAGCACCAGAACGTGCATCAGCGCAGGCTCGCCGAGCGGCGTCGGGTTCTTGGGCACCTCGACGCCGAACAGCCACCCAATCTTGGCCACCTCCATGAGCAGCGAGACCAGCACAAACAGGACGTAGAACCGGCCCTGCGGCCGCTCGTGCCGGTTGAAGCAGCAGCAGCAGCAGTACCGCCGGACCGCCGGCAGCATGAAGCACGCGCCGACCTGCAGCGCGCCGAAGACCAGCGGGAACAGCGCGCCCGGCCAACCGAGGACCAGCGGGTACGCCCGCAGCTTCGCGAGGATCGGGTCCGTCCCGTTCGGGTGCGCGAGGACCGAGGTCAGGTTCAGGTGTTGCGCGAGATAAGGTGCATGGGGTTCCATTGTGTGGCGGCGCTTAGGCGGCCGGATGCATGGGCAGGCAGGTAACGAAGGAGGAAGGAGGGAACGAGCGGGCCGAAGCCCAAAAGCTTATCTGGGAAGGCCGGGTGTGGCGCCGCGGGCACTGGATCGAGTGCCCTGGATTTGAAACGGCCCTCATGTGACCTGTGACCGACGCGTCGATTGCCTGACTTCGGTTAAGGCCAGCGCCCAACGCGAGGCCCAGGATTTCGCCCAATCGTTGTGGGAGAAGGTCATCTGAGAGTCATTCCTGCGGGAAAGCGAGGCTCACCCAGCAGAAAACGCGTCTCACACGCCTCATGTGAGATTGCGACGCGTCGCTTGATCCGAGACCCATACTTTTACGATGGAACACCCATGTGCACCAATGAAAAAAAGTCATGAACGACTTGCTGCATTGAATCCATGAATCTTGCCACTATGATCCGCGGGGCGCGGCGGTCGCCTGGGACACGACGGTGCAGCCTGCTTGCCGCGCTCGTCGTGGCCACGGCCGTGTTGCTTCTCGTTTCGACCGCCCAGGCACTCAAAGTCCGGTTGGTTTCTGATGCCAATGTAACAGAACCCTTCGCTGCGCAGGCGCTGCGCGGGTGCACGGCGATAGCAAGCGTCAATCCGGACGTGACTTGCAGCTTCTCGTTTGTCTCCGATGTGCTCTTGCCCGATGAAATGTACTCGACGTGGATGGACATTGTCCGCAACTGTACGACTTTGTTCATTGCTCATGACATCGATTGACCGTACATTCGCTATTGTAGCCAGCGACGACGTTTTCATTGGTCCAATCTACGTCTACGTCAACGTTATGTTGGTGCTCGCCGACAAGTACCCGGACAAGATCTTTGTCGCTGTCGACTCGTCTATCACGCCGCCCAAGGACAACGTCATGGGCGTTGTCTTCGCCGAGGACCAGGCCGGCTACCTCGCCGGCGCGCTCGCGGGCGTGTTCAGCAGCGCCAAAAAGGTCGGCGTTATTGGCGGCGTTCCGATTCCGTACGTTTGCGAGCGATTACGGCCGTGAGCAACGCTCACTCACAGCGCGCACACGTAGTCCAGTCAAGCGGTTCGTCAACGGCTACCTCGCCGGTGTCCTGTCGGTATGTCCGACGTGCGAGGTGTACTCGACGTACCGTCCGAGCTTCGACAACTCGACGGTCGGCCAGCTCGCGGCGCGGTCGCTGATCGCGCAGGGCGCCGACGTGATCTTTGGCGCGGGCGGCGGGATGGGCAGCGCGGGCATTCTAGAGGCGGCGCGCAACCGCGTCTTCGCGATCGGCGTCGACTCGAACGAGGCGCTGACCACGTTCAAGGACCTGCCCGAAATCGACTTCCTGCTGTCGACGGCCGAGAAGAAAATGGACGTGGCCATCTCGAGCGCCATCGCGTCGATCCTCTCGGGAAAGCGCGGCGGGTTCAACCTCGTCCTTGACGCGAGTCTGGGCGGCACCGGGCTCGTCGCGCCGTTCAACTCGACCGCGCTGCACAATTTCTCGACCCCCGTCACCGTGCTGATGAAGAACCCGTACGACGTGTGCGAGACCGCGTCCTTTTTGCCTCGATCGACGATCCTGACCTTGATCAACAACTCGCTGAAGAGCAAGCTCACCTTCACTTCCGTGGTGCCCGCGTCGGGCGACGTGCAGCCGCTCACGACTTTCGCCAACAAATCGTGGGTCGACATGGCGCCGTTTGGCCAGCGCAACAGCATGCCTGCGGGTACGCAGGGCCTCGGCGCGGCCGTGGTCGGCGGCAACCGCATTCTCGCGTGGGGCGGTCAGACCGCGTTCGGCGAGCACCCGACGGCCATGATGGCGCTCGATTTCGACAGCTTCACGTGGACCCAGGTGGCCGACGCGAGCTCGGTCAAGCCGACGGGCCGCGCGTTCCACGCGCTCGGGTTCGACGCGGCGGGCGGCAACATCTGGATCTACGGCGGGCAGTCGGCGTCGAGCGTGCTCGGCGACACGTGGAAGTACTCGGTTGCGACAGCGACGTGGACGGCCGTGACGCCGGCGACGAGCCCGGGTACTCGGACCAACTTTGCGCACGCGGTGCTCGACCGGACGCTGTACGTGTACGGCGGCGTGACGCCGACGGGCGAGATCCAGCGCGATCTGTGGGCGCTCGACATGGCCACGGGCGCGTGGTCGCCGGTCGCGGCCAAGGGCTCGGTGGTGCCACCCGCGTTGCAGCACGCGGCGCTCGTGGCCGTCAACGGGACGCAGCTGGCGCTGTACGGCGGGACCAACGAGCAAGGGTCCGTGACCAACGCGCTGTATGTTCTCGACGTGGCGACCATGACGTGGCGCTTCGAGCAGCCGAGCACCCTCAAGACGGGCGCGCCGCCGGCTGCCGAGCGTATGCGCGCCGTGTACCTCGACCCGCGCCGCGTCCTGTTCACGGGCGGACTCGGCGCGTCGGGCCCGCTCAACGCGACGTGGGTGTGGAAGATGGACGAGAGCGAGTGGTCCAACAACGCGTACGGGTCGCTGCCCGCGGCTTTGCACAGCCACGCGCTCGTCACTTTCAACCAGAGCGCGTACGACAAGGCGTGTCAGTACTCGGACATGCCCGTGTTCTCGCTGTGCACGCCTGCGACTGTCAACGCTGTCGTCGCCGTCAGCGGCGTCACCAACAGTCCCGGAGGCGGCGTGCTCGTGTCGTTTGCAAGTCCGGATCCTCCGCCGCCGCCGGTCGGCGTGATTGACGCGGGCGCCAAGTGGGCTGTCACGGTGCTCAACGCGATCGGCCTGCTCCTCGCGCTCGTGTTAGCCACGTTCCTGTGGGTCAAGCGCGCGCACAAGGTTATCAAAGCGAGCAACATCCGTTTCGCGGCCCTGATCCTGCTTGGCGCGATGCTCGCGCACATCGGGTTGATCGCGAGCTCGTGGGTCACCGACTCGCGCACGGCCATCATGCTCACCGCTTTCTTGGTCGGATCCGGGTACACGCTCATATTCAGCGGACTCGTCGTCAAGACGTACGTCATCTACGGGATCTACGCTTCGCGGGGAGCCGCGATGCGTAGTCCGCTCAAGTACCGCGCCGCCGTGGCGTTCGCTCTCGCTGTTCAGCTGCTTCTCGTCAGCTTGTGGTTCCGGTTTGACGCCAACGACTTATTCTCGATCAGCGTGGGTGGAACCGTGTGGAGCGTGCGATCCATGGACTCGCACTGGGTACTCTTGTGCGCTTCGCCGGTGATCATTCTCACCATCGCCGGCGTCATTCTCAGCTACAGGACCCGGCAGATCGAGAGCAAGTTCAACGAGGCCTACTTCATTGCGATCGCGACCTACGTGATTGCTCTCGCGCTCCTCGTCGTCGCCCCCGTCGTGTTGCTTCTGCAGGCGCCGCTTTTACAGTACCTGATCTCGTCGATTGTCGTGGCGCTTGCGACCATCAGCGTCCAGCTCATTTACTTTGCGCACAAGGTGACGGCCGTCTTCGTTCCTGCGTTCATGCTGGAAGACGACAGCTTCGTCGCGAGCCAGATCGCCGACAACGAGAGCGCTAACTCGGGCTCTGTGCGATGCAAGTACTGCCGCCAGGTCGTTCCGGGTGGGCCGAACGCCACTGCGTCGGGCCTGGGAGTACAGCAGAGTAAGAGTAAAGGTGGCGCGGTCGTGTCTGCGCGCCCAGTAATCAGCTCTGTAATTATAGAGGATTAATAAATATTTGTCAGCGATATTAAAGTATGTTTGGCGGCTCGCGCAAACTGTGCTCAAACGCGGAGCGCGTTGCGCCACTCACGACGAGCCCACGTGGCTGTGATCAACCCGCCGAAATGAGCCAAATGTGGAAGGCGAACGCTCGCCCAGACCCTCGCTCTCCCGGCAGATGCAACCATGGACGAAACGAATGAACTTAACTTGCTGCAATGTGCCGGGCTTACGGCGATTCCTACCGAGCTGCTGACGTTGGTCCTGCAGCTCGCTCGCCCGCAGCTCGTCATCTGCACATCGGTGCGGGAGCTCCATGTCGTGGCCGGGTCTGCGCTCGTGAAACGTAACTAAATTGCTCGGATCCTCGATTGCGGGCCTTCTCGGTCCTGGTCGAGCGAGTACGAGTCCAGCGAGGGCCACTTTGTCTCGTACAGCGGCGCTCTGCTTGAGTACGACTTCGCGGGCGAGACGAGTCGAGTCGCACCCGGCGACCCTGGTTTTGATTATGTCACCTCGCTCTTCTCCGCTCTTCATGATCACATTCTCCCCTTGGCTTCGCAGGCCCTCCGATCCTGCACGACTGGAATAGAAAGCCTTGTTTTGGGGCTCAAGGATTCGATTGCCGATCCGACTACCATCCTTGCCACTTGTATCAGGAGCGGGACAGTATTGCGCGCGTAACATTGCTTCGGATTTGATGAACGATACATGGGTGTATCCAGAAGGGTGATGTATCTTTTCGTGCTTTAAAAGCGTAAAGTTGCGATGACCAGCGAGGTTCAATTGTTACAAAGACGCGAGGGTCGTCAACCATCAAAAGCAGCGAGCTTGGCCGCCTCATCCTTGGCGGTAACGCGGCCCTGCCAAATCGACACAGCGCCCTGCTTCCCCTTCCCGCCGCCACCACGGATCGATGGAAAGGCTTCCGCGGCCCTCGCGATGGCAGACGCGAGCGCGGAGCCAACAGGTCCCACGATCAGGACGGCGCCAGCACCTGAGTCATCAACGGCGGAGAGGACCGCAGGGGTGGCCATCTTGGGTTCCTTGGACTTGAGCGCATTTGCCATGGCGAGTAGCAAGTCCATGGAAGCCGGCTCCTCCGAGTGGAACCGGCGAACCGCCACGTCCGCGTCGGCGAGGTGCAGGCGAACGAGCGCGGCCGCCAGCGAGTCGGTCGCGGCCTTGATCTTGCGCTTGTCAGCGCGCGACGCCTCCACGAGCTTGCCGACCTTGTCCTCGAACTCGGGCGCGCCGCTGGACAGAATGGCCGTGAGCGCCACGTCGCGCGCGTGGGCGACGGCCAGGTGCTTGCGCACGCGGTCGCCAAACGCAAAGAAGATGCGCGTGTGGGTTCCGCGGGCGCGCTCGGTCGTCGGGCGCACCGTCACCGATTGGATGTGCAGCGTGGTGGGCGGATGCGTGCCGCAGCAGAGACTGACGTCGACGTCGCCGATGGTCACGTAGCGAACAATGAGCTCAGCGGCGCCGACAAGGTCGGCGGGGATGGTCGAGTTGATGATCTGCGAGGGATCCGTTGGCGCCGTCTCCGAGACGGTCACGGCGTGCGCGGCGGCAATGTGCTCGGCCACGCGCGCCTCGAGCTCCGCCAGCGTCTTGGCGTTGATGGGCTGCGCGGGCACGCCAGGCACGTCGGGCGCCACCTCGATATAAGTCCACTCGGGACCGCACGACCTGGTCAGGGGAGGAGAGTGTGAGTTACATGCGCGGCTCCAGACAAGCGCAGTTTCGCACGCAAAGCCAATCGTACCAGCTCATGGTTCGCCAACCAAACTCGCGCTGAGCCACCGCGGACAGGAGGTGCTGGCCGCAATGCTGCTGCATGTTATCCAGCCGACGCGCCCAGTCAACCGTAACCTGGACGGTTGCGCCGGCCTGCAAGAGCTCGGCCGCAGCATCGTCGGGGACGGCGACAGTGTGGACGGCGGTCGTGCCCTTGCGCTGCACGTCGACGACGTCAAACGTGGCGCCTTGGGCCTCGAGCTTGCCGTAGTCGGCGGGCTGGCCGCCGCCCTCGGGGAACAGGACCGTGTCTTCGAGGACGACAAGGAGCAAGGCTGAAGCGACGGCGGGCGGCTCGACCGACACAATTCGGGTTACCAGTGACCGCGCGAGCGAGTCGCGCTGACAGAGCAGGGTGCCAACCGGTTGAGTCGCGAGGGCAGTCGTTGCAGAGTTCATGGCGGAGGGAATTCGGATGCGGCTTGGGCGGCAGCGAGAGCGAGGAAAGAGCAGGACGCGGCTTTCGACGGGATACAGTACCCCCTTGGGCAGGGACGCTGGAACAATTTGTACCTCCAGCGGATAAACTCGGGAAGAATTTGTCAAAGACTGAACCGATGCTGCCGAACCAGCGGAACGGTCGCAGTCACAGCGATGGCTGCGACGCTTGATGGCGATAGCGTCCGAGTCATTCGGCTGTGTGGCGTGTGTCTCGCTTGCACGCCAATTTCCTCGGCCTTCCACCGCGGTCAGGCGCCTTCGAGTCAACTGGTCGTGAGCACGATGCACAACGACTGACCGTGGGTTGATGAAAAAGGAATGTTTTGGTTCAAGCTTTCAAGGTGGCATCGCTTGGCCCTGGCTCGTACCACGGGAGCTCATCAAGTGCGAGCGCGAGTGCGAGCGCGAGTGCGAGGCCAAGCGAAGACGCGCTGGCAGGCTTCCAGCGGAATGGAAGCGCTTTAACGTTGATGGGCCGCGAGGTGAGCGATGGCCGTGTTAACGCCAACTCCTCCGATCACATTGTCGACGCGGTGCGCATGTCTTTCTTCCAAAAGGTCGCCTGATAGGATGGAAGAGCCCTTGGTGGGAGCTTGCAGTGACCTCATTGACGCATCGGTTCCTCGCAGGCGGGCCCATTCACGCGCCGCGCCACTCACGTGGTGGCGTATCAGCACTCGCTGGTGCGCAACCGATGCAAGCGTGTGAGACGAAGCGAAGCTGTCGCACATTCAGAAAAAGCAACGAAAAGATCACTCAAATCGAGACTGATAGGGAGGACAATGACGGAGGAGGGCGGGCACGCGGACGGTCTACTCGAGGATGGCGCGGAAGCGGTCCTCCATCTCCTTCTGGAGCGCCGTGTAGCGGTCGCGGAGGGCCTGCTCGCCGTCGTTGGGATTCTCGAACTTCATGGACGAGAGCTTGTAGATGAGGTCGCCCATCGAGTCCTTGATGCGGGCCCAGGTGATCTGCGAGTTGGTCACCTCGACGGCGTGGGTCGCGTGGTCGTAGAAGCCCATGAGGTTGCGCAGCATCCACACCGTCTTGTAGAAGGGGCAGAACCGGTCGTACTCCGAGTACCCGTTCTGCTGGAGGAAGTCGTCCTTGATGATCTTGGCAATCTCGAGCGTGATCTTGTCCTTTTCGGCCAGCGCCGACTTGCCAACGAGCTGCACGATCTCGCTCAGGTCCTCCTCCATCTGCAGGATCTCCTTGCACTTGGTGCGCAGCGCGACAAACTCGGGGTCGAACTGCTCGTAGAAGGGGTCGAGCGCCTTGAGGTACTTGGAGTAGGACAGCGACCAGTTGACCGACGGGAAGTGCTTGCGCTGCGCGAGCTTCTTGTCGAGGCCCCAGAACACCTGGACGATGCCGAGGGTGGCGGCGGTGACGGGGTCCGAGAAGTCGCCGCCAGGCGGGGACACGGCGCCGACGATGGACACGGACCCGTTGCGCTGCGGGTTGCCGAGGCACACGACTTTCCCGGCGCGCTCGTAGAAGGAGGCGAGCTTGGCGCCGAGGTACGCCGGGTAGCCCGAGTCGGCGGGCATCTCGGCGAGACGGCCCGAGATCTCGCGCAGGGCCTCGGCCCACCGCGACGTCGAGTCGGCCATCATGGCCACGTCCATGCCCTGGTCGCGGAAGTACTCGGACAGCGTGATGCCCGTGTAGATGGACGCCTCGCGCGCGGCGACGGGCATGTTGGAGGTGTTGGCGACGAGCGTGGTGCGCTTCATGATCGACTCCTTGCGGCCGTTGATCTCGGTGGTGAGGGTCGGGAAGTCCATGAGCACCTCGGCCATTTCGTTGCCGCGCTCGCCGCAGCTATTCGAGGGGAAGCAAGTGTCAGTGTCGCGGAGTCGGTCGAATTCGGAGAGAAGAGGCGTACCCGACGTAGATGATGACGTTCGAGTTCGAGTACTTGGACAGCGACTGCGAGATGACGGTCTTGCCGCACCCAAAGGCGCCGGGGATCGCGGTAGTGCCGCCCTGGACGCAGGGGAAGAGGGCGTCGAGGACGCGCTGGCCGGTGAGGAGCGGGTAGTCGGCGGCGAGCTTCTCGGTGACGGGGCGCGGGGTGCGGACGGGCCACGACTGCATCATGGAGAACTTCTCGCGCTCGCCGGCAAACTCGACCTCGAGGACCGTGTCGACGACCGTGTAGTTGCCGTGCGGGGCAATGTAGGTGATGGTGCCGCGGGCCTTGGGCGGCAGGAGGATCTTGTGGTTGACGAGCGAGTTCTCCTGCACCTCGCCGAAAATGTCGCCGCCCGTGATGTGGTCGCCGACGCGCAGCGACGGGTTGGGGACAAACTCCCAGTTGGTGCCCTTGTCGAGGGCGGGCGTCGAGATGCCGCGCGGGATGTAGATGCCCTTGGACATTTCCTGGATGGCCTTGAGCGGGCGCTGGATGCCGTCGTAGATGTTGGAGGCGAGGCCCGGCCCGAGCTCGACCGAGAGCGGCTTGCCGCTGCGCAGGACGGGGTCGCCGACGGTGAGGCCGGCTACGCGTGTTGTGGGGTCAGTCACGAACGAGGTGCGAGAGACACAAGGAAGAAGCGTACCCGTCTCCTCGTAGACCTGCAGCGTGGCCTTGGTGCCGTCAATGCGGATCACCTCGCCGACGAGCTCCTGGTGGCCGACGCGCACCAGCTCGTACATGGCGGAGCCGGACATGTTGTCGGCGACGACGACTACGGAGTCAGAGTTAGGTTGATGTTGCTGTCGACCGCGATCGAGAGCGGCGTACCGGGGCCCGACACGGAGAAGACGTAGCCGAAGCGCGACTCGCGCTCCTCGTCGCGGATGCGCGGCATGTCGCGGTTGGCGTTCTCGAGAGCGCCAGCCTACCGACGGCAGTCGTGGGCGTAAGCAAGGCGATGATGCATGGCGAATACATGGCAGAGGGGCGCGAACCATGGTGGGGACGGGTGGGGGTTCGCGCGGGAGGGAGTTGCAGGCAGTTGCGGCGCAAGAGGGTGCGGCGCTCGCGGTGCAGGGCGATCGACGGGGGAGGCGATGGCGGGCGAGACCGGGGGACGCGTCGAAGGTAGGCGGCACGGCACGCGTCGCGGCGGCGTTGACGACGGGTCGGTGAGCCGCACGTGGCGTCACCCTGCGCCGGTCGGCCCGCGTCGCGTCGGTTGCACTCGGCCGTCTCGTCTTTCGTCCCTCTCCTCCTCCCCCTCGCAAGATCACCCCCACACCACTCGATGCAACCCGCGCCGTGACACCCGATGGACTACGAGGCCCTCGAGACGCACATCTTCTCGCTGTGCAGCGCCGTGGGCGGGTTCGAGGACACGCCGGCGCCCGACGGCAGCGTGGTGCAGCACTACGTGCTGGGCGACGAGGCGCTCGACTGCCTGCGAGACCTGAAGCGCTTCCTGCGCTACGACGAGGCCAACAAGGAGAAGACGGTCGCCGCCCTGCTCGGCAAGTTTGCGCTGGTGCAGGCGAACCTGGTCCCGATCCTCGAGCACCACGCCGGGTCGAGCCAGCTGGTCTTCTTTGCCGCCATCGAGCTGCTGGTCCCGCTGACGTGGCCGCTGACCGCCGACGAGCTGGGCACCGACTTGCTCGCGCACCACCGCGCCTACAAGCGCGCGCTGGTCACCGAGTCGCGCGCCGTCGACGTCGTCTTCGACCACCTGGTCCTGCTCCTGTCCGAGCCGTTCGCGAAGCGGTCCGACCGCACCAACGCCATCATCCGCCTCATCCTGTACCTCTTCCGCAACCTGCTGGCGATCCCGGACCCGCCCGCGGGCGTGAACACGACGACCGACACGTTCCACCTCGCGCGCATGCAGGAGCGCCTGCTCGTCAAGTACCACGACCTCGACGTGTTCGCGTTTCTCATCACCGCCGCGTCCAATATCGCCGACCGCGAGTTTGCCACCTGGAACACGATCCTCGTCGAGATCTTCTTCCTCGTCTTTGCCTCGTGCTCGCCCAAGGCCCTCACGACGCCGCACAAGGAGCACTCGGCCGACCTCGTCGACGAGCTGCTCGCCCGCGAGGCGGCCAAGGCCGTCAAGCCGCGCCGCCGCCACTCGCGACTCGCCGGGTCGTACACGGTGCGCCAGGGCGTACGTTGCTACTTTTGCTGATGTTCCCGCGCTCGGTCACTCACTTTTTCGGGAATAGGACGGGACCCAGATCGTCGTGCACAGCCTCGACAAGACCATCGACGCCATCGACAAGTCCAAGCAAAAGAACCGCGTGCGGTCCAAGTTCAAAAAGGACGCGGGCCCGACCACCGCCGTTGCGCACGCGCTCGCCCCGGCCTTCAAGCCCAAGCCGCTGCCCGACGAGGGCGCGGTCCGCGTGCTGCGCGCCACGGCCGACCACTTCCTGTCGTCGTGCTTTGACGTGCTCGTGGCTGCCACGAAGCGCGACATTGACGCGGAGCGGTCGCACGTGCGCGACGAGGACCCGATCCACCTGCTGTACCTGGTCGGCTTCTTCCTCGAGTACCAGCGCCTCACATCCGCGACCCACCCGCTCAACCTGCTCGCGAGCGTCGTCAACGTGCACGGCCTGCTGTTCCTCTTCAAGAACATGCGCGACGCGGCCGACAACGCGCAGCCGTCGCGCCTGCACATGGCCGTCGACTGCACGCGCCACTTCCTCCTGACGCTGCAGGACGTGCGCGCCGCCGACGACCCGGACGTCCGCGACGTCGCCGCCAACGTCCTCGACAACCTCTACTACGAGAAGGCGCACCTCGACATGCTCGTCGGCCTCATCAAGCACTTCAAGAACCAGTCCCGCCGCCACCTCGTCGCCCTCGCCGACCTCACCCACCTCCTGCTCAAGCTCATGGACGCCCACGCCAAGGCCAGCGGGAAATCGGCACTCACCGTGCGCGCCGCCAAGCGCGGGCGGAACGGCGCTGCCAAGCGCGCGGGCGGCAAGTCGGGCGAGGCCGAGGAGGAGGAGGACCAGATCGCGCGCGACGTGGTCGACGACACCCCCGACTCGGGTGCCGCCGCGCAGTACGTCGAGCGCAGCCTCTCCTTCGCGCGCATCGAGGCCATGTTCGCGACCGACGCGGTGCTCGACAAGTACATGCTGCTGCTCGGCATGCACGCGTCGCTGGCGCCCGCCACGCTGCACGCCGTCGCCAAGATGCTGTACCGGATCGCCGTCAAATGCGACATGCCCGCGCTCTTCTTCCAGCTCGACTACCTGGTCCAGATCCACGGGATCCTCGGGGACCCGGTGGTCGCGCGCGCCGTGACCCGTGCGCGGTCGCGGGCCGCGAACCCGCGACCCGAAGACGCACACTACCGCGACCTCGTCGGCGTCCTGCGCGTCGTCGCGGGCAAGTTCTTTGACGCCACCGATAAGTACCCGCTGCTCCTCGTCGAGGTCTTCTTCCCGCACTCCAAGGGCGACGCCGACCGACTGCTCACAGGTGCGCCCGCGGCGCCCAAGCCGAAGCGTGGCGCGGGCGGCGAGCCCAGGGGCCCGAAGCAGTGGGACCCGGACGTCGAGCTCGAGGTGCGCCCCGGGTTCTCGCCCAAGATGCAGATCCAGATCGCGACGTCGGCGCTGCTCGCGCGCGGCGAAGCCGGTGCCGCCGGCGCTGACGGCGAAACCGCCGAGCCCGGCGAGGAGGTCGGCGTGGTCCTCGACCGCGTCCTCACGACGCTCTCCGCGCTCGCGAGCATGCGCAAGGGCATCCCGCCGCTCGTCAACCCCGACGACAACTCGGACGACGACGACGACGCGGTCCGCGCGTGGCCACCCGCGGCGCTCGCGGTCCCGCCCGCCGACCTCGACATCAAGGAGCTCCGCCTGCTGCTCAAGCTGACGGGCATGGTCGTCGAGGACCTCGCGGGGATCACCACGGTGACCGCGCCCGGATCCGTCACGGGCGCTGACCTCGAGGACATCGTGCAGTGGATCCTCGATGCCCGCGCCAACCCCGTCTCGCACGAGGGTAAGAACGCCGTCAAGCTGCTCAAGGCCAAGCGGCCGCGCAAGCCGCGATCACGGCGGGCGCCGCGGTCCGACTCGGACGACGAGGACGAGGGCGAGGACGAGGAGCGGCCCCGCAAGAAGAAGAAACGCGTCCCCGCGAAAGCCGCCAGCGCGAAATCGGCCGCGTTCATCTACGACTCGGACGAGATGCTCGACGACGTCGACGATACCGAGTTCTACGCGCGCGAGCGCGAGCGGCGGGATAAGACTAAGGCCATGCACGAGGCGCTCGTCGGCGCGCAGTCGGCCCCGGAGCCCGCTAAGAAGACGGCGGCGGCGTCCAAGCCGGTGGCGCCCGCCAAGAAGAAGAAGGCGATGACGCGCAAGGCCCGCGCCACCGTCGAGTCCTCGAGCGGATCCGACTCGGACGACGACGAGGAGGCCGAGACCGACGCCGACGCCGCCGCGCCGACCACCGCCTCAGCCGCGTTCCTCGCGCAGCGCCGCCCGCGCCTGCCGCGCCGCCGCGTCGCGACCGCATCCAGCGACTCAAGCAGCGACGACGACGCCGAGTCCGCACCCGTCACCACCTCCGCGCCCGCCCCCGCCCCCGCCGACCTCGCCGACCTCGACGACGACCCCGAAGACGAGTTCTCGAAACGCATGGCCGCGCTGCGCGCCGAGACGGGCACCCGCGCGCTGTCGGGCGTCTCGCGCCGGTTCTTCAACGACCCGGACAGCAGCGACGACGAGGAGAGCGACGACGACGGTGGCGGCGGTGCGAGCGGGTCGGGCGTCGTGACGCCTCCGTCGTTCGCGACCACGACCGCGACGGCGAGCTCCGCAGCGGCGGCGACGGCGGGAGGAGGCGTCGCGGACCGGCTCGCGGCGGTGCGCGGGATCAAGCCCGTGGCGCTGCGCGGGGCGGACGCGTGGGCCGGGAAGCCGGCGGCGACGACGGTGGGTGAGGAGGAGGAGGAAGTTGATGTGCGGCCGACGAAGCGCGCGCGCGTCACGGATGGCGAAGACGAGTCGGAGGAGGCGGCCATGGACGTGGACGAGTAAGGCTCACAATGAATACACTCGCACTGTTGCAAACGAACCACGTCAATTATTACTACCCATCAGCACGAAACAAACCAGTCTCTCTCCCTCCTCAACCCTCCGCTCACAGCAGCAGCTCTGCACCACCACTCGGCGCCGCAGCACCACCGATCCACGCGTCGGGAACCTGTCCGGCAAAGTACACGATCCCGGCGCTCGACTTGACAGCGGCCTGGACCGTGTTCCCCATGTTCTGCGCGACCATCGCGGGCGCGGACGTGAGCGGGACCGGCGCGGTGGCCGACGCGCCGGGCGCGAGGGTGGCGACCCAGTTGGCGAGCGGCTGCGCGGGGGCGAGCCCGAGCGTGTTCTTGTTGAGCTGGATCGCAAACTCGGCGAGCGGCGCGCCCGTGTGGTTGGTGAAGGTGAGCTCCCACGCGTACCCGCCGGCGGGTGCGTTGGTGAAGGCGCCGGCGATCTCGAGGCCCTTGCCCTGGTCGCGGTCGAGCAGGGTCACCTTGGGCGTGGGCGAGCCGGCGACGGGCGAGGAGGCCGTGACGGCGGGGTTGGTCGCGAGGCCCGCGGGGAGGGCGAGGCCGAGCGAGCCCATACCGGCGAGACCCGATGCCGCGACAGGCGACGCGGCGGGCTTGGGCGGGCTGCTGGACAGGAGGTCGAGGAGGTTGGCGTTGCCGAGTGGCGGAGCGGGGGCGGGCGAGCCGACGGTCGACGTGGCCCCAGAGACGGGCGCGGCGGGGAGGTCAAAGTCGAGGTCGAGCAGATTCCCAATCGTCTGCGGGACGGTCTGCACGGAGGGCGACGCGGCGGTACTCCCGCCAGCGGTCGCGGTCCCGCCCATGGCGGACTGCGGGTCGTCGTCCTCGTCGTCGTCGCCATCCCCATTCCCGTTGCGGCCGAGGTCCTTGGGCGACACGGCCGCGACGGGCTTGTGCCAGACGGCGGCGAGGGTGCCGAGGTTGCGGACGAGTTCGGCGAGGAGGCCGGGCGAGAGCTGCTCGGCGGGCTCGTACTCGATGGGCGGGCACGCCGTGATGACGGCCGCGATGTCGGCGTTGGACGAGAGCAGGCGCCAGTAGACAAAGGCGCGGTCGCGCAGGTCCGGGTTGTCGGAGGCGGTGGCGAGCTGGAGCACCTGCTGGACGAGGTCGCGGGCCTCGGGCCGCTTCATGAACGTCTTGATGGCCGAGGTGAGGAGCTGGAGCTGGACCTGCAGCTGCTCGTCCTTGAACGAGTCGACGAACATGGACAGGAGCGACACGGAACCCGGGATGTGCTCGGCGTGCTCGCCAATGACCCACAGGAACGCGGCGCGGGCCTCCTCCTCGTCGAGCGACTCGAGGTTGTCGCACAGGATGGCGATGATGTTGACGAAGCGGCCGGGGTACCGGCGCAGAATGTCCTTGGTGACGACCATGGCCTCCTGGACGACGTGGGCGACCTGGGTCTTGATGAGGTCGATGAGGGCGGCGATGCACCGGTCGGCGGCCGCGTCGATCTTGAGGGCGCAGGTGCCCATGGCGCGGATGGCCTTGCGGACAAAGGCCACGTCCACCTCGTTGGCGTACTCCTTGAGCTCGGTCAGGACCGCGTCGACGTTGGCGTCGTTGGTGAGCCGCATCATGATGTCGAGCTTCTCCATCTTGACGTACTGCGGGTCGTTGTACTTGCAGAAGAAGAGGCGGATCTCGGACGAGAGCACGTCGGGCCGCTTCTGCAGGATGATGGAGATGTTGCGCAGGGCGACGTAGGTGAGCTCGGGGCCCGAGGCGAGCAGCGAGACGAGCGGCGGCGACATTTTCTTGACGACCTGGGCCGTGAGCTCGTCGGCGCCCGTGGCACCGCGCAGGTGGTCGAGGTAGACGAGGAGGACGCGGATGGCGGACAGCACGACGGACCCGTTGGCGTGGGAGAGGCGGGGCAGGACGCGCTCGACAATGTTGGTGGCCTCGGCGGCGTCGGCGGGCGAGTACTCGGCGAGCGACTCGAGGATGAAGATCTGGCCCCACTCGGTGCACTCGTTGAGGGCGGCGAGCAGCTTGTGCAGGATGACGGCGTTGACGACGAAGACGGTCTGCTTGTTGCGCGGGTTCTCCTGGATCTCGCGCAGCGAGGCGACGGCGTTGGCGACGACCATGGGGTTGGGGTCGGACAGCAGGTCCTGCAGCATGGCGATGAAGCCGTTGTCGACGGTCGACTGCGGCTTGAGGTCGTACATCTTGGCGACGCACACGGCGGCCGTCTTGCGCACGTAGGGGTCCACGTCCTTGAGGGTCTTGCGCAGCGGCTCCATGAGGTAGTCGACGATGCGCTCGGCGCGCAGGCAGCCCATGGTGCGCACGGCGAGGGCGCGGATCAGCGGGTTGGCATCGTCCACGTCCTTGACGAACGAGTTGACGGCGAGGATGACGAGCTCGGGCTGCGACTTTGCGTAGTTCATGAGGTACAGGTAGACGAGCTTCTTGAGCTCGAGGTCGTCGGTCTGCATGCACTTGAGCACGTCGGCGAACAGGCCCGACACGTCCTTGCCGACCGTCATGTTGGCGATGACGCGCTTGACGGCCTCCTTGCGGCGGTCGCGGTACTCGGAGTTGAGCTCGGTCTTGAGCTCAAAGTTCTCGCCCTTGCGGATGTGGCTGGTCAGGAACTTTTGCACCTTTGGTGGGAGCGAGTTCATAGCCTGCTCGATGCGGGCGCGGGCGATGGAGGCGGCCATCTTGGTGTCGTGGGCGCGGATCGGGTTCGAGTCGGGGTGGATCAGACGCGTCGGTGGGGGCGGTGCATAGAGTTGCGGGTCGATCGGGCGCGCGCACGAGCAGCGGTGGCGGCGGTCGCAGGGAGCGATGCGCCGAGTGGTGGAGGGGCGGGGGGGGGGGGCGACGCGTCGCTGCGTTGGGCCGTGTGAGCGGCGCGCTCTCACGCGTTCTGCGGGAGGTGCGAGGCAGCGAGCTGCTGGGAGAGGCGCTCCCGCCACGTCACCTGACGCGACCGCGGTGTGGCGCAGGGCCGCCCTGCCACCGGGCCACGTGTGGTCGCCTGGCCTGCGACGCGCTTCCCGCTCGTCGTCGCTGGTCTGCTCCCTCCCCGCTATGCCGATCGGACCGTAGCGAGTTGTCTCGGACGAGTCACCGCAACCGACTACCTGCAACGCATCCACTATGTTACGCAACAAGGCCTTCACGAAAAAGACCAAGCGCGGCGGCATCGTCAAGGTGGTCCGCGAAAACTACCTGCAGGACGACGTGTACTGCTCGTCGCAGTTCTGCACCGCGTGCCCCGAGCCCAAGCCCGTCCTGTCCACGGCCCCGCCCGCCCTCGACGGCGCCGGCCCGCACTACCTCGTCCCCGACACCAACGTGTTCCTGCACAACGTGTGTTGTCTCTCTTACACTCCATTTCCGGACTCGCACTAAATCGTAACCGCGCCACAGATCGACTTCATGGAGAACCCCGCCACCAAGGACGTGATCGTGTGCCAGACGGTCCTCGACGAGGTCCGCCACCGCAACCTCAACACGTACAACCGCCTCAAGGCGCTGCTCGCCAACCCGGACCGCCGCTTCTACTCGTTCGCCAACGAGCACCACCGCGCCACCTACGTCGACCGCCTCGACGCCGAGTCGCCCAACGACCGCAACGACCGCGCCATCCGCGTCGCCGCCAAGTGGTACGCCGACCACCTCGCGCAACACCCCGTTACCATCGTCATGCTGTCCGACGACCTCGGCAACCGGACTTTCGCGGCGCAGGAGAAGCTCAAGGCCATGCGCGTCGCCCACTACGCGGCCCGTTTTTCAGCTGCGCCCGAGCTCGTCGACCTCGTCGCCGCGTCCGAGTCGACCGCCGCGCCGCCTGCGGGCAACCCGAAGTTCGCCTACGACTACCCCGAGCACCTCGCCCCGAGCACCGTCGGGTCCGCCGTCCTCGCCGGCACCCTGTACCAGGGCACCCTGCAGATCGCCGCCCACAACGCCAACGAGGCCTACATCATCGCCACGGTAAAGGCCGACGACGGGTCGCCGCTCGTCGCCGACAACAAGATCTACGTTCAGGGCCGCAAGCACCTCAACCGCGCCATGCAGGGCGACGTGGTCGCCATCGAGCTGTTCCCGCGCAACGCGTGGATCGGCGCCGCCGACCAGGCCATCGCCGACTCGGACGACGACGATGAAGAAGATGCGGCTGCCGCGGCTGCCGCCAAGATCGCCGCCATGAACGCGCGCCACAAATCTGCCGCTGACGCGGTCGCCGATGACGCGTCCACGCACCTGCCGACGGGCCGCGTCGTGTCCATCATCCGCCGCAACTGGCGGTCCTACTGCGGGTCCGTCGAAAAGGCCGCCCTCAACGAGGCCGTCGGCACCTCGCAGGAGGTCCTGTTCCACCCGGTCGACCGCCGCATCCCCAAGATCCGCATGCGCACCAGCCAGGGCGTGCGGCTCGCCGGGATGCGCATCGTCGTCACCATCGACGCGTGGGACCGCCGCTCCAAATACCCGGCCGGCCACTTCGTGCGGGTGCTCGGCCCGACCCAGGACAAGGAGACCGAGACCCAGGTGATTCTGCTCGAGCACGGCGTGCCCTACGAGCCCTTCTCGGCGGCCGTGCTCAAGGACCTCCCCGCCGAGGGCGAGGCGTGGACGTGCAGCCCCGACGAGCTCGCGCGCCGCCGCGACCTGCGCCACCTGCCCGTGTGCTCCATCGACCCGCCCGGGTGTACCGATATCGACGACGCCCTGCACGTGCGCCCGCTGCCCAACGGCAACCTCGAGGTCGGCGTGCACATTGCGGACGTGACGCACTTTGTCAAGCCCAACACGGCCATGGACAAGGAGGCGGCCAAGCGCGGGACCACCGTGTACCTCGTCGACAAGCGCATCGACATGCTGCCCGGGCTGCTCGGGACCAACCTGTGCTCGCTGCGCAGCAACGTCGACCGGCTCGCCTTCTCGTGCCTGTGGGAGATGACGCACGACGCCGAGATCGTCAAGGTCAAGTACGTCAAGTCCATCATCCACTCCAAGGCGTCCTTCACCTACGAGGAGGCGCAGCGGCGGATCGACGACCCGCGGTGCACCGACGAGGTGACCGAGGGCGTGCGCAACCTCAACAAGCTCGCCAAGCAGCTCCGCGCGCGCCGCCTCGCCAACGGCGCCCTCACGCTGGCGTCGCCCGAGGTCCGGTTCCGCCTCGAGGGCGACGCCCAGGACCCCGTCGACGTCGAGCTCAAGGAGCTCAAGGACACCAACGCCCTCGTCGAGGAGTTCATGCTGCTCGCCAACGTGTCGGTCGCCGAGAAGATCTTCAACGTGTTCCCGAACACGGCCATGCTGCGGTGCCACCCGGAGCCCGCGCCCGAGAACTTTTTGCAGCTGAACCAGGCGCTCGCGCGGTTCGGGATCCAGCTCGCCACGTCCAGCTCCAAGGCGCTCAGCGACTCGCTCGACAAGGCCGTGCTCCCGCACGACCCGTACTTCAACCAGCTCGTCCGCATCATGACGACGCGGTGCATGATGCAGGCGCAGTACTTTTGCTCGGGCGTCCAGGCGCGCGGAAAGTTCCGCCACTACGGTCTCGCCATGCCCATCTACACGCACTTCACGTCGCCGATCCGCCGGTACGCGGACGTGATCGTGCACCGGCTCCTCGCCGCGTCCATTGCCCACGACAGCTTCGCGTACGGCCAGGAGCTGACGGACCGCGACACCCTCGACAAGCTGTCGGGCAACCTCAACCACCGCAACCGCATGGCACAGCAGGCGTCCCGGTCCTCGGTCGAGCTCTTCACCAACGTCTACTTCCGCGGCAAGGTCCTCCTCGAGCCCGCGTACATTACCCGTGTTCTCAAGAATGGCGTCGCCGCCCTGATTCCCAAGTACGGCGTCGAGGCCAACATCCCGCTTGACGGGAACGTCTGGAAGTACAACCCCGCCGACGTCAGCCTCGAGGCCACCGGGTGCGACACGCCGCTCCGCATGTTCGGGCACGTCACGGTCCGCATCGAGGTCCTCGAGTCGACCACGGCCGCGGGGACGCAGAAGGTCGTCATGACGCTCACCGAGCCCGCCGTCGGCGAGTCCGCTGCAGCCGCGACCGCGGCGACGGATGCGGGAACGGTGGCGGCGGCACCCGCGTCGCCCATGGACGTTGACTCGGCCGAGACGTCGCCCAAGAGCAGCCCCGCCAAGACGGCGCGCGAGGCGCCGACCGCGGGCGCGGCGACCGGGTCCAAGGCCAAGCGCCGCCGGCAAAAGTAGAGTTGCGACTGTCCCGTCGTGTTGCGCGTGAATATACATACATAGTGTCCTACCACCGTCGAACGAGTGAGTGATCAGGGGTTCTGGAGTGATGGTCGGCGCGGGCGTTTCGCGGTGAGTCAACGCCTTGGACGCGTTGCGCCGCGTGCCGCGTCGCTCGTCGCTCGCGAGCAAGCTCGGCCCCTTCCCCCGGCCGCGTCCGCTCCCCTACCCCCAAACCTGAATGACGCCAGGAACGGAACACGATGCATCACCGCCGCCACCATGAGCACCCGCACCATCAGCACCGCCTGTCTCCGCTACGTGTCGCAGGTCGCCGTCTTCGTCTCGAGCGCAATGCAGTCGCCGCACAACGCGCCGTGGACCGCGTCCACGTACTGCATCGTGTGCGAGGTGGTCAAGTTCATCGCGCCAACGGGCGCCGATCTGGCCGACGTGGTGCCCATGTCCATGGCCTCGGCCATCCTCGCCGTCGTCACCCCGTTCCTCAAGCCGTCGCCGCCGCCGCTCCTCACGACGTCTCCGGGCTCATCGCGGCGATCGCGAGCATCTTCGGCGTCGTTACGACGTGGTCGCCGTCGGGGACCGAGACGGCGGGGGAGGAGAATGTGGCCGGTGCGCCGGCGGCGCGGTCGAGCAGCAAGAGTCCGAGGCGCCCGGCGGGGTCGCGCAGCAAGAGTCCGAAACGTGCGCCGGCGGCCGTGGCGTCGCGACCCCAGCGCCGCCGGGCCGCTGGCCACGGGCATTGAGGTCTTGAGCGGTCGCGGGGTACCGCCGAGTGGGTGTGTGCAACGAGTACGAGCACTCCATACAAAAATTTCGTGCGAGACGAGCTGATCATGGCCGCGATCACGCATCGCGTCTCGAGAGAGTGCCCGACATCCTCCTGCCTCACGCTTCGGCTGAGGGACCTGTCGCGCGGTCAACTGTGCAGAAGGCACACCAGTTTGCGAAAAGAGAGCTGCTCAAGCTCGGCGGACGAGAGTGGTGATCGAGGCGAGGGATGAGTTCATGGGTGCGTCGCGTCGCGTCGCGTCGCGTCGCGTTGCGCCACAGGCCAGCGTCCGCCGCTTCTCCCCTTGCCCTCGCGCGGATGCAGATACGATCCCGACGCATCGATGCTGCACGCATCGAACCGCCACGCATCGGCACCATGGCCCTCAAGTACTGGGCCTGCACCGCCGCCATCCTCGCCGTCGTTGGCTCGAACCCGCTCCTCCTCAATTCGCTCACGGCCGCGGTGCTCGGCGGCCTGTGTGTGCTGGACATGCTGCTGGCGCCGGACGTTACGCTCCCCCTTGTGCCGCCGTTATACATGACCTCGGCGATCCTGGCCGTCGTGGTCCCGTACTTTTCGCCGTCGCGCCGTACGCTTATGGCCGCGCGCCGCTGAATGTGCCGCGCGAGAGAGATACTTTGACCCACATGTATCCTATTCAGACCCACGCATACCGCTCGTTCCCGAGCCACACCACCTCCCTCTCCAGCTCCTCGACGACCTTGCCGTCGCGCCACATCATGAGCGAGCTGAGACTCTGCTCGCGCGGCTCGACGCGCCACCCGGCGGGCAGCCCCGCCACGTCCTGGCCGTCACTCAGGTACGCGACGACCTTGGCGAGATCGAACGCCTTGGCCTCAAGCGCGGCCGCCGCGAGCAGCGCATCCCGCGCCCCCGCCGACGCCGCGCGCCAGTGCAGCAGGTACAGGCACTTGTTGTGCGGCGCGTGGTGCCACACGACGAAGCTGCCAGCGCCAGCGCGCGCACCCTGCGATGTCGGCGCCGCGGGCGTCCCCGGCTGCCGGTAGTAGAAGGCAGCGCGCTGGTAGAACCAGTCGTGTACGCCGGGCGTCAGCGGCATCGAGAAGAGCGTGCGCGCGTCGGCGGCGGGCGTGGATGAGGGAGGGTACAGGGCGGGAACGAGGAGGGTGTCGACATCGGCGCGCGAGAGCAGCGTCACGCCGGTCGGGACGGTCGACGGCGCAGTGGCCGCTGCGTCGCACACGAGCGACGTCGACGGGAGGATCTTCCAGCCGAGGCGCGCGTCTACAGGCGGGCAAGAGTCAGCACAGAGCGAATGCAGCGAGCCTGGCGGGCGGAACGTACAGTAGTCGGGCCCGATATCCGAGTACAGGTTCGACAGCCCGACCTCGGGCGCCGTCTTGATGAGCTCGGCGCGCAGCTTCTTCATCATGACGGTCGCGTAGCCCTTGCCGCGCAGGTCCTTGCTGACGAACACGGACCCAATGCTCCACACGGGCACGTCGCGGTCGCCGAGCCGGCCGGGGCGGCGGAACGACTCGCACGCGGCGAGGATCGGGAGGTCCTCGGGCACCTCGACGTGCGCGTGAATCCGGCCCGTCGCCGCGTCCGCGTACTTTGCGGCGGCCGCCGCCGTCGTCAGGATCCACGACACGTGGCCCGACCGGGTGAACTCGGACGACTGCAGCGCATCCTCGCGCTCCAGGTACTGCGGGACCGTCAGGCCCTTGCCCCACTCGGCGTAGCTACACAGCGACGGGTGAGCCGTCGCAACGGGGCGGCGGAGTCGAGGGTGACTTTACTTGATGCGCGTCGCGGCGTAGTGCACGGCGCGGTTCGCCTGCAGAAGAACGAGCTCGGTCGCGGCAGTTGTCATTGCAAGTAGTCTAATGATGATTGTTGGGGAGGGAGAGAAAGGACCGCGCGCGAAGCCGCGGCCTATTTGTACCGGCGGCTGAGAACCCTGGGCTAGAGCTAGAGGGCCGGCCGTTCATCCGACCTCTCAGACGGCCGCGAATCAGGTCGCGAATGCATTCGAAAGACGAAGGCCGACACTGAACTAATGTCGGGGAGGCCGCCAGAGTCCGCTTAGGGCTCAAATCTTCGTCAAACGAGGTGCTTCCCGCCGAAGCCTGTTACGCGGCACCATCCGCCTTGCCAGTCAACTGCAGGCTGTTAGACCCCCGTGCGTCACCCGGCGACTGGTCGCCATGCATTTCGTCGCGCAAAGCGAACAGTGCCGCGGCGGGACAGGCGGCGGGAGGCGAAAAAGCCCACGGAAACCGCTCACGTGCTCGAGGCGGTGTGGCGCAACGCGTCCATCGTCGCGGAATCTGGGGGCAACTTGGCGCTCGCGTGCAATCGTTGCAATTGTTGAGCAAAAGGATGTGCACTGAAACTTTAATCGTGAGGTATTCCACGCCCGAAGGGTACCCTGCTGGACGAGGGGAACCCGGCTGGAAGGCGTTCAGCGGTAATCCGCTTTTTGTACTCGCTGGCCGAAGAATGTGGACGGAAGCTACAGGATGCCGGACTCGCCATCGAGCTGGACCTCACCCCTCGTTATGGACGCGATTTCTCCAATAACTGAACGTCCGGTTCAATGTCGTTTGGACTTTGAGACACCGTGGCCAACTCGCCAAGCACAAATGTTAAGCACGGGTCAAGAACTTATTTCAACCTTATCAACTGCACAAACGCGACAACGAGATACACGACAAACGAAAGCAGGAAGGGTCTCTACACAAATACGTTGTGTTACATCGCTTACTCTATATGTAATTAAGACCTTGAGCTTCGCACTCCAGAGACGACGCACCATCTTGCGTGAACGGCGAAGCAGGTCGCGACTACGATGAGGAGCAGCGACAGGCAGTGGGGCCACAGGCGAGGCACCCATCACGACAACAGCCACGGACCTTTTGTCCAGCGCGATTGGAAGCTGCACTGCACACTCGTCGCTCCATTTGGCATCATCCTTGTGCGGTTGCCAAGGAGACGCGCTGCGCGCTGAGAATTTCGTTCGTGGTCAGGGTAGGTCTCGCTCGAGCGCGGGTCTTGAGTGGTTTGAGCACTCTGGCCGTTGTTGGATGTTGGAAGCTTTCCGGTTTTTGGCAACTTGACGCGCATATTTTCACGCTGTGGGTGAGCGGGTGATTTATTAGGGAAGCTGCAAGTCAAAGCGAGCAGGGACTGCACAGTGCTGATGGCAACGCTGAGGTTGACGGACTTGACTGTTGGCTGTTGAAGGGGAGAAGGGTGGCCCTTCAAGAGGCGGCTGGTTTTTACGCGAGCTCGTGTTACTCTGGGCACGTGCTGAAGAGCGCCGCGGGGGAAACGGTGTTCTAGGCAGGAAGCCCGTGTACGTAGACCGGTACAACTAGTGATAACGCAACGTGAGCTTCGATTACAGCGGAATGAGGGGAACAAAACGAGGGGGAAACAAGAGGGAAAGGAAAGGTAAAGGGGCCGCACTAACCTAGTGATAACGGAACGTGAGCTTAAAGAGAGCTCACGTCCGCGGCGGGGGCGCGGCCGCCTTTTGAGGGCGACGGAGAAATGGGCGGCAAGTCACCGGCGGCGGTCGGGCGCGGATGACCGTGTCCGCGGCGTTGGGGATCACGCGGAGATCAGCGGCGCGCGCGCGCGCGTGGGTCGACCTTCACGCGCGTCGCGTGACAGTGCGCGTTTCTTGATCAGTCTGTCAGGGGAGTGCGCATTGTGAATCACCCACGGCCGGCTGAGCCACGCACGCGCACCTCGCAGCAGCGCATTACTGCGTGACACGGGCGCCTTCTTCCCGCGCGACTTTCACTTTCACACCTCTCCAGCAGTAAATTAGACATTCGCATCAAAGGTTCTGCGCACCAGGCCGCGATCTTTGATGAGGTGACATTCGGGTTCGCGGCAACGAGGAGTTCGTCCTGACTTCCAGGCGCGTCAGCATTGACGCCGCGATACTCCAACGCTCGAAGCTGACACACTCCGGATGTGCATAACCTGTGCAAAACGCGACGGACCATCACTCGAGCTTTGCAGGATGCGCGGTGCGCGTCCGCGGCTCGGTTCCGGACCAAGGTCACAATCAAGCTCACCGTTCCTGGGCGATGATAACGGCAGTCCGCTTTCAAGTGCAAGAACAATCAAACCATCCACTATACGTCACGGCCTCTCATCAACCCGCCGCTGGCTGCTCCAGCGGTGCAAGATCGATGGGCGTTTGTTGCTCCACGGGATCAAACCGCGTAGCACCTCGCCCGCGGGTCCGTATTTCGCGTCATTTGCGAAGGATAATGAGCTAGGTTGATAAGCGGCTATGGGATTGTTTCTCCCGTCGTGGCGACCACGAGCCACGACAAGCGCGCAGTGGAGGACTCGATTCTTTCGCAGCGGCCACGGTGGTCTTGCACGGCCACTCCCTTGTTTGTGGCGGTCCTCAGGCTCTTAGACCGTGAGCAAAACAGAACTCGACATTCTCGACGACGAAAAATTACTAGATTTTTGGTCGTAGCCCGGAAGGGACTTGTTCGGAGGCGATGGGGAGCGAGGCGCTTGGAGGCTCGATGGACGCGACGCGACGCATCGAGTCACGGCGACCGGCCGATTTGCGCGACTCCCAACTGCTTCAAGACTTGAAGAACTACGACTCCGATTGAACCTCTTTCTCCCTCAACGTAACTCGATGCAAACCCCATGAAACCATGCCATGTAACGGCCTCAAGTTCGACAAGGCGTGGTTCGACCGGTTCCTTGCCGTCGTCCCGCCGCCCAAGATCCAGCCGGGCGCCATCGACTGGGGTGCGATCCCGCTGCCGACACGCGAGGAACTAGTACGTTCTAGGTCAAGGTGCAGAACGAACGGTCCCTTAACGCTTCCATGTCGCCAGGAAAGCGCACCCGAACCATGCTGCGCGGGCAAGCAGTGCCGCGGACTCACGCTCCCGCCGCTCGCTCCGATTGCCGTGCCAGAAGAGCCGAACCGTAATCCTGAGCCTGCCGCTGCACCTCCACCACCACCACCACCACCACCTCAACGACCGCCAGTACCATCCGCAACTGCTCGACCGGCGCTGCAGCCGCCCGCGCTGCAGCCGCCATCTCTGCCGCGCCCGCCGCACCTACTTCAACCGCCGCAGCTACCACCACCGCCGCAGCAGCAGCAACAGGTGCTCGCACCGTGCCGCGGCCGGTGCGAGGAATCGCAGCTCCTGCGCGACAAGCTGAAACTCGCGCGGCAGCGCGCGCTGGACCTCGAGTCGGCGCTGCGCGAGGAGAAGGCGCGGACGGTGCAGCTCGAGGCCGAGCTCGCGCGCCAGGCCTCCGCCGCCTCGCGCCCGCCGACCAAGTCGACCGACGTCATGACGGACCCGTGGACCCCGCCGGCGCCCAAGCCCGAACGGTGTGGCGGGCGGTGCGACGAGATCCGCGAGACGCGGTTCAAGCTGATCCAGATCAAGAAGCGCGGGCACGAGCTGGAAGCAGAAACGCACACGCTGACGCAGCGGCTGGCGAAATCGCAGGCGGACCTCGCCAAGGCGCAGAGCGACCTCGCCGAGTCGCGCGCCGCCGTCAACAAGCTCAAGCGCAAGGACCCGCCGGTGCTCCCGCCGTCGCTCACGCAGTCGGACGCCAACAAGCGCCGCAAGGTGTCGCCCACGGGGCTCCCGCCGGGCACCGCGCCGCCCGCCGCATCAGGGTTCATGACGGCCAAGCGACTCAACCGGCTCAACCAGAGCGGCGTCGGTGGCGGGCCAATGCCGCCGGCGGTCGATGCTGACAACAACTCGTCCGACGACGATACGAGGCCGCTTCCCCCGTCCATGGGCGGTGGCGAGGAGCGTGGTGCGATTCGGCCGCCGTACGTATATCGCACTCGAGCAACGTACCCTCGACTCAATCCCGCGCTCACCCGTGACCCGTGTAGCTCGTACCACTTCAATGTGCCGCTGCAGCGCACCGGGTCCATGGGCGCGAACCGGCGCGCCGGCACGGGCAGCGGGCTCGCGGGGAGCTCGAGCAAGAGCAACGCGGGCAACACGCAGCAGAACGGCGGCGGTGCGAGCAGCAGCAACGGCGCGGGCCTGATCGACGAGGCGACGCGCGAGAAGCTCAAGAACATTGAGCCCAAGATCATCGAGATGATCGAGAGCGAGATTCTCGACTCGCGGTCGGCCGTGTACGTTTCTCCCGCGCTCACCACTGGCCCCGACGCTGACGCCCACGACACGTAGCGCGTGGGAGGACATTGCCGGGCTCGAGCACGCCAAGCAGGCGATCCAGGAGATTGTGATCTGGCCGATGAAGCGGCCCGACCTGTTCAGCTCGGGTACGCTACGCCGCCCGTCTAAAGGCGTGCTGCTGTTCGGGCCTCCCGGGACCGGCAAGACCCTGGTGCGTTTTCTTACGGGCATGTCAGCCGGTGATCCCGGAGCAGTAACGCCGACGGCAATCGTTTGGTATAGCTGGCCCGCTGTATCGCGAGCCAGGTGTCGGCGACCTTCTTCTCGATCTCGGCGTCCTCGCTCACGTCCAAGTGGGTCGGCGAGGGCGAGAAGATGGTCAAGGCGCTGTTCGCGGTGGCGCGGCTCAAGCAGCCGTCGGTGGTGTTCATTGACGAGATCGACTCGCTGCTGACGAGCCGCACCGAGGGCGAGAACGAGTCGTCGCGCCGCATCAAGACCGAGTTCCTCGTCCAGTTCGACGGCGCGTCCACCGACTCGGACGAGCGGCTGCTCGTCATTGGCGCGACGAACCGGTACGTTGCACGCGCGGGCGGGCGCCCTCACAACCCAGCTGACCCGCCGATTCGATTGACGTGTAGGCCGCAAGAGCTCGACGAGGCGGCGCGGCGACGGTTCAAGAAGCGGCTCATGATCCCGCTGCCGTGCGAGCGCGGGCGGCGGCAGCTGCTGACGAACCTGCTGCGGCGCGCCAACCACTCGCTGACGCCCGAGGACATTGAGCTGCTGGTGCAGCGCACCGACGGGTACTCGGGGTCCGACCTCGCGGGCCTGTGCGAGGACGCGGCCATGGGCCCGATCCGCGAGATCCCGCTGAGCCAGTTCGAGCACAAGGCCGTCGACGACCTGCGGCCCATCTCGCTCCAGGACATGCTCAACGCGCAGACCCAGATCCGCGCGTCCGTGTCGCGCAAGGATATCGAGTTCCATGAGAAGTGGAACGAGGACTTTGGGTCCTCGGCCGCCGCACCGGTGCCCTCGCGGCCGCCGTCGACGGACGGCGCGAGCCGCGAGGCTGACAATGACGGCGAGGGCGAACGGTCGCGCAAATCGTCCATGTCTGAGACATGATCTTAAAGCATACAAATCGTACGCCATCGCAAAGGAGACATGAGCGGCGCGTGGCCGACGCGTCACTGCCCGCGCCCCGGCGGCCGCCACGTGAGGCGAGCGTCCACGTCGATCCCCCTCTTCGTGCTTCGGACCGCCCGTTCCCTTCCTCTCCACTCAGAGACCCTGCAACCATGCCCAATGTATGCTGTCATGAACCACCCTCTGCAAGCGCGAGGCGAGACCCTCACGACCGCCCACACCGCGCGCGCCACCCGTAGATCGTCATCCGCCTCCGCACCCGCGATGGGATGCAGCGCTGCTCGCTGCCCGACACGGCCGACGTCGGCGAGCTGTGGGGCCAGGTACTTTGCGCTTCTAAAAAGGTCTTGTCGAATCGGGCTGACGCGTTGAGCCGTGCGTGTAGACGGCCGCGCTCGTCAAGCGCAACGAGTTTGGCCTCAAGTCGGAGCGCGGAGCCCTACCCCGCGGCGGCGCGTCGCTCGGTCAGCTCGGCCTTAAGTACGCTTACCGCATGTCGATTCGCCGCCCCGATATGCTAACGCGCCCCTGTACTAGGCACGGCGACATTGTCATGGTCGACTACGAGGCCGCGCCGCAGCCCGCCCCCGAGGCTGCTTCTGCCGCTCCTGACTCGGCTGCGCGCAGCAACGGCTTCGACGCGTCGGCCGCCGACGCGATCGACGTGGCGCTTGCCAAGGAGAGCGGCCTGATCAAGCGCGGCAAGGACCCTCGATTGTACGGCTCTCGCTCTTGAACGCGGCGCCGCGAGAGCTCACGTTCTCTTCCCGTGTAGCTGCCGCCACGGCGAGAAGGGCATGTGCGACTACTGCAGTCCGCTCGAGGTACTCACTCCCGCCTCACACGCGCACCTTCGCGAACGTGAGACTCACACCCGACCGCCGCCGTGTAGCCGTACGACGCCAAGTACATGGAGGAGAACAAGATCAAGCACCTGTCGTTCCACGCGTACCTGCGCAAGCTGACGGCGGCGTCGACGCGGCAGTCGGGCGCCGCCATGGTGCACCCGCTGTCCGAGACGAGCTGCAAGGTGCAGGTCCCCTGCGGCAACTCGCACGCGCCGTGGCCCGAGGGCATCTGCTCCAAGTGCCAGCCGTCGGCCGTGTCGCTCAAGCGCCAGGAGTTCCGCATGGTCGACCACGTCGAGTTCGAGACCCCGGACCTGATTGACTCGCTGCTCGCCTTCTGGCGCACCTCGGGCCTGCAGCGCTTCGCGTACATGTACGGCCGCTTCGAGCCGTACCCGAAGGTGCCGCTCGGCATCAAGGCCGTCGTCGCCGCCCTGTACGAGCCGCCACAGTCCAACGCCAGCGACGGGCTCGCCCTCGACTACGTGCCGGGTACGCCCGACGGCGACAACGCCGACGCGCGGCTCGCGCTCGAGAACGCGGACCGCGCCGCCGCCGCGTGCGGGCTGGTCTGCCTCGGCATGATCGTGACGGACCTGATCGACGACGGCACCAACTCGGGCAAGGTGCAGTACAAGCGCCACGACAAGTCGTTCTTCCTGACGTCGGTCGAGGTGCAGCTCGCCGCACACATGCAGCGCCAGCACCCGACGCGCACGCCCTACTCGTCGTCGGGGACGTTCGGCAGCCGGTTCGTGACGTGCGTCGTGTCGGGCAACGCCGAGGGCGGCATCGAGATCGAGGCGTACCAGGTGTCGGAGACGGCAACGGCGCTCGTCGACGCGGGCATCGTCGAGCCCTCGACGGTCCCGTCCATGATGCTCGTGCGCGAGCCCACCAGCACCCTGTACGTGCCCGACATCATGTACCAGTCGCGCAACGAGTACGGCGCCGTCGTCAGCCACCGCGCCGCCCCGGCGTTCCCCGTCGACTACCTGCTCGTCAACGTCACCCACGGGTTCCCCGCGAGCCCCGCCCCGACGTTCCCTGCCGCCGCCGCGTACCCGGTCGCCAACCGGATCGCGTCCCCGCAGACCCCCGAGGCGCTCGCCCGGTTCGTCACCGCCGCGGGTGACACGAACAAGCCTGACTTCAACTTTGTCGAGCACGTGTTCCGCACCGGGATCCTCGCGCCCGAGCAGGCCGCGGAGCTCGCCCGCGCCACGGTGCTGGGGGATGGCGGCGCCGCGGTCCGCCACACGCAGGCGTGGAACACGCTGCGCACGCTGCTCGCGAGCATGGCGCCCGCACCCGCGCCGTCGGCTCCTTCGTCGTTCGGCGGCGGCAACAGCGGCGCGGGATCGGCACCTGCACCGGCCCCGGCCGCGCAGCAGTCGTGGAGCTGCCCGCACTGCACGTTCACCAACAGCGGGAGTGTGGTCGACTGCGAGATGTGCGGACTGCCCAAGTAACCGAGCTGTGCGAGAGACAATTACAAATGGAAGACAGTTTTGTGTGCAGGGCTAAAGCGTATATGTATGGTACAGTCATGAACCTCGTTTTCAGTCCATGAAGAAGTCGTCGTTGTCGAGCTCCTCGTCCGCCGCGTTCTTCGCTGCCGCCTTCGTCCGTGCTGGCGCCTCGGTCTCCTCCTCGCCCTCGTCATCGGACCCGGCGCCGGGCATGACACCACGCAGCATGTTCCCAATGACGGCGTGCTTGATCTCCTCCTCGTCGAAACCCTTCTTCTTGGTCTTCTGCTTCTCGCGCTTCTCGCCCTCCTCGCCGACGACCGCGTTGACCGTCTCGGCGGCGTCAATCACGCCGGCGTCGGCGAGCGCGCGGATCTGCTCGCGGTACTCGGCGCGCTTCGCCGTGGTCTTGGCGTCCTCGGCCTCGACGCCGCCCTCGGGCCACAGCGCCACGTACTTGGTCGCGGCCGGGAAGTGCATCACGTACAGGAGGTCCAGGATCGCGTCGTCGAGCTGCGCCTGCACCGCCGCCCGGTCGGTTTCAGCGGACTCGGCGACCGTGCGGCGCAGCTTGGCGATCTGGCGCGTGGCCTTGACGCGCTCGACGAACTTGACGGTGCGGTACATCTGGTCAAACTTCTCAACGCGGTCCTTGTCGAGGCCCTGGACGCGGGTGAGCTCGCCGCGCAGGGCGGCCAGCTTGGTCTCGAGCTTGGTGCGCGCGAAAGCGTCGAGCGACTCGCCCTTCTTGGCCAGGAACCGGTCCGTCATCCGGATCTCCTGCTTCAGCTGCGACGCCGACTTGCGGATCGCGATCCCGTCCTTGATCTGCACGCCGCGTTTCCGCCGCGCCGGCGCGCCATCATCGCCGTCGTTGGATGAAGCGGCGGGACGGGAGGACGTGGTGTTGCGCTTCCCGCCACGGCCGCCGCGGTGCGACGAGGAGGACGCGCCGCCGCCGCCAGAGGAGCGGTTGAAGGGTTTCCCCGCGTGCGAGGTCTTTGTCATTGGATTACGTTGCAGGGTTGTGTGTTTGTTGCCGGGTCGGCGTTGTGGATGGTGATGGACGGAGCAGGGGGGAGGGGGGAAACGCGAGGAAACCGGCCGTGTGTTCGCCGTCACACGCCGTCACATGAGCCGTCTCTGTCTCGCACCTGAGACGCGACGCGTCTCCCGACCACGGCCGCGGTCCCGCGGGTGTGATAGGTCAAGTACCGATCGCTGGCGATGTACGAGCTCGGAGACAAGGTGATAAGTCAAAGGTGCGAGTTTATTAAGCGCGAGGAGCTAGGGAGGGGAGGGTAATAGAGACGACAGGCAGCCCGCAGCTTAGCGGAACTTGCCGTACATGTACTGGTCGAGGTAGTGGACGTCGGCGTCGAGCTCGAGGGCGGCGCGCGCGACAAACGAGTCGCGGAGGAACTCGCGCGCGAGCATGACAGCATCGGCCTGGCCCGACTCGACGATCTCGTTGGCCTGCTTGGCCTCCTTGATGCCGCCGACGCCGATGACGCGGACCGCGGGCACCGCCTCCTTGATCTGCGTCGCGAACGCGACCTGGTAGTTGGGCCCGTACGCGATCTTCTGGTCCTTGTGGTTGCCGCCCGTCGAGCAGTCGACGACGTCGACGCCGAGCGCGGCGACCGTCTTGACGACCTCGATCACCTCCTGGATGTCCCACGACGACGACTCGACCCAGTCGGTGCACGACAGGCGCAGGAACACGGGCTTGGTCGCGGGCCACTCGGCGCGCACCGCATTCACGATCTCGACCAGGAACCGCATGCGGTTCTCGAGCGACCCACCGTACGCGTCGGTCCGCTGGTTCGTCAGCGGCGACAGGAACTGGTGGATCAGGTACCCGTGCGCGCCGTGGATCTCGGCCACGTCGAACCCGGCGAGCTCGGCACGACGCGCCGCCGCCGCAAAGTCCTTGATGACGCGCTGGATGTCGGCCGTGGTCATCTCGACGGGCGTCGCCATGTAGTCGGCCCACGCGACGGCCGACGGCGCAATCACCTGTTCGGCCCAGCCGCCCTCGGCCGCGGGCACGAGACTGCGGCCGTCCTTCTCGAACAGCGGGTAGGTCGACGCCTTGCGCCCGGCGTGCGCGAGCTGGATCCCGATCTTGCCGTTGACGCTGTGGGCAAGGTCGACGATGCGCTTGAGCCCGGCGACGTGGTCGTCGGACCAGATGCCGAGGTCCTGGTGCGAGATGCGGCCCTCGGACGCGACCGCCGTGGCCTCGACCATGGTCATGCCGACGCCGCGCAGGGCAAACTGGCCGAGGTGCGCCAGGTGGAAGTCGGTCGCGAAGCCCTCGGCCGACGAGTACATGCACATGGGGGACACGAAGATCCGGTTCGCGAACTCGACGTCGCGCACCTTGAGCGGGCGGAACAGCGCCGGCACCGGCTTGCCGCTGCCGTCCTTGGCCGCGGGGACCGAGCCGGGGACGCCCTTCTGGGTGACGCGGAACGCCGTGGGGTTGGGGTGGGTGCTAGTCATGGTGGATGTCGTTGAGTGTGTGCAAGAGCTGGCTGCTGATGAGAAGCGAGAGGAGGTGGTCGGGGACGCGGGCTGACTTTATACCCGGCCGCGAACACGCGTGGTGCGCGAGGCGCGAGGCAGGCGCGCGTGCGTCTCCCGCCCGACCACACGCGCTGCCGCCGGCTTACGTGACGCGCCAAGGCGCGCTCACGCTCACGCTCTCCGTAAGCTTCCCCTCACTTCGCCTGCCGTAAGCGCGTGTCGCTCACTGACTCAGCGGGGGCCGGGAAGGTCGCGGAAACGTCTATGGGACACACACACAATGAAATGCTCGGGCCAGTGCCGCGGCGGGTGACGCGTGCTGGGAGACCGTCTACTTGACAGCCTTCTCGGGAGCATCAAACGGCCCGCAGAAGTCGCCACTGCTGCCGTAGATGAGCGGGTTTGGCGACGCGCCCTCGCCCTGGTTGAGGAACCAGATCGGCGCCGGGAGGTAGTGGGCGAGGACGAGGTAGGTGAAGAGCACAGCCACGCCGGTTCTACGCGACCGCGAGGACGGCGTCAGTGAACGAGCCCTTGGGCGGCAGTGAGAAGCGGGGAGCGTACCCAACGTCGGCGGCGGAGGCAACCACGTAGTTGTACCGCGACCACTAATTGATGTGAAAACGGCCCGGGTGAGTCGGGCACAGAGACGGATGCGAGCGCGAGCGGCGTACCCAGTCCTGGCGGTACCGGTACATGAAGAACTGGAAGAACGCGGCGACGAGGAACGTGCTGAGCATGGTGCCCTACATTGCCAGTGGCCGACGTCAGCGAACGGTGGTCGGCAAGCAATCGCACGCTCGCGATCTCTCGTACCTGGTTGCTGCCGACGCCAGGAACGAGGAACAACAGCGGACCCTGGATGTACTTCCACGGGATCGGGCCGCCGAGGAACACGTCGGCGAGCTTGAAGATGATGGGCGTCACGGCGCCCGCCGCGAACCCGAGCGTGACGACGGGGCCGTACGCCGACTCGAAGAAGAAGCGCTTGGGTCCGATCGCGCCCCAGATGAGCGCCGCGTTGTAGCTACGAAAAGGCGCGTGTGCGAGGTTAGTGCTTGGTCAAGTACCGCGTCTAGGCGCGGCCGACGTACTAGATGTTCGGCATCGTGCCAGTCCAGAACCTAGCCGTCCCGTTCTCCTTCTTGAACTCTTCCTGGCGCATGATCCAGTCTTGATGGACGGGGTTGTCGACCCACATCCGCATCGTCACGTAGCACACGCCGACGGCGATGATCTGGGCCGAGATCTGCGAGATGAAGACGTGGCGCGGCGGACTACATGGTTGACGGTCGGGTAAAGAAGTCAGTTGATGGCCATGGCCATGGTCATGGCCAAAAACGCGTCGACGGCCAAGATTCGAGAGCGAATGTACATCTTCATGTAGTGACCGAGCTTGAGATCCATGAGCAGCGTGATGCACTGGTTGACGACGCTGTACGCGATCGCCTTGAACGTCATCATGAGAATCGGGCGGCCGGGCGCGATCAGACTACGAAGCGCGCCGAGGGGGAAAGTGAGTTGACTCGCGCCGGACCACGGTACAGCAGAGAGACTTGGCGTACCCAATGACGAGCTCGGCAGGAACGTTGATGCCCAGCTGAGTACCGGTCGTGGCGAGCACAATGGAGACGGGGACGACGCCGATAATCGCGACACCGACGGCCAGCAACGTCGCCCACCACTCGGAGTCGAAGGCGATCTGGCACACGAGCACGAGCAGAACCTAAAGGTACAGCGATGCCATGGTGAGTTCTTAATGAAGCGCGGATGCGACGCGCACCAGGAACGCGAAACGTACTCCGACCACGACGAACAGGAAAAAGTAGACCGTGTTGGGCACCTCGGGGTACTGGTCGATGAGCTGGCAGTGCACGTCGTCCTCCTCGATGTTGCGGCGCGAGTTACGGAGGCGGCGGACGATGTCGCGGCCGTACCACGCGATGACGTGCGAGATGGCCGCCGTGAACTGGGCGAGGATGGCAAAGTACGAAATTGCGAACAGCGGGGACATGTAGATCGGGGATTTGGCCTGGTACTCCTTCTCGTTGATTCGCAACGTCTGCTTGTCCACGTATTTGCGGGCAGAAAAACGGTCGCCGTTCTTGTCGATGAGGTGCGGCACGTTGAGGACGAGCTTGTCCTGCGGCTCGCCGAACCACCGCTGGTACTTGGCCATCGGGGCGACGACCCACTGCAGGACCACGCCGCCAAAGAACATCGAGGCCGATGCCCAAAACGGCGACGACATGGCGGCCGACCCAGAGATCACGGACCAGTCGAGCGAGAACGAGAGGAGACCGACGCCCTGCATCGGCGAGCCGAGCTCGTGCAACCATGTGCTCGTCTTGGGCGCGATGAAGCAGAGAAGCGGGATCGTGCCGGCGAGCGGCGCGAGGTAACCGGGGCCGGCGAGGTGGTACACGAACGCGAGGAACACGACCAGGAAAAAGACGCCGAGCTGCGACCAGTGCTTCTTGCCGTCGTTCTCGGTCGCCTTGGCCTCGAACCGGTGGAAGGCCGAGTACACGGACACGACGGGGAGCACGGTGGGCCAGATCATCTGGATTGGGCGGATCGTGAAGCGGCGGAGCGGGCCCGACAGCGCGAACCCGAGCAGCGACGTGGCGAACAGAAACGTGAGCGAGTAGAGCGGGTTCACGGTCATGTTGAAGAAGGTCTCCTGCACCACCAGGTTCTCGGTGCCGTACACGCCGGACGCGCCCGTCGAGCCGAAGATGCCGCTATGGAGGGGAGGGAGCGATGTGAGATGGTGAATCGAGTAGTATGAGCGATCCGGCGTACATGAGGACGTGCTCCTTGACCGTGAACGGACCCGGGTTGGTGTCAAAAGTGGTTCCGAACGCGCGCAGGCGGATGCTTGGCACGTAGCGCTCCATGAGCTTGCCGAGCGGGTAGGCGAGCAGGATTCCGACGTAGGAGCTGATGGCAAAGTAGTTGGTCCGAAACAGGAACAACTGGTTGAGCATGCCGAGCAGGACGCTGGAAGCAAGGGAAGTCGTGGCAGTTAGTTGTGATCAACGTGGATCCGAACGTTGAGCACGGACCAGAAGAAGGTGCCGAGGATCCAGACGCGGAACGTGAGCGAGGGCGTCTCGGGATGCTACAGGGACGATCTGATCAGTTCCTTGATCATGAGCGACGCGTCCCGATCAAGAGCGCGTACGTCGGTGGTCGGCACAATATCCTGGACGACGCGCTCAAAGTCCTCGTCGACAATGAACCCGGACTTGGTGCTGTCGTGGGCGGCGGCGGCGGCGATCTCGGCGAGACCAGCCTGGCGCAGGTCCGAGAACTTGCCTTTGGTCGGCTTGTACTGCTCCGTCTCGTCGCGCGTGCGGCTGTAGCTCTCGTAGATGTTGTAGAGCTCGGACGAGTTCTCGGCCGTGTTGAGGCGCGGCCGGCCGTGTCCGTCGTCGAACGAGCGGCCGCTCGACCCGCGCCCGCCCGCACCCAGTCCGAGGTGCTGCTGCTGGTACTGCTGGTTGAAATACTCGCGCTGGTACTGGCCCTGCTGCTGCTGCTGCTGCTGCGGCTGCGGCTGCAACGACGACATGACCGAGGAAACGCCCGAGTACGCCGGCGGCGTCGACGGCTCGGCGCGCGCGCGGCCCGTGTCGGCGGGCTGGTGGCCGGCGTAGAAGTAGCCGACGTTGGGCTGCACCGAGTTCGGCGACGGCGGCGCTTGCTGCTGCAGCAGCTGCGAGCGAGGCGGCGACGAGCTCATCCAGCCGGGCGACTGCGCGCCGGCGTACGTCGGCGAGACGGGCGATCGGGGCTGCTGCGCGGTCGGCGACGGCGGACCAGCCGCAGCGGCGAACCCAGGACGCGGCGGCATGGCGAGCGACTGCGCCGGCGGCGCGTTCGCGGTCCGCGTCGCGCTGGGCGAGCGGTACACGTTCGGGCCCCCGAAGCCGGGACTGCGCAGATCCGCGGGCGGTGCGGGCGCGATACCCGTCGGCGCGGCCGAGGGTGGCGGCGGGACGCGCGGCTGCGAGCCGGACACGCTGCTGCCGGCGCGCGAGGCGGTCGACACGGCCGATCCGGGCGCGGCCGTGGCGTTGAAGGTGTAGCCCGTGCCGTAGGTGCGCTGGGCGTTGACAGTCGAGTACGTGTTGCTCGCGGCGGAGACGGCCGAGCTGGGCCCACGCCGCCCGCCGTTCTGGAACGCGGGCCGGTTGGGGGTGGCGTAGTCGTCCTCGTCGCTGCTGTCCGTGAGGTTGGACCCCGGGTACTGCCACGCGGGCTGCGGCTTGCGCGGCGGCGTCGGATGCTGCTCCTGCGCGGGCCGAGCAGTCGACGACGAGGACACGGCCGAGGCCGCCGGCGGCACGTGGTCGACCGTGACGTTCTTGCGCGACGTTGACGAGGTGCGGCGGGGCGGACCGCCGACGCGATTGCCAGCAGTCGCGTCGCCGCGCGGATCGGACCCGCTCATCGACGTGTAGTAGCTGAGTTCCGACATAAGAGCGGTGCGCGCGCGACGGAGTGGGTGGCGCTGATGTGGCGTTGATCTGGAACGAGGCGCGTCGTTGGACCGCCGCAGGTCCCGAGCGCTGAGACGGAGAGGATGGCCAAGAGAGGAGCCCGAGGTGAGCTGGCGGGCGGGCGGAAGCTTTTGAGGTCCGCGGAGGTCGACGAGAAGAAGCGCGGTCGCGAAGAAGCGGCGCCACAGCTGCACGTCGGCTGCGTTTGCACAGAGTCTGCCGCTTCACCGTCGCATCGAGCGGCATGGGCCCGCTTCAGCCACACACGCGCGAGCATGGGCCGCTCGCTCGGCTGCTCGCCTGACTCGTTTGACTCGCGCGGTGTTTACGGACGGGAGTCGGAGATCGGCGGCAGTTCTCCTCCTCGCAGTCGATGCCCGCATGACCGTGCATTCTGCCGTGATCATGCCCCGCTCGTTGGATAACCGCATCGCAGTCTGCTGACCGCTTCTCCTCACCAATGACCGGCGCGTGGTGGCGCCCCTCACGCGGTTGATTGAAGCCAGAAGCGGGTGGAAATTGCAAGCGATCAACGTCGGATTAAACCGGAGTCGACATCGCAGTTCGTCGCCAAGCTGTGCGCGTACCACGCGCTGTCGCAGCAGCCGGGCGCCAACGAGGCCAAGCGCGCGCTCAAGGCGTACGGGCTCGACCTGATCAAGGGCGAGATCCGCGACAACATGAAGGCCGGTGTCCTCGAGCCCGCCATGTCCAAGATCAAGTCGCTCAAGGCCGCCACCGAGGCCGCCATCTCGATCCTCCGCATCGACGACATGATCAAGCTCACCCCAGCACAGCAGCAGGGCCAGGACCCACATGACGAGCTGCACTAAACTGTGCTCGAACGCGCGGTCGGTCGGTCGGTTGGTCGTCGCGTAGTTCTAGTGCCTCCTCCTCGCATCGCTTGTCGTCGCTGACTCTTCCTTCAGTCACCGCTTTCAAGGGTCAGGAACACGGACGAGTGCGAGTGGTGAGCGAGTCACACAACGAAGAAGAGTCACGTTCAGTTCCGCAACTTCTCGAGCGCGAAAACGTTGGAAGCGAGCGGGGACAGATTCACAAACTGTCCAAGGCGCCAACTTGAACCAGCGTGGTGCGTCCGTGCGGAGAAGGAGACGCGCGATCACAGCTCCGATCACGCGCCACGTGGGTGGCGGTGGCTCAGCTGGCCGACTTTCCGCCGCATATGCGTCTCATCAAACCGCTGCCAGCGCACTGCGGCAACAGTCGTGCGAAGATTAATAATGTGCATGTTGCCTAGGCCAACTGACTTGACTGTTCAATGCGCTGTAAACGACTTGCGCGGCTCCAGCCTGCCCCGCTACAAAACAGCCGCGACCGCCGACCAACCGTGCTTGTCCTCCCAAGCTCGTCCGCATCCCTTGACCGTGAAAGCAAGAAATGAGCACCACTAAACAGCTTTTCAACAAAAATGTATGCTCGCGCAGGACATCAATGCCACTGTGATCGATACGATCGGAAGGGACTCAAGCGAGAGCCTATTCTCATTTACTGCCAGTTCGAGGGAACGGATCGTTATCTATGCGTCTCAACTGATCCTGAAAGTGATGCGTGTACGTCCACGCGATGCGTCATCATCAAAAACCGCCGGGTATATTTCATTTTTGCTACTGATAGGCGTAACGCAAGACAATAGGATAGCGATAGGCCTCCGCCACGTCTTCGTGTAATGAAAGTGGCCGCGCTTCGCCAGGTCCTGCTGGAAAGGCTCGCTATCTGGGAGGTACCGCAGCGCGAGAGCGTCGATCCGCACTCTCCCAGCGCGCGCTAGGACGCGTGCGTGGGGCCAGTCGCAACTCGGAACTTGGGTACCATCGTCACACCCAACCCAATGAATTTGCCAACGTAAGCAATAAGCTTCAGGACGCTGCAAGTGCCGGCCAACCACAGGAAGGCCATGAACACTGACGAAGAGGTGATGCAGCCAAACATCCCCACCAATAAGACGATGACACCAGTGAAGTACAAAGTGGTTCCGAGGGAATCGACCCATGATGGAACCTCACGGGAGGATACTTCCGAGGCCGCGGTCGCACGGCGGCTTGGGCTTTTCGGCAGCAATCTACGAGTCGAGCAGGCGAGTTCAGTTTCAATTGAGCTGTCGCTGTTGGTTGCTCACGTACCGCACGTGCTAGGTTCGTGTTCGCGAGGTGCGGCCTCAACTGGAATGACAATCGCACCATCTCTTGCAGGCGAATTCATTCCTGACTTGTGTTCGCCTGCAGCCGCATTCATGGGATGCAGAAACGCTGGGGGCCATGACATCCTGCTCAACGCTGTATGTCGGCGGCGGCATGCACTCAAAGCACCGACACCCAACTGGGTGCACAATGCTATCGGCCTGGACGCGGGCAAGGTAGGGTTTACGAACGGTGAGCGAACGAACAAGTCCTGAGGCTAATGGGAGTCGAGGCAGTCAGCACGTACCGACGAGGTAATTTTAGTGGACATGTTCAATTTGAGCGTTAAAATGTTGATTGCTCTTGCAGAGGAGAGCGGGAGCGGTCGCCAGCGACTCACTGACTGGATTGGTGAGATGTCGAGCGAGTGCGCTTGCGGCCAGCTGAGCCACCCGTGTGGCGCAACGCGTGATCGGAGCTGTGATCGCGTGCCTCCTCTTCCATCCGCCGATGCGAAGTGTGCACGTTTAGTTGTCCTTGTCGCATCGCTTCCGAATCAGCGCTTGTGGGTCACCATCGTTCACTTCTCAGACAGTTTCGAGGTTCGCGGAATCCTTGCGTGCCCTGCATCTCGCTCAACGCGAGCTTCGCAGCTGCCCGAACCTGTTTGCCACCGATACTCAGCGCACGTTTCGTCCACGGCCGTACGGCCAGGCTCATGCCCAGGGTTGTGAGGTGATCTCCATCATCCGCGCGCGACAACGTTGCAAGCGCAATGATGCGAGTCCGTCAATACGGCTCAACTGCGCGCGACAAGAAGGTTGATACAAATCGATTTCTTCAAGTACAATTGCAATGCAAACATTCAAAAACGGTGGGGAGGAGAGGGTAGAAGAATCACAAGTGATGCGAGGTGGAGGGGACACTACAGCTACGCGAACAGCAACGACACTGTCCAAGCGCACTTAGTGCAGCTCGTCATGTGGGTCCTGGCCCTGCTGCTGTGCTGGGGTGAGCTTGATCATGTCGTCGATGCGGAGGATCGAGATGGCGGCCTCGGTGGCGGCCTTGAGCGACTTGATCTTGGACATGGCGGGCTCGAGGACACCGGCCTTCATGTTGTCGCGGATCTCGCCCTTGATCAGGTCGAGCCCGTACGCCTTGAGCGCACGCTTGGCCTCGTTGGCGCCCGGCTGCTGCGACAGCGCGTGGTACGCGCACAGCTTGGCGACCAGGTCCGTCGAGTCCTTGGCCGCGTTGACGGCGAGCTGCTTGGGGATCACCAGGAGCGCCTGGGCAAACTCGGCAATGGCGAGCTGCTCGCGCGTCGACAGCGTGGTGGCAAAGTTCTCGAGGTAAATGGAGAGCGCCGACTCGACGGCGCCGCCGCCGGGGACGACCGCGCCCGACTCGAGCGTGCGCTTGACGACGCACAGCGAGTCGTGCAGGGACCGCTCCATCTCGTCGAGCATGTAGTCGTTGGCGCCGCGCAGGATGATGGAGGCGGCCGACTGGGCCTTGCACCCGCGCACGATGATGCACTCGTCGTCCGAGATGCGCTCCTGGGTGACCGACTCGGCGGACCCGAGGTAGCTGGCCTCGAACGTCTCCTCGCCCTCGAGGTTGGCGAGCGTGGACAGGAGCGTGGCGCCCGTGGCCTTGGCGATGCGCTTCATGTCCTCCTTGGCGACGCGGCGGACGGCCATGGCGCCGCGCTCGACGAAATACTTGAGGCACATGTCGTCGATGCCCTTGGTGGTGAGCACCACGTTGGCGCCGGCGGCGAGGATCTTCTCGATGCGCTCGGCGGTGATGTCGGCCTCGCGCTTGCGGATGGCCTCGAGCTGCGACGGGTCGTCGATGACGACGTGGACGCCGAGGTGCATGCGGGCCTTCATGAGGTTGATGTCGAGGCACGCAATCTTGGCGCCGGTGACCTTGGTGGGCATGGCCTGCGACGCGATGGTGCAGTTGAGGGCGTAGCCGTTGATGAAGAGCGACTCCTTGGACGACTTGCCGTGGGCCTTGAGGATGTTGACGGCCTTGACGGGGTACTTGGTCTCCCCCCTCGCGTTGGTGTTCTTGACGGTGAGCATGGCGTCGACGACCATCTTGGAGAAGAAGTCGTCCTCGGGGCCAATGATCTTGGACGACATGGAGGTCTTGGCGGCGTTGATGAGGCAGTCGCGGCCGAGCGTGTCGACCTGGGTGGACAGCTGCTCGATGATGTACTTGCACGCCTCCTTGACGGCGAGGCGGAAGCCCGTGATGATGGTGGTCGGGTGGATGCGGTTCTTGATCAGCTCGTTGGCGAGCTTGAGCAGCTCGGCGGCCACGATCACGACCGAGGTGGTGCCGTCGCCCACCTCTTTGTCCTGCTGCTGGGCGAGCTCGACCAGCACCTTGGCGGCCGGGTGCTCGACCTCGAGCAGGCGCAGGATGGTGGCGCCGTCGTTGGAGATGGTCACGTCGCCAATGTCGTCGACGAGCATCTTGTCGAGGCCGACGGGGCCGAGCGACGTCTTGACGATGTTGGCGACCGAGCACGCGGCGAGCACTATACGTAAGGGGTGGGGGTGGGGAGTGAGCACGCGTCGTCGCGAGTGGGCGTGAGAGGGCGGCGTACCGTTCTGGGCGCGCACATCCTGACCGCTGGTGCGCTCACCGCCGATGCTGAGGGCCGTGGTCTGGTCCTTGGGGGCCATGGTATCGAATCTGCGGGGACAGGGGGCGCGGCGCCGGTCGTTAGAACGCGTGATCCGAGCGATCCCTTCAGACGCGGCTGCCACCGCCGCTTCGGGAGGAGATTTCCGTCGTCGTAGTCGTGGCGGCGTGGTTGATACATGTATAGGGCGCGCCCATGGCGCGAGAAGCAGATTCCATGGGACCTGCCCTGATCTCCCCCTCCCGCGGCGGCGGCAGCAGCAGCACAGTGCCGCGTAGTTGATGCGTGGTCGATACGTTACGTGTGTTCCGTGAGGTCTGATCCACGGTTAACGGGCCAGCTGGGGAGCGTGAGGGAGAGCGCGTTGCCGCGTGTCTGAGGCGAGGCGGGCGGGGAACCAGTCTCCCACGGGCGCGCCAGGGGGGCGCGCGCCCACACGCTCACGCGCCGCGGGCAGCAGAGACGGCGAGGGAAGCGTCGATCACCTCACGCCGCCGACCTGCCACTCGCATCACCCCGCACGCTCGAATGAACCACCGCGCTTTATTCTATTTCTCCCGTCTCACACACGTTCCAGGTCGCGCGTCACGGCGCCGCACCGGAGACACGGGAACCCGATCTCCTCCCCCTCCCCTTCTTCTCCCTTAACCCCATCCCCGCCCTCCCCCTCCCCCTCCCCAATCGCCGCCGCCGCCCCCGCCTCCTCGGCGCGCCGCGCCTCGGCGCACACGTAGCAGTACGTGCACCCGCACGTCCCGCGGACGGGCATCGTGGCGCGGCACCGCGCGAGGAGGTCCGTGTCGGCGACGGCAGTCCCCGCGTTCGCCTGGAACTGCGGCAGCGCCGCGAAGCACGACGCGCACACGGCGGCGGGGAGCGACTGCAGCGCGCGCTGCTGCCGCAGTTTTGCCGCGCCGCCGACCACGGCGTCGAAGACGCGCGATAGCGCGGGTGACCGGCGCAAGGCGCGGCGGGCGACGGGGCGCAGCGCGCGGTAGATGGGTAGCGCGAACAGGAGGAATTCCTACACTCGCGCTATGTGGTCAGCGCGTCTCCTCCCCTCTCACCGCACAAAGACGTACCGTGAACGCGTTCCACAACACCTGCCGGTGAAGAAACGCAAACGAGACCTTCCGCTGCGCGGCCGCGGCGACGGGCACCGCCTGGATCGCGAGCACGCGGTCGACGGGCGACCGGTACCTCCCCGTGGCGAGGAACCGGAGCAGGTTGACGAGCACGACCGCGTTCCACGCGGGTTCCGCGCGCCGCGCCCACCGCCACGCGCGCGCGCGCCACGAGTCCGCGGGCGCGTCCGCCCACCGCGCCGCGGCCATGTGCGCCGCCAGCTTCGTCCACACGTACGGCGCGCCGACGGTGAGCACAATGTACGCGGCGATGTGGGTGCGGGAGAGGGTGGAGGCGGCGGCAGCGTGTGAGATCGAGTGTGTCGTAGGGACCTCGCCCCGCGGGAGCGCCTGGTACCGCAGGTTCTGCAGCCGCAGCCCGTACGTGGCGCCCGTCCGCCCGAGCGAAAGGACAAGGAGGACGAGCTGCAGCGCCGCGTCGAGCTCGGCCGAGAAGCGAGACTTGAGCGGGGTCTACGTTGCGGGATCGTCACACATTCGTTCATTCTCGCATCCCGCCCACCGTATCCGTACGGTGAAGAGCGACAGAGCATCGTCGAGCTGCTCGCGCAGCAGACCCAGGATCTGCGCGTCGAGCAGCGCCGCGTCCAGCTGCCCGACGCGCGGCAGCGCGACTCGTTGCATCAGGACGTTCATGGTGTTGCAGCAGTGTGGTTCAGTTTACATGGGCAGCCAGCGGCTGTTGAGGGGAGAGCGATCGGAGAGGAGAGGGTCGGCTCGAGGCGCAGCGCCACTACGCCGGGCCGAAGCCGGCGACCACGGCCATGGCGTCACTGAACCGAGCGACCACCGACGAGAATGGAGACTAAGAGACACGTATATACCAACAAACCGAGCTCAGCCAAACGTCTGGCTGACGCGCCCGTAGCGCTTCTGCTTGGACAGGCGCCACGAGTCCTTTTCCTCGTACTTGTTGTAGAGGGGCTCGACCTTCTCCTTGAGCTTGCGCTTAGACATGTGGGCGGGGTTAGCGACGCGGAAGAAGTTGGGCGCGACCTCGGCGAGCCACTTGCCCTCGATGGCCGTGACCTCGCGCATGTACTCCTTGGTGGTCATGACGAGCTCGTGGTAGATGACCCACTCGGGGTTCTTGTTGAAGAGCGCCGAGCTCGGGTGGATGTAGACGGGCGTTCCCTCGACGAGCGTCTTGTACCCCTCCTGCGGGTCCTTTTTCGCCGCGTGCGCAAAGAACCCGGAGCAGATGGCCTTGCGGACGACCGAGTAGTTGCGCCCGCAGCTGATCACGTCCTGGCGGTACCGGTCCATGATCCCGACCATCTGCTTGCGCACGTCGAGCGCGCGCTTCATGGTGCGCGCCTGGATGTAGTTGTCGTAGCACCACGGGTTCGAGAAGTTGCTCGCCTTCCACGCGTTGTAGACCGTCAGCAGCGTGAGGTGGTCGCCCTCGGGCTGGTTGAACCGCGCCTTCTTCTGGTCGGCCACCTGCTGCTTGTCCTTGGGCCGGAAGAAGACGTTCTGCACCGACAGCATCGCCACGATCGTCAAAATCTCCTCGGAGCACTTGAGGTCGACCGACAGCAGCAGCATCTTGGCGAGCGGCGGCTCGAGCGGGAACTCGGCCATCTTGCGCCCGATGCGCGTGAGCAGGCCCTCGCTGTCGAGCGCCGACAGCGCGTACAGGTTCTCGAGCGCCGTGATGAGCGTCTGCGCGGGCGGCGGGTCCATGAAGTCGAAGTGGATCAGGTCGTTGATCCCCATGGCCTTGAGCTTGAGCACGGTGCCCGCGAGGTTGGTCCGCTGGATCTCGGGCACCGTGTTGGGCAGCATCTCGTTGCGGTACGCCGACTCCGTGTACAGGCGGTAGCACTTGCCCGGGCCCGTCCGCCCGGCGCGACCCGCACGCTGCCGCGCCTGCGCCTGCGAGATGGGCACGACGATGAGCGAGTCCATGCCGAGCTTCGGGTCGTACGCGTTCTGCTTGACGAACCCGGGGTCGACCACGTAGAAGATGCCGTCGATGGTGAGCGAGGTCTCGGCGATGTTGGTCGCGATCACCACCTTGCGGCTGCCGGGCGGCGCCGGGTCGAAGATGCGCGACTGCATCTCGGACGGCAGCGCAGAGTACACGGGCAGCACGATCAGCTCGGGCACCTGCGGGCCGAGCGCCTTCATGCGCTCGAACAGCGTCTCGGCGGCGTTGTCGATCTCCTCCTGGCCCGTCAGGAACAGCAGGATGTCGCCGGGCGGCTCCTGGATGTGGATCTGCATGATGGCCGTGAGCGACGCCTCGAGGTAGTCGGACTCGGGCTCCTTGGTGTACAGGATCTCGACGGGGAACGTGCGCCCGGGGATCGTGAAGATCGGGCACGAGTAGAAGTACGACGAGAACTTGTCGGCGTCGAGCGTGGCCGACGTCACGATGATCTTGAGGTCGGGCCGCGCCTGCACCGTCTTCTTGAGCAGCCCGAACAGCACGTCCGTGTTGACGGTGCGCTCGTGGGCCTCGTCGAGCACGATCACCGAGTACTTGGTCATGTCCTGGTCGTCGAGGCACTCGCGCAGCAGCATACCCTCGGTCATGTACTTGATCTTGGTGGCCGGCGACGTGCAGTCCTCGAATCGGATCGTGTACCCGACCTCGTCGCCGAGCGCGCACCCGACCTCCTCGGCGACACGCTTCGCGACCGACATGGCGGCGACACGGCGCGGCTGCGTGCACCCGATCATACCGGAGCGCGCAAACCCCTCCTCGAGCAGGTACTGGGTCATCTGGGTCGTCTTGCCGGACCCCGTGTCGCCGACGACGATGAGGATCTGGTTGTCGCGGACGGCCTGGACGAGGTCGTCGCGCAGCTTGAAGACGGGGAGCGACCGGCGCTGCTCGGTGATGGACATGCTGGTGATCTTGCCGAGCGTGCCCGAGTTGAGGTACGCCTTCTTCCACTCGGGCATGACGGGCGCGCCCTGCTGCCCACCGCGCTGCCCGACACTGCCGAACCGGTCGGCGGCGCCCGCGACGCCCGCGGCCATGGCGCGCATCGGGTCGTCCCACGCCTGGCCCTCCTCGTTGCGCTTGGCCGCCTCCTCCTCGGCCTGCTGCTGGCGCAGCTCGCGGCGCAGCTTGGCCTGCTCGACGCTGGCGACGGCGGCCCGGTTGAGCGACCCGTCGGGCGCCTTGACGATCTTGACGGGCGACAGCTGTATCGTGAGCTTAGTCTGCCCGCGCAGGAACTGCGGCTCCTCCTCGCGGATCTCAATGTCGACGTCCTCCTCGGGGTCGTGCTGGACCGCGCGCCCGGGCTGGTCCTGCTCGGCGTCAAAGTCGGGGTACTCGCGCGGGTCGAGCACGCCCGCCGCCATGAGCTGCTTGAGCTCGAACCGCTCGGCCGACGACAGGCGTTTCGCGGAGCGGAAGTTGGACGCGGAGCCCGTTGCCGGCGCACCACCACCAGCGGGCCCGTCGAACTGCTCGCGGAACCGCTTCCGGGCGCGCCCGCGCTCCTCCTCCTCCTCGAGCTCGCGCTGGGTCTTGACGCGCAGGTGCGGGGTGAGGTCGGCGCCCGTTTTTTGATCGACGTCCTTCATGGACAGGGAGATGCGCGATGCGCCGATCGACATGACCTTGACCCAGACGGGCTGGTTCTTCCTGACGAGCTCGGCCGGGTCGGCGATGCGGGCGTTGCTCAGCATGCTGATGTGCACCATGCCCTCGATCGACCCGCGCACGCCGTCGAGCTGCACGAACACGCCAAAGTCGCGCACGTTGAGCGCGCGCCCGCGGTAGATCTTGTACTGCACGGGCGCGTCGTCGATGCTCGGGGACCGGCGGCGTCTATATGCGGTTTGAGGGAGGGTGTGAGCGATGGGACGGGTACGGGTAGGGTTGAAAGTGAGGCGTACTTGTTGCCGCGCTCCGAATCGCGGTCGCCAAACCGTCCACGGTCCTGGTCGCGGCCGTTTCCGTATCCGCGGTCGCGGTCGTACCCGCGGGGCGGCGAGCGCGACCGGCGGCGCGAGCGCGGCGACCGCGAGCGGGATCGAGACCGACGGCGGCGGTGGTCGTCGTCATCGCCTCTCCTTGCCGGCGGCGCAGCACGCGGGTCACGCGCGCGAGCCTCCATGGCACGGAGCACGTCGTCGACCTCGTCCTCCTCGACAACGGCGTCGAGGTCCGCGGCGCGCTTGGAGCGCCACGCGCTGTCGTTGGCCATGGCGAGGCCGGGGAATTTGGCTGCGTCGAGTGCGGGGCGGCCGCCGACGGGTTTGGCGAGGGCGGCGGCGGCGCGCTGCTTCTTGTAGGTCGGGTTGAGGGCGTTGATGAGGCGCGACAGCGAGTCGATGAGGGCGTCCGAGAAGCCGGCGCTGGCGTCGTCGAGCAGGCGCTTGAACTCGGCGCGGCTGCCTTTCGACTCCTCGTGCAGCGCGATGATGAACTCGGCCAGGTCCTTGTCCGACATGGCCAGGTGGTTGGCCAGCTCCGTCTCGACCTTGGACACGAGCGCTAGCTTCTCGAGCTCCTCGAGGTCCTTGCTGCTCATCGTGGGCGTGCGGCGGATGGAGCAAGGCAGCGGGTGCGTAAGGACGGCGCGAGGGCGATGCAGCAAGTCCCGCAGTTGTTGATTCGTAGCGTGCTTCGTCTACGGGGAGGGAGGGTGAGCTCGCCGAACGAGCGGCCTCGACCGCCGCGCGCCTCGCATCAGCTGATTGATGGTCGCCGAAATCCAAGACGCGTCTCGCATCCCACGTCGTCGCTCGAACGCTCAAAACCAGCCTGTGGGTGTCAAAAAAGAGTTGAATGCACACTATTTCCTGCGAAAGAACGAGTCAATCGACCGCACCGCCGGCTTGGCGGGCGCGAGCTTGCCCTTGGCCCCCGCCGCCGGCTTCGTCATGCCCTCGGACAGCAGGTCGAGCGCCTTGGACGAGAACCCGGGCACGCGTCTCCGTGGTGGCGGCGCGACGGGGAGCGGCGTCGCGATGGGGATCGGGTCGCCGGTGCCAAAGATGGGCAGCGAGCCCGTGGGCGTGGCCGCGGGGACAGGGGCGGGCGTCGTGGCGGCCGCGTCGAGCAGGTCCAGGAGGTCGCCGTCGTCCTCGGGCTCCTCGGCGAGCAGGCCGTACAGGTCGTCGTTGCTGCTGGTGTACTCGGGCGCGCGGGTCACGGCGGCGGGCGCGGGCGCGTGCGTGATGGTCTCGGACGTGGTGCGGGACAGGCGCCGCCGCTTGGCCGCAGGTGCGAGCGCCGGTGGCGCGGGAGCGGGCGTAGAGGGGAGCTGCGGGGTCTCGTTGGGCGCGGTACCGCTGGCGCCCTGCAGCTCCTGGACGCGGCGCTGCAGCTTCTGCGAGCTGAGAAAGTAGCGCGCCGACTTTTCGCTCTCCTCGCGCAGCCGCTTCGCGGTCGCCTCCTTGGTCTCCACGGCCGCACTACATTGACGAGAGGAGTTAGCGGACGAATGGGAATCGATCCAATGAAGTAACGCACGTCAGCTCGCTCCGCAGCTCCGCATTCTCGCCGACGACGCCCGAATGCGCGACGCGGAGGTCCGCGAGCTCGGCCTTGAGCAAAGCGACCGTCTCCTCGTGCTCGCGCGCCATCTGCGCCGTCTTGCGCTCGTGGTCGACCATGAGCTTCTTGACCTTGGCCTTGTACCGGTCCTTGGTCTCCTTCTGGTCGCGGTCGAACTGCTCGATGCGCAGTTTCCGGGTCTCGGCCTCGGCCTTGGCGACGGCGAGCTCGTCGGTCGCCTTCTTGTGGTCGAGCTCGAGCAGCCGCAGCTGCCGCTGCGCGTCCCGCGCGACCTGCTGCAGCGACGCCTCGTCGCCGGGCAGCGCTGGCTCGACCTGCGTGCCGGGCGCCGGACCGTCAATGTAGATGGCCTGCATCCGCACACCCTGCTTTCGGCACATGTGGCACGCCTTGCGCGGGCGCACCCAGCCCTCGGCACATCTGCGGACGGCGAACGGCGGACGGCGGGGTCAGCAGCGGGTCGCGGGACGAGGTCGGGCTGTGAGAACGCACTCTTTGTGCAGGATGTGCCCGCATGAGAGCGCGACCATGGTGTGCGTGTACGGCTCGAGGCAGACGCTGCATCCCGGGATTCCCTGGCACGAGTCGGGCTCTGCTTCTGCAGGGTCATCGGCCGGCTCGGCGGCTGCGTCGGCGGCTCCGTCGGCTTCCGCACCCGCCGACGCTGGTCCTGGCGCGGGTGCTGGTGGGCGCCCTCGCCTTCTTGCCCGCGGTTGAACTATTGGCCCATAAAACGATGACAGCCCTGCTTCGTAGAAGGCATCGAGACCAACGCCGGAACCGTCCACACTCGTGGCGGCGTCGCCTTCCCCGTTCCCTGCTGCTCGGTTGCGTAATGCATTGGTAAACATTGTGATGCATAGAGTGTCAGTCAAGTCTACATTGCTCTCAGAGGGGACGTGGAGAGCGCATCGAGAGAGCGAGCGAGCCGAGTTGGAAGCCGCGACGGCGTGCAGCCAGCGCGACCGCTGCCGACCAACTCGTCGCCCTCCTTCTCCCCCTCTCGCCTTGACCGCGACTCTGACCCTCCTTTGCAACGTATCAAACTCGGCGCAACCGGCCGCCATGTCCGAGAACGGCGAAGTGATTGACGCGACGGCGTCGGGCCCGGTGACCCCGGCCGCCGTCAACGAGAACCTCGGCTACCACATCAAGCGCGGCGACTACCGCGCCGTCGCACAGACCATCAAGCTCAACTCGAACGTCGCCGTCGACTTGCTCGAGTCCGAGGCGTTTGACGAGGTGGGTGTGGATCGCGCTCGACGTCGGCCCAGCGCGCTGACCCTTCGCCGCCGTTCAGGAAGACTACATTGAGCTGTGCAGCCGCCATGTCCCGCGGCACTGGCAGAAGATTGTCGCGCTGCACTACCAGGTCCTCGGCGCGACGCACCGCGGCGACCTCGCGGCTGCGGTCCAGCACCAAATGTCGCTGACCTCGTACGTCGCGCTCAGGGACGCGCGCTGCGACCCGCTTTCCTGACTTTTGGGGTGAGTGTAGCGAGTTCCTCTCGGCCGTGTTCCCGCGGACAACCAACGTTAGCCTGCCCGTGCTGTTCGCGATCCTCGAGAACCTCGGCCAGCTCGCCGTGACCGCCGACTCGGACCTGCGCGCGCAGCGCCGCCAGTCCGAGTTCCTCAACCGGTCGATGCAGCTGTTCCAGTCGGCGTTTGCCGCGTGCATGGGCGACCGGTACACACTTCGCCACCCGCGCGCCTGCACTCCCACTCACGCCCCTCACGTCTCTGTAGCTCCGAGAACCCGCGCACGTCCAAAGCGACGGGCGGACTGCGGATCGTCAACATCCAGATGCGCATCTTTTTCCGCGACGGGCAGACGCAGCTGATCGCCAAGTTGTTCCAGAACGTGGAGCACCGGTTCCGCAACGAGCACTCGTCGCTCGACCTGGCCATGTCGGACCTGCTCACGTTCCGGTTCTGGTACGCGCGCGACTGTATCCTCAACGACCAGATCTCGGACGCGCGCCACTGGACCACGTTCATCCTGGAGCGGTGTCCCGCGGTTCTCAACAAGCACCTCGAGTACGTTTTTGCGCTATCGTACCGCTGGACTGCACTGACTCGGGCCACTGTAGATGGACCCTCCTCATCCACACGTCGCTCGAGATGGTCCACGGCCGACTGCCAACCGACGTGATCTGGACCAAGTACCCGAGCCTGGCGACCATCTACCGGCCGATCGCCGCCGCGATCCGCGCGGGGAGCATGCGCGCGTTCGAGCAGCACGTCCAGTCGCCGGCGATCCGCGAGGTGTTTGTCCTGTACAGCCTGGTCGACCTCGTCGACGCGCTGCGGTGGCTGGTCTTGCGCCGCGCGCTCAAGAAGCTGTTCCTCGTGCGCGACCGCGCGTCGCGGCTCTCGTTCGCCGACTGCCGCACTGCGCTCAAGGTGTCGTCGGGCACCGCGCCGGAGATGAGCGGGGTCGAGTCGACGCTCGGGATGCTGATCGCCATGGTACGGCCGTGCGCTTGCGTTGACGCGTGACGCGGCTCTCACACTTGCGTGTGCGTTGTTGTAGGGTCTCATCCGCGGCTACCTGTCGCACGAACACGCGACCGCCGTGCTCAGCAAACAGGACCCTTTCCCGGCCGTCGAAGACAAGGTGGTGCGCGCGCTCGAACTCATGGATACGTGGCGGCGGCCCGTGCAGCAGTAATACTACAACTACTACGTTACGTTCCACATTGACGTCTTGGGATGGGTGAGATGGGTTACAAAAACGGTCAGGTCTAGTATTATGTACAGATTCTTGGTCGGTCCGTCCGTCTCACTGCGCCCGCACGGAGACTGGTTCCTTGATCGCCGGCATGCCCGCCGCCCGGTTCGCGGCCGCGGCCGCCTTGGCCGCGCGAGCTGCCGCCGATGCTGCGGCCGCGGCAGGGTGCGCGGCGACGGACGCGCGTTTCTGCGCCGTGGTCATGGGCTGCTGCTGCTCGCGAGCCGGGGCCGCGGACTTCGAGGCGCTGCTCTCGCCGGCCGACACGCGCTGCGGCGGGACGAGCACCTCCTTGCGACACTTGCGCATCGCAGCGCAGAACTGGCGGATCCGCTCGAGATGTCCCTCGCGCGCGATCCGCGCCTCGACCTGCTGCGTGAGCTGCATGCGCCGCTGGTTGGTGCGGACGGGGAGGCGGCCGTAGGCGACGCCGGCGAAGGGCGCGAGGTCCTGGACCGCGGGCTGCCAGCGGAGCAGGAGCTGGAGCGCCGTGTTGGCGAGCGACCGGGCCGCGGCCGTGCACGGGGCGAGGTTGAGAAGGTGCTGCTTGAGGTCGTTGAGGTAGTACGGCACGTTGTACGTGGACAGCGTGATGAACCACTCGGGCCCGGGCCGGCGGCGGCGCGGCGTCGACGGGTCCAGCAGCGCCACCAGGTCCTCGAGCGACCCGAGCGCGTGCTCCATGACCTTGAGCTGCTGCTTGGTCACGACCAGCACGCGGTCCTCGGGCCCGAGCGGCGCTGGTGGCTGCACCGGGTTCACGACCTTGGCGCCCGGCACGTACCCCGGGATCAGCGTCGCGAGAACGGGGCTGTTCTCGGGGCTCGCCGGCTCGACCATGGTCACGGCCACCTGTTTCTTGGCGGGCGCCGGCGTGTCCGTGTTCGAGGACGTCGAGTTGGGCCGGATGAACGAGTACCGCGTGTCGACGGGCTGCGGGATATTGACGCCGACGTGCACGGGGACCGAGACCTTGGCCTCGACCTGCTTGAGTGCGATCCCGTCCGCGCCGCCCGCGGGGAGCGCGCGGCGGAGGCGTTCCTGGAGCTCGGCGGCCGTCGGGACCGCGCGGATCCGGCTGAGCCCGCGGTCGAGCGACTGGGTACCGGCGGGCGGTCCCGCGACCACGGCGTGCGCATTGGGCGTCGACCCGGCCGCCGCGATGATACTCGCGGGGACGCGCGACTCGGGCGCGGGCGGCTCGAGTGCGGCGCGCATGCGATTGATCCCGTCCATGGTCTTGCCGAGGACGAACAGCCAGTTGCGCAGGTCCATGGCGCTCGTCGCGCGGAGCAGGTAGTCGCGCGCCTGCGTCGACACGGCAAACGAGTTCTTCCACTTGCTCCCCGTGCGCTTCACGAGGCCCAGGAACACGACCTGGTGCAGGTCAATCGCCCACCGCGGCTGGTACGCGGGCAACATCCCGCCAGGTGCGGCGCCGGCGCCCGACTCGGAAATGGTAGGCGTCTGCGGCGGCGTCGGCTCGTCGCGCGCGACGCTCGGCGACATGAGCGTCGGCGGCGGGACCGACAGGAGCGGGTGCGACGCCGCGGAGTCCGAGGCAGCGGCAGGTTTGCCGGCGTCCGGGTCCTTGCGCAGGCACACGAGGTATCGGCCGTCGAACGAGAAGACGCGCTTCTGCCACTGGTTCCGGCTGTTGAGCTGGTACAGGTACCCCGTGAACGCAAGCGAGTCGAGCGCGAGCTCCTGGTGCTCGGCCTGCAGCGCCGCGAGCTTGGCCGACGTCGGGGTCGTGACGACCGACGCGGCGGCGGCGGCAGCGGCAGCGGCGGCCTTGACCGAGGCGAGGTGCAGCGCCGAATCGATCCGCGGACCCTTGTTCTGCAGCGGCGCGTCCGATGGCGCGGGCAGCGTCGCCTGCGGAACCGGAACGCGCTCCTCGCGCGGCGGCGGGGCGAACACGGTGGCCGCGCCGGGACTCGCCATCGGCGCACCGACAGCCGTCGCGATCGCATGCGGCGATGACGCCGCGCTCCCCGTCGGCGTCGACTTGGGCGTGAGACTATTCTCGCGTCCAGGCACCGCGCGCGGCTGCTGGTGATCGGGGACGGGCGGGAGCGGGAACACGGGCGGGAGGCCGGCGAGCGGCGGGACCTCGGGCGCCGCGGACAGCGCTGACGCGGACGGGCGGCGGATGATGCGCAGGACCTGGTTGACGGGCGGCATGCCCTCGGTGAAGACGCGCGTCAGGCCGACGTTGAGCGGCGGCGGCGGCGGCTTGCGCTTCACCTTCGAACCCGGGTGCCCACGGTGCTTGATGACGCGCGACGGTGTGCGCTGGTGCAGCCGCGCGCCGAACGGCGGCATGATGGGCGGGCCGCGAGGGACGAAGGTCGACGCGCACGCGGATTCGTCGACCTCGGCGTGCGTCGAGTCGACAGCCTCGGATGAGGCGGGTTCGTGGGTGGCGGGCAAGTCCTGGGTGGCGTTCTCCTGCTGCTCGACCTGCTGGGCGATCTGGGCGGCGCCTGCGGGGAGACTGGACGAGCGGCGCGAGAAGAGGGCCTTGAACACGGCCGCGTACTCTTCGCGGCGCTGCGTCGACTGGCGGTGCTGGACGGCGGGCGCTGGTGCCTGATCGGTAGCCGCCGTAGAGCTGCGCTCGCGCAGGATACCGGCCTATTGCGTCAAAGTTAGTGCCTGATCGAATGATTTCTCCAAGTCCATGGAGCGTTACCTTGATCAGACTCGTACGACGGTTCGGAACGTCGTCCGAGTTGGCGGCGACCGACGAGACCGTAGGCGAGCTCGTGCCTGAAGCGCCGCCGCCGGAAACCATGGTCACGGGCGACTCGACGACACGCGGCTGGGCCGCGGCGACAGACCGCGGGCTTGGCGGCTTCGAGATGCCGCTCATGGACGTGCCCTCGTTGGCGAGCACGACGCTGCCGACGGGCCCCGTCCGCACGGCGTACTGGACCTCAAGTCGCGTGGGCGGCTGCGAGACGGGCACGGTGCGTGCCGTCTGCATCGCCATGATCTGCTCGAACACGGACTCGATGACGTCGGGCGCGAGCGGGGCCGACATCGGCTGCTGCTCCTCGACCTTGGCCGGCGACGGCTCAATGGACAGGGCCTGGCGCACGTTCTCCTCGAGCGCGGCCTCGAGCATCGAGACCGAGTCGTCCGAGTCGATGTCCGTGTCGTCCTCGCCCGCCGAGTACATGGTCGACTCGGTGAGCGACGAGCAGGTGCTCGACCCGTCATCGCTCTCCTCGCCGCCCGACAGCGAGTAGTCGGAGCCGTCCATGGACTCGGTGCTCGAGTCGGAGACATCCGAGGTCGGCGATTCCGGGGAAGCTGGCGAGGACGCCGCCGAGTCAGATGAGTCGCTCGACGAGAGTGCGGCGCGCGCGGCCGCGTCGACGCGGTTCATGAGGTTGGTGGTGATGGACGCGACGAGCAGCTGCTTGCGCGCCTTGTTGTACTGGTTGCGCGCGCGGCGGCGGTACGCTTCGGGGAGCGACATGAGCCCGCTCGCGGGCCGCTGGGCGCCGGCGGGGCCGAGGCTCGAAGACGGCGCAGGCTGGTCGCCCGACAGACTGCCGCGGCGCGCGGTGACGTTGGCGACGGCTGCGGCCATGGCGGCCGCGTGCGAGGAGAGCGACGAGGCCGACGACCGACGGCGACGGTCCAGGAACACGGTGTCGCCGTTGGACCCGCGGCGCATCGCGAGGTGCTTGAGCGGCGACGAGCGCACGGGGATGTTGATGCGGAGCTTCGGCAGCTTCGACGCCTTGGCCGACGACGACGACTTGGGCACTGAGGCCGCCGTCAGCGACGCGGAACGCTCAGCGTTCATGGTGGTGCGTGGGCGTGCACGAGTCGGTCGGAAGTCGGGAGATAGTGCGATGGCTGGTTGTTACTGAAGTGCACGGAGGGCGAGACGAGTCTCTCCTCGACGATGCGGGGATGTGGATGGGGCCGAGAAGGCCGCGGCGCTAGCGATTTGTTTGCTATGGAGGGGACGTCCAGGAGCGAGCGTCGAGCGGGTGGCGAGCACAAGTCATGGCGAGCGGCGGCGGCGACGGCCAACCGCTGCTGCTGCGACTGGCCGAGCCCGTGGATTGCATTCGGCAAAATGGACAAGCGAAATCATCACGCGAAGTGAAGCGGCGGGCTGAGGACGCGTTCATGATCGCGGTGGCTTAGCTGCGAGACACGGCGTGACGCGACCTGCAAGGAACATGTGACCGGCCCGCGTCTCCGCTTCGAGACGCGTCAAGCGCGGCACGCGTTCGCCGACTTCAGCGGTCCCGTTGCATCACGAAACCGGCACATCGGCCGCATGCCTGACTTTTCACCATGTTACGCTTCGGAGACTATGGAGAACTACCTGCATTTGCAAATGAAACCAATAAAAAGCTCGACAAGCTCGTGCGCACCATGTCCACCCGTTCGGGCCGCGAACCATGAAGGACTGACACCCGAGGACCCGGACGGTTCGTCGCGTAGGTTCGCGAGAAGGAGACGCGGCTGGCGCGTGTCTCGTCCGAGCTCGAGGAGCAGACGGCGCGCACGGACGCGCTCGTCCAGCACATGAAGAACGTCAAGCAGCAGCTCGCGCAGATCCAGGTATGAGCGTCGCGTGGCGCGTACCCGTCACCGTCGCCTCATCCTTCGCCTCGTGTAGAACCTCAACGATGCGCGCGGCCGCGAGATCGAGACCGAGGAGCACCTCAAGGCCGTGGCGGAGCGCGAGAGCGGCCGGCTGACGAGCGACATGAAGCGGATCGCGCGCGAGTCCGAGGAGATTGCTGAGCAGAGCTCGTCGACGCAGAACACCATCTACCGCACCTCAGAGAAGGTGGCCAAGCTCAAGGCGCTGCTCAAGAGCGAGGAGCGCGAGCTCGAGGACTGGCTCAAGGTGCAGCAGGAGAAAGAGGAGGACAACCTGATCCTGCTAAAGTACAGCAAGGAGGACGACCAGCGCATCAAGGAGCTGTCGCTGCAGATCGAGAAGCTCATGGGCGAGGTCAACGAGAAGAAGGCCAGCCTCAGCCAATCCGTACGTTCCGCGCCGCGCATTGGTCCGCGCGATGGTTGCTGACTCGCCGTTGCGCGCGCGCGTGTAGGTCACCGAGACCCAGGTCTCGCAGATGGAGGTCGAGCGCATCGCCGAAGAGTTCCGCAAGCTGCACCAGGAGCGCCAGGACCTGCTCGGCCAGTGGGAGCAGGCCATCCTCGGCATGCGCAAGCGCGACCAGCAGATTGAGAAGGCGCAGCTGCACTACGAGGATCTCAAGGCGCGCCTCTCTCGTTTCCGGAATCGCTCAGCGCCATACTGACACCGGCTCGCGCGTGTAGCAAGAGGAGGTCGAGCGCCGCAAGAAGATCGAGGAGAAGCAGGCGTTCCTCGACAAGCAGATCGCCATCAAGGGCGACACCGAGAAGAGCATCCAGACGCTCGACCGCCTCGTGAGCAAGCTCAAGTACGTTCCCGTCCATGGCCGCGGTAGCTTGGCCGACGCTCACGACATGACTGCTGCGTAGGGGCGACCAGGTCGAGGCCAACCAGCTGCTCGTCTCGTTCCAGGACGAGCTCGAGGCGCTGCGCACGCATCTCAACCGGAGTACGTTGATCCGCATCCGGCCGCGTCACACCGAAATTGACCACGGCCCCGCGTGTAGCCTCCAACGACGTCCAGTCCAAGCGCAACGAGGTCAAGAACCTGCAGGACGAGGTGCGCGCCAAGACCAACCAGGTGGCGAGCGAGGGCGACCGCGCGAAGCAGCTGCAGGCCAAGCTCAAGTCGGTCCTCGCCGGCACCGGGTCCAAGGAGGAGAAGGCGGCCGAGCTGCAGGGCTACCTGCGCCAGGACGAGCAGCGTAGCAAGGAGCTCGACAAGCAAATCAAGAGCCTCAAGGACCAGGGTACGGCCGACGTGATCACCCCGCGGCGCTGCGGATTGCGCTGAACCACGCCTTCACGTATAGCGTTCCGCCATAACCAGGACGTGTTCCGGCTCAAGCAGGAGGAGAAGACGCTGGGCGCCGAGATCTCTGGCGCGCACGCGGCGATCCGGAACCTCGGGTCCAAGATCGCCAAGCTCGACCAGGAGTCGATCCAGCAGCGGTCGCTCATCTACAACCAGGAGTACACGCTGCAGCAGCTCGAGCGCAAGGTGAAGCGGGCGCAGGGCGACCGGACGGACGAGGAGCAGGCGGCGCTCAACAAGAAGATTGCCGAGCTGACCGAGCAGTACGACCGCGCCGTCGAGAGCCACCAGCTGCTGTCGACGCAGCTCAAGCGCGCGCAGGACGACCTGCGCCACGCCAAGCGCCGGCTCGAGGTGCTGACCAAGGAGAAGGCCGGCGTCACGGAGCAGATCGACGACCTGAACCTGTACATTGCTTCGGCTAGCAGCCAGCTGTCGGCCAAGGTGCGCGAGAAGGAGGAGGTGATGGTCGAGGAGAGCATCCTGCGGCTCGAGGTCAAGAAGCTGCGCACCTTCATGCACTCGCGCGCGGACGAGGTGCTGGCGCTCGAGTCGCGCCAGGTCCAGCTGCAGCTCGCGCTCGAGGAGCGCACGCAGGAGATCCAGCTGCACAAGACGATGCTGCGCGCGCAGATCAAGGCTGCCGAGGAGGAGCGGTTCTCGGCGGCGGCCGAGCTGCGCGAGAAGACGAACCAGGTCGCGCTCATGAAGACGCGGTACGAGATCCTCATGGCGCAGATCGCGGGCGGCCGCGGGGACGAGGACGCGGACGGCGGGCCGGGCGGCGAGGATCGCAGCCAGGCGTACTACATCATCCGTGCCGCGCAGGAGCGCGAGGAGCTGCAGCGGCAGGGCGACGCGCTCGACGCCAAGATCCAGCGCGCCGAGAAGGAGATCAAAGCCATGGAGAACACGCTGCTGCTGCTCAACAGCCGCAACGACAAGTTCAAGGCCCAGCTCAACGCCGCCGACGTGTCGCCGCACGACCTCGAGCACCGCGCGTACCTGCAGGCGCAGTACGACGCGGCCATGACCACGTACCGCCAGAAGCAGGACGTGCTCGCGGGGCTCCAGCTCGAGCTGCAGCAGACGGAGCAGGTGCTCGCGTCCATGAGCAACGAGGAGGCGCGCGAGCAGGCCGTCGTGGAGCAGCTGCAGGCGCAGATCGCGACGCTGAACCGCGGCATCGCCGAGGCCCAGACCAAGAAGACGCGCGCCGAGCAGGTCGTCCTCAAGCTGTCCAAGGAGCTGCGCCGGTCGCGCGGCCAGCCAGTGTCACAGCTCGCCGACGAGGAGATCGACATGAAGGCGCGCGAGGTCAAGGAGGTGACCAACTTTGTCCTGTTCAAGGCCGACGAGGTGCTCGAGCGCGCCGAGGACACGGTCGCCGCGCGCGACCGCATGCACGCCATCCTGTCGGACCTCGGCGTCGCCCCACCGTCGCGCCCGCTCACCCGCGCGTCCAACGTCTCGTCCATGCCCGGATCGCGCGCGCCCTCGCGCATGCAGCCGACGCCGGGGATGCGCGGCGGCGGGCCGCACCTGGCCGCGATCCCGGGCACGCCGACGGGTCCTCGCCACGCCGGCAGCAACGGCGCGCCCGCATCACCAACCGCTGGCCGCGGCGCAGCGCCAAACCCCGCGCGCGGTCTCGCATCCGCCACACCGACCTCGGGCACGCGCCCCGCGGCGCTCTCCATCTCGTTCGACGCGGCGGCCGCGTCCAAGTCGCCGTCCAGCCCAAGGCCGGGGCACCACTCGCCAGGTACGGCTTCGCCGAAAGCGTACTCGCCGCTGCCCGTGTCGAAGCGGATGATGGCCGCGAGTACCGCGACGGGCAAGCCGGTGACGCCAACTCCTGGCATGCAGGACCTGGTCGGGATTGGGACCCTGCCGCTGCTGCCCAAGGCGTCGCCGAACCACGTCTCGAGCGGCCGCACGACGCCCGCGAGTCCGCACGCCGGTGGTGCGTCGGGCCGGTCGAGCGTCGCGCGCGGCGTGTCGCGAACGTCCCGGCCCGGGTCCACGGCAAGCAACCGCTGAGAGGAACACGTTCAATATAGACTGGCATCCATTTCTACTACAACTACATGATGCTACACTGGTCGCGGTGCGCCTTGGACCTTGGCGTTGGCGGCCCGATGGGCGACGTGGGCGGCGCGAAGCTGTCCTCGGTGCCCGCCGTTGAGCCGCGCTTGCGTTTGCGCTTCCACTTCTTGGACCGGAACCTTGCGAGCTTGCTGCCCTTGGGCTTGTTGGACCGCAGCGAGCCGCCCTCGGCGACGCTGGGCCGGCGCGTCGTGTCGATCGGCGAGAGCCCTGGTGGTGGGCCGCCGCCCGTCGTCGTCGTGGCGGGCGCGGTCAGCGGTGTCGCGGGCGAGGCGTTCGACGGCCGACGTATTGGTTCTGCCGACGGCCGTCGCGCGAACGGCGACGACCGCTTCGTCCCAGCGGCGCCTGGTCGCCTTGGCAGCGAGCCCGTGGTCACAGCGAGCTGGTTCGTAGACGTACCGCCGGGCGCCGCGGCGCAGAACTCGCCGCTCTGCTCTTCGGCCTCCATGCTCGGCGGCATCAGCGACGCGTCGACGAACACTTCGTTCCCGGACCCCACCGCCGCCGGCTCGCCGTCATCGCTGACGGGAAACACCTTGGCGAGCGACCGCCCGCTGCCAAGCATGTTCCATACCGTAGACCGGGAGATCTGCTCAGCTTCGATCCCCGACGCGAGCTTGATCTCGGTCCAGTCGAACTGGAGGTCGAACACGCCGACGACGGGGAAGTGGTCGCTGCCGGCCTGCCCGGGGACCGAGCAGTACAGCGGGCACTCGACGGCGGATGCGAGCCCCGACCCGGACCGTTTGTGCCCGTGCGGCGCCCCCGCCGCGCCGCCACCGGGCAAACCGAGCATGCGCGACGACGGGCGGCGCGAACCGGCAACCGACGACGAGAGAGCCGCGGCGAGGTCCGTGACGCTGTTCCGCGTGCGCGACGACGACGAGCGCGACCGGATCGACGTGGTGGCCCCGAGATCCTCGCGCGTCGACTTGCGCCTTCCACCTGCGGTGATACTCCCGCCGTTCGACGACAGCGCCGTCTCATCGCGCCGCGGCCCCGCGGCGAGCCCCGCGGTGCTGGTCGGGAGCGACACGCCGAGATCGTTGCGCGACTTGTACAGGATGCGGTCGGTCCACGCGGGCACGCGCTGCGGGTTGTACCGCCGCGACGACGGGCAGTCGGGCGCGACGGGCGAGAGGGCCGATTTCGATCCGCTGGTGCGATCCTCGGACCGCCGCCGGCGCCGGTCACTGACGGTCGTCGTGATGCGCAGTGCCAGCGTGTTGAGCTTGGTCCCGGACCCGGTGCTGCCCGTGCGCGTGCGGCGCATCGTTGGGACGCGGTCCTCGGCGGTTTCGCTCGTGGTCGTGCTCGTCTGCTGCTGGTCGGTGCTCGCCGAGACGGACGACGACAGGTCGCTCGTGGCGCCGGCCATGGACTGGCTCGCTGCCGATGACGAGCTCATGGAGGCGGCGACCGTGGTGGTGGTAGCCGCGGCCGACAGGTCAGCCGCCGGCAGCTCCTCGCCCGTCGTGATGGTCTCGATCGGATACTCGAGCGCCGGGTTCCGCGCGGGCTTGCGCGGCGTGGTCCCCGACCACGCGGCGGCGGCCGACGAGCTGATGGCGTTGATGGATCGGCTGAAGATGGTCGCGCGGCGGTTCCGTTTCCGCGCGGCGAACGCGGTGGCCGCCGACGGCTCGACGGCGGACCCGGGCGGCGGGACGATGAGCTTGAACGTGGGCGCGAACCGGATGGGCGCTTCCTGGAACCCGATGAACGTGTGCCCGGCGCGGCGCTGCGCCGTGAGCTGGTCGTTGTTGAGGCACGCGTCGAGGCGGTTGGTCTCGATCAGGTGCGTGATGGCGGCGTGGTTGCCGTCGATGCGGTAGTTTGTATCGCCGAAGAAGAAGGCGTAGTCGAAGGCGTCCGACGCGAGCCGCGGCAGGCCTTGCGGCATTGACGGCGCGGGTGGGGGCATGTGCAGCGGTAGGTGCAGGCCCGTCTCGATCTTCAGGTAGTCGGCATTGCGCAGTGACACGTTGTCCTGGTGGGCTAGGCGAGAATGACGCGTTAGCGATGCTCAGGGAGGTATAGGTGGTCGCGCGAGCCGTACCCGTGAGGTGGACGTTGACGAACAGCAAGCTCGTCGACGCGAAGTCGATAGCGATCCCGACGCCGCCCTTGTTCCCGACCACGCCGCCGATCCCCGTCGGTACGCACGACGTCTCGACGCCTACACTTGCTCGCGCGGGTCAGCTTCCGCCCATACCGCTCCACTCCGAGACAACGTACGCGAGACGAGATGCGCGCACGCGCGCCAGACGAGGACGCAGAGGTGCAGCGCGCCCATAGTATCGCACCTGACGAGCTCGTAGAACCGGCCGAACGTGAGCAGGATCTGGCGCTCCCACTCGGCCTTGGACGGGAACATGACGGCCTCGGAGATGGACTTCTGGCACTCCTGGGTCCCGATCACCAGCAGGTGGAACGGGTGCGACCCGGCGGGGTCGCCCGCCGGCCTGGATCGGTCGGGCGGCGCGGATCCGCCCGCGAGATGGTGGTTCGAGCCCATGGCCGGCGCGGACGTGGACCCGTCGCCGTGCGTCGTCGCCGAGGTGTGGTGGTGGTGTTGTCCGCCGAGGTGCGGCCAGTGCCAATGATGGTGATGGCTGCTGCTCCCGGACCCGTCGGCCCCACTTCCCGCCGCCGAAGTCCCGCGCGCGTGGTACCCGGGCGGCAGCGGTACGACGTTGGGCTGGACGACGAACGCCGACTCGTTGAGCGCGGGGATGAACGGCGACAGGCTGTCGGGCAGCATCCCGTGCATGTTCCACGTGCCGATGTAGACGCGGAGCGAGCTGCTGATGGGCGGCGGTTCGGGCGCTGCCGCGGGCGGGGCGTCGCCGTGATGTCCAACGTTGAACGGGTTTAGGTCCACGATCGACCGCACGTGCTTCTTGATCCGCGACAGGAGCGTCGCGCTGCCCTCCCGGCTCTGCTCACCTCCGCCGCCCGCGAGCGCCGAGGGCCGGCGCGACGATTTGCCGCCGCGGGTCCCGCTCCCGCCGCCGCCGCCCGGTTTCGCGCGGCCCGTCAGCGCGTCTTTGACGGCAGCCGAGGCGCGGCGCAGGGAGAAATCCTTTTTGTCTCCGCCGCTCTCGTCGACGAGGTCGGGCATCGAGAAGGCGCGCGAGCCCGACGCCGAGATCGCGTCGGCGTCGGGACCGCCCGGGTCGAGCGCGCGCGTGTTGGCCATGGTGCCCGGGTACGCGGTGGACCCGCGGCGCATCAGCGGGCGCGGCGCCGTGCTGCTGTGCGTCGCGGACCGGACCATGCCGGCGTGCAGCGCCGACGGCGACGATGTTCGTTCATCGGCGTCCTGTTGCGTGGGCGGGACGGACGGCGACGCGGGCAACGGCGGCGCAGCGGCGGCGGCCGCGGCCGGCCGAGGGCTATGTTTCGACAGAGTCATGCTGTTGCGTCAAGAGGCATCGAGTTCCATGAGGTGCACATGATAGCCGAGGACGACGTCGCGGAACGGGAGGGGAGACCCGCGATCAACCCGGCAGGCGCACAGTGTGCATACTGCGTGGGTTGAAAAAATGTCGACCGTCGCCGCGGGGCGGGGTTGCGCCACGGACTGCCGAAAGCATGTGTGCGCGGAGCGAACGAGCGAGTGGGTGAGTGGGGGAGTGTCTCCACGGGACACATTTGCGGCGGCGCGGCGGACGTGTGGCGCGACGCGGTCACGTCGGCGGTCACGCGGCGTGTCTCGCAGGCTGACCGACGCGTTTCCGGACGCGACGTGGTTGAAGCGGCCGCTTTCTCCCCTCCCTTAAACCCGAACCATACCTGAAAGCTCATGAAAGACTAGCCGCAACCGCAACCATGTCAAGCGCCATCGAAGCCGGTCCGGCCCCACCACCCCCAAACCCCGCCCCGCCTCCCTTCCCCTCACCCCCGCCCACCGCCTCCTGTAGTCCGTAAACACACGCGCCGCATGTCCGAGTCGCTGAAGCGGTCTCCGATCAAGGAGCCGCGGTCGAGCACCATCGAGGATCACCCGGCGCCCATCTCGCTGATGCTGGACGGGTGCGAGCTCGTCTTCTCGAACGGCGTGTGGACCACGGCGTCGGCCGACGGCGTGCAGCTGCAGGAGCGGCTCGCCGCGCTGAGCGAGCGCAACGAGCAGCTGCAGGAGGAGAACCAGATGCTCAAGTTCAAGCTCGAGCTGCTCATGGACATGGTGCGTCTCGCGTGTGCTGCGCGAGCGGGGTGGTGGTCGTCGGCTGACTTGTGGAGTGTGTGTAGCTCGCCGTGTCCAAGCTCGACGTGCTCCGGCTGCAGGAAGCGCAGCGCCACTAAGTCACGCACGCATTGCACAAAAAAGCTCCATTTGTATCACACCATACTCTCCCAACCCTACGCCTTTACTTGAGCGGCTCCATGACGATATGCACGAGGATGGTCGCGTCCGACGACTGCTTTCCCTTCCAGTTGCGCAGGTACAGGTGGCGGTACCCCTGGCGCAGGCACTTGACGGGGGCGGCCCACGACCCCAAGAAATCGCTGGTGCCCACGTCCTTGTCGTACACGGTGAACCGGATCAGCGACAGGTCCGCGTTATGCACCTTGGCCGTGAACGACTCGTTCCACGGCGGGTTCCACCCGTTGTTCTGCACCGTCTCGGTCCGGTACACGAACGACGGGTCCTCGGAGATGCGCGACGCGTCGCCCGCGGTGCCGTTCGGGCTGTCGGGTGTAGGCGCGGGCGCGGCCTGCAGCGGCGGCGAGGAGCCGGGGACGGACGACGAGGTGGGAGCGGAAGCCGAGGTCGGCGAGCCGAGCGGCGCGGGCACAGGCGCGTCGTAGATCTCGACCACCACGTACGGGTCGATCACCTCGCCCTTGACCTTGTCCTTGGACTTGGGCAGGTGGTGCCCGCACAGGATCTACACACACACGCCGCTTCGCGTCAGTACAAACCACTTCCACGTCGTCAAATGTCTCTCCAAGCAACGAACGCACCTTGACACGCAGCTTGACCCCCACCGGCCGCACCGCCGCCGCGTCGCGCATGTACGCGGGCTTGAGGACGTACCCGCACCCGCCGTTCTGGGCGAAAAACCCGGCATTGATGGCCATCCCCGTATCGAACGTCTGCCAGTTGAGCGCGACGATCTGGGCGCCGCCCGCCCAGTGCGGGAACGGGTTGTAGTTGGACGACCCGACGCGCGTCCCCGCCGGGTACACGCGCGCGAGCCGGTGCGCCGTGTGCCCGATCATGCCCGACAGCTGCGCGCGCGCGTGCTTGAGGTACGCCGACTCGGAGAAGGACGACATGTAGCAGAACGACGGCGCGGTGGTGGCCGCGGCGGAGACGAGGGTCGTGGTCGACGGCACCGAGTCGCTGCGCGGGAGCGTGCGCTCGGCCGCGGGGGCGGAAGGCGACCCGAGCTCCTGGATCGTCGACGTGCTGAACTTGACGGCGCGCGCGTACACAGCGAGCGCGGCGAGGTCCGGGTGGATCGACGAGGACGCTGCAGCTCCACTGGCGGGCGGCGACGTGGCGAGCGCGGCCGCGGGACTCGACGCCGCACTGGGCGACCCGTTACTGCTGCTGTTGTTGAGGTCGAGTGCGCGCATCGCGGTGGCGAGCTGGTCCGACGACCCGTTGCCGGCGACGACGGGGATGGGCTGCGGGTCCGAGGTGGCGGTCGTGGGCGAGGTCGGGGCCTCGGTGCCGAGCGGCGAGTCGGTCATGCTCGCGTCGGTGGACGCGAACAGGGCCGACGACTGGCGGCGCGCAAAGGTCGAGCGCGACTTGGACATGGACTCGGACGCGTCGTCGTCGGCGCCGGCGCCCGATGAAGAGGACGAGGAGGGCGACGGGTACGACTTGCCCTTGACGAGGATGCGGTGCTTGAGGCTCTCGGGCGACGGGATGGCGGCCTCGTTCTCGTTGAGTCGGGCCGTGACGAGGGCGGGCCCGAGGATCGACTTGAGGTAGTACGCGATCTTGCCCTGCTGCGCGTACCCGCAGTGCATCTCGAGCGAGAGGATGAGCGGGAACTCGGACGCGACGAACGCGTATCGCTGGACGGCGACGACCACGTCGCGGAACAGGATCTTGGTGGTGCGCGTGTGTCCGTGGTAGACGACGGGTTCGTCGTGCGGGCCGTCCCAGCAGTCGACCTCGACGCACCGGCACCCGCGCTGGAGGGCGCGCACGTACGCCTCGACCGACGACTCGGAGTTGAGCTGGTTGCCGACGAGGTACGTGTTGTGCGACGAGGAGATGAAGTAGTGGGCGAGCGGCTGGGTCATGTCCATGTGCACGGCCTCGGTGCGGCAGTCGAGCGCCGCGTTCTGCGGCGACAGGAGGTAGATGTGGAACGACATGGCGTCGAGCGCCCACCCGCCCTCGACGTCGGCCGCGGGCACCGCGAACGAGTGGAACAGCGCCGCAATCTGCTCGTCGTCGAGCGACGTCTCGCGCTGCGTCGACCGCAGGAACTCGGCGAACCGCGGCAGATCGAGCTTGCCCGACCCGTCGACGCCGCCCGTGACCAGGTCAAACGCGCGTACCACCTCGGGCGACCGCTTGAGGTGCATGCACAGGCGCGAGAAGGCGTCAAAGTCGAGCCACCCCTGCTTGCGGTCGTAAAGCCCGAACAGGCGGCGGATCTGGTCCTTCGAGAGGGCGACGTTGAAGGACTTGAGCGCCTCGAGGGTCTCGTCGAGCTCGACGCGGCCGTTCTCGTCGGCGTCGGTGGCGGCCCACGCGCGCTGGATCCACGTGTTGATGAGGAACTCGATGTAGTCGCGTCCGTCGAGGGCCTTGAGCTCGGACCGCAGGCCCTCGAGCACCGCGACGAGCACGGTGCGAAGCTGCGGCGTGGGCAGGACGAGGTCGAGGATCTTGGGCTCGCCGTGGTGCAGGTAGTGGATCGACAGGCACCGCTCGTTGAACTCGACGGCCTTGGTCGACACAAACGACAGCTCGGTGCGCAGCTCCGTGATGTCGTGCACGTTGATGGTGGTCAGCTCGCGCGGCTTGCGCTTGGACGACCACCGGAAGTGCCGCCGCAGGATGTCGAGCTTGAAGACGCGGTCCTTGGACGACCCGGACTTGCGGTCCAGCTTCATCAGCGTCACGCCCGCGCACAGCACGTCCAGCGTCTGCATCTCGGCCGACTCGAGACCGTACATGGGCACCGCGCCGCCCGCGACCGAGCTCGGCGTGCCGCTCGCGGTACCCGCGCCCGCCGCGTCGGCCAGGTTCGCCGCCGACAGCGTCTTGACGCTCGGCTTGCGCGACAGCGGCAGCTGGAACCGCTTGAAGAAGGACATGGATGGACGGCGATCTGGCAGCGCAGAGGCGTGCGTGAGTTGACGGATGCCGCAACGGCGGCGAGGGAGCAACCGTACTCGAAGAGGACGTCGCGATGGGAACAACAACAAGGTTACAGGTCGATTGGTTGGTGCAGGCCGCAACGGCACGGCAGTATAGATACAGAGCAGAGAGAGGGGGCGCGCGGTGTGCAGCAGGTGCGGGGCGTTGGATATTTATACGGCCGGCGGGCGGTCAAGGTCGGACGCGACGCGGTGGCGAGCGGAGCGGCAAGAACGCGTGGCCGTGCCAAGCACGTCGGCCCGATGCGCCACTGCGGCCGCCTCACCGCTGCCCCATCACGACGACCGCGAGTGCCAACCTAAGGTCTTCGGTTCAATTTGTACACACAGATCACCGTCCAGGCGACGCCAGCGGGTCCGACCCGGCCGGCACCGCGAGGTCGTCGAGCGGCCGCAGCTCGCCGCGGCTGCCGCCTCCGCCGTTCGCGGCCGCACCGGATCCCCCAAGAGTGCTGCTCGACAGGGCGCCCGTGGATCCCAGCAGGGCCTTGAGCGCGCCGCGCGCTGCGTTGCGGACGACGCGGGGTGGCCCGCCGCCGAGCGAAGCGCCGCCACCGGTGCTGGTCCCGAGCGGGTCGGCTGCCGCTGTTGCTGCTGCTGCCGCGGGATCGGTAGCAGTGAGGGCAGCGAGCACGCTGCTCCGCGAGCTGGGCAGGAAGCCCGGGAACGCCGAGTCGGCCGACTTGCGGCGCGACCCCACGGCTGCGGCGGCAGCTGCTGGGCCACCCCGAGTCGCGCGGGTGGGTGGCGACCCCGCGGATGCCGCCGCGGCGGCCGCTTGCGCGGCGGCCTGGGCGCGCTGGTCGAGGTCAAAGACGACGGGGGCGAACCGGTGGCGAAACTGGACCGCCTGGAGGACCACGTCGGTGCCGGTGAGCGGGGACGCGTAGTGCATGGCGGCGCGCATGACGGCCGCGTAGTCGTCCTGCATGAGGTGGTGGCGGCTCGCCTCCATGACCGACGCGGCGAAATACCCGAGATGGTCGGCCCATGCGTTCGGGTGCGACCGCTGCATGCACAGGAGGCCGTCCCACAGGTCGACGAGCGTGTGGAGCGAGAACTCGCGCGCGAACAGGAGGCGCAGCCAGCGGATCCCGAACAGGTGCGGCTCGAGGCCGAGCGCGGCGAGGTGCCGGTACAGCTCGTCGTCGATAGCGCGCAGGAACACGTGGAAGAAGCGGGTCGAGTGCTTGACGGCGTGGTCGCGCTCGAACAGGAACCCCTGCAGCCGCATCAGCGCGTCGTACAGGTAGTAGGTGAGCGCCTCGCGGTCCGCGGCCGTCTGCGCCCCCGTCCGCTCCTCGTGCACCAGCCAGTACAGCACCGCGCACAGCTCGTGCATCCCCTGCCGGTACGGCACCCGCTGGTGCAGCGTGTACAGGCACAGGATGTTGGACAGCGCCGCCTGCGTCTCGGGGGTTTGGAAGAAGTCGTCCTCGGGGTACGCCCGCATCACGTCCTTGTCCACGGTCGCGCGAACCTCCTCGAGCGCAAAGAACCGCGACCACGTGCTGTCCTCGGACTGCGACAGCGGGTGGTCGACGCCGCTTGACGCGGGCGGTGTCGTCGAGGCGGCGCGGCGAGGGCCCGCACCGCCCCCGTGCGGGTCGACGAGCGTGCGGTCGCGCAGCTCCGTGTACGTTTGCGTGTTCCACGCGGGCAGGTCGGGTGAGACGACCGAGAGGTAGATCTACACCTCATTCGTTGTGAGATGGTGCTCCTATCGCCGCAAAGCAAGGTCGCGCGTACAATCCAGCGGTAAATCTTCTCGGGCACACTCCGCGGCCACAGCAGCGGCGCGAGCAGGTACTCTTGCTCCGAGATGGGCGCGTGGTCGAGCGGCGACGTGAGGTCGACGGGCGCCTGGTTCGTCACCGGCTTGCCGCCGGGGCGCAGCGGGCCGTCCGTCGTCATGGTGGCGGTTGCAGGTGGTGGTGCAGCGTCGTCGGCAGACTGCATCATGTCTCTTTCATGGGAGGGAGAGGGAGGGTGGGATCGGCGGAGTTGCGGTTTGCATGAGACGACCGCGTTGCTCTTCCAAGCATGACCGATGCCCGTGGCGCTCCCATCGCGTGACGCCTGCAGCTGGCCCCAGAAACGCCACTCCCTTTCTCCTCGCGATCGAGCTCCTCTCCAGCTCCGACTCGGCGCAACGTCCAGCGCGAGCTGGCGGCGAGGGGAGACCGTCAGTTCGGCAGCGTGTGGCCGACCGAACTTCTGGGCCGTGTCTGGAACGGGGCCGGGTTCTGCTGTGGCGCGCCGCCTCAGCCGGCTTGGCAGGCTGCCGCTGCAGCTGCCTCCGTGTCAGCGACCTGGCTTGGAGCGACCTTGCTCGACCATTTATAGCGCGTTGAGCGAAGGCGCCAAGGATTCCTTCGACTCGTTCTTGGCAAGCAGTCGCGCACGCGAGCGGCGAGCGTGGGCCCTCATTTGAGCGCCACCAGGTCCTCTCAACCTTCGCTCTCTCCCATTCAACTAACACTCAACGTAACTCTTGCAACCTCGCACAGCAACCCATGGCATCGAACAGCTACGGCTACCCGTCGGGCACCGACCCGACCGCGCAGGGCACGCCGATCCCCATGTCGCAGACGGGCCTCGCGCCGGCACCCGTCCCGCTCATGATGCCGCAGCCGACGGGCGTGCTCGCCGCCGCGGCGGCAGGGAGCCCCGACATGAACGCGCCGCTGCTCGCGATGCCCGTGCCCATGCCGGTCGCCGGGCTCGGTCCCTCGGCGTTCGAGCCGCTGCCCTTCATCGGCGGTCCCGGCCAGCAGCCGCCGCAGCAGCAGCCGCCGGGTCTCTTTGTCCCGGGCTCGATGCAGATGCCGATGCCCATGATGCCCGCGCCGGGCCCGATGCCACCGAGCCCCAACACGACGTCGGGCGCGCCGTCGCCGCACTCGCTCGGGGCGCCCGAGCCCAACTACGGCGACATTGGCGGGCGCCCGTCGAGCATGGTGTTTGCCGAGCTCCCGCCGCCCGCCACCACGGCGACCCCGATTGTGATGCCGGCGGCGCCCACGGGCGGCCCGGCTCTCCCGCCGCGCCCGTCGGCCGAGGGCCTGCCGTCGGTCAACGTGATCGCCGCGAGCCCGCCCGCGCCGTCGGCGCTGCAGCTCGCGCTGCCCGGTGACGCGGGGGCGCCCGCGCCGTCGACGTCGATCACGGTGGTCCCGACCGTCTCGTCCGCGTTCACGACGCCGCCCGCGGCGCCCGTCGCTGCTACGCCGGCGGCTGTCGAGTCGGCCAAGCCGCCTTCCCCGACCCCTGCCTCCTCCTCCCCCGCGGCCCCCGTCGAGCTCGGCCCGACGCGCCCGCTGTGGCAGCAACGGCGCGGTCAGCTCGGCGCGGCGACACTCGTGTTCACGATCCTGGCGGCGGTGCTCGCGATCTGGGGCCACGTGCGGTTCCTGGCGGTCGGCAAGCAGGCGGGCGCCCCAGCGTACCTGTCTACGGTGGGTGTCGGGTCCGTGGTCCCGCTCGAACTGTTCGCGATCATCGCCGTGGTCCTGTTCTTCCTGGTCGCGGGGCGGCTGCTGATGCGCAAGCCCGACGAGATCGTGACCCTGCGGTTCCACCGCGCGCACACGCTGATCAGCGCGGCGCTCACGGCGCTGATGCTGGTCAGCGCGTCGCTGCTGTGCATCACCTTCTCCAAGCAGAAGGCGGCCGACGGGTCCGTCGGCGGCGGCCTGTTCACGGTCGCGTGCAACGCCGACGACGTGGTCGGCGCCTCGGCCGCGGTCCAGACGGCGCTCGGCGCAACGTGCTCCACGCTCCGCGCAGCCACCGCGTTCGGGTACCTCGCGGCTGTCGCGTGGGGCGCCACCGCCGTCACCGCGTACACGGCGTGGATCGAGGCGCGCAAGCGGTAGCGGGACCGCGCCGCCGTGCGGGTCCGATGACCCACCCTGACCAGTTTTGTGAATCCCCCTCCTACCTCTCCTTTTTGTTACCGCCGCGATTGCGCGCACCGTGATAGACAGCAAACGTGCCGATGGCACCATCCCACCCCCTGTTCCTCGCTCAAGCGTAGCGCTCGCTCCCTCCCTCTTTTTTCACGCGGGCGGGCAGCAATCCGCGATACCGTCGTCCGTGGTGGCGCGGTCGTTCGCGGCATGAAAATGCGCGCCGCCGACAAGCACGTTCCTTCGGGTAGGAACAGCGCCGGGTCGCTCACACACGGCCAGGTGAACGCAGGCGCGAGGTGGTGAAGGGAGGGGGAGTGGCGAGCACGCGTTGCGCCACGCTGCTGCCGCCGACCGCGTGCCCTTTCCTCGCCCGCGTCGTTCTGCGCAGTCTCCAGCTCATCACCGGGTATAAAACGCCCTCGCGCCCGCTCCCCCGCCCTCGTCTCGCATCGACGCTCCCCACGCCGGCCCGCATCACGCACGCATCACCCACCTCCACCCACCCCCTCACTTCATCACCATGGCCGCCCCGTCCACGCTCGCGCCCGCCGGCACCCCGACCACCGCCGCCGCGGCCCCGTCGTTCGCGTCGATCCTGCAGCGCACGCTCCAGGGCGACCCGTCGTGGTCCGTCGACCCGGTCCCGGCCCCCGCCACCACCAAGGCGTCGTCGGGCGGTCTCGGCCAAGGCCTGTCGCTGCTGTGGGCCACGCCGGCGCCGTCGTACGAGTCGGCCACCACCACTGCCGCCGCCGCCGGCGGGCCCGCCGCGGGCCGCCCGCAGGCGACGCTCGACGTGGCGCAGTACTGGGGCGACCGGTCGACCGTGACCTACGACGTCGGCGCCGGCCTGATCCACCTCGTGTTCCAGTGCCTGCGGTTCGGCGTCAAGGCGACGACGGCGGTCACCAAGTTCATCGTGTCCAACCCGATCACTCGCCCGATTGCGTGGATCTGGCTCGAGGCCATCAAGCAGATCGCCTCGTTCATGCTCGGCGCGTCGCGCGGGCTCGTCGAGGTGGTCGTCGACCTGATCCAGCCGCAGATCGCCTGAGCAAGTCGCGCGCGTGTCCGAGGCCGCGGGCGAGGCCAAGAGTCGTTCAATGTCATGTGTCGTGCTATTGCCTTTGTTAATACATTCATCTTCACCCCATCACTCCGCCTTCGTCTTCTCCCCGACCGCCTCGACCTCGGCCCGCACCGCATCGCGCGCCTCGCGCGCCTCGCGCACCTGGTCGTGGAACTCGGCCACCTTGCCGCTCGTCAGCGCCATGCCCGCGAACAGCGCCCCGATCCCCGCCGCGAACGCGGCCGCGGCCGCCGCCGGGTGGTTGACGTAGAAGGCTGCGCCGAACGCCGCGACCCCGCCCACGAGCGACAGCCGCGCCAGCTGCCGCTCCCGCGCCGTCACGACCTCGACCGAGCGCGACGTCCACTCGGTCTCGGTCAGCCCGCGCGCGGCCGCGGCGGCGGGGAGAGATGGTGTCGGCGCGGCGCCGTTGGCGGTCTCGGTCTCGGTCTTCTTGACGCGGCGGCGCGAAGAGACCTGCGGCACGCCCGCCTTGACGACGGCCGCGACCTGCTCGGCGTCGCCGCCGTCGAGCCCCGGCGCGCGGAACGGCGGCGGGTGCACGGCGATCGCCTTGGCGATCATGGCGAACTTGGTGGTGGCGACGATCTCGACGTCGACCATGGCGCCCATGGCCTGCGTGCCGACCGCGGCCATGGGGACGAGCACCTGCTCGTACTTTTTCCCGTGGCCCACGTAGTGCCGTCCGTCGGCCGCGACGTCCGTCACGAGCACGCGCATCGTCTCGCCGACGCGCCCGTCGTACGGCGTGTAGCTGTCGAACAGCGCCGTCATGGCGCGGCTGCGCGACTTGACGAGTGCGGTCGGGAGTCGCAGGAGGCGTGCCGCGGGGGTCCCCGGGCGCGGGTAGAACTGCGAGATGTGGACCGCGGGGAACCGGTACTTGGCGATCAGCGTCATGGTGTCGTTCCAGTCCTCGTCGCCCTCGGTCGGGAACCCGCAGATCACGTCAGTCGCGACCGTGCACCCGCCGGGGACGCGCGTCGTCAGGACCTCGACCACGTGCTCGAACTCGGCGCACGTGTACTGGCGGCGCATGTCGACGAGCACGCGGTCCGACCCCGACTGCACGGGCACGTGCAGGAACGCGTACACGCGCGGGTGCGCGAGCAGTTCGGCGACGGCGTCGAGGTGCTCGAGAATGTACGGCGGGTTGGTCATGCCGACGCGCAGCATCGCGTGGTCGGGGAGCTCGGCAATCACGGCGCGCATGAGGTCGGGCAGGGACGTCCCGATGTCCCGGCCGTACGCGCCCGAGTCCTCGGACGTGAGCCAGATCTCGACCACGCCCTCGGCGAGCACCGCGCGCACGCGCGCCACGATCTCGTCGACCGGGTAGCTGCCGAGCTCGCCGCGCGCGTGCTTGGTCTTGCAGTACGTGCACTGGTTCAGGCACCCGGTGTTGATCGGGATGATCTCGACGAGCGGGTTCTTGCGGATCTTGGGCAGCGCCAGCCGCGCCCCGCCGTCCTTGCGCTTCCCACCACCCGCGCCGTCCTCGCTGCCCTTGACCTTCTTGGTGTCGAGCAGCCGCACCGTGTGCCCCTGCAGCGTCTCCTCGACCACGTACACGATATGCTCGATCTGCTGCACGCCGATCACGCTGAGCCCGTCCCACCGCGTGCCCTTGCCCGGCTGCCCCTGCGGCACGCACCCGGCGACCACCAGCCGCTTGCCCAGCGCGCGCCCGCGGTCCACGGCGTTCACGAACGTCTGCTCGCTCGGGTTCTTGACCGTGCAGCTGTTCAGCACCCACACGTCCGCCGCCTCGGCGTCGCGCGTCAGCGTGTACCCGTGCGCCGCTAGGATCCCCGCCATGTACTCTACGCAAAGCGGGCGAGGTGGGTGAGATGAACGGGTCGCACGAGTGAGTTGTGGAGCAGAAAGTACCTGAGTCCGAGTTGTTGTGGCTGCACCCCCACGTCCGCAGGTACACGGCCGCGCGGCCCGGCTGGAAGCCCTCGCCGCCCGCTGCGGCCGCGCCGGCCGCCCCGAGCGTCGTGCCCTCGTCGTCGTCGTCGTCTGCAGGCTCTTCCTCATCATCATCCTCGGTAGCAGGCGTAGGCGCCTTTTGCCGCCGCAGCGACCCCGAGGCGGCGCCGAACCGCTTCACGGCGACGGTGCGCTGCGACGCCCGGCCGTGCGTCTTGGCCACGTCGTCGAGCGCCGTCGCGAGCTCCTCGATGTCGTCGATGTCGTCGATGTCGTCGATCTCGTGGTCGCTCATCATGGACGTTGTTGTTGCATGGAGTGGCGGACTGGGTCCGCGGGTGGGGGCGGAGGAGGGAGGGGCGGAGGAGGGCGGGCGGTTCCAGCGGCCGCCAGCGGCGGAGGTGCAAAACAGCGGGCGAGCGCCGCGAGAGGTCTCTTCTCTCGCAAGTCGGAGCGGCGATGGTGAACGAAGGCAAGATATGAAGCTGATGAATGAATGATGAATGGGAACCATGGATTGCTCATGTACACTCATGTTGCTCGGGCAGAAGCTGCGTGCGATCCGTCGACGTCCTCTAAGCTCGGCTCTTGCAGCCAACGACGGCGCCCGAAGGTCTCAAAGTGAGAAACCCGTTCAGTTCTTGAGTTGGATCTTACGCTTTGTGGTGACGGCCGCCGATGCGGTGAATGTGAAGCTCGGGTTCAGCCGTGCGGATACGCTCTGACCGCAGCACCCAACGGTTGCACCAAAGCGAGCGATGTGCGAGGAGATACTGGCTACTGCAGCCAAACGGCAGTCTAGGATGCACGAGATTGAGAAAGTTGCTCAGATCAGCGATGAGGATGGATGGTACGGCGCAACTCGCACAAAGACGGCTTGATGTTGATCGCCCATTGGACGTCAAGTTGACCGAATCGTGTCGGCTTCTCGAATCGAACGTCTCGGTTGCAGCGCTACTGATCCAGCGAGCGGGCGAACCGTATCGGCGTTCGAGCGGGGTGTTGGCGAACCAGGTCGACGCGCAGCACCTCAGCGTGGGTGTGCGCATCGAACTTGGCTCAAAAAGACTTCCGGTCCAAGCGTGTCCCTGATTTGATCTTTATTGCACAATTATCTCAAGTCCGAGCCTTGTCGTACCCTTCAAGACGCGAGGTGAAGCCATTTGTCTCGCACATCACATGATTGATCGTCGCGTCCCCTTCCACCCGCCCGGTCTGCTTCAGTTTGAACGTGAGCTCCGTGCTGGAAAGCGTCGAGCCCATCGAACGTTTGACCAAGCAGCTCATTGGACGAGAGTGCGTGCAGGTTGCATTCGGGAGCAAGCCAGTCACGGGTGAGAGACAAATTCGTTCGTGCGCCGACGCATATATTGAGAAAGCGTGTGTGCGTATGCGTCTTCGGCATCCCCGTGGCATGTATTGAACCGCATTGGATAAAGCCCGGCCGCACCCCCATCGGTTGATCGAGTCTACCTCGCTTACGATATCATTTGCGCCATTTCCATTTGATGGAAGAGACCCACAAGAGCACGCTGGACGAGATGATTGCTCACGACCAGGTTGAGGCAGTCCCTGAACCTGGCTGGACTGTTGTTGCTGAAGTGGACGAGGAGCCTGAGCTCACCCGCGCCAATACGAGCTCCTCGACCAAGAAGCGGAAATGGCATCGCCGCATCGTCAAGTCCGGTGCGAGAGCGAAAGATCTGACTCGCAAACGCTTCAAGTCCCCGTGGTCCAGGGTTGTCCACCAAAACATGACCAGGTGGGCCGACATCGTCAAACATAACCAGGACGTGCTTCATGACGCTCTGATTGTGCTCCACGAACAGTTCATAAAACATGTTAAGGACCATCGGGCGCTGGCTGCGGACCACCAAACGCTGGCTGCGGACCACCAAACGCTGGCCGCGGACCACCAAACGCTGGCTGCGGGCCACCAAACGCTGGCCGCGGACCATCAAGAGCTGGCTGCAAGTTGCCAGGAAAACCACGGACCTCAGGTCTTTACTGTCTCGCAGGAGAGTCTTGAGCGGCTTTTGAAGATGGTCGTACTTTATGTCCTCTTGCCAACCTTGTTTATTTCCTTCTCCATTGTGACGGCAATTGTCGCCAAAAATAAACGAAATGCGTGAATGAGTACTTGACCTTGATACGGGTGGGTGGCCTGCTCCCTGGGCATCGTCTGTGGGGAGCTACTCCAAGAGGTGTCGTTTTTTTGCCCTTAAAAAGGGGCTACAGAGCTTGGAAGCTTCGTTGATTTGTTAGAACAATTTAGATGAACAGGAATAGACGCGCTTTGAGCATCGAGGACCATACGAGCTTGTAAGGCGTTGTGGAGACGCGTCAATAAATCACGTGAGAGGCGCAAGACACTTTGTCGCTTGTCTACGCCTCCGTCGCCACGGTGCGCGCTCAAGTACCGTCGTGCCCACCCACCTCCCATTTACTGTGCTCCTATCACGATGCCACCGCTCGTTCCACTGTTCGCCTTGGTGAGAACGAAAGACCCTGCGGCCACGGCAAATCATTGCCCACGCCAAGCCAGTCTTGGACACGTAGGCGTGCTTGAATGGACTCAATCTCCGTCATGTCGGCCCGAGTCTTCCTGGCGGGCGCGTCCGTCGGCGGAATCTCGCCATGAAACAGACCGGCGACGACGCTGATGAGGAAAGCAACCTGGAGCCACTGGAAGTAGTTCATGGTGTCGATGCAGGGAGTTACGTGTGCCGGTTTCGGATCGCAGGGGCGGGGGCGAAGTGAGCACGGAAGCGGCAGACGCTTGCGCGCACAACGCGACGCGTCGCGTCCTTGGGACTCACCACTCCCGCTTACCACCCGACCGGCGGTCATCACCCTCGTTGCTTTGATCGTGATTCCGCTGTCGCATGTATTCTTGGGCGACGCTACGGAAGGTGGAGGGCTGGAAACCCTCTCTTTAGCGGGGGAAACCAGACCAGGGGGACTCCGAATAGACGGGTGAAGCCGAAGTGAACCGCCTTGAACCGCCGTGAACCCGCCGTGAACCCGCTGTGAAGCCCAAGTCAAGTCGCGTCAAGCCGCGCGAAACCGCCGTGAAACCACGGATCCAGAGTCACGTGACGTTCAACTCGGGCCGCGCCGCCCGCTTGAGCACGCGCCGATCCACCCCTGCTGCGCCTGCACATGAATGTCTCGAGCAGCCACTACCTGCAATGCACTCGGGAGGCTCTGATGTACACGTTGGTGGGTCGGATGAATCGAATAGTGTCCCTCGGGGCAAACGGGTCGGCGGCAGCATGCTGCACGGCGCTGCGCCCCCCGTTGATGTATCCAAACTTCGCTGGTTGTCTTTGCCATGACTGAGCGCACAAGATGATTCAGGTAGAATTGGGTTTTGAGCTGGCCCAGAACCCACGTCGCAACGCATCGCGGCCCAACCATGCGCGGCATGGCGTTGGCTCACTTTTGATCCCATTCAGCGACTCCCGTGAGCCGTGAGCCCCGATCTATGTTGCTGTCTATTCGCGAGACAGATTTCTGGCGGCTCAGCGCGACACGGTGCATGGTTACGCGCCCTCTAGTGCCACCACTTCCGCCAATTCTTCGCTGTATGTTTTCCAAAGAATCCGGAGGCCTGTTTTGTATCGACAGTCTTTACCGTTACGATGCCCAGCGGCCAACGTAGATGTTCGGAGCGGCGCACCTCGCTGTCCAACGCCTTGCCAACATGCAAATCAGTCCTTGAGCTTTAAAGGCGCTACTCGTCTCTCCTCTGTAATCTTCAGCTTGATTCCATGTCGTGGTGGCACCAGGGCGCGGCTTGCTCACTTCTTGCACGAGGCGCCGTCCCGCATACACAACTTGACGTGCCCTAATTCTCCGCCGGGTACTGTAACTGATCGTTTTCGACTTGCTTTCCGCACTCGTGTTCTCCAACTCGGCTTTTTTTAGCTGCAGCGCGAGTACAAGCGCAGCGGCAACGCTCACGCGCTCTTCCTCTTGCTGGCCAACCTCGTCGTCGTCAAGGACGTGCAGCAGATTTCCGTGCCCTCAGTCAGCGACAAAGCACAAGCGGCTTGCGTCGCGCACTACGACGCCACGGTCGTAAAAACACGCACGTTCGTCACCGCCGCCAATGCCATGTGAATTCGCAGGAAGCTCGTGTCTGCCCCGCGCCAGCTGCTGGCGCTGACGGCGATGCAGCCGCTACTCGTTCTCCGAGAGCCGATGCCAGCCGTGGTCCGCGACTACTACCACGTGAACTACGAGCACAGCATTTTCAACGGCCTTGGTCTTGTCCCGCCAGACGCGTCGCGCCACTCCGCGTGACTGGCGCGTACTTTGACACGGACGCGCTTCGTGTGCCCCACGTAGCGCAGATCAGCACTCTGGCTGATGGTGCAGCGCACGCCGAGCGCCGCAGTGGTGGTAGCATGTCGGCGACAAGAACGAGGACCGCCATGACAATTGCGGGCCGCTGCTCAAGCCCAAGTTTGCCATCGCCGTACTGGTTCTTCTTTGGCCTGATCCCGGCCGTGTTCGTCTGCCTCACATCTGTGGAGGAGGCGCCCGTCGCGCTGTACCAGGCCATCGCCATGCTTGAGGTCGTAATGGGCAGCGGCAGTCTCTCGCTCTGCTCTCACTTCATCATCTAGGACGGCCATCTGCATCTCGCGGACCTCGTGCTCCCCGACATGACCGCCGCGTAGCAGTTTCGCGTCGTCTTCATCCCGCCCTTCACCCCGAACCAGCAGGTGCTCTCGCGCGCAAGTTTCCTAAAGCATGCGCTGACGTCGCCATTGACACGGAGCACGTCCCCGCTCGGGCCGCCAATCTCGCAAGTGTTGAGGAGACGGACGACGTCGTTGCGACCCGCATCCTGCAGCCCGCCACCGCGGGGCTCAACGAGCTCAATCTCGTCGGCGAGGCGGTCAACCGCTTTCGCCACGGCGTTTTGGTCACGGTCACGGCCATGGTCGCAGCCACCGCCAATCCTGTTCCCTCCTCCACGTCGTCCACGGACGCCGCCGCCGCCGCTGGACCAGCTCATGCCCATACGACGATAGCGAGGCGATCCACCGCGTCGCGCACCCGCTCGAAATCGACTATTTCGGAACGCACCACGATACGGTCGGCTCGTTTGACAAATTGGACGTTTCGCGTTCGTGGCGAGAGAGAGAGAGAGCGGGCCGGCTCAAGCGGCAGGTCGAGGGGCGCCGACGCGTGTGAAGAGCAGCGCCCAGATCTTGCACCCTCACCCACACACGCATCCACCCGCTCGTGCAGCCGACAGCGAGGACGACAACGACGACCCTGCTGATTTTGCTCTCGGTCATGAAAGTGGGGAGCGCCGCGACGCCCGGCATCGCGACCGTGAGGAGGAAGGTGAGGATGAGCAGCAACAGCAGCGCCATGGCCACGCCGTCGCAGCCGCTGAGGATCGCCAAAACGCGCGCGTGGTCGTCGACCCCGTGCCGCTCGAGGTGCACGGCACTGCACCGAGCCCAGCGGAAAGACATGGAAAAGGAGATGGTGGAGCTGGCGATGAAGGTAATGGTGGGAAGAGCGGCGACGTTCCGCTGGTCAACGAGGCGTACGCGGTTCGCCAATTCGGTCAGTACCTGCACCTTTACAAGGAACTCTCGCTCGCTGGTTCCTTCCCGCGCGACTCTTTCCGTGGGGATTCTGCGGTTGCAACTCGGAACTCGACCAGCGCTACCAGGCCTCCTCGGCCGAGGCGCACTGCGAGCACCTGCTCCACCTCAGCGATTCGCAGCGCGTCGGGTTCATCCTGTTCGCCTTCGACCACGTGCGCACGCAGCGCCTGACGCAGAGCGTCCGCCTGTGCGTGCGGAGCCTCCTGAACACGCGGTCGCGGCCGCAACCATCTCCCAGGAGGAGCTCCTCGCGGCGTACGATGTGTGCGCCAAGCAGCAGCTCGCCGCGTAGCGTCCAGAAGCTCGACGTGGCCAACGTGCAGGCGTCGTCGCCGCTGCGGCCTGATCAGTTGCAGCACGACACGGCGTCGACTCCCGCGGCCAGCACCGACCGTGGTCGCGTTGCGAATGAGGGTCCGCCGCCGTGCCCTGGTCCGCCACCAAGTTTGCGAGGACCGCGTGTTGTTGACACGATTTCAGCGACCCTCACTCACGCGCAGACGAGCAACAAGGAGCGAAGGCTGTGCGGCCAGTGCGTCACGGTGCTCGTGAAGACGCTTGACGCTTGGCCACCCATACCTGCAACGCTCGCTTGCGCTGCTCATCTCGGCCAATGGTAAGCACGCTGCCGTGGAACTTGCAGCAGTCGCTGGAGACAGACGTTTGGGTTGGTCGTGTAGCGCGATGCCAAGCTCCTTCTCAAAGTGACCCAGAGCAGGCACTTGATAAAACCGTATATTTGACGGCCATCTCAGTCTCAGCTGTCCGTCAAGCTAACCATGGCCGGTGGGCTTCCAGCCCTCCTCATGGCGTGGGACGCAAGCGGACGCGAGCTGGCCCGTCATGGGAATACTATGTCTTTCACGGGCTTCACCTGAAATTGGGCACGGCCGTCATGCCTGCGGTCGGCGACTCGCGCGACTTGGCGGAACTGCCCTTCAACGACACTACGGCCAAGTCAACGTCCAGGTCGATGCCTGACGCGGGCGTACTCGATTTTCCCGCTCTCGATGTCGGGGCAGCCTCGCCGGCAGCGGGCTCGATGAGCGTCGTAACGACCGTCCGCGTTCCAACAGCCGTAGTGGACTTGAAGAACCTAATGCGGACCGTGGCGTGACTGAACAAGCAAAACGGAGCAAGGTCGGGAGCCCACAGGCCTCGAGACTGACTCTGTCAGAGATGTACTCCCAGAGTCGTGCGTTCACCGTGTCAGGGAAGACGTAGCAGGCGTGCAAGCACTTGGAGACGCGTCGATCAATCACGTGAGCCTTGCGAGACACTTTCGACTCTCAAGCTGCAGCGGGTCCCTACTCGCTGAAATGCACTCTCTTGCTGCCAATCGAGCACGGAACTAGTTTCAACTTAATTAACACGTTTATGTACATTGTAGTAAACTAGCACGCCAAATACCAGAACAAGTAGAGCACCTGCGAACAAGGTGCGATTAGTGTACCGTTCGATAGTCTGAGCAGCAGCCTCAGGGGCCGTGCTTTTGCTGCAGCTGCAGCTGCAGCTACGGTCTGACTTGGCCATTGCAGCCAGCGCCAGCATATACCCGCGCTGTTCATCAAGCTGGGATTGGAGCGCAAGTGCAGCGCGTCGCAGCTGGTTCACGTTTCGGCTGATAACATTGGAACACGGGGACTTGAAGGGTTTTCGGTTCGGCTTTCTTGCTGTCACGTACGACTTGAGGCGAACTTTCCGTGGCTGTCGCACGTTTGTCGAGATGTCGCCAATGCGATTATCCTCGTGCCCGTAATCCTCGTGCCCCTTTCCCGCGTTATAGATGTAGTATTGAGGCTCCGGATTGGTTATCGTTCGAGTTGCGGCGCTGGAGAGAACGTTAGACTCGGTCAGGGTGTTGTTTGCCTTGATTTCTGTCCCGCGAAAATGGTCCTCGGCTAGCTTGTGGTAGAGGTCTCCATGGATCGTGTGGCTTGGCTTGGTTTGGATCTGGATCCTGTGGATCAGTGGGAGTTCACCGCCCCCCTCCCGTAAAATCTAACCCCCATCTATGAATACATGACTTGATGCATTAAGGATGATATTCGCGGGAGAATCGACGGGCGGGGTCAAAATATGTAGATGTGCCCGTCCTTGCGCTCGCCCTGCTCACGCATCGCCGCGGAGCTCCATCTCCTCGATCTCGCCCTCGCCCTCGTCGTCCTCCTCGGCCTCGGTCATGCTGGTGTGTCGCATGTTCTCGTAGAGAGGCCCCATCTCGATCCCGAGGAACTCGGCGTGCTCCAGGAACGGCTTGAGGAGGACAATCGACTCGATCAGGTCGTCCTTGAGCTTGCCGCGGCGGGAGGAGACGATGCGACCCGAACGGCTGAAGAGCTACACGCGCGAGCGCAGCACGGTCAGTTTCGCACGCGAGGACGGTGTGCGTGCAGCGCGTGCGGGCGGCGCGCGCGGGCGGCGCGTGTGGGCGGCGCGTGTGGGCGGCGCGTGTGGGCGGCGCGTGTGGGCGGCGTGGGAGTGGATCGTACCCGCTCGCTTGAGACCGACGACGCTAGTATACAGAGATACCGACGCGCCAGACGCGCGATGGTCGGGAACTTCTCCTCGTTGGCGCGCCAGAAGGCGAACGTCGCGTTCTCGACCTGGTCGATCTGGCCGTCCGAGATCTGCTGCGCGAGGCTCTCGACCGTGCTCTCGTAGTACTGCAGCTCGCGCGCGCAGGCGCTCACGGGGTGCCCGCCAGACGCGTCATGCGCAGGTGCCTGCACCGACGGCGGGAACGCGCCGCGAATGTTCGCGGCGTTGCTGAACGACGGTTTACTTGAAACCACAGGCGCCGAAGTCGTAGCATCAGCAGGTTTCCCCTCCATCTCCTCCAGTACGCTACACGGCGCAGCTCCGACGTCAGTGATCCTTGACGCGGAGAACGGTCGCGATGAGTACCGCGCGCGCAGAACCTGGACAGCGTGGTTCACCTCGACTTCGGGAGTGCCACAGTGCTCGCGGGGCATGTACGCAAGGGTCTTGAGGCCGCCCTCGTACGGGTCGAGGAAGAAACAAACGGCGGCATTGTGCTGGATGGTGCCCCAGTACGCCATCAGTTTCGCGTACATCAAACGTGCCGCTTCCGTGAGATCGGGCGAGTACGACTCGTCGCCTATCGAGGCGCGAAGCTCGCCGGCGAGCTGGAGATAAATAGTAGCCGCGTGCGACATGGTGACGTAGCGCTCGCCGGACACGACCGTCGTGGCTACGCGCGAGTACTCGTCAGTCCTCCAAAAACAAGGCCGCGCGAAAGAGACGCACCGTCCTGGAACGGTCGAAGCAAGCCTATGACCTGTGCAACCGTGTCCCAATCGGGGGAAGAAATGGGATCGAACCGCTCAAGCGAGATGAGCTCGTCGACGCGTCCGCGCTGCCTGAAGAAGACTTCGAGCAGCCGCAAGGTGCTGCCCCATCGGATTTCGATGGCCTTGGGCGGAAGCGTCGCGGAAACCTCGTTCACGATGGCTTTAAAGTCAGCTAGAACCTTGGGCGAGTTCCGGATCTTAGTGCCCAGCTTGTGGAAGAGCTCAAGGAGTCCGTGAAGCGGGCTATGCTTGCCGAATCCGGCCTGGACGACCAAGTGTAAGCAGTGCGCGACGCAGCTGTTCCCAAGCTGGACGGGCGAGTTCCCGTTCTCGGCCAACATTCCCTCGAGTTTCTCGATCGCAGCGGTGTTGTTGCTCGCATTGTCGAGGGTGATGCCAATGACGTGGTCGATAAGTCCGTACTGGCGCATGGTGTCGAACAGGCTCCTGGCAATCAAGTCGGCCGTGTGAGGCGACGGCGCGGGCAAGAAGGCCAGCGGAAGCGCGATGAGATTCCAGTTGCTGAGAATCGTGTGTAGCGTGATGGCCATGTAGGACCGATGCCCGTGGGTCGAGGTCCAAATGTCCGTCGTTAGGGCAACAGTCTCGCCGACCCGGCCACGGGCGTTCGCGGTCACAAACTTGTTCACAAGCGTGAAAAGAGCACAGACCCAGCGGCGTAGGGTTGGTGGTGAAGGGATCGGGAAGCCAGGACACGCGTTGCGCATGAAAAAGTGGAAGGCTTCCGTCTCGACGAACGTGAGCGGATACGCGTCGTTAACGAGAAGTCCAACGAGCCCACCTCGAATGTTAGGAAAGTTCGGAACCGGCGCAGCCGCTGGTTCAGTGCTAGCAGCCGTGGCCCCAGCGGCAGCAGCGTTTTGCGCTTTCAAGGTGAGATTTTCGGTATGCACGCGCCTCAAGTGCTTGGTGAGATTGAATGAGCCGGACGGGTTGACCTTGCCAGTGGCGTCAATGTTTCCAATCTTGTAGTCGATGTCACAGCTGTCATAGTTGCATCGCGCGCGGACCTCGCGGACCTCGTCGCGCTCGGAGATGTAGAGCGAGAACCGTTCGTACAAGGCTCGGTTGTTCGCACCTCGGAGGAAAAGCTCGACCGGATCTTCCACAGCCGTGCCAGCAGTCACGGCCGAAATCACGCCTTCGACAGTCGCCACCTCGCTCGCAACGTCGCTCGAGGCATCCAAGTCGGGAGAGATTTCGCCCGTCGAGATGGCGGAAGCAGCAGCGGTAGTCGACGCCAAAGCCGCGGCGATAGAGGGCGAGGCCGCCGAGGCACCAGCGGAGGTCCCGGAAGCGCGAGGCGAGGACGCGGCGGGAATTGCGCCCATGGGCGGCAAGAAACCGGCCAAAGCGTTCCCGTGTCCGACCTTTTGTGCGTGGCGGCGAGGCGCAGTCCGAGGTTCCGGAGGAGCGGGCGTGACGAGGCGTCGTTTCTGCGCGGGCGGACCATTCTCATCTGCAGGTGGCTCGACGCGTCGTTTGTCCGGCTTACGAGGGGCTGCGGCAGCAGAGGAAGAAGAAGCGAGCGCTGCACCGTGCACCGTGCCTTGAGGCGAAGCGAGGGGAGGCGAAGTGGCAGAAGACGCGCTCGAGGGAGCGGTTCCCGCGGTCGCCGACGCGGCGGGGCCGCTCGAGTTACGGCCGGTCGTGCGGGCCTTCGCGCCAGCAGGCTTCCCGGCATGCGAAGGTGCACGAGGAGCACTCCCAGCGGCACTCGAAGCATCGGGAGCGGCAGCGGGAGGGTCGCGCGATTGAGCGCCAGAGGCCCGAATGCGCGCGGACCGGCGCGCGGGTTCGGGCTGCATAGGATTCATGTTGAGGGCTTAGAATGATGATTGCATTCAGTGTTGCTTCATGGAGACCAACTTCTCGACGAGTGGAGGAGGGGGGAAGAAATCCGGCGCGTCACAGCGATCCACAGCGATCCACAGCGATCCAAGCCACACGACGCGTCTGGATTTCCGGCAAGCCGCGAAAAATCCATGGAGACCTCTAGCTTGTGGTACTGCGTGGGCATTTTGGTCAAGCTTGGGACTGCACATTCGAGAGTGAATGAAGGAAGTGGTGTACTTTCAAGTGACAAGGGGAGGGGGAAGGAGACCGGACGGTTTTAACAGGGAGTCGGTTCCGTGCTTGAAACAGATGCCAAATGCACATGCGCACTCAAGTTTTGACCGGCGGTCATTAGTTCATTTTGAACGAGGGAGAGCATGTCAGTGAGTGCACACATAGGATGTATGCAGCCGCCATCCGTTGCGGCCCTGCGGCGCTCGCTGCGGACGCGTCGATCTATCACGTGACAGCTGCGAGACACTTTTTGATCTCGCCCGCCGACGCGTCTGCCTGGCGCTCAACACGAAAAACGTGATTCAAGCAAATTAAATTCTTCATCATTACATAAACGCGGCGTTGAAGCGACCCTGCTCGTTGAGCGGGTGAGCCGACTGCTCGAGCGGGAGGAACGACACGTTCACGGGGACCAAATAATCCGGCTGCGACGGGCCCGTCGACGATGGGGGCGGAGGCGCGTGTTCAGGTCGATGCGGCAGCGCGAAAGAGGGTTTCGCAGTGGAGAGCGTCTTGTTGCCCCTGCGAGTGCGCTTGTTCGCAGGAGGTGCAGTTGACGACGCTGACGCTTCGTTGCGAGCGCGGCGGAGATGAAAGCACTCGTCGGTCGCATGGTTGAGAGCGTTCCGGTTCTTTGGTTCGGGAAGCCGGATGCAGTGAGAGCAAGGAGGACGCGCGCTCGCATCGGTACCTGGGTATTCCACGGATTTGGCTGCCGCGACAAAAGTTGGAGCAGCTGCAGCCAAAGCTGGTGCTTCCTTACGAGCACGGCGGAGGCGCATGCAATCGTTGGTCGCATGATTACAAGAGTTTTGCTTTTTTGGTTCGGGTAGCAGAATGCAGTGCGAGCAAGGGGGACGCGGGCCCGGACCGGTGCTCGATTGGTCAACGGTCTCGGAATGGAGCCGCTTCTTGCTACTGCGCGAGTGGGGGAAGCAGAGTCCCGGGTGCCGAGCGATCATCAAGTCCGCTGAGTCGTCATTGAAGTGATCTTGGCCGAATTTCTCGGCCAGATCGGGCGCGTGGGTCGCAACGGCATGTAAGAAGTGGCCCTTCACAATCATTTCGAGCTGGTGCGCGAGTGCAATATCGACGTCCGTAACAGGACCACTGACCGGTGCTGCGTCAGCTCGGTCCACAAACCGGCGCAGGAGCTGCTTGCTGCGAGCGAGGTAGCTCTCGAACGATTCACCCCGTGCGGGAGCGCTGCCAAAGAACTCGTAGCGCCACTTGATAAATTCAGGAGGCGCCATGGTGAAGTGGAGGAACAACTCCTTGGCCTTGTCCATCGAGAAGGTATTGGGCGAAAGAATCAGGCCCGAGATGAACTGCCACAAGTCGGCGAGGACGTAGGGCTGCATGCGCGCAAAGCAGGCGGCGCCGTGAATACCGACCTTGTTGCATTCCTGCACAAAAGCGTCGAGAAAGACGAGCGGGTCATCGACGCGGTTGGGGCCGCCCGCGTGCAGCGAGGGCGTGCTGATCGAAAGCGCGACGGGGGCGGCGGAAGCGGTCGGCGAAGGCGGGTCAAGCGCGGCAAGCAGCTTCTTGGCCGAGAGAAACGAGTCGACGAGCTTATCCTGCGTGTCGCGAAGCTCCGCCGTTCGAACGTCGTCGCCAAACGCCGCCTCCTGCTCCCGCAAGTTGGCCTGGATCTGCTGCTTCCAGTGTTCGACGATGCGCTGGGCCGAGTCGTACACCGAAGCGTCTGAATGACCAGGGGGCAACATGGTGTTGTATGGTCGAAGAATGCGCGAGTGTGGGCGAGTTGCCGGCAGCGGTGTGAGACGGTGCTGATGGTGTGATGATACGAAAGCGGGCGTTGCGCCAAGTTACATGCAAGTTTCATGCGGCCTCAAAGCCTGGTTGCTGGAGAGACAGGGCGGGACCGAGGTCGGCGAACTCGACTGCTTACCAATTGATCAGACCATTCGTTCGTCGCGTGACGCTCAGCCGATGACCATCACAATAGGCCGCTGCTCGTCTTTATACTCTTCAAGACGCGATATATTGCCGTAATAGCTGTACGATCAACGACCTTCTATATCGTTCCATTTGCCGGTAGCCCTGGCACGAGGCGATAAGCTGCGGTTCAACCGGATGCTTGAAACGCGACGCGTCTCGCGCCTCCCGACCATGACAACTCCCTCCGTCCGCTTCAGGCCAAGAAGTAGGAATCTATCTCTTCACGATGATAGAAAAAACTCACGGACAACAAGCGAGCTCGGCGCCGAACCGTCACATCCCGCCGTCTTCCGCCGCCTCGGCACCACGACGCGGCCCCCCAGTCAGCTGTCTCCACTGCACGGGCGAGAGCGGGACGAGGACTTCCACGCTGACTGTGATCGAGCCGCGGCGACGGCGCGGCGTCGTGGGGCGCGATGCGGAAAAGGAAGCCGCGGCCATCTCAATCACTGCGAGTCCATCATCTTCACGGTCGTGCGAATCGTCGAATGTATCAATAAAATCGGCCTCCACGCGCAGGTGAGCTCTATTGGCTCGCTGCGCGGAGAGGCTGCGCTCGCGCGCGCACTTGGCGCGCCATGACGACGGCCGCCGCAGCGCCAGCGGCGCTCGCGGCCGGGTCCGTACACGGCGGAGCTGCAGCTGCTGCGCCACTACCGTCTTGGACCACCGCCGTCGCCGCCGACGGCTCGATCGCGGGGAAGCCGGGCTGCTGCTGTTGCTGCGGCTGCGGCTGCGTCTGCAGGTGGTGGAAGTTCGGGTGCAGGAGCGGCTGGTACTGCGGCAGCAGCGGGAGCGACTGCACCAGGGGCTGCTGCGGGACGAGCGACGGATGCTGCAGAGGCTGCTGCTGGACGAGCGACGGATGCTGCAGAGGCTGCTGCTGGACGAGCGGCGGTGGCTGCTGGAGCTGGAGCGGCAGTCGCGGAAGCTGGACGAGAAGCCGCGGTTGCTGCTGCTGCTGGACTTGCTGGACGAGGAGCGGCGCTGGCGGGACCTCGACCCCGACACCCACACCACCACCACTCGCGCTGCTGCTGCTCTCGTTGACGACGACGGGATCGGCCGACGACGAGGACGCCGACGACCCCTCGTACTTGCGCCGCACACCGTGGGTGCGCTCATACAGCCCGCACGCGTTACAGAGCCGCTCAGCGGGGACAATGACACCGCGTCGCCACGCGCGCGAGTTGGTGGTGCCGCAGTTACCGCACTTGGGCGGCGGCAGCTGGCGCTTGCGGCGCAGCGTGCCGTTGGGCTGGATGTCCTGGACCGCGCGCTGCACGCCGTGCGTGCGCTCGTACAGGCCGCACGGGTTGCACAGGTACTGGTTGGGCACGATCTGGCTGAGCCGCCACGTCGACGACGTGGTGCTGTGGCAGTTGGAGCACACGAGGTCGCGCTGGTCGGGCCGCTGCGCCGCCGTCGACGCGGGCCGGGACCGCGGGCGCCGTCCGCCGCTGCTGGCACCGCTCCCGCCACCGGCGCCGCTGCGCTTCGGCGCGGCCACGTCCGAGTACGCGTCGCTGTCGCTGTCGGACGACGGCGCCGCGAGGTCGTCCATGTACGCGTCGCCGTCCGAGTCGACGCCGCCGTCGCCGCCCTGCCCCGCGGTGCCGTCGGTGGGTGATGGCGGAGAGGTGCGCCGGCTGCGCGCCGCGGCGGTGGACTTGGCCGTGCGCGAGCGTTTCGCGGGAGCCGGGCGGCCGGTGCTGCTGCGGTCCGCGAGCGAGACGGTGGTGGTGGCCCCGTCGCCGAGATCGGCGAGGTCCGGGTCCGCGGCCTGGCGCGCGCTGCGGGTCCGCTTGCGGGTGGGGCGGCCCGTGGGCGCGGGCGGGACCGGGTCGGCAGCGGGCGCGGTGGTCGCGACGAGCGAGCCGCCGAGGATGTCGATCCCGGCGAGATCCATGGCCGAGTCCTGGTGCTGCAGGAGCCCGTGGCGGTGGGTCTTCCACGCGTGGCTGACGGGGAGGAGGAGCTCGGGCTCGTCGTCCTCGTCGTCGTCGGCCGTGTGGTGGGTCGGCGGGAGCAGCGGGCTGCGCGACGACGCGTCGTCGTGGTCGTGGTCATGCTCGCCGTCGTGGTGGTGGTGATGGTGGTGGTGGCTGCCGTCTTCGGGGATCGGCATCGGCCAGTAGTCGACGCGCCCGACCTCGGCAGCGGCCGCGGCAAACTCGTCGACGGTCGGCGACGACGCCGCAAGCTCGACGAGTTTCGCGGCCGCGGCGATCAGGTCGACGGCGTTGTCGTGCGGCTCGGCCTGGTCCTCCTCCTCTTCCTCCTCATCGTCGTCGTACTCGCCCTGCTCGTAATCGTACGTGACGAACGAGTCGGGCGTGCGCGACGAGCCGCGGGCGGGCGGGTCCGAGCGAACGAGGCCGAACCGCGACGGCAGCCGCATCTCCTCCTCGTCGTCGTCGTCGACATCGAGCGGCTGGTGCGCACGCGCCGCCGGCGGGTCCGAGCGCGGCGTGTCGGGGCGAGCGGCGTGCAGCGCGGCGCTGCTCGAGGTGCTGCTGCTCGGGCGGCTCAGGTACTGCACGCGGGTGCCCGGCTTGCGGCGGAACCGCGACGCGGCAATGATTGCGGCGCGCGTCGGCGCGGCCTCGGGCACCGGTGGCGTGGCGGCGCGCGAGGTGACGTCGGGGTCGGCGGCGAGAACGCCGCGGGGTGGCGGGCGATCCGGCGACGCGGCGGGTTCCTCTGCATCGGCGATGAGCGAGGCGGGACACGCCGGTGAGGCTGCTGCGGCGGACTCGGCGAGCGTGGCGGCGACAGCAGGCGAGGCAGCTCGAGCCGGCAAGCCTGCTGGAACGGCGTCCCGAGCCGGTGGTGCTGCTGCGGTGGGCGACGCTGCGCGAGCCGGGTCAACGGCCGCTGCCGGCGTAGCTGCCCGAGCGGGCGACTCGCGTGCAGCGACCGCGACCACCGTCGTCGACTGAGCGGCCACGACGGCAACGGGGGACACGAGCACGGCCGTCGACTGCACCGGAACCGCGGCAACGGGCGCTGCTGGCGGAACCGGCGAAGCGCGAGCGGGTGCAGGCGGATCGGGTCGCACAGCGGGCGAGGCCGTGCCCGAGCGCGCGCCCTCCTTCTCGTTGACCTCCTTCTTAGACCGCTTCGTGAAATCGAGCTTGATGACGAGCTTGGGCAGCACCGGCTCCGCGGCGCGTGGCAGGATCGGCGCCGGCGGGGCGGGCACGGTCTCGGCGACCGCTGCGGCGTTGGTCGGCGGGACCGGTGGCGCCGCCGGTGCCGCCTCAACCACGTCCATGGGCTCCGGCTCGGCCTGCGCCGTCGCGAGCACCGGCTGCTGCTCAACGACGACGGGCTGCTGCTCGGCCTGCGTCGCGGCGAGGATCGGCCGGTCGACGGCGGCGTCCTTCTCGGCCACCGGGGTCGGCAGCGGCGGCGGCGCAGCGGTCCCGTCGGCAATGACCATGGCCGACGACGAAGTGCCGAGATCGGAGCGCGGGGGAATCGACGTCGCGGGCGCCTGCGCGATGGAGGCGGGCGAGACCGCGGCGGGCGGCGAGAGCGCCGCGAGCACAGCTTGTGCGGAAGTGGTCGAGGGCGACGTGACGGTCACCGACGACGTGGCCGCCGTAGCCGCAGCGGTACCCCGGGTCCGCGACCGCGACCGCGTGCGCGAGGGGAGCACGGGCACCGTCGGCTCGGTGGCCGCGGGCGCTGTGGGCGCCGCCGCCGTCGCGACAGCGGGAGCCGACTCGGCAGTGGCGGTAGTGGTGGGAGTGCGCGAGCCCTCGAGGTTGCGCAGGAGGAAGTTGGCCATGAGGCCGGTGCCGGACCACCGCGCGGTCTCCTCGACCTTGGCGGGGAGGCGCTTGGCGCGGCTCGAGCGGCGCACTGCAGCAGCGGCAGCAGCGGTCGAAGAGGAAGAGGAGGAAGAGTCGGGGTGTGCAGGCGCGGCGGGATCGAGCGACGAGAGGGTGGTCGCGGGGGCGGGTAGGGTATCATGGTCGACGAGCATAGCGTCTTCGGCCTGGTCGACGGCGACACCATGCTCGCCGACAGGAACAGGCACGGGCAGCTCCGTCACATCAGCGGGGCGAGGCGAAGCGGCCAGCACCGCCGAGTCACGACGAGCCGCCGCGACGCTGGGCGACCCCGCCGGTTCACTCTGCGCGACCAGAGCACGACGGGCCGAAGTAGCCGAACGCGTCGCGGGACGCGAGTGTGGGCGCGGCGTGTTCGGGGCGGAGGCGGTCGCACGCGGCGCGATGCGGGCGGGCGACGTGGGAACCGGGTTCGCCGAACTGGTCGGGACCGTCGGCAGCGCGCCGTCCGTCGCCGTGCCGATCGACGCGTTGCTTGCAGAAGCAGAGGCAGCAGCAGCGCGAGCGCGCGTCGACGAGCGGAGGAGGCGGGCGGGCGCGGCACGCGAGGCGACCGGCTCGGTCTGCGTCATCGTCACCGTCGCTGGGGGCGCGGGCGGCGGCGGCGGCGGCGGGACCTTGAGCTTGAGCCGCGCGGGTCGGACGGGTTTCGTAATACGCGGGTCAGCGACGTGGGCCAGCGAGTCGACCTGGTCGGCGGGGTCCGAGGACCGATCGACGAGCTCGCGCTTGACGGCGACGCCGACGTTCGCGAGCGACGCCGCGGCCGTCGCGCCCGGTGCCGCACCGGTAGCGCTGCCACGGGTCGACGCGAGTCGCGCGGAGCGGCGCGGCGGGCTCAGCGGCCCGTTCTTGGTCGCGGCCGGGGCGTGGGGGGCGGCGGCGGTGGGCCGTGGGAGCGTGGGAGCGGGGCCGGCTGGGCGAGCGCGGCGGGCGAACCAAGGCGTCAGCGCGTTTTCCGGGGACAGGATCGGGTCGAGGGCGGGTCCCGACCCTCGAAAGGCGCGAAAAGAGCGTACCCGTCGGCGTAGGGGGAGCGGATGGAACGCGGGTCGATCGCGGCGGCGACTTGGGCCCCGCGTCGGCGGCGTTGGACGTGGACGCGGCGGCGCGCGACCGCGTGCGCGGACCGCTGGGTGCCTTGGCGGTCGGGCGAGCCGGTTTTCCCATGGTGCAGGGCAGAGGGGCGACGGGGAGGGAGGAGTGTGTGATGGCGCGTGTGATGTGGGGACGCGCGGGCGGGCGGCGGGCGAGGGCAGGCGGATCGCGGGCGCCGGGGGAGGTTGCATCAAGTGCGAGGGGAGCAAGGGCACGCAAGGGGGAGAATCGGCGGAGCGCGGGAGCGGGCGGCGCGGTGAGAAAGCGGGCGCGCAGGCGGCGCGTGAGGGAGCGCGCTCACCGCGGCACGCGTGGGTGGGGGCCGTGCTGGCTTCAGTCTTCGGTGTGAGCTCGCTCGCTCGCCCGCCCGCTTCTCACCGCCTCTCTCCCACGGGAACCACGCTGCAGCGCGTCGCGCCACGCCTCTCTGCGCGTCACTCACTGCCCTCCGAAATCGCTCCGATCGACTGCGATGGCCGCTCAGCTATGCTCAAGGTCACCGGTGGGGGACACGGCCGCTGATCGGGAGGCAGAACCTTGGACTGCGACACGCGTCGCGTTGCGCAGCAGCACAGAGAGGGTTCCCGTTTGAATCATGTTTTTGCGTTCAAAATTGAGTAACGAGGGAGCGCGACGGGGCAGCAGCGCCAGCAACGGGGCGCAGCGGCACGCACGGGCGGCGATGAGACAACAATGGAGGAAGAGTAAGCTATTTAGAACCGAGGAGCGGCGCCGAGCGAGCGAGCTCTGGACAGGCAGGATGACGGAGCAGCGGTCCGTCGCCCACACGCGCGCGTGCGGCAACATCACGCCGGGCGACTCGTCGGTGGTGGCGTAGCGCACGCAGACGCCCTAGAACAGGACGCCGGCGCCGCCGAGCTGGATGGCCTCGATCTCGGCGTCCGAGAACGGCACCGACCCGCGCTTGACGCCGAACGGCGCCGCCGACACGACGCTGGTGGCTCCTGGCGACGTGGTGGGCTTGAACGCCGCGGGCGCGGGCGCGGGCGCGGCGGCGGCCGACGCGGAGAAGGACGCGGGCGACGCAGCAGCGGGCGCGGCCTGCTGGGCCTGGCGCAGCAGGTGGCGCGGGCCGAGGAAGCGGATCAGTGGGACGTGCGGGCGCACAAACTGCGTGAGGATGGCCATGGTGGTGGCGGCGATGGGGGCTACACGCAGGGCGGGATGGTGAGCGACCCTGATCCCGAAGTCGGCGGGGCCCATTCCGAATGCATCGAGTCGGCAAGCATTACATTTGAGGGTGAGGGCGCGGGATGATGGCGGTTGCGGAGCGTGAAGAGCGAGCGGCCCACGCGTTTCCGAGGCCGAGGGGAGGACCGAAAACCGCCTCGTGCAGAAATATTGTTGAGCCGGAATCACCGCACGTGACGCGGAACGAACCGGTTTTGTCTCGCGCGTCGCCGCCTGCGTCGCCGCGTCGCATCGCGTCTTCCTCTCCGCTCCTCTCGTTGCAGGCGCTCGCTCCTCATGCAACGGTCATGATCTGCTTCTGCAATGGACCCGGCGGGCTGCTCGGTGGACGCGGGTGCCGTGCTCGCCTCGCCGCGTCGGCTGGACGCTGGCCATGGTCACAACCCGCGCAACCCCCGCGCCCTCCCGCGATGCCATGATGAGAGCGGCTTCTCGGCGATGAACTGGGGCTTGGTAACCGATCGTTCAGTCCCCATGCTCGGCCCACATGGGATGGATGCTTCACTTCTGCCGAGCTGGCATGGTCGGGCCACGACGGGAACCAGGTCCTTGATGGCCATCGACCATCGACCACGGCCGCGAAGGAGGCGGCGCCAGGATCGACGGATCCGCCACGTTGGCGACGTGAGACGCGGTCGCGGGCTTGAAACGCGCCAGGCCGAGTCCAACCAGCGCAGTCGCCCCGTCCCTGCGTGTCGTCATCGACGCCACCAGTCTGTCCCTGAGCGAGCGACGTCGCAACGGCGGCGAGGGCGCCGTGGCCGTCGTCGTCGTCGTCGTCGAGGAGGGCGATCGTGGTCGCCGTGACGGTGATGCTGACGCCGCGAGGCGGGTGAGATGGGCGTGCCTCAGCCTGTGCGCGGCGGCGTGGCCGAGCAAATTTGTCTCACTTGACCTGAGCTGAGCCCTCGCGTCGGTCTCCGCCAACGGTTCCCCGCTCTCTTCCTTCCTCGCTCCCCTTGCTCCGGCCCAACTAGACCTCGGCTCCAGTCCGCTCGCACCCGTCGCAACGGCCTCCTCCCCTCGGTCGCTTCGTCGCGCGCGCGTGCGCTGCCCTCCACCGATCCACGATAGAAGATACCTCTGGCCTCGGCCTCCTGCTGCTGCGCCTCATCGCCCTTCCCCAAACGCTCGCTCTCCCTCTCCCTCGCTGGACGTGATCCCTCGCAGCTACGGCGATTGCGCACGACACTCTTCGCCGTCCGACGCCTCCCTCGCCACGGTACGCGGCTCGTCTCGTGCCCTCTCGCCGAAGATTCATGCAAGAATCGAGCTGACCTCCGCCGACCCCACCGTGGCGCCCCTCTGCCCCTCGCACGCGACCCGCCTCGCCTCGCCCCGTCCCTGCTTTTACCCTCAGCGTGGCCTAACGTGGCATCGCATCGTCTCGTCGTCGCCGCCGCCGTCGATCTCACGCCCGCGCAGAAACCGTCCTCTTGTCGCGAGATCCGAACAACCCTCGCTTGCTCGCCGCACACGTCGCCGCTGTCGTGTCGTGTGCTCGCTCGGTCCTCGTCACCGCCGACACTGCCCGTCGTCATCGCTCGTGCAACCCGCGTCAGCGTGAGCGAGACGGGCTGCCGAACTCCCGAAGGTCGCGCCGCCGTCGCAGTCGCCGCCGACTTGCCTCTTTTGGTCGCGCCTGTTCGTCTGCCTGTTCGTTTCCATCGCGCCGGCTGCGACATCATCGCCCGCCCGCCCCGCTCCCCCTCTCTCCCTCCCGTAAACCACTCTCCTCCCTTGCAATGGAATCTTCGCCTGGCGGCATCCCGACCTGCTGCACTAGCGGCAGCTGCACCCGCAACGCCTCCTCCTCGCCGCCATCACCACCACCGACGAGGAGAGACGCCGCCCCGCTCGCGCCGTCGCCTCGATCGACCCTAGCCCGTTCCTCGCTCCTCCATCATGGCGCGCCGGCGAGCGGCACCCCGCCAAGGAGTGCACCCAGCGCCTCGCACGGCGTTTCGCCTGCGCCCGCGCCCGCGCCCTCGCCCGCCGCCGCCGCCGCCACTCCTTCTGGACTCTCGTCGTCGGCGCCGTCAACCGCTACCTCTCTCCCTGCCCAAACCCGTTCCCCGCTGTCGTCCTCCTGCGGCGCTTCGTGCACTTCATCGTCGTCCGCGCCGCCCCCGTCGCCGGTGCCACCACGCCCGCGCCCGTCCTTCTTCCCCGCTGCTGCCGCCGCCGCGGCCGCTGCTGCTGCTTCCGCCACCACGGCGCCGCGCCCGCACACTCCAACACCGTCTGCGTCTGCTGCCGCGGCTGCAACCGCCTCGGATCCCGCGTTCCTGGCGACTTCCGCCGACACGGCATCCATCCCGCCCGCGCACCAGTGGCCGCCCGAGCTCCGCGCCCGCGCCGTCGCCGCTGCCTGGCGCGCCTACTGGCGCCAGTTCCTCCTGCGCCTCTACTGGGCCTCGCGCGGCGACACGTTTGACGCTGCCTCGCCCGCGACCGGCACGAGCACGCCCGGCGCGTTTGCGGTGACTGCTGCTGCTGCGCCGCCGCCGTCGTCCTCGTTTGCGACGACAGCGTCGCCGGCAGTCCGTCCGCGCGTCCGCGTTCCGTCGCACCTCGCGACCACGACCACTGCTTCGCCGACCACGAACGACACGCTGTCCGAGTCCGGCTCGTCCGCCAGCAGCTCGCGCGCGTCGTGGACCTCCTCAACCGCGTCCCTGGCCTCGCTAGCGGAGGAAGAAGCAGACGCCTCGACCGCGTGGGTCGACGACGCCCTCGCCGAGCTCAGTGCACCTCACCCACCGCCTCCCCCAACCAACGGCGCGCGGTCCGCGTCCGTCTTCACGCCGCCGTGGCACGCCGCGCCCGGCGCCCCGTCCGTGCACACGCACGCGCACGCATCCGAGTTCCCGTGGTGGCCCGGCCCGCTGCTCGCCGCGCTCCTGTTCCCGGCCTCGCGCGCGCTCGTGCGTGCGGTTGCCGCGGTCAGGTCGACCCTCGGCACCTCGCTCGCCGTCGCCCTGCTCGTGTCCAACGACCAGTGGCAGCCGTCCGCCCGCGCCGGGTTGATCCAGGCGTTGCGGTACGCTTTCACCTGGACTTGCAGGCCTTCGACCTGGTTCTGATATCCCCACGTGTAGCCGCGAAGCCCGCGAACACCGCGACGCGACCCGGCGCAGCGCACGCAAAGGCCGCCTCGCGCGCCGCCTCGCCGCCCTGCGCGCGCACGTCCAGTGGAAGCTCATGCCGCAGACCCTCGCCAACAGCCAGTACGCGGGTCTCGCCGAGGCCCTGACCGACGTCGTGGACGTGGAACCCGCGCCCGACCTCCGCGTCCCCGAGCCGCCGCTCGACGCGCCCGACCTCGACCGCATCCGCGTCGCCAGCCCGCTTCTCCACCGGAACGCGCCGTCGCCGCATCGACCTTCCAGCGTCGTGTCGGTCGCCGACTCGCTCGCGCTCTCGGCGCTCGTCTCTGCGCCCGCTAGCGTGTGCGACTCCTCCGACAGCCGGCCCGCGTCGCCCGCACCGTCGTTTGCGGGTACCGCGGTCGGGATGGGTGGGATCGCGCCGTCGCGACCCGTGTCGCCGTACCTGTATAACGAGATGGCCGAGTCGGTTTTGGGGGAGTCGGACCGGTTCCCTGCTCCCGAGATCACGGACCCCGTCTCGCTCCCACCGCGCGCGCCCGCCTCGGTGTACGCGGCGGCTGGGTCGCCGCGCCGCCTCTCGACGCTGTCCACGGCGTCCTCGTGGACTGCGTCGCGGGGTAGCGGCAGCGTGCTGAACCACCACTCGCACCATCATCACCACCATCGGCGCCGCCCCTCGCTCGCCGCCTCGGACGTGTCGGCGCTCCTCGACAACGCCACCGAGTGCGGCGCGTCAACCTGCGGCCCACCCACCACCACCGCCGCCACTCCCGCCGCGGCGCCGTCCGTGATCGCCGACTCGGCCATCGGGTCCTCGATCGCCGGCAAACGGCTCAGCTACAGCTACCCGCACCACCGTCGGCGCGGCAGCTCCGCGTCCGCGTACACGGCATGGAGCACCTCCGGCGCCGTCGGCCGCACCCCGCCGCCGTCGCCCATCGACGAGCACGAGCCCGCGCCCGACCCGACCGAGTCCCTGTGGCGCTGGCTCGCCGGGCTCTCGCCCGCGCCCGAGCTCAGTGCTGCCGCCGCCGCTGTCGCGGCCGGGTACCCGATGATCCCCACCGCGGCCGCGGACCATGTGCATGACCCACCGCCCGCGTGGTGGACGTCTACGACGCGCGACCCCGTCCTCGCCGCCGAGGCGTTGGTGGCGGAGAGTACCGCGGCCAAGATCGCGCGCAACCAGATCGCCGCGTTCAACGCCGCCGGGTTCCCGCAGTCGATGTGCGAGGAGGATGCGCCCGCGCGGCCCGCGAGCGCACCGGCTGTGTCGCCCGCGGCTCAGCATCGCCGCCGCCGCCGCCGACGCCGCGTCTCGGGCATGTGGTGGGCGGGCGACGAGCACGACGATCTCGACCTCGATCTCGGCGGCGGTGGCGTGTCGGACGAGGACGCCGGGTACGTCAGCGCCGACTATAGCGCCGTCGGTAAGGACGAGGTCCCCGCGCCCGCGCCCGCGCCCGCGCCCGCGGCGTCCGCGTCGTTCCGGTGGTCAACGGACGCGTACCGTCCGCCGCCCACCCCGACGACGCCCGCGTCAGCCGAGGCCAAGGTCTCGCCGATGCACCGCCACCGCACAGACAGCGGGTTCTCGACGCCGTCGGGCGTCACGTCACCGAGCCCGCGGCCCGCGTCGTCGGCGCACCACGCACACGCGCACGCGCACGCGCACGTTCATTTCGATCGCGACCCCGTCATCCGCGCCGACCCGCACGCCGCTGCCGCCGCCGCCGCGCTCGGCGACGAGGAGGAGGTGGATCTGCGGTCGGTGCGGTCCGACGACGACGAGGAAGTCGACCTCGACTTCGGCGACGCCGACCACGCCATGGACGCTGCAGGCAGCGAGTGCGGCGACGGCGACGAGGACTACCTCTCTTCAAGCGACGACGACGAGGGCGAGGTCAAGGTGTACGGTCCTGCGACGCCGCTCCCACTGCCCGTCGCGCAGCAGTCCGTCCCGGGGTACCGCCGCCGCACCACGTCGTGGTCGACCAGCTCGTTCCGCGGCGGCCTCGACACGGTCCTCGAGGACGCGCTCGCGGTGCCGCCCAGCTCGCTCCACGCGGTCCACGGCGGCAGCAGTGGGATGATGGAGCTCGGCCCGCACGGGATCCCGGGACCGATCACGCTCGACCACCACGCGCCGTCGGCGTCGCAGCAGTACCAGTCGCCCGCCATGGGCGCCGCGGCTTCGGCTTCGGCGAATACCACCAAGGCCACGGCGACCGCGGCCGCCGCCGCCGCCGTCGCGGCCTTCTTCTCGAACCCGCAGGAGTGGGCCGCCGCTGCGGCCGCCATGGGTTTCACGCCTCCCGCTGCCGCTCCCGCATCTGAGCCCGCTGCCGCTGCCGCGACCGTCGAGGTGGCGCCGCCCGTCGAGGCCGAGACGCTCGCAGACGTGATGAAGGAGGCGCGCACGGCGCTCGCGGGCGCGCGCAAGGCGTGCGAGGCCGAGCTCGCCGGCACGTTTGCGCTCGGGCTGCGGCTCGGCAAGTGCGAGCGGCTCGCGGCCGAGCTCGCGCGCGACGCCGAGACGGCCGAGGCTGAGCTCGGTAAGGTCGACGCGTGGCTCGCCGAGTTTCGCACGTTGATCGAGGAGCTGTGATGTGAAGAGTAGAAGTGGATGGATGATGAGAGTATATAGCCTACATAGACCTGATTCAAGCGGTTGATGGTTCGTACGGGAGGTAGCCGTGAGACCAGGGGTAGTGGGACGAGCGGTGAAAAAGTGTCTCGCGGTGAGACGCGTGGTGAAAAGTGTCTCGCGTTCGGCACGTGACCCGCGACGCGTCTCGCACCTGTGAGGCTGACCGCACTCTCCACATGCGGGCGCGGCACATGCGGCTGCAGCAGCCGTCGCACACGCATGCACTCGTATGAACCCTGCCGCTACTGACTCTCTCACAATCCCAGTTCCCTCATCATGTCCAAGCAGCCCCCTTCCCAGTTTCGGGCCCACACGGCCCCTGGTATCCAACCGCTGTTGCCGAACCCACGCATATCGGCTGCTGCACACTCAGATACAACCAAGAAGCATGGAGCAGTGCGTCCGCCTCGACCTATCCGTTCTGGTGCAGCTCAGCAACGAGTAGCCATACAGCCAGATTGTCTTGTCACCGTCAAAGCTGCAGACCTTGCGCTAGTTCAAAAGCTTGTTGACAAGCTGGCGAAACGCATTCCGAACAGCCAGTCGTCTGTTCCTGCCAGTATTTCACTCGAGGGATTTACCCAGCTTGTGAAGTCGCTTGATCGCCTAGTGTCTGCCATTGTGACCATGCCTGAAAACACCCCCCAGACACCGACGGCAAGACCCACGTCTGATACTTGTGCGTCTAGCGGAGTTAGGCCGGACGTTCCGCGTCAAGTTTCCAACCCCGAACGACCCAGCAGCGCTGCAGAATGCGCGCCTCAAGTCTCAACAACTCAACACACATGGACGATCATGGACATTGATCAAATCACCACACGCAAATGGGGCTACTTTAATTCGGCCAAACGCATTCGTGAAGCGCAGGAGATGAATGCAAAAATTAAGTACCTTGAGTCGTTTGAAGGCTTTAACAAGTAATGCTCAAAGAATAAATATCGCGCGTGTAGTTTCAAAGTTAAGACGTGTACAGGTAACGGCCTTCATGGGCGAAAAAAAAAAGATCCCTGCGACAACCAAGCGTCAACGCGAGCTCAAGCCGTGTTGATTTGTTAATTGGCATGGCTGTCGTTTGACCCCTGCTGAACCACCGCCCGCCCGGATAGCAGGTTCTTGACGCCATTAGGCATCACGTCGCCAAGTTCGCGGCCCGCATCGTCGTTGCACCACGGGCAGTGGCACTTCATTTGAGTCGCCACGCGTCTCGCACTTAGCGAGTGCGGGCGGTTGGACGGCAATAGGGCTCGCTCGCTCGCCGCACTCTCCCTCTCGCTGGTTCCTGGCCGCCCGATAAGATCAGCTGTGGTGTGATGCGGGGTATGAAGAGGATCTCGTGCCGACCTTGCGCGTGCCCAGGTCCTGACTCGCGCGCAGAGCGTGTGGTCGTTCAGGCACTCCGTGCGCTGTTGTATCAAATGTGAGGCGATTGCTTAGACTGTAACTGCATTTGCTAATTGTACTAGCAACTTCTTCGCTCGAGGGCAGCGGGAGTTGAGCGCCATCGACTCGTCTCTGGAGCCACCATCATGGCCATCAGGCTGGCCATCACCAGCTCGGCCGCGGCGCTACTCCTACCGCGACCGCTCCGTACCGTTCTCCGGGTCTGGATCCATCCAGTAAGCCTTAGTCATCTCGACCAGCTGACCGCGATCGAGAGGTTCACGGCCAAGGTCGCAAGCTGTTCGTTCGTTCCTCACGACCACTCTTGTCGCAAAGTTGCAGCTGCTCGTCGAGGACAACAAGAAGCTGGCTAGGCGCCGTGAACGCGACCCCTTCCGCCGTTATTCCTGTAACCGAGTACGTTTGATGGACGTGTTTGACGCGTCCGATGGTGCGAGGAGCGCACTTCGCGCGGAGGCCGATCGATGAAGCTTGACCACAGCGTGGTCAACTAGACCTCGGCTAGGTCGATGACCAAGATGACTCTTCGGCGGTCTGACTACGTCTGCTGCCAACTACCGATCCCCTGCTGCCAGCCTCGCAGCGATTCCCGCCTATCCAGGCCTACGTCAACGTTGACGGCTGTCTGGATCCCCCGCGACGATGAGCAAGTCGGGAAGCTCGTTGCCAGAATGGATGGGAGTCGGAGAGGGTGAGGAGGAACGCGAGGGAGACCTCGGCGTCGGGGTCGATCGCTCGTGGTCAACGACGCGTCGGCGGACGCGAGAGAGGCGGCGCCAAGGGCAGAGTGCTGCATGAGGTGGACGCGGACAACGGATGAACTGGGGACGAGGAAGCGAGTGAACCCGTTGGGGCCCCGCTTGAGCTTCCGCTCTCTCCTGCAGCCGGTCGTCGTCGTCATCATCTTACAACGTAGCATCACCATGTATGTCGCCCGCTCCTTCTTGTTCACCGCGGCCAGCTCGGCTCGGGAGAGAACAAGGGCCGGCCCGGCGGCGCGCCCGGCCGTGTGGCGCCTCGCCCTGCAAGCACACGCGCCCGGCGTCCCGTCTTGCTTGTTGCTCACCGCGCTCCCTCTCTCCTCCCTCTCGACCAACTTGAATGAATGACAACGTAGACATGGCAACAACAGCAGCATACTCGGATCTCGAACTTGACGTGGACGTCGCCAGCAACGTGGCGACCGTGGCGGCGTACCGGGCGACCCCCGCCGGCGACGACGCGGGCGCGGGCGCGTCGTACCTCGGGACCAGCCCGGACGAGGGCTCCTCGCCGGCATCGGCGGCGCTGACGAGCGAGGCGTACCGCAAGCGGTCGGCCAAGAAGTCGACCAAGCTGCTGCGGTTCTTCGGGACGACGCCGCCGGTCGACGTGAGCCTGGCCGAGGTGGTGCACGAGGGGTGCAAGGCGATCCTGCACTCGAAACTGCCGCTGTGCTACTTCCTGCACGCGCTGCTCGACGACTACGCGGCCGAGAACCTGTTCTTTGTGCTCGAGGTCGAGCGGTACGAGGCGACGCCGTTCCCGGACGGGCTCGCGCACCTGCGCGCCGCGCACGCCGTGTTCGAGACGTACCTGGGCCGCGGGTCGCTGCTCGAGGTCAACATCGACGACCGCGTGCGCCGCGGCATCGTCGCCGTGCTCGCGCGCCTCGGTCGCGCCTGGGCCGCCCTCGACGCCGCCAACCCGGACCGCGCCGCGGCGGCTGCCGACGCGCTCCCGCCCTCTGCCATGACGGGCGGCCTGCGCTCGCTGTTCGACCCTGCCAAGGCTGCGGTCCTGCGCCTGCTCGAGACGGCGTACCTGACCAAGTTCGTCCGGTCCAACATGTACCAGCGCATGGTCGCCGAGCTCGACGACGCCAACGCGACGGTCGCGTGCACCACGGCGTCGGGCGCCGTCGCCCACATGTACACGGCCGACGCCAAGCAGGCCGCCGTCATGGTCCTCGTCGAGTACATGCTCCGCGAGGGCCTGTTCGACCCGGCGCTCGACGGCCGCGGCACCGCGTCGCGCGAGACCTCGCCCGCGTCGCCACCCCCGCCACCGCCGCGTGGCGCCTCGCGCCGCACAGCGGGCGGCGGCGGTATGGTGGCCGGATCCACACCAACGTCGCCGTCGGCGGGCGGCCCGTTCGACCTGCCGCTCGACTTTACGCCCGCGGGCGAGGCCGAGGGCCACCTGCTCGGCATGGCCGACCCCGAGGCACGGCGGTCGCTCATGCGCCGCATGCTCCAGGGCTTCTGCATCACCATGCTCGGCATCGACGTGGTCCAGTTCGCGCACGAGACGGTCGGCACGCCGCGCTGAGCCCCGCTCGTCGGCCGCCCCCGCCCGTCATCTGACTGTGTACATTCTCCTTCTGCCCACCTTCATCATCCACGACTTGCACAACCACTCCCCCTCGGTATTCTTTGTTCACAACTGCGTCATACTATACACATTCGGATTGCACACGTGAGACGTGGGAGATGACCGACGCAAGCGAGAACAAGCAAGCGGTCGCCGGTCGCCGTCCAGGTTGCCGTCCCTCCCACGCGCGCGCGTCGCCGACCGCCTTCTCTCTCTCGTCCCTCACACCGTCGAGCCAAACAACCACCAGCGACTTGGTGCAAGCCCCTGCAATGAAGCGCAAAGACACTCGCGAGCACTTTGATCCCAACAAGCCCGGCGCCGGCTCGGACGACGATGTACGCATGCCTGCGATCTGCCCGCTGACTGCTTCCTCGCCGCGATCTGACGTTCGTCTCCCTCTCCTACCAACAGTCCGATGGCGGCGACAACAACAGCGGGATGAAGCAGAACCCGGACCCGTCGGCTGCACCGCGCAAGAAGCTCCGCCCCAAGGCCACGGTACGCTTCGCGCGCGACGCGACTTGCCGCCGTATAGCACGCGGCTGACCCGCCTCAAACTGTGTAGACTGCGTCGACGTCCGCTCGTCCGAGCACCTTTGGGACCGGCTTCTCCCTCACCGCCTCGGCTGCCGCTGCCCCTGCGCCGGCGTTCTCGTTCAACCAGCAGAGCTCGACCTCGACCTCGGCGTCCGCTCCGTCTATCCCCACCTTCTCGTTCGGCGCTCCATCTTCGACCTCGGCACCCGCGACCTCGGCGCCCGTCTTCGCTGGGTTCGACTTCAGCTCGGTGCCCTCGAGCTCGGGCTCCGGCTCGGGTTCAGCGCCCGCAAGCTCGGCGCCCGCCCTGTCGATCAACCTCCCGTCCACAGCCGACATCATCACCTCGGCCGCCACGGGCGCCGCCGCCGACGCGACGCCGCTCTCGCCCGTGTCGCCGACCTCGCCGACCTCGGCCACGTCGGACTCTTCGGATGATTCGGACTCGGAGGAGATCACGCCCGACGCGCCCGCACCCGCCGCCGCCGATGCCGCTGCGCCGGTGAACTGGGCCGAGCGTCACGCCGTCAACGCGTCGTTCGCCAGCGCCGTGTCCGCGGCGTTCGCCGCCGACCCGTGGGCCGACCTCTCGGACATGTGCCGCCAGTACGCCGTGTACACGGGCACGGCGCTGCCCGCCGGTCAGTCGGAAGCTGACGCCAAGGCGGCGCGGGCCGCGGCCAAGAAGGTCCGGGAGAAGGCGGCCAAGAAGCTCAAGAGGGACCGGGCCAAGGCCAACCGGCGGGCCGCCGCCGAGGCCGCCGCGGCCAACCGGCGGTACGGCGCGCTCGTGCGGCAGTCGTTGACCATGGGCGCCGGCGTCGGGCCCATGTTCCAGTCCCAGCTGCCGCCCTTCTCGTTCGGGTCGCTCAGCGCCGCCGGTCCCACCTCGCCCAACGCTAACACCAACCCCGCCCCTACCGGCGGCTTCTCCTTTGCCGCGCCCGCGTTCCCGGCCAGCCCCGCCGCCGCGCAGACGCCGGCGACTACCACTGCCGGCCCCACCGCCGCTGCTGCTGCGCCTTCGGCCTCCCCGGCCGCCAGCGCCGCGGGCTTTGCGTTCAACTTCGGCCCGCCCTCGTCCTCGGGGCCGCTCAGCTTTGGCAGCCCTCCGCCGCCCGGCGCGCTGCCGTCCTTCTCGTTTGGCACGGGCCCGTCCACGAGCGCCCCGCGCAACCCGCCGATCGCGACGACCTTTGATGGGTTCGGGCTGTCGACCAACCCGACCGGCCTGTTCGGGTACCGCGGCCGCTCCGCCGAACCTGCGCCTGCCCCCGCTCCCGCGCCAGCCACCAACTCGTCGCTCCCGGCCGACTCGCCCTTCACCCCCGCCCCGCCGCCGCCGCCGCCGGTCCCCGCCCCGGTCTTCCTGTTCGGCCTCCGCCGCAAGCAGAAGACGATCGCGGCCGCCGACGCCGCCGAGGCCGCCGCGCGCCCGCCCCCGGGGCCCACGCCACCCGCTGTGCCCAAGGGCGGGTTCCATTTCGGCACCGCGGCGCCCGAGGAGATCGCCGCCGGCGCCGAGGCTGTCGGCCCGTTCCGCATCTCGACGCGCGACGACAAGAAGACCAAGCGGGCTAAGAAGGCCGCGGCCGCCGCCGCGGCGGCGGGGGCGACGTCCCCCGTCAAGTCCGAGCCGGGCACCGAGGCCGAAACGGAGCCTGAGGCCAAGGAGGAGTCGGGCGCTGAGACCGAGACCAAGCCCGAGTCGGCCGCGGCCGGCACCGCGCCGCCGCCGCCTCCGCCCGCGCTCTCGTTCGGCGCCATCCCGTCCTCGGGTGCGTCAACTTCGTCTGGCTTCTCGTTTGGCGCGTCCCCGTCGGCATTCTCGTTTGGCCAGTCGACGGCTTCAACGGCGCCCGCGCTCTCGTTTGGCGGAGCTCCTGCAGCCGCGCCGTCCCCGTCGGGCGGTGCTACGCCGGCCGGTACGTCGAGCGCTGCACCCGCCACGACGATGCCCGCGTTCTCGTTCACGTCCGCGGCTCTCGCGGCCGGTACTTCGAGCGCGGCTCCCTCCTCCACAACGGCCGCCTCGTTATCGTTCTCGGATCCCACGGCAGGACCCATGTTCTCGTTCACGTCCGCCGCTCCCGCGGCGACCGCGGCGGCGAACGAGACTTCGGGTACGGCTCCGTCGTCGACCTCGCCCGCCGCCGCCTCGACGAGTGCGATCCCGCCCATGCCCAAGTTCTTCTCGGGCGACAAGCCGCAGCTGGCCTTCAAGTTCGACAAGGGCCCGGCCAAGGCGCCGCCCACCGCGGCCCCCGTCAAGTCGGAGCCTGCCGCCGCCGCCGCCACCACCACCAACGACGACGACGCGGACGAGCCGGCGCCCACCGAGGAGCCGTCCAAGACCTTCTCGATCCCGTCGGACGAGGCGTACGTGTACGAGTGCCGCGGCAAGGTGCGCGACCGGCCCGCGGCGCAGCGCACGCCCGCGGCCGCCAACACGTGGCCGTCCCTCGGCGTCGGCAACTTTGCCGTGGTCCGGTGCACGTCGGGCGACCGGCCGGCGCGCGTCCTCGCGCGCGTCGGGTTCCTCGTCGACTCGGTGTTCATCAACGCCAGCGTCGCGGCCGTCCTCGTCGCCCGCGTCAGCGCCAAGTCCGCGTTCGTCACGGTCGTCGGCAGCGTCGCGCGCAGCTCGAAGCGCGCCGAGTTCGACGCGGTGCCCGAGGCGCAGCGCGGGTCGCCCGACCGCGAAATGTTCCTCGTCCAGTTCGCGGGCGCCGCGGAGCGCGATGCGTTTGTCACGGCGGTCGAGCAGGCCAAGCTGGGGTAGGTGGGAGAGAGGAAGGGTAACGGTGAGTAGCTGTAGTGATAGCAATCAATACACTTTGCCAATTGCATATTTACTAGTTGCGACTATCGCGACTCAATCGTATTCAAGGCGGGACCAAAATTATCGCAGCGGAGACGAGCGACATGCCGAACTCCTCGAGCGACTCGTCCGTGAGAGCAGCGTGTCCGAGTCGGAGCTCCCACCCGTGCACGGTGTCGAGACTCGGAAGCCCTGCTTCGAGACGATGACCGACATCTCAGCGGCGATCTTAAGCGCCGGTCGCTCGAGCGCAGCTTGTTTGGCGGCAGGGCGTGATCGGGGAGCGAAAGCGGAAGCGTGGCCGCGAGCCGCGAGACGTCTCGCACGCGTCACGTGTTTGATCGACGCGTCTTGCAACGCGTTGTTGTGAGCGAGGATGATCGACATCTACTTTTATGACTCGAAAATGTACACAAAAAAAATTGCATCGTACGAGCAAGCGGACGGGCGGGCCTAATCCACGCTCATGACGCCGTAGCACCCGTCGTTGTTCGTACCAAAAGTCCCCTCTTCAGGGTTGAGGAGCCACGTTGGCGCCTCGAGGATCCCAAAGTCCGTGAGGGGGTTGACGACGAGGACGGCGATCGCGACGCCGACGTCGGCCGCACTCGCCAGCACGTAGTTGTACCGCGTCCACTAATTACACACACGAGGCGGGATCGTCAGTATCACATCACAAGGCGGACGTGAGCAATCATGGCAGAAACGCACCCAGCTCTGGCGATACCGGTAGATCACGAACTGGAAGAGAAACGCGACGAACAAGTTCGGGAGCTGGCCGGCCTGCGTCTCGCCTGGCGCGGGCATCATGAACAGCAGCGGCGCCTGGATGAGCGTCCACGGGATCGGGCCGCCAATGTACCGGCCGCACAGCCAGAGGACGATGGGCAGGACCGCGCCAAGTGCGAAACCGCCCAGGATCACGACCGTGTACACGGACTCGAAGAAGAACTTGCGCGGGCCAACCGCGCCCCAGATGAGCGCCGCGGACTGGAACACGAGGAACCCGTTGCCGGACCAGTCGTCGCCGCCGGGCGGAGCGGGGATCGTCTTGTCGCTCGCGTGGAGAATCCATGCGCGATGCGCCGGGTCGCGCATCCACATGTCCATCGCGACCCAGCACACGCCGCTGGCGACCACCTGCGAGGCGATCTGCGCGATGAAGACGTGGCGAGGAGGGCTACAGTGGGAAATGGTGATGCTGGTGAGTGCAGAGCAGCGAGACGCGGAGGCGGAGGCGGCCGCCGTCGTACATCTTCATGTAGTGCCCGAGCTTGAGATCGCTCAGGAGCACGACACACTGCTGCACGACCGCGACGCAGAGCGACTTGAACGACATCTGCAAGCGAGCGTGGGCCGAGTCGATGGGCGGGTTAGTGGCCGGGTCGCGGCGGTATCTTGGAGACATAAAGCACAGTACCATGAGAATCGGGTTGCCGGGGACCAGGAAGCCGATGACGAACTCGCTGATCACGCTGTTGAGGAGCAAGGCAACGAACGGGAAGGTTAGTTGTTGGTGAGAGACATGTTGAGCTAGCGCGCGGGCGTACTTCATGAAGAGCATTGTGCCCGTCGTGGCGAGGACGATGGCGATGGGCAGCGTCGCGACGGCCGCGAGTCCGATCGAGAGGATCGTGGCCCAGAAGGGCATGGACAGGTCCGAGATCTGGCCGATGACGAGCATGAGGGCCGTGGTCGCGGCGAACAAGGCGAGGTAGATCCAGTGCGGGACCTCGGGGTACTGGTCGATGAGCTGGCAGTGCACGTCGCCCTCGTCGTCGTGGTACTGCGACCGGCGCAGCCGCCGCACAATGTCGCGGCCGTAGAAGACGACGCAGTGGACGATGACACTGCTGAACTGCGCCATGGAGCACAGATACGAGAAGGCGAACATGGGGCTCATGTACAGCGGCGCGCGCTCCTCGTAGTTCTTGTCCGAGAGCAGGTTGGTCGAGGCGTCCACCAGGTCCGCGACCTTAACCCGCTTGCCGTCGCGGGACATGAGCGCGGGCGAGTTGAGGGCGATCTCCGGCGTGGGCTGGGCAAACCAGTTGTCCTTGTAGGCGAGCGGCGTGAGGACCCACATCCAGATGACCACGCCGAAGAACGACGACGCCGTGGCCCAGAACGGCGAGGTCATGGCCGCTGAGCCGTAGATGACGGACCAGTCGAAGGAGAGCGACAGCACGCCAACACCCGCCTTGGGCGACCCGATGGTCTGCAGGAAGATGTCGGACCGCGGTGCAAAGTAGCAGAGCGGCGCAATGTTCTGAAGCACGGGCGACAGGAAGCCGGGACCGACGAGGTAGAAGATCCCGGCGGCAGCCATGGCGAGGAAGAAGGCCTTCATCCGCGACATGTGCCACTGGCCGTCGGCGGCCGTGGCCTTGACCTTGTACCGATGAAAGGTCGTGAAAATGGCCACGGACGGGAGCACGGTCGGCCTAAACACGCGCGAGTTGATTCGATCCTGATCAGCCATCATTGCTTGGCGGACGCGATCCGCGTGGCATCATGGGAAGCCGGCCCGACGCGGAATCAGACCCGCAGCAGCCGATCTCGACAAGTATGCCGTGAGACTCCACAAAGAAGCGTACCAAAGCATTTGCGAGGGCCGGATGACGAGGCGGCGAAGGAAACCCGACAAACCGAAGCCGAGGAGCGAGGTACAAAGAAGGAACGCGTTCTACAAGTTTTTGTGGGCCGTGAGCCCCATGGACTCGTCGCGGATCAGGCTAGACGCACGCTGTAGAAGATGCCGAGGTCGGCCTTGTAGAAGAGGTCCATGACGACGATGTTGGAGGAGCCGTAGACGCCCGACGCGCCCGTGGTGCCGAAGATGCCGCTACACGAGCCGAGCGAACGGTCAGAGCTCGCATCGAGCAAGCGGTTTGGCGGCAGATCGTACATGAGCACATGCTCCTTGATCGTGAACGGGCCCGGGTTCGTGTCGAAGGTGGTGCCGAAGATGCGGAGGCGGTAGCTCGGCACGTAGCGCTCCATGAGCTTGCCCATCGGGTAGGCGATGAGAACGGCGACGTAGGGGGTGATGGCGAAGGTGCTAGACAAGTGGGACAACGATCCGCAAGTCAGCTGCTGTTCGGGGTTGGTGAAGTGAAGCGCGGGCAGCATCCTGCAGGAAGGGATCGGGGCACCAGCCCGACTCGAGCAGGGAGAACATCAAATTTCGTACTTTGTCCGGAAGAGGAAGATCGTATTCGCGACGCCGAGTGTGATGCAGAAGAAGAGCCCGATGACCCAGACACGGAACGTGAGCGACGGCGTCTCGGGATGCTACACGCGATAGGACGCGTAGTGTTGATCAGTCGATGTGATGAACTACGCGACACGACGCGACGCGACGCGACGCGTCCGGATCGGCAACGACGCGACGCGACGCGCCTCGATCAGGGACCACGATCACGCAACGTACATCCGTGGTCGGCACGATATCCTGGACGACGCGCTCGAAATCCTCGTCGACGACGAACGCCGACTTCTCCTTGGCCAGGATATTGGCCTGGTTGCCGCCGAGCGCGCCGCCGGCAATGGGCTCGGTGCGCTGGATTGGCTTGAGGTCGAGGTCCTCGCGGCGCGCGTAGCTCGCGTAGATGTCGTGGTACGCGTCGTAGTCGGCGGGTCCCGCAGCCGGTGCGATGCCGGGCGGCGGCATCATCGGGTACTCGTGCGGCGGCGAGGGCGGCGGGCCGTGGAACGTCGGCGCGCCGTAGTAGGACGGAGCGGCGGCGGCGGCGGGCGCGGCAGTGTCCGGGTATTGGTCGCGCGAGAAGGTGCCCGGGTCGTGGAACTGCGGCTGCGTCGGCGACGCGAGCGGGTTGGCGTGGTTGACAGGCTGCTGGCCCGCGTAGAAGTAGCCGACGCCGACCGAGTTAGACCGCGCGAGCTGCGATGCCCCGTTGCCGTTCGGCGGATTGCCGCCGCTGTACGGCGAGTTGGTCCACTGCGGCTGCTGCAGGGGCGGCTGCGAGCGCTGCATCATCGGGTGCGCATGAAACGCCGCGCGCGACGACGGCGTCGTCGGCGTCGTTGGGGTGGTGGGCGAGGGCAGCGGCTGCGTGGGCGGTGGGCCGGGGACCGTGCGGAGCGCCGGAGGCGGGGGTTTCTGGCGCGCACCAGTGCCGCCCGACGTCGAGTTGGAGACGCTCGAGCCGACGTCGCTGGCGCTCTCCTGGCGGTTGCGCGACAGCGAGCGGGCGCCGCGGCTCGAGATGGACGTGGTGCGGCGCGGGGTCGGGCCATCACGCGTCGCGGCACCGGCAGCGGTACGGCGCGGCGGGGGCGGATCGCCGCTGTCGCCGGGGTACGGAGTCATTGCGGCGAGTAAAGGCGCGGCGATCTAAGTCGGTCTATGAGGGTTTGTTGCGGAGAAGAGGGAGAGGAGAGGGCCCGAAGCTGGCGGCGCCCCCCGCCTGCAACGGGTGGTGGCGGCTGGAAGGGGGAGCGCGGCGTTTCAGGCTCCGAAGAACCCGAGCAAGCGGATCATGAGCGCATCATCCGCCTTGGCGCCCGCTGGCGGATGATCATCGCGTCACGCCCGAGCGTGCGGGGGTTCGGGGCGAGCCGCGAGGGGTGGCGACGGCCATGGTGGGTGGCGAGGGCGGCCCGCGTGTGCAGACACGCCGAGCACGCGATTCACGGCCGAGGATGGGCCCATGCGGAGCCGCCAGCCGTCCGCGTACGGTGTGTGTTGAAAAGGGGGATGTATTCATCATGACGTCCCAGCAAGCTTACGAGAGCGGGCCCGAGATAAGCGTGGGCTGGATGCGCTTCTTGACGGGCGGCGCGTGGATCACCTGCGGCTGCTGCTGCGCGGGTGGTGGGGCCGCCGCTGCCGCCGCTGTCGCGGTGCGGCCGGGCGACATGACGTTGCTGCTCGCAGCGACAGCAGGCAGAACACGGGCGCGCGCGGCGACAACCTCGGCCGGCGGCTCGGCCGTCTCGCCGAGCTCGCCGTGGTCGAATACGGCGAGAGTGCAGTACCCGTCGTGCGACGCGCCGACGAGGTACCGCGCGTTGCGCGACCACGCGAGGTCTTGGTACCGGTACACGTGCAGGTTGCGCAACACGGCGCGCGGGTACCGCGACCCCGTGTCGTACACGGCCAGCGTCTCGTCGGTCCCGACCGCCATGAGCATGCGGTACGGCAGCTGCGCAATCCCCGAGTTGGGCAGAGCGCCGTTCACGTCCATGGCGTTGTCGTCGCTTGGCGGCTTGTTTTTGATAAAAACGGGCGCGAAGCGGATCGTCCACGGCGAGCTCGGGAAGCCCGGCAGCGCGACGAGCGGGAGGCCGGCGGCCCAGTTGGCGCGGCCGTACACGAGCACGGCGTGGTGCACGGGCGCGTCGGCGCCGGTCGCTGCTGGAGCGGCGGTGGAGGGCGTTGGCGCGTGGCCGGCGGGGCACACGAGGAGGCTGCCGTCGGGCGAGAAGGCGAGGCGGCGGAAAAACGACATGGTGCTGGTGGTCGGGTCGGAGAAGAGGCGGAAGAACTTGCGCTTGGTGTGGTGCGTGGACGATGTTGCCGCGTCGGGAGCGGCGGTGGGATCGGATGGTGGTGCTGGCGCTGCTGGTGGGGTCACGTCGAGCTTGGCCGACTGGACGAGGTGCTTGAGCAGCGCGATCTGGCGCTTGTTCTCGACGTGCTGGAAGGCGATCGAGTAGATGTTGACGGTGCGGTCGACGCCCTGGGTCGCCACGTACTGGCCGAGCGGGTCCCACGCGACGCCCTGCACGAGCTCCGTGTGGTGGTGCGCGTTGCCGATGCTGTCGCCTGGTGCGGGATGCGGGTTAGTCTCGCGACCATTTGGTGAGAAGGTGTAGCGTGCGTACCAGTGGTCGTGTCCCAAATCCGCAACTTTTGGTCGGTGCCGACGGACGCGAGGTAGCGGCCGCACGGGGACCACGCGAGGTCGCTCACCTCGTCCGTGTGTCCACTACGGGTGCATCGAGTCAGGTTTTCCAGTCAAGTCCGTTCGAAGACCTAAAGACGCACGTTAGGAGCCGCGAGACGCGCCACACCTCCTTGTACGAGTCGACGTCCTCGTCAGCGGCGAGCCCAAGCCCGCGCACGATGCCGTCGGGTCCCGTCGACTGGACCCAGATAGAGATGGCGCCCGAGTTGTCGGCTGAGGCGATGCGGTCACCCTGCGGTGCCCAGCGCACAATGTTGACGCCGCCGTGGTGGGCGGCGAGCGTCGACAGGAACACGACCTCGGGCTTGCCGTCGTCGCCGCGCTCGACAATCTCCCACAGGCGCACGCAGTCGTCGCCGCCGGCCGTGGCGAACTTGGCGTCGGCCGTCGGCGCAAAGTCGACGCTGGTGATGGTCTGGGCCCGGTGCCACGCGATCTGGACCGTCTGCGGCGGCGGCGGGAGTCGGAGAGGGCTATGAGTGCATGTTGGGTGGCGGAGCCGTTGCATCGAGTCGCATCACACCTTGGCTTTCATGGCAGCTGCGTGGGGGGTTAGGGGGAGAGAGAAGGGAGCGCGATGCAAAACGTGACGACTCGAGACTGAGTCGATCCTCTACGCAGGCTGATCGACGCGTTCGCCGCTCGCCCCGGTGCGCTCTCATCCCGCCGCCCGCTCTCCCTCCCCTGCCCGACCTTCAGTAGCTCATGGGAGTGCATGGATCGCTGAGCAACTGGCCGCACAACATTGTATCATACCCCACGCATCCCACGTCAACCCCACACGCGCCGCCACCACCATGTCGTCCTCGCAGATCGTCGCGTCTCTCTTTGAGAAGGTACTTTGTCGGACACGCCGCAGCATGTCGTACACGCGCCTGACACACGCTCCCAAACGAACAGATGAAGAACCCGGACGCCGACTTCCGGTACATGGCGCTCAACGACCTCATGTCGGCGGTCGCGGACCCCAACTTCACGCTCGAGGCCAACTCGGAGGCGCGCCTGGTCGACGCCATCTTCACGCTGCTGCGCGACAACAACGGCGGCGTCAAGAACATGGCGCTCAAGTGCCTGACGCCGCTGGTCCGCACCCTGCGCGAGCGCTCGCTCGTCGACGTGGCCGCGCGCCTGACCGAGCTGCTCACCAACAAGACCGAGGACCAGCTGCGCGACATGGCGTGCCTCGGCCTCAAGTCCGTGTTCGCCGAGCTCAACGCCGCCGACGACGCCCCCGCCAAGCTCGCCATCAAGACCGCCAACCGCCTGCTCGAGCTGTTCCCCGGCGAGCCCGCCGAGAACATCCAGGTCGACATCCTCGACACGGTCACCGACCTCGTCGCGCGTTTCGGCCGCGCCATCGCCCGCCAGGCCGAGGGCACCGCGTTCCTCGCGAGCCTACTTGCCAAGTTCACCGCCATGCTCGGCACCGCGCGCCCCGCCCTGCGCAAACGCGCGGGTGTCGCCGTTAGCGTCCTGGTCCCGCTGCTCTCGCCCGCCGACGCGAGCAAGGTCGTCGCGTCCCTCCTCGGCGACCTCGCCAAGGGCCGCCTCGACGCCGACACCCAGCGCACCCACATCGCGTGCCTTTCGCTGATTATCAAGGCCCCCGCCGCGTCCGCCGCGGGCGGCCCGTCGTCGGGCCTCGCCGCGCACCTGCCCGCGCTCGTCGAGTCGCTCGCCGCCATCGTGCGCGCCAACGAGGACCACGACGAGCTGCGCGAGGCCGCCATGCAGGCGCTCGACGCCCTGCTCCTGCGCTACGCGTCCGCCATGGCCCCGCTCGTCGACGGTCTGATCCCGCTCGCCCTCGACATGGTCCAGTACGACCCCAACTACAACTACGACGAGTCCGAGGAGACCGACCGGATCGGCGCCACCACGCCCGCCAACGATCTCGACGACGACGGCGCGTCGGCCGAGCCCATGGAGACGGACGACGACGAGGCTGGCGACGACGGCGACGACGAGGACTACGGCGATTTCGGCGGCGACGACGACGACGAGTACGGCGAGGGGTACTCGGACGACGAGGACATGTCGTGGAAGGTGCGCCGCGCCGCCGCGCGCCTGCTCAACACGGTCCTGGCCACGCGTCCGGACCTCGCCGCGCGCCTCGTCGCCGAGGTCGGCCCGACGCTCACGCGCCGGTTCGAGGAGCGCGAGGAGGGCGTGCGCAACGAGGTGCTCGGCACCTACGCCACGCTGCTGCGCCAGGTCGCCGCCCAGGGCACCAACTCGCCCGCCGCCACCGCCCTGCGCCCGCACCGCGCCATGTTCCACCGCCGCTGGGTCAAGTACGTGGTCGCCAGCAAGGACGTGTCGACGCGCCAGGCCGGGTTCGTCGTCCTCCGCGAGGCCCTCGCCGCGTTTGACTGGTCCCGCTCGCGCGCCTCCGATACCGCGCGCTGGGTCAAGGCCGTCGGCGAGGCCATGGCGCTCGGCGGCGCCGGTGCCCACCACGCCGTCGCCGGTGCGGCCGCCGCCTCGGCGACTACGCTCAAGCTCGAGGCGCTCGCGTTCGTCGGCGCGTGGCTCCGCGTCACGCCCGCCGCCGAGGTGCCCGTCCTCGTCATGGACGACCTGACCAAGGCGCTCCTGCAGGGCATGCAGGACAAGTACTACAAGGTGGCGGCCGAGGCTACCGTGATCGCGCGCGACCTCGTCCCCGCGCTCGTCGCCCACAACGCCGTCGCGTCGGTGCTCGCCCTCGAGGAGCACGCCGAGTGCACGCTGCTCAACACCAGCGCCGACGAGGAGGTCAAGGACCGCACGCTCGCGCTGTTCGGCCTGGTCGTCGCCACGGCCGGCTCGGCCCTCACGGCGCGCCAGGCCGCGTGGTCCGAGGTGCTCATGAAGCGCCTGACCAACGAGGTCGCGCGTCTCGCCGCCACGCGCGTCGTCAACCAGATTGTGAACGCGACGGGCGTCGTTGACGTGACCTTCCTGATCCCGGCGCTCGTTGCCGAGATGACGGGCAACCTGCGCAAGAACCCGCGCGCGCTCCGCGAGGCCACGGTCGTCGCCCTGACGTCGATTGTCGCCAAGTACGCGCCCGCCGTGACGCCGGCGCAAGCGCAGCAGATCCTCGACGAGGCGACCGCGCTCGTCGCCGAGGACGACCTCCTCCTCGCGTCGCAGTCGCTCAAGGCCAGCGCCACCATCCTCAACCACTTCCCCGCGCTCCTCCCCGTCGCCTCGCGCGGCGTGCTCCCCGCGGCGTTCGCCCTGGTCCGGTCCCCGCTCGTCGCGGGTACCCACACGCTGGCGTCGCTCCTCGCCCTGCTCAGCGCCGCGTCCAAGGCGGCGCCCGCCGACCCGGCTCTGTACCAGCAGGTGCAGCAGCTGCCGCACGACCAGCCCGCGGTCCAGGCCAAGGCGCTCGCGGCCGTCGCGCGCGCGAGTAGTCTCGACGCGGCCGCGATCGTCAACGACCTGACGTCGGCCGTCACGCAGAAGACGGGTGATGTCGCCGCGCGCCACGCGGCGCTCCTGACGCTCGGCGAGCTCGGGCGCACCAGCGACCTGAGCCAGGCGGGTCCCGGCCTGCTGAACCTGGTTGTCGAGCAGTTCCGCTCCGACAACGACGCGATCCGGTCGGCCGCCGCCTACACGCTCGGGTCGCTCGCCGTCGGCGGGCCCGCGGCGTTCATCCCCGTGATCGTGCACGCGATCCAGGACCCGTCGGGCGGCGCCACGGGCCACCGGTACCTCATGCTGCACGCGCTCAAGCAGGTGCTGACGTCGGCCAACGACGTGCCCGCGCTCGCCCAGTACGTGGCGCCCCTGTGGCAGACGCTGTTCGCGCTCACCGGTGGGGCCGGCGCCGTCCAGGAGGAGGGCGCGCGCCTGCTCCTCGGCGAGTGCATCGGCAAGCTCGCCCTGCTCAACCCGGCCGAGTACATCCGCGACCTGCACGCCAAGCTCGCGGCCGGCGCGGCCGAGGTCCGCGCCACCACGCTCGGCGCTCTCAAGTACGTGTTCGCGCACGCGACAGCCGAGTCGGACACCGCGCTCGCGCCGCTCCTCGGCGACTTTTTCCAGCGGATCGGCGACGCCGAGGTGCCCGTGCGCCGCGCCGCCCTCGCCGCGCTCCAGGCCGCCGCGCACACGCGTCCGGCGCTCGTGCGCCCGGTCCTCGGCGCCACGCTGCCGCTCGTCCTCCGCGAGACGGTGGTGCGGCCCGAGCTGATCCGCGAGGTGGCCATGGGCCCGTTCAAGCACAAGATCGACGACGGGCTCGAGACCCGCAAGCTCGCGTTCGAGGCCCTCGCCACGCTCACCCAGACGTGCGCCGCGCACGTGCAGCCCGGCAGCGTCCTCGACGCGGTCCTCGCGGGGCTCCGCGACGTGCACGAGGTGCAGCTGCTCGCCGGGCTCGCCCTCGCCAAGCTCGCGCACGCGGCCCCGCTCGTGATCGCCGCCCGTCTCGACGACCTCGTCGACCCCTTCTACGCCGCCCTGTTCCCCAAGGCCAAGGCCAACGCCGTCAAGCAGGACGTCGAGAAGGCCCAGGAACTCGTCCGGTCCGCGCTCCGCGGCGTCGTCGCCGTCGCGCCCGTCCTCGACGCGGCCTCCGCGCCCAAGTTCGCCGCGTTCCTCGCCGAGCTGCGTAATGGCCCGCTCGCGAAGGATCTCGCCGAGGTCGAGGCCGCGGTCGCGGCGCAGGGCCCGCTCGCGGATATGTAAGCTAGTCGTGAAGGACGTGTTGGCGAAGAGAGTTGATTTTTCATCGTGAGTTGTTTGAATTTCGAGATGCGTCGCGGTGATCTGAAACTGTGGCGCAACGCGTCAACTTGGTACAAAGCCGCATGCGACGATGCCGCAAGTGCTCGCTCACTCGCAGCTCGTGAGGTACATTCATTCAATCTCCTGCCTGTATGCAAGGCGCAAGCCCGACAGCTCCATGTAAACATCTTGCTTGATGCGTTTCCTTGTGCTTGATCCGTTTCCTTGGCCGCGGCAAATGCTATAAAACTCTCTCGCCGCTCGCCCGCTCCCCTCGCTTCCTCGTACCCGTTGGAGGTCCTTTTTCGCATTGGGCCAGATCCCTCACATCAACCGCAGCTGGCTGCAATCGTCACTCGATGTCCAAGCGGCCAACTGCCTCCACTGCCCCTGGCATCCAGACATCAGGCTCAACCTTCCGCGCTTCAGCGTCGGCAGGGTCCAAGGCACATGGGACGGCGCGGCCACTTCGACATGTGATGTGATGTGTGATGATATGTATGATATTGCCGGGTGCTACTCTGCGTATTTACAATCAAACAACAAAAAAGTCGGAGAAATAGGGGCACCAGCCAACACTAGGCCGTGCGAGGGTGATCCGGCCCCAAGGGGCAGGGACATCTCGCGGGTATGCGCTGCTGCGGGCCGCAGCGATCAGCAATGCAACCTCACCGATAGCACACAAGTATCGGATGTTGGGAGCAATGACTGCACGCACGTACGCCTGCACAATGCCACGTACGGTTGCTGTAGGGGAGAGTGAGAGAGGGAGGAAGAAAGGACAGCTTGGACTACTCGACCGTGGGCGTGGTGCGGCGCTTGCGGTGGTAGCGGTGCTTGGGGCGGGCGGCGGGTAGCGGGTTGCCGTCCGCGTCCTTGGCCTGGTCCTCGAAGACGAGCTGCTTGATGGCGAACGAGAGGATGTTGACGGCCGCGTTGCGGTCGCGCTGCACGCGGACGCCGCAGCGACGGCACGCGCGCGTCTGGTACACCTTCTTGTCCTTCTTGCCGAGCAGATTGGTCTTGTCGGCCTTGGCGGCGGCGGGGTCGGCCATGGCGCACGCGGCGCACCACTTGCTCGAGTAGTTCTCGTCGACGGCGTACACGGTGACTTGGACCGGGTGCAGAATCCACTGGTGCGCATTTGAGCAGCTGTCAAATCCATCGGGACGCGTTGCGCAACACTCCCCAGCTGGCGAGTTTGCAGTTCCACCGCTGAAACTGGCGAAGAATCACTGGTGGTGAAGTCGTCCAAGGCGCTTCGGAACGCCTACATCTTTCTCGGCAAACCCAAGCACGGCGGTGTGTTGCTCGCCAAGTGGCGCGGCAAATCGAAGTCACCCGTACTTCTCCTTCAGACATTGGCCAACTCCAGGTCGCCGAGGGCGTTGACGTGCTCGCTTTTCTCACGCTCACATGGGCACAGCTTTCAAGACAGTCGCCAGGATCGCCACGTTCAAGCAAGAGACGGATTTGTTTGCTGTGTAGGCGATGAGCACGAGTGATCTGTGAGCTGATGCCGCGAACCGTGGGAGCTGGAGCCATAAGTATCGCAGTTCAATCGTATCCCGTTTTCTCGCTTAGGCCTGCAGTGACCCTCGTTGGGGCGGGGAGCAGTTTTTCTCGAGCTGAGTTGGTGCAAGAGAACGACCCCTGCGATGAAGCGCCAGCGCAGCAAAAAGGGGTCGGCGCAGGGTGCTTGCTCAACGCCAGCACGCAGCCCATTACAACCGCCCACGTTCCCTCAAGTCACTCTCGCTCTTGAACCATAAACACAAACTGCAACGCAACAAAACCAGAAGCAGATCAAGTTATAGAACATCATGGGAGCCGGACTGTCCAAGTACGAGGACTACCGACTCACGTCGCGCGTCAATGACCCGGTGGCGATCATCGACGCTCGCTTCTGCCTGCCCGACAGGGTGAAGCTCGCCCTCCAGCCCACGAGCCCGTTCGGACACGACTTCAAGGTGACTGACGAGGCCGGGACCAAACTGTTCGCGCTCTATGTCAACTCGCTCGCGCTCTTCACGCACAAGTCGGTTCTCATCGACGCGTATGGCGACGCGGTGTGTAACTTCAAAAAGGACGCCAACACGATGTGCGCCGCCAAGTTCGCGGTGCTCCGCGGCGGCAGCGACGGGTCGGGCGAGGGCGAGGGCCAGGCCATGAAGGTCAAGGCGGACGTTGGGTCCTTCTCGATCACGCTGTATGCGGAGACGGCCAAGCACGGCACGCTCGTCGTCAAGGGCGGTGTACGCGACAGCTGCATCTTCGTGTTCGCGGGCTATCCCAAAAGGGGCGGCGTGCTGATCGCCAAGGCGATCCGATCCTCGGCCATGTTCGTCAGCGCGGACAGCACACTGTGGGTCGCGCCGGGCGTCGATATCGCAGCCATGGTCGCCCTCGTCGCTATGATGCACGCCGTCGAGCGCCGCGTCATCAAGGATCGTAAGAAGCGGTCGTCGTGAGAAGGCGTCGAGTAAAATGTGGAATAAGCGGAGCTGTGAGGAGGGTCGCGCGTTCTCGCGGCTGAGCCCCTACTCCGCTGGTGCTGTGCAACGGGAAACTGAATAGAAGGCTGAAGATGAATCTCTTGAGACGATCGTCAAGTCACGGACACGACTCGCTCGTGCCGCGATGAAGCGAGGGCGGGCGGGCGGGCGGAGACGGGTCGGCGTTCGCGCTCAACCCAAAATCAGGCGATCGGTCGCTTGCTGGTAGCACAGAGCGCTGTGCGGCGAGCAATAGGGGGCACCACGGTCAGACGGCCAGCGATGCCTACAGGATTCCGCATGTCGGGACAGATTCGCGTGGCGAGTCCAATTTGGGCGCTGACCATGTCATGGGGATGCCGAAGGCGCTCCATTAGTGTTGCATGCACTTCTGTCACTAGACCATCCATCAATGCGCGGACATGAGATGAGGGGAGGGAGAGCGAGCCACAACGTCGACGCGACGGTCAGCGCGACGGTCGGCTCGCCGACGCGGTCCCGCCGACCGCCCCTCGGACCTTCTCTCCCCCCGACCTGCTCCATCGGCCGCCTCAGCTCATGAATGACAGTTCGAACTCGATGCAAACCTCATGAACATGAACCAGACGCCGCTTGAGCTTCGCGGCGCAGCGCTCTTTGACTGCGGCGCCGACCGCCTCGTCGCGCGGAACCCCGTCGTCGTCAAGCACGTCTCCACAGCTCACGTCGCCATGGCCTTGATCTCCGCCACGGACAGCCGGCTTGCCTTGTATGCTGCGTGTAAACTGACACGGTTCCTGGGCGACTGACCCGCCATCGGCGCTCCAGGAGGATCAGCCGGTCCGACAGGGTGGCCGAGGCGACCATGACCATCCTTCGCGACATGATTGAGGCACCTGGAGTACGGCGGGCTGCTAGAGAGATGGAGCATCGTCCCAAGCGCTGACCGACGCTGCCCACGACAACGCGCACATAGATGGACCAGAACGGTTGCTCGAACAAGTCGATTGTCGTCCGCACCGCGAGCGGTACACCATTTCGCCAACTTTTGCCCGCACGACTCCTGCTTGACTTCGATCCTCGTAGATCCTGCCGCGCGCTACCTCATCTTCGGCACGATTCCACCGTGCGATGAGCACGGCGGTTCACCCGCTAGAATGCAGCTCCGTGTCGCGCTGCTCCAGTCGTACACGGACCTTACGGTCCCTTCGCCCTGGTTGTTGTTCCCACTGCCGCTCGATGCCGCCACGCCAACTCCGAGCAACGCGCGCGATTACCTCGCTGCACTGGGATCATCGCATGCTGCAGCTCCCTTGAGTGGCCTCGCTCGCCAGCTTCTCAAGACGCCGAAGCGTACGCGTTTACCCTCACACTCGGCTCATCGAAGGCTCACTCCTCTCGTGTAGGCTTGCGAAAGCGCAAGATCGCGCCCGAAAACGCCGCGTTCGCTGCGCCCGCTGAGGAGACGGCGAGCCCGACCAAGGTCCCGCGCTTCGACGGGCCCTTCAAGCTCCCGCTGGCCTCACCACGACGGCCGGTACCGCTCGCCCCCGCCACCGCGTCTGCGGGGTCGCCGCTCTCGCAGAGCCAGCTGCGTTCGCTTGCGCGCCGGCCTGTGTCGCTCCCGCTCGGGCTCGCGACCGAGTTCCGCACCGCGTCGATGTCGTCGGCCTCGACCACCTTCTCGCTCTCGTCGCCGACATCCGCGATCACGCCCGGCGCGCCCATGAGCCTCGGCGAAGGGCCGCTCTCGTCCACGAGTCTCGAGGAGAGCACGGGATACCTCAGTCTCGCACTCAACGTGCCGCCTGTCGTCGAGTCGCGTCCTGCAGCGACTGAGCCACCGCCCAAGTTGCGGTCGAGATCGGCAGCAGCGCCCACGCGCACGTCGAGCAGCGGCTCAAGTTCGGGCGGAGTTGACATTGAGCGACGCAACCGCGACGTACGCCGCTCCCCAACTTCCGCTGCCAACAGCGCACCCTGCTCACTCGCACGCACGAATGTAGTGGGTCAAGGTGGCCATCAAGCGTGAGCTCGAGCGCATTGGCATGCACAGCAAGCATCCTGAGTACGTTGCGTGCCACAAGCTCGTGTACGACGCGTGCAAGTTCCAGATGGGCGCGGTGCGGCTCGCAGCGGCTGACCTCACGCGCACCGAGGTCGTGAACGTGGTCCAGGCCAACTTTGAGCGGACGCGCGAGCTGATCCTGATGCGGCTCGGCTGAGACACATGCGGTTTGCTTCCGAGATCATGGTTGAGAACGTGAGGGGCGGCACGATTCGCGAGTTCAGGATGCGACGAGCGAGCGAGGGAGTGATTAAACTAACGATTATATCTAGTACGACGGTGCCGCTGCTGCTCACAGCTCGAGCTTCTTCTCGGTCGCGAGGCGGCGAAGGAGCGCCGCGTTGACGGGGCCGGTCTCGTCGACAAGCGCCGTGAACAGCGACTCGGGGCGCGAGAGCAGCTCGGCGGGCGACGCGAGCTCGGCGACGCGGCCGTTGTCCATGACTAGCACTAGGTCGTAATCGATGACAGTGTTCAGGCTACGCGGCGGGATGCAGGGCGAGTGAGTGCGTGGTTCAAGGCGAGAAAGGCAGACCAGCGAGCGTACCGATGGGCAATGGTCACGACGGTAGCGTTGGCAAAGTCCCGGCGAATCGCGCGCTGGATTTGCGCGTCCGTCGCCTGGTCGACACTCGCGGTGGCCTCGTCCTGTTGGTGGGGAGAAAATGGGCGTCAGTGAGGCTCGGCGGCGGGGCGGGCGGGGGGAGCAGCGAAACGAGCGTACCATGACGAGGATCTTGGCGGAGCGGAGCATGGCGCGGGCGAGGCACATGAGCTGGCGCATACCCGTCGACAGGTTCTCGCCGCCCTCGCTGATGGGCGCCTCGAGCTTCTCGGGCAGGTTCTGGACGTAGTCGAACATGCCGGCGGCCTTGAGGCTACACACGAGTGCGACAGGCGGGCGGGTCAGTGGCGGAGCGGTGCGCGCGGTCCACTTGATGCAACGGAAGCCGTACCAGGCCCACAGCTGGTCGTCGCTCGCGACGCCCTCGCGGTCGAGATTCGAGCGAATGGTGCCGGAGAACAGGACGGGCTCCTGCGGGATGATCGAGAGGCGCTTGCGCAGGTCGTGCAGGCCGAGCTTGCCAATGTCGACGCCGTCGATGGTGATGGAGCCCGAGATCAGCTCGGCCATGCGGAACAGGGCGATCAGGCTGGTCGACTTGCCCGCGCCGGTGCTAAATGGGGAGCGAGTCACGAAAATGGGGTGAGTCGGATCGCGATCACCGAGGCCGACGCAGCGCCAATACGCCGAAAAACGTACCGGCCGACGATCGCGAGCTTGGAACCCGCGGGGATGGTGAAGGACACGTCCTTGAGCACGGGGTCGAGGCCCTTGCGGTACGCCATGACCGCGTTGGTGAACTCGATCTCGCCGCGCTCCGGCCACGCCGCCGACGGCGGCCGCACATCCGTGATGAGCGGCGCCTCGATCTCGATGTCCTCGATATAGCTGAGGATGCGCTCCACACTATTCGCGCTCACCTCCGTTTCCGCCGCCTGACGAACGCACCAGTTAAGGACACCTGACGTATTGATGGCGTACGAGATGGAGAGTCCGACGATGGCCACGGACGTCGAGGACGAGAGAACGGACGCCACACCGAACATGGCGCACGCGAGCGTGAGCAGGTTGCCGATATTCTCGATGCGGATCGAGAGCCAGCGCTGGCTGCAGATCTGGAGGTAGTAGCACCGGTTGTTGTCGTCAATGTACCGGCTGTTGCGCTCGATGAAGTGGTTCTCCTCGCGGTACGCGCGGATCGTGACGATGCCCGTGAGGGTCTCGCCGAACAGGGCGAAGAGCGGCGAACGCGAGACGCTGTCGAGGCGCTTGAGCTCGCGACTCGTCGAGCGGTAGAAGAGCTGCGCGTAGTAGTAGACGACCATGAGCGGGGCGAGCGGGGCCGCGAACAGCGGCGTGGCGGCGATCATGAGGGCGAAGGTCGACACGGTCATGGACAGGGTGCCGAGGAACATGCGGAACGAGTCGGGGAGGTCTGGAGGTGAACGACGCGTCGATGTGGGTCAGTGACAAGTCGAACGAACGCGACGATGACAGACGGGCGGCGAGGGGAGTCCGGAGGGCGGAGCGAGCAGCTAGTCGAGTGGGAGCAACACGTACTGGCGTCCATGGTGTCGGTATCCTTGGAGAACCGCGAGATGATACGGCCGATGGGCGTGGTGTCGTACCACGACATGGGCGCGCGCATGACGCGGTAGACGGCGCCGCGGTGCAAGACCTTGGACGCGCGCAGGCCGGCGAGGGCGAACTGCACCCCCGAGAGCACGTACGCGATCGCCTGCGCAATGCCGAGGCCAAAGTAGACCCAGAGGTAGACGGTGGTGTCGAGGCCGAACGAGTCCGAGGTCCACCACGAGAGCCACAGGTCGGAGCCGACGCGGAACAGCTGCGAGAGCACGAGCACGAGGATGACGAGGAACACGCTCGACGCGCCGCCGATGGCCTTGGCGTAGGCGAGGTACACGTGGGAGTCGACGGCGCCCGTGGCGCGCTCCTCGACCTGCATGAGGCCGGCGCCGGGCTTCTTGGCGGCGGCTGTGGGAGAGGCGACGTCGGCGGCCGACTTCTTGTGGTTGTTGTTGGACGAGGCACGAGCACCGGCGGCCGAGGGCTCGTCGATGATCTCGACGTCGTCGGCGGCGTCGAGGGTCGGCGAGTCAGACGAGGGCGACTCGGTCTCGATCCCGCCAAACTCCTTCATCTGCGTGGCGAACTCGCCGCCGGCGGCCATGAGCGCGGCGGGCGTGCCGGCCTCGACGATGCGGCCGTCCTTGAGGTAGTAGACGTAGTCGCACTTGGGGACGTGGTGGAGCGCGTGCGTGACCAGGACGCGCGTCGTGCCCTTGAGCGCACCCGCAATCGCGTCGTCGAACACCTTGCGGCCCACATGCGGGTCGAGGGCGGAAAGGATATCGTCGAGCAAAATTGTGGTCGAAAACGTCGAGGGAGTGGTGGAGGGGGAGGTCGGGGAGGTCGGGGAGCTGGCGGACGCGTCGGCGGCCGACTTGGCCTTGGCGGCGGCCTCCTGGCACGAGACGGCGTAAATGGCGCGGGCGAGGTTGATGCGCTGCTTCTGGCCGCCCGAGGCGACGACGCCCTTCTCGCCGACCTCGGTGAACTCGCCGTTGGGGAACTGCTCGAGGTCGCGCTCGAGGCACGCGAGCCGGATCGCGCGGCGGTACCGCTGCTCGTCGAAGGGGGCGCCAAACAGGATGTTCTCGCGGATCGTCGCGTTCTGGATCCACGCCTGCTGCGGGCAGTAGGCCACGGTGCCCGAGATCTCGACGGTACCCTTGGTGCGACGGGCCTCGCCGAGGATGCCCGACAGGAGCGTCGACTTGCCGCTGGCCACAGCGCCGCACACGGCGACGAGCGCGCCCTTGGGGATCTCGAGGTCAATGTCGTGCGCCTGAGTCTGGCCGTCGGCCCACTCAAAGTCGGCGCCCTTGACCGAGATGGCGAACGGTGCGTCGTCAGCGACGACCGTGGGCGGCGAGGTCAGCTCCTCGGCGAGGAACAGCGCCTCGATGCGCTGCGCCGCGACCTTGGCGTCGACGGCCGACGCGATGATCATGGGGAGCAACATGAGCGGGAGCTACACAATGGGGATCATGTGGTCAGAGCAGCGTCCGCCAAGTCTCGGACGTGACGGCGACGTCCCCGCAATTGCGAAAAGAATGCAAGACTAGAGAACACGACCGACGGCGTCAGCACGCCGCCCGTCAGCGAGTACGTGATGTACACGACGATGGCGGCGAGCGACGGGATCGCCTGGGCCACGCCGTTGATGCCCGCGCGCCACATGGCGAGCCGCTTGACAAACGACAGCTCCTGCATGCGCAGCTCCATGATGGCGTCGGTCACGGCCTCCTCCCACCCCATGAGCTTGACGATGCGGCTGCCCTGCAGCAGCTCGTTCATGAGCTTGACGCGTTTGTCGGTGAGCAGCTGCTGCGACTTGCGGTAGCTGGTCAGCGAGCGCATCACGCGGCCCTGGATTGGCGTGAAGGCGAGCATGATGGCGAACCCGGCGAGCGCCGAGGCGCCGAGCGAGCGGATCAGCAGGCCCATGATGACGAAGACTAGACGCGGAGGAGGGGTGGAGGTGGGTCAGTGAGGGGTCAGCGACGGTTCGAGGTGGATCGGCCATCGCGACCACGACGTACCCTGGACCGGCGACGCCCACACAGAATGCAAGTAAGGCGCGACCATGTCGAGACGAGTCGCGTCCGAACTGATAATGTTGGTAATCTTGCCGGCGTTAAAGTCCTCGGAGCGCGCGCGGGCCGAGAGGCGGAGGGCCTTCTTGTACACGGCCGAGACGAGGGCAGCGCGCAGCCGCATGCCGACCTTCATCGTGATGATGAAATACTGCGAGTTGAACAGCGTCGAGGCGACCTGGAGCAGGAACATGACCGCGGCCAGGACGTAGCCGTAGCCCTCAAACTCGGTCGCGGCGGGGCGCTCGGCCGGGTTGCGCAGGTGCGCGTCCTGGACCTCGAGGTACTTGAGCAGCGTCTGCAGCACGATCGGGCTGCTGACCTGGCACGCGATCGCGAACGCCGACAGCACGCCGCCAAACGCCCACGTCGCGCCGTACGCGCGCCAGAGCGTGCGGATCAGCGACGGCTTGGCCTTGGGGTTGTTGTCGGCCGTTGTGGCGGAAGCGACAGCGGCAGCGCGGGCCACCTCGTCGGCCCAGGTGCGCTCGAGCAGCGCGCAGTTGTCCTTGGCCGAGAGCTGGTCGTACAGCTGGTACATGTCGTCCTGCTGCAGCGGGCGCTTGTAGCCGAGGCGCATCAGCGGCGTCTGCCACGAGAAGAAGATGCGCGAGATGATGTTGACGCGGCCCTCGGGGACCGTCTTGGCCGAGTTGGGGATCTCGCGCGGGCCGGCGGCCTCGACGTCGGCGGCGTCGGGCCCGATGGGCGACTTGCGGTCGGCGGTCATGTTGGCGGCGGTCCCAGAGGAGACGAGGCGGACTCGCTCGGGCGCGGTGGTCGACGAAGCGTTCGGTAGCGAAGGCATCGCGACGGAGAGGGAGGGGAGGGGCAGGGCTTTTGTACGGCCGGTGCGGTTACAGATGCGGCCGTGAGCTCAACCGAGCGTCAATGAGGGGAGACCTGGGTAAGCGGGTTTGCAAGGGGCAGAGGTCAGTCAGCAAGCGAACATGCGAGAAGGAGGGGGGAAGGATGCGACGATCGAGGCGGGCGGCAACACGGGAGCAAGCTTGCAACAGCAGGGACGGCGAGGGGAGGAGGAAACCGCAGCGTTGCTTACGTGGCGAGGCGAGGGGCACGACACTCAAGCTCAGCGGGCGGTCGACATGGCCTGCTCGTGGTCGGCGAGAGGACCTGCACACGGTGATGGAGGGCGAGCGAGACGCCGGGGTCAAGCGTCGGTGCCAGCGATGCGACGCGATGGCGAGGGCGAGCGTGGCAGCGCAGCACAGGGCCGAGCCCGATCGCGGGCGAGGCGGATGCGGGGGAGGGGAGACAGAATCCGGAGAGCAGGACAGCACGGTAAATCCAGCGGGAGACGGGCGGAAGTCCGGGTCCTGGCCATCGGCGACCCCGCGCGCGGTTCACGGCGTCCCACGCTCGGTCGCGACGCCGAGGACGAGGGCGACACCGAGCAAAGGGAAGGGTGGGCGAAGAGGGTGAGGGTACGGGGTGGTGGCCACTCCGTCGATCAGCGTCCGGTCGCACTGTTGGAGCAGACGAGGGGGTGCGGCCGCGAGGGTCCGCGGCGAGGGGGCGGCCAAGGGGCGACAGTTCATGGGAGATGCATTGCATACGTGTGGAGTGGACGACGCTGCTGAGAAGCAACTGCACGCGGGTGCACGGAGGAGAGAGAGCGAGAACCGAGTGCAGCCACGAGGAGCGCAGGAGTGGGAGAGGGCGAGCGCAAGGGTTCGACATCCGGCGGGCCCGATCTTTATGGAGGGTCAGCGTGGAGGGCAAGCCAGCACCACGGTTGCAGCCCTGCGCCCTCGCTTACGTCCGCGCTGCGTTCGCGCTGCCTAAGCAACCGTCAGGGGACGCGCAGGGACGCCTGCCACGACCGTCGAGCAACGAGTGCGCTCGCCCCAGGCGTCCTTCTCGAGAGTTCTCTGGCCGTGCTGGCGAGCCGCTCCGGCGGATCACTCGCCGTGGCTCTCGTGGCGGCAGAGGGAGATCCGCGCGAGACATGCGCGTCTCTGAGGCCGCCGTCCCTCGTGGGCAGCAAGCTGCAGGTGGTGGTGGTGGCGCAGCCGGGGCCACAGCGCGAGCCTGCGTGGCCGCGGCCACCGCACAGGGGAACCATGGGCGCGAGACAAAAGAGCAAAACCGCGGTTTTCGGGTCCGCGTGGGTTCACGTGGGGCGGATCCTTGCACGCGCCAAGCATGTTCAAGCGGGCGGCGATGCGCCTCTCGCCGCGCCGCCACCGCTCGCCGGGTCGCCCCCAAGTCGCCGCGTCGGGCCGCGCCCCCTCTCCTCCCGGCCAGCCAAGGATCCGTGTTGCTTCCCTACCCGCCTCCCTAACCCCCCTCCCCTCACTCTCCACCATGGTATGATGCATGGCGCGAGCGAGCTGGCCCGTCCGTCCGTCCCCGAGCGTCGCTGCGTGTCGCCACCGACCGCGCGCGTGCATGCTGATGCTGTCGCCACCACCACCGAGGTCAACTTTCGAGGCGCGGATCGCGTCGCGCGCGTCCCGCTGCGCCTGCCGCGATGCAGTCGGGCGGTCGCGTTGTTCGAAGGAAGAGAACACGATGTATCGAGTGGACGTGCAACAACCTTGTCGCGGCGGCTGGCGGGCACGGTCGCGTACGCGTCACCGAGAAGCCACCGTGCTCGACATCTGCGTCTCGACGCGGTCCGCTGCTCCGGGCAGCCGTCCGGCGCGTCGCGGGCTCACAGCAACCTCTCTGGTGTGGCGACGGGCAGCAGCAGCCGCACCGAGGCTGCGACACGCACGCGTCGCTCTTCGGGCGTCGGACGCACGGCAACCGCGCACTCGCACTCGCACGCGCCCGGGCCCGAAAAACTCACCCTCTACCCTCGTCGTCCCGCTCGCCTAGTCCACCGGTATTGCCGTCGCCGACAACTGCATCGATGTCTTCACCGACCTCAAGCTCGGCAAGAAGCTCGCCTACATTGTGTACAAGCTCAACGACTCGATGACCGAGATCGTGGTCGAGAAGACGGCGCCCGCCGGCACCGCCTACGACGCGTTCCTCGCCGACCTGCCCGCCGCCGACTGCCGCTACGCCGTCTTCGACTTTGAGTTCGAGCACCCCGAGGGCGGTATCCGCAACAAGATCATCTTCGTGTCCTGGGCCCCCGACGAGGCCCGCGTCCGCTCCAAGATGGTCTACGCCGGCTCCCGCGACGCCCTCCGCCGCAAGCTCGTCGGCATCCACGCCGAGATCCAGGGCACCGACCTGTCTGAGGTGCGTTTTTGCTGCTCTTTTCGTGTCCATGCCCGATCACTCACCTCCTGTCTCTCGTCGCCGCCTATCCAGGTCGACCAGGCCTCGGTCCTCGAGAAGGTCAACCGCGTCTAAGCGCGGCCACGCCTCCCCGCCCCACTCTTGCCCACCACGCGGCTCTCCTCCGTTTTGTTCGATGGCGTCGTGTGTGTGTCCCGTCTGTAGCAAATTTCCCCCCTTGATTCCAATGTCATGCCACGTCCATTCAGCTTGCCCTGTCGACCGCCCTGAGGAACTGATCACGTTGCCACGCGCGACGCGTCGACGCGTCGACGCGTCGACTCGTCGCGTGTCTCGCACCTCGCCACCCACACGCGCTTCTTCGCTGACGTGCCTCGCTTCTTCTCCTGCCCCCGACACCTGTAAACCATGAAGCAACCACCACGAGCGCCGCGCTCTCAATGCACCTCGCCCGCATGGGCGTTCGCCCTCGCTGTCCTCCTCGCGCTCGCCGCGCTCCCTTTGCTGATCCGCGCCGCGGACCCGCTGCCGCCATGGCGCCTGTACAACGTCTTCTTCCGGGACATGCCGCAGCTGCACCCGGACTTTGAGGCGCCCTACGCGGCCGACTACCAGCAGACGGGGATGCTGGACACGCGCGTCAACGGCGACAGCCGGCCCGTGTTCGTGCTCCCCGCAAAGCGGACCTCGCGGCAGCTGGCGAGCCAGTGGATCGATTATGGGAATACCTCGCGGCCCGTGTACAATTACTCGACCAACGTCGCGATCGCGAACCAGGGGCACTTTTTTTTTGACGAGTACTACACGTACGTCTCTCGACGCGTCGCGGGTTGTGCGATGGCCGCTTCTGACCTGTTTTCGTAGAGACGTGCCGGGCGTCAACATCGCCTTCAACGCGACGCTCAACTTCACGCTCGACGACCCGGTCCGCGCGACTTACCTGTGGAACAAGACGTCGTTCTTCCCGCTCGACGGCCTCGGGTACGGCGTGCGCGAGGGGTACACGGTCACGGACCCCGGGCTGCCCGCGCAGTACCGCGACGGTATCGCGCGCAACTTTTGGTACACGTACGGCCGACTCGTTCATCATTGGGTACTGGACGCGTGGGCTGACGCGACGCGCGACTCGGGTAGAACCGAGATGCAGATGACTTTCTACTACCGCGGCGGCGAGATCTTCACCTTCTTTGGCGATGACGATCTCTGGTACGCTTTTCGTGTGAGTGACGCATTGGTGGCCGCTAACTGCTGCCGCGGCCAGGGTCTTCATCGACGGCAACCTGACGACGTGCGACGTGGGCGGGATCCACGCGTCGCGCGCGTGCACCGTCGACCTCGACCGGCTCTCGCTGCCGCTCAACACGACGCACAGCATGGCCGTCTTCCGTACGCCGCGGCCACGCGCTTCCCACACGACACACACTAACTTTCCCCCTTCGGTAGACGCGGAGCGCCACACCGACGCCTCCTCGTTCGCCGTGACCACGTCCGTGAAACCCATCAACCGTGCGCCGTCCGTGAACCCCCTGTCGGTCACGGCGCGCGCGGGGCAGAACCTGACCATCACGCTGCAGGGGTACGACCAGGACAACGACGCGCTGAGCTACTCGGTCGTGACGCCGCCGTCGCGCGGCTCGGTGCTGCCGCTGCGCGTCGAGCCGGGGAAACCGCCGACCGTCACGTACCTGGCGTCGGGCGACGATAGCGGGACCGACTCGTTCACGTACCTCGCCAACGACGGGCAGGTCAACTCGACGGCGGTCGCGGTCAATGTGACGGTGCTGGCCAAGCGTCGTACGTTTACCTCTCGATCATCGTGACCGCGCTCAACACTGAAGCGTGGCGCGTGGTGTAGGCCCGCCGGCGCCGCGCAACATCGCAATCAACCTGACGGTCGGCGACACGATGTGGCTGCCGCTGACGGCGGACGTGTCGGACATAGCGGCGACGGACCTCAAGTGGTTCATCACGGCGAACCCCAAGTTCGGGTACGCGAGCCTGATCGCCGAGAACGCGACCATCAAGTACCAGGCCATCAACGCGGGCAACGAGAGCTTCCCGTTCGTGGCCACGGACCCGGACAATCTGTCGGGGTCGGCGCTGGTCGCGGGGACCATCTACGGTACGAGTTTTCGAGAGTGAGGGATGTGATGGTCGGACTGATGGCGCGAGCGTTCGTGTAGCTGTCCCTGTCATCGTCCCCGTGGGCCTGCCGCCGGGCGTCGTCGCGGGCATCGTGCTCGGGTCCGTGGGCGCGGCCGCGCTGCTCGGGACGGGCGCCGCCTACGTCTTCTACAACCGATACATGTCGGCCAAGTTCGCGGCCACGGTACGGATCGTTTGCGGTCGCTGCAGTCCCGATCCTCGCTCACTGTGTGATCTCTCGCGTGGCGTGTGTGTAGTGGCAGGAGGAGTGGATGAAGAGCAACATCAACGAGAACCCGCTGTTCGTGTCCAACTTCCGCGAGCAGTTCAACCCGCTGTACAACTCGAACGCGGGGTGATCCTCGTCGGACATCACACACATAATAGACTGACTGAAGCTTGCACGCGTCGCTCATCCGCCACCGCCACTGGGATCACGCCAGCCAACAACCCGACCACCCCTGAACCCGTCCCGTCGTGTTTGTCGATCCCACGCTTCCACGGCGGCGAGGTCGGCTGCAGCATGACGCGACACCTAGAGACCCAATCGGGTGGCGCGGTGCGCGAAATTAGGGTCGCAGGAGGTCGCATGCGCGCGCGCGGGGCACAGCGTGGGCCGCGACCACGCACCGACCACACGGAACGGGCCGCCGCCACAACATGCAACCTTGGCCCTCGATTCTCGGCGGCAGCCGACGCTCTCTCTCTCCCGCCCTCGAACAACCGTGAGCGGCAGCGGGCACCGGGCTACAGTCTCCCAACCTAGAGTAGACGACGGCGATCGCGATAGAGCGCAGGCGCCTCCGACCTCCCACCACCCGCGTCCGCGGCCTCGACCACCTTCCCCACCCGACCTCGTTGTTGCAACTGCCGCAGACGATGCCGTCCCGTCCACCCACCCGCGGCGCCGCCACGCCGCCGCCTCCGCACGGGCGCCGCCACTCGACGCGCCGCGGCTGCGCCACGCTCATCGTCCTCGTTCTGCTCTCCCTCTCTGCCGCCGCGACGCTGGCCGTCGCCTCGCCGGCCGGCCCGACGACCACGACCACCATCGCGTCCCCGTCGCTCACCCGGCGCCAGCAGCTCACGAACCTCGACCCTTCCATCCCGCCGCCGAAACCGACCATCATCACGCCGACCTGGAGGCCAGTTCCCGGCGGCGGGGGCGGGGGCGGTTCGCGTCCTCCTCCGCCGCCACCACCGCCCGCCCCTTCACCAACGCCGACACGGCGCAAGGACGAGGGCGACGTGCCGTTCGTCACGGACGGGCCGATCGGCGGGCAGCCGGCGCCCGTCGACCGCACGCCGACCGTGATCGGGAACATGGGGATCGCGACCAACACGAACCCGCCCCCGCCCCAGGTCAACTTTCTCAACCCGGGCGCGAGAGTCGCGAACCCGAACCCGAACGAGCGGCCGCCGCCCGACGAGCTTGTTATGCCCACCGTGTGGCCGACGCGTACGTTCTTGCATGGACTGCCGTGACCATCTTGATCTGAAACGCCTCGCGCCGCTGTCGTGTAGTCGCCGAGCCAACATGGCGCATCCGTGCGACCACCTCGGCGCCGGCGCCCGCGACGTCGACGGGCTCGCCGCAGTCCAAAGCCCCCGGCCCGGACCCGAGCAACAACAACGGCGGCGGGCGCAGCCAGATCGACGTGACCGTGAATCCGGACCCGGTGCCGACCGAGATCCCGCGCGCGCCCGCGAACGCGACGCCGCCGCCCAACTTCACGGGCGTGCTGATCGTGCCGCCGCTCGGCTTCCTCTCCACGTCCTCCGCGCCGCCGCTGCCGGGCGCCACGACGGCGACGGCGCAGTGGGTCGGCCCCGACGAGATCGGCCCGATGCCGTCCCCGCCGGTGTGCGGCGACGGGCGGTGCGATATCACCGAGGGGTGCGCGCGGTGCGCGCAGGACTGCTCGTTCTCCAACACGGTGGCCAAGCCCGCGCCCGGGTTCCTCGGCGACGTGTACAGCGGCGGCGCCAACGACCCGGTCTCGGTCCACTTGCACTGCAGTATGCCGCAGTTCACGCAGTTTTGTCCGTGGGCGCCCCCCGCTGCCGACGCGGCGGCCGTCAACGCGTCCGCGTCAACGACGACCACGCCGTCGGCGATGCTCATGGTCGCCGGCGACACGCACCCGAGCACCAACCACACGCCGTTCCTGCTCGACGTGCTCGGCAAGCGCAGCGTGCGCGCGGCCGTGTTCCTGAACCCGGCGCGGCTCGTGCGGCCCGAGGCGTTCGAGGCCGAGCCCGGGGACGGCGGCGACGCGGTGGTGGACGCGCGCCGCGGCGAGTTGGCGGTGCAGACGCGCAAGCTCGTCAACGCCGTGTACGAGGCGGGACACACGGTCGGGCTGCTGGTCCCGACGCCCGGCCAGCCGTCGCTCGCGGCGCTCAGCTACCTGTTCCGCGTCCACTCGATGCTCCCGCGGTACCGCGCGTTGCCGGACTCGGACCGGCGCACGCTCGGCGAGGTCATGGACGCGGCGCGCGCGGGGGCCGATGCGCCGCCCAAGGAAGCGGCGGGTGCGGGCCCGGGTCCGCTGTACCTCGGCGCGTCGCCGCTGCTCGCGGCCAACACGACGGGCAGCGAGGCGTGGACGCGTCTGGTCCTCGCTCTCCGCGCGTCGGTCGTGGTCCCATCCATTCTCCTCGGCGATGCGGACACGGTTGCGAACGAGAAGGACGCCGAGAACCGCCGGGTCGCGACGCGCCGGTTCATCCGCGGGCACACGGGGATCCACAACGGCGTGCCCGGGTGGATCATCGGCGTCGACGCGGTGAATGCGGACTCGATCGCGCTCGTCGAGACGGCCATCGAGGCGATGGACCCGAAGGCCGCGAGGCTCGTCAACGCGTCGGCGTGTCTCGGGCGGTTGCTGAACGTCGCGCTCAACGAGTCCCTGTTCGACCAGGAGGGGCAGCGCGAGCTCGACTGGTTCAACCCGCGGCGGGTGCCCGCGCGCGTCTATATGACGCCGCTGTGGAACGTGTCGCTCACGGCGCCCGCGGTCATGCGGGATGTCGGCGCGGGTGATGGGTGAGGTGTACGATATATCCCAGTTTTGTTGCGAGCGACTTGCTTGGATCGGCGAGATTCGCGCACCTCAGCGTCGAGTACGGAAGGACCACCTGGAGGACCGCCGTGCGTTGCGGCACTCGCGCCGCAATCAAGAGGCGCAGCGAGAGCTGGTACAAGAGCGACGGCGGCGGGTAAGTCTGAGCCCTCGCTCTCTGGCACGGTCCTCCTCTCATACATGTATGGCGCTCGCGGCAGCGGTGATGAAGCGAGATGCACGCGAAAACTGACCCTCACCCCCACTTTCACAGCCCCCGACCTCACGATGCGCGACTCTCTCTGCGGCGACTCTCCCCGCGCCCAAGTCAAGTTCTTCCTGCTGTTCGCGGCGCTGATGCAGGTGATCGTGGCCGCGGTGATCGGGTTCACGGCGACGACCAAGGTCGACGACGAGTCCAAGAAAAAGTCCGGCCAGCTTCTCGCACTCGTGTTCGCCGGTCTCGCGGCCTCGTTCCTGTACGGGTTCCTCTGCGTGGTCAAGAGCTGGTACCGCGGGTACTGGGTGTTCATCGCGCTGTACGCGGGCACGCTCGCGGGCGCCGTGTACGTGGCGCTCGACGCGCGCACGGTGCCGACCATCTGCGGCGCGATCATCGCGGCGGCCTGGATGGTCAAGCTCGTTACGTTCGGGCGGGATATGGAGCGGATCGATAAGGAGTACGACGCGGCACGAGGGCAGGCTGCCGAGGCGTAGACGCGAGGGTGGTTGACGTGTGCTTGAGAATTCACGCTGTTTGCATCAAGACATTGGGCTGGCTGCAGTGTGAGAAGAGGAGAGAGGGTGGGAGGAACGCGTCCGGGGGTTAGCTCCACTCCGGGCGCGCGCCGCGGAGCTCAGCGTGGCGCTCGCTGTGGCGCCGCTGGTGAAAATCTCAAACGCTTCATCCTCTCGCATCACCTCGCCGAGACCGCAGATCCCGCCGTCCCCAGCTTCCCACCCTCTCCCACACGCACCGTGTCGCGGCGCTTGCCGCATCGTTGTTCTGGTGCGCTCCCACCCTGCGCCACGGCCTCGGTTCCCGCGCGCCGCGTCGCGCGCCCCCTCCTTCTCGCCGCTGACTTGGCTCCAGATGGCGAACCAGCGGCCGGCCTCGCCCTCGCCGCGCGCGACCGCGCCGCCGATTGCTGCTCGAGGACAAGGGACTGCGCGCGATTCACACCGGGCGGCGCCCGTCATCATCAGCGGCGCTCGCGTGCGCCTGGACAGCGGGCGGCCGACGCGCACTCGGTTCCCACCCATCATCGCATCGGGGCGGGGCGGGCAGGGGCGCGCGCGTCAGAGGCGTGGGTGCGTGCCGCGCCGCCGCCGTGCCGCTGCTCCGTGATGACCCATTTGGAGCTTGCCCCCTTGATTGCCTGCCCGCTGCCTGCTTGCTTGCCGTTCCGGCCGCCCGCCCCGCCTGCCCGCGCGCCCGTTGCAGGTGCAGCTGACGCGACTCGCCCCGCCCGCCCTTCGCTCCACAAACTCGCGCCGCCGCTGACCGAACCGCTCTCGCTCTCCTCCAGGACGCTCGTCTCGCAGCATCATCTATCCTCTCGCAGCGCGCGGTTCTCGGATCCTCCTCGCCTAGCGCCCGCATCTCTTACCCTCCTGTCGACGACGACGAGCGGCTGTGGCGCGTCGCCAACCTGTATCGTTACCCCCGCCCATCGTCTACCCGCGCATCTCCTTCTCGTACGGATCTCGCGATACACGCCTGGCTGCGACGGCGACGGCGGCTGACAGTCGTCTACGCGCGCGGGTAGATCCTTTCGCGCCATCGCCGCGCTCGCCCGCCCTCCATCACCACCTCCACCGCGGACCCGAGGTGCGTCTCGCTCGCCTTGCGCCGTCCACGGCACGCTCAGGCCGGCCTGGGAGGCGTTCATTCGCATCGCAGGCCCGCCCAACGCGTACCGCTCGCCACGCGTCCGTGCAGATTGAGCTAACGAACGCATGCCCGCCGCCTTTCCTCCACTCCACTCCTCGCCCTGCGCCTCTGCCGCGCACCGGCACGTTCTGCGCGCTCGCACCCTCCCCGTCGTGCGTGACCGTGCTGTGCTGTTCCACTTGCACGCTCCGCGCCCCTGCCGTTGCTCTGCTCGCTCGCGACGCGTTTCGGTTGCGCCACCTCGCCGCGCCGCCGCCGCCCGCCTGACACGCGCCGGTCGCGCTGACTCCAACTCCATCTCCATCCCCACCACACGCGCGCTCACACAACAACCACACAGCCATGGATCTCTATCACCACCACCACCACTACAACAACAACTACGCGCACCCGCTGCCGCTGCCGCCGCCGCCGCCGTCGCAGGACGACGACTCGCCCACACCCTCGCCGTCTCCGCCGCGCCCGCTCCTCCCGCCGCCCGTCGTCAACGGCAGCAAGCCCGCGCCCGTCCGCCTCCGTCTCCAGTCCACGCCCGTCACCTCGTCCTCCTCCTCGTCGTCGCCACCAACATCGCGCGGCGGCAACGGCGGAAGCGGTGTGCTCGCCTCGTCGTCGCTCGGCGAGCCCATCTCCACCTCGGCGCCGGCGGCACCCGCTCCGCCAGCGGTCCGCGAGCGCGCCAACTCCGCGCCGTCGGGCCCCTCCTCCTCGGCGTCGGTGGCGCGACGGAGCAAGGGCAACAAGGCCGCCGACCCCGTCGCTGAAGATGCCGCCGACCAGGACACCGACGCGCCCGCCGCCGTCGTGACCGTGCTCCCGTCGTACGAGGACATGATCGAGGCGGCGATCCTGGCGCTCGGCGAGAACGACCCGCACTCGCAGGGCCAGAAGCCCGCCGAGATCTTCTGGTACCTGCAGCGCAAGTACGCCGCGGTCCTGTCGCCGCAGTTCCGCGGGTCCGCGACCCAGGCGCTCAAAAAGGGCCTGCGCCGCGGCCGGTTCCTGCGCACCGACCGCCGGTACCGCGTCAACCCCGACTACGCCGGGCCGTGTGCCCGTGGGCGGTTTAAGCGGCTCGTCGATAACCGTGGGACGCTGCTCGCTGGTGCTGGCGCCGCGGCGGGGGCGGGCGAAGGTGAGGCTCTCGCTGTCGTCGCTGCTGCGGCTGCGGTTGCTGACCCGCCCCTCCCCGACACGGTGCACACGGCCGAGGCCGTCGCCCGCGCCCGCCAGCAGTCGAACCCGCACCCGCCAGCCAAGTCCCGCCGCCGCCCCGGTCGGCCCAAGAACCCGCCGGGCGCGTCCGCCGTCGAGGCCCTCGCCGCGTCGACCGCTCCGACCGCCGTGCAGCTCCAGCAGTCGGTCGGCGCCGCCGACGCGGACCTGTTCTCGGACGAGGCCCACGACGGTACGCTTTGATCCTCTGGTGACTTGTCCGCCAGTGTCTCACTTTTGGGGGAATGTAGACGAGGACGCCAACTCGCAGTACTGGACGCACGGCCCGCCGCCGCTGCCCGACTCGCTGCGGCCAAAGTCGCACGACAGCTTCCCGGGCTCGTGGGCCAGCGACCCGATCCCCGCGTCTCCGCCGCACCCGCTCGAGCCGCGCGCATACCCGTCGGCGGCGGCAACGTCGGGATCCGGCACCGTGCGCGGGCTCAAGAGCTACGGCGCGCGCGTCCGCGAGCTCGACACGTTCCACATGCCGCACCCGCACCCGCACCACCACGGCGACGAGTACTGGCACCACCACCACGGCGACGAGTTCCCGCACCCGCCGCTGCGCGCCCACCACGAACTCCACCACCACGCGCACCTCGAGCAGTACCGCCAGCAGCACCTCGACGCGCAACAGCAGGCGCAGCACCACCTGCCGTCCGCCCCGCCGTCGCAGTACGCGTCGCCGCTCCCTGCGCCGCCCATCTCGTCGACGGCGTCCTCAGCGTGGTCGTCGCGCCCGTCGTCCGCCGGGTCCGCGTTCCCGCCGGCCCCGTCGACCGCGCACTCGTCGCCGTGGATGGCGTCGAGCGGCGTGGTCCTCCCGCTGCCGCCCATCCACCACCAACACCACCACGCCGGCAACGGCGGGGCGGGGGCGGATGTGACGGGCCCCATCACGCTGCCGACGCCCGCGTTCAGCCCGCGGTCGCCGCTGCGGCCCGGCACCGCGCCCGCGAGCGGCGATTCGGCGGGATCGCGCACCTGGAAGCTCCCGCCGCCCGCGGACCTGTTCCGCCACCACCACCACGCGGGGCGGGGGATCGGCCTCGTCCGCGCGCAGTCGTCGCCGCCGCCCACGACCACCACCAAGGGTGCGGGCGACGAGGACGCGTCGGACCCGGGCACGCTGACGACGGTGACGACCACCACCACGACGACCACGACGACCAAGACCACGGTGCTCCTGGGCCGCTCGACCACGGGGTACCCGGCGACCACCACCGTCGTGACGGCGCCCGGCGGCGGCACGCTACTGAGTTCCGGGATCGAGGCCGTCGCGTCGTCCTCGCCCGTTTTGGGCGGTAGTAGCGCGCGGTACCACCCGTACGCGGCCGTCGTGTCGGGCGACCCCGCCACCTCACCCGCCTCCTCGTCGGTGTCGGGATCCCGCCGCCGCGTCGGGCGCACCGCGGTCCGCGCGACCGCGCTCGCGTCGCTGCTCTCGTCGGCGCCCGTCTCGCCCGTCTCGCCGGCCTCGGCGCCCGGATCGCCCACGACGGCGCGGCCCGCGCACCCGCCCGCGTGGCCAGGGCAGGGTGAGCAGGCGGCGGTCGGGCTCGGGCTCACGCCTATCTCGAACCTCGAGGCCGCGGCCGTCATGACGCTGCTCAAGCTCGGCGGCATGGCGTAGACGGCGGCCGTCGGATCGTCGCGTTTTTGCTTTCTTTCTTTCTTTCATGTGTGCTCGTATCATCTCATCCCATTCCATTCCCTCCCTCGCCAGGCCCGAACAGCATCGCTTATCCCTTCCTCTTGTCGATATTATACCTCGATCCGTCCCCGCTTGTACATTTTTCAATTATCACAGTTTGGCCTGCATCTCCATCTCCGTCCCTTGCATCTGCTGCTCCCTCCGCACCTCCTCCGCGACCGCGGCCACGAGCCCCTCGATCGCCGCCGTATCATTATACGTGTGCAAACAGACCCGAATCCGCTCCTCGCCCGCGGCGACCGTCGGGCTGCGGATCGGCAGCGTGTAGAAGCCTCGCGCGAGCAATGCACGCGCGACCCGCACCACCGCCGCGTTCCCCGGCACCAGGATCCCCTGGATGTGCGCGCCGCCCGGCACCAGCGGGAGCCACGGCGCCGTGCGGGCGACGGCCGACGTGAACGTCGCGGCGCGCGCGGCGAGGGTTGAGGCGAGGTGGGAGTGGTGGGTTGACAGGTGCGTGTAAGCCGCGTCGATGGCGGCGAGCGCCGAGGGGGGCATCATGGTCGAGTAGACCAGCGGGCGCGCGTAGTTGAGCAGGAACTCGCGGGTCTCGGGCGCGCAGAAGACGACGGCTACGGTGGAAGCGGGTTAGGACGTGTCATCGATGTGAACAACACCAGGCAACGTACCGCCGTGACACCCAATCGCCTTCCCGAACGTGTGCACACGAATCGGCACCTGGTCCTCGATCCCGAGCGCCGACACGAGCCCGGCGCCGTCAGGCCCGAGCACACCCGACGAGTGCGCCTCGTCGACGACCAGGTGCACGTCCCGGTCGCCGAGCGCCGCGAGCATCGCCGCCATCTCGGCCAGCGGCGCCGTGCTGCCGTCCATTGAGTACACGGCCTCGACCGCGACAAAGATGGACCCTTGGACCCCCGCCGCGCGGATGCGGCCGATCGCGTCGCGCAGGCCGTTGACGTCGTTGTGCGGGAACGTGTGCACGGCGATCTCCCCGCCCTTCTTGGACTTCTTGGACGCGACGCGCCCGACGGCCAGCCGCACGCCGTCCCACACGCTCGCGTGGACGTGCGCGTCGAGCAGGACCGCGTCGCCCGGCGCAGGGAGGGTCGCCAGGATCAAGAGGTTCGCCGTGTACCCGGAGTTGCAGAGCAGCGCCGCGGGCGCGCCGTGGATCGCCGCCAGCTTCGTCTCGAGGTCCGCCGCCGCGCGCGAGTGCCCGCTCAGCAGCCGCGAGCCCGTGGATCCGTGGACGAGATCGGATTGGGAGGTGCGCAGGCGCGACTCGACGGCCGCGGCGACGGCGGGCGACCTCGCCAGGCCCAGGTAGTCGTTGGATGCAAAGTCGTGCGACGCGGGGATGCCCAGCGCTGACACGTCCGTCAGCGTGCGCGCCAGGCCGCGCTGGCGCCGCGAGAGCATCGCGGACGCGATGCGGCGGGTCAGCTGCGAGTCGGTGGCGTCGGGGTTCATTAGCTAATCGTGTGCAAGGGTGCAGGGTTGGGGAGAGAAGGAACGAGGTCGGCGCGTTGGGGACAAGGCTCGGCACGATCGGCAAGGCGCGAGACAAACCCGAAACGCCACGGCGTGACCGAAACGTGTTTTCGCGACGCGTCTCCCGCCTCCCGCGTCACCCGCCTCCCGCGTCGCCCGCCTGCGCGTACGTAAAATGAGAGAAAGCGGGGGCGAGAACCGTGCCGCGCCAACGCGAACGCGGACGGAGACGTGCGGTCTGCGCGAGCAATCGCGCGCCGCCAATGGCCGTGCCCGATGTACCCCGCTCCGCGGTGGAGGTCCTGTGACTGGTCGCGTCTCACGTCAGAACAAAAGTAATTTATGCTCGGCGAATCTCGACCTCAAACTCGCTCGCGAGCGGGACGCGTGTGCGTCTCCCACCGCAAGGCCCCCGGACCCAACGTCGTCGCCCTCCCCCCTTGCTCGCTCAAGACATGAGCACACTCCCCAGATTGAACATGGGCACGCTGCCGCTCCCGGTTCCTGCAATGTAATACCATGTCCAGCCCGAGCGCGACTTCCAGCAGAACCGACTGCGCCACCGATGGTCGTGGCGGCAGCGACCCCGCGCCGGGGCTCCCCGCAAGCTCGAGCGCGTCCAGGTCCGCGTCCGGATTACCGCCGGCGACGCCCGCACCGACTTCAGGCATGGTGCCGAACTCGGCCCCGATGACGCGCCGCGACTTTGCCGCGCGCGGGACCCTGCCGCTGAACGCCGCTGCCTCGATCGCGGCCGCCGCGGCGCGCAGGCCGAGCTACCGTGGGCAGACGGCGCGGCCGCCGCCTCGAGCCCCGGGCCTCCCGGAAACCCAGTCGGCGTCGACCGACTCGATCGCGACCACCTCGCCCGTCACCGTCACCGTGACCATGCTGCGGCAGTCGAGCGAGCTGCACGACTCGGACCAGGACCAGTTCCGCACCGCGTACCCGACCGTTTCCAGCCGCACCTCGAACAGCACCGGATCGTCGTCGAGCGGCGCGCGGCCGACCGTCTTCGACTCGCCGTCAAACCGGCGCCGCGGGATCGGCTCCGCCACCTCCTCGGCCAGCCGCCCTTCGCGCGCCCCGACGCTCAACCTCTCCACCACCCGGTCGCCGCCGCAGGGCACTCTGCCGCCGCTCGCCGCCAGCGTCCTCAGCGGACTGATCCCGGCCTCGGCCAACTCGTCGTACCACGAGCTCGACGAGCACCCGCACCGCCAGTACTCGGCCGCGTCGCCCACCACGCGCAGCACTAGGGCGAGCAGCGCGCTCCAGTCGGACACGTGGCATTCGGCTCGGAGCGCGCTCAGCGTCAGCGGATCGGGGTCGGGCGGATCGAGCCGGTTCCGCAACATCCTCGCCAACACGTCGCAGGCGCTCAGCTCGTCGTTTCAAAAACTCGCCGAGCTCGCCGAGGGCGTCGCCCAGGGCCGCGACAAGGATGCGGATCCCGAGGCCAGGACGCCGCTCGTCGACGAGGACGGGTCCGCGCGGGTCTCGGGGTCCGATCAGTCGATCAAGGTCGACACGGATGCGGACGTCGAGCGGTACCAGCGCGAGTGCTCGCTCGACCACGGCGGCGGCGACAACCTGGGCGGCTCGCGTCCGGCACCCCCTGCCGCCTCGCCCGCCCCTTCCGCCGCCGGACCTCGTTCGCCCATCATGATGGACCTCGTCGATCCCGAACAGCAGCCAGACGGCGAGTCGAGCGGCCCGAGTTCGGCTCACTCTACGCCGCCGTCCGCTCGCCACGAGGACGACGAGTTCAACCCGCTCGCCCACACCGTGCTCGGGTCCGCGGCGCGCGTGTTCGTCAGCAAGTCGACGCGGCTCGTCTCGTTCCGCACGTTGCGGTTCTCGAGCAAGGCCATCGAGACCAAGTTCCACGAGCACTACGTGCGGACTATGTCGGCGCCCATCATGGTCCTGACCGTGCGTATTTAGCCCTCAGTTCTTGATGCAGGACCAGGCTAACGCGACCTCGTACCCTCTTAGATTGGTCTGCTCCCGCTCATCTTCTCGCGCGCGGGCCTCTCCGTGTACACGTCCATCAAATACCAACAAGTTCTCGCCGACTGCCCGACCACGGTGCTCGGCGAGTGCGCCTTGTGCCAGACCGTCGTCTCGATCATGTACCTATGCATTGGCATCGTCACGTTCCTCCTCGTCTTCGTGTCGCTCACGCTCCGAGTCGAGGCGCCGGGCTCGCGCCGCGTCCTCTTCGTCATGATCGCGGTCCTCTGTTTCCTCGTCGAGCTGCTCGCCGTGACGTGCCCCGGCTACTGCCACGCGCGCGACGGCTCGCCGCTGTTCCGCAACCACAACGACTTCACCGAGGAGTGTCCCGGCTCGGCCGCCGCGGGCAGCATCGATGCGTTGCTGCACTTTTGGGCCACCGAGATCAGCGTGTCGTGCTACGCGCTCGTCGCCGCGTCCACGCTGCCGTTCCGCACCGCGCTCATCGCAGCGATCCTCGTCGTCGTTTCGGTCACCGTGTTCGGGTCGCACATCGACAGCAGCGCGGGGTCGTGGATCTGGCTCATCATCTTCAACCTCGCCGACGACGCCGTCAAGTCCCTCGTCGGCCTGTACCAGCGCGAGCTGCTCGTCCGTGCAACCTTCTACCACAACGTCCGCCAGGCCGCCGCCACCCACGCGCAGCTCCGCGCCGCCGCGACGCATGCCGTCCTGCCGTACACCAACACGCACGGCAACGGCCACACCCACGCGCACAGCGGTGCGGGTCCAGCCGGTAGCGGCGGTCCGCGGTCGCCGCCAACCTCGCCGACCGGGATCAAGTCACCAACCTCGATCGGCCAGATCTCGGTCACCAGCGCCTCGTCGGGTCCCGGCAAACCGAAGCGGCTCGACTCCGGCTCGCCGTCGGGTCTCGTATCGCCGCGCTCGTCCAAGCCTACGGTCATGGTCAACATGCCGCTGAACTACCACCAACAAGAGCCGTCGGCGTGGACCATGGCGCCCGAAATGGCCAGCACGGCCGTCGGGGCAATCCAGGTTCGTACTCTCCCCTCGCTCAGCTCTCATCGTACTCACACGCAGATTTGAGGTGTAGGCGGCCCGCCGTGTTTCGACCGCGACCGAAACAAGCAGCAACACGGCCATCATGACGTTCGGCGCGCGCTCCGAGATGGCCGTGGGCGGCGCTCGGCGGCTGTCGTACGCGGCCGCCGCTGGGCCACGGCGCGAAAGCGTGATGAGCGCGGCGACCACCGTGACGGCCGGGTCGCTCCTGCCCGGGTTCGCCAAGATCCACATCTCGAGCCTGCCGAGCGAGTACGAGGCGCTCTCGACGGGCTCGGCGTTCCGCCCCGTCCCGCTCGGCGTTGGGAGCGGCGGGAGCAGCGGGAGCCCGCTTGGCAGCAAGCTCGGAGGGTCCGGCGGCGCCATCCACGTCTCGCAGCTCGACTTCAGCAACCTCCTCACGCTCCCGCGCGCCATGCACGCGTCGCTCATGTCGATCCGCCAGTCGGCCGCGCACAGCGTCGATCCGGACGGGGTCGGTCACGACCAGGACGGCGACTACGAGGACCGCAGCAAAACCAACCGCATGTCGTCGCCGGAGCTCATGGAGCCGGCTGCGCCGGTGGTTCCACTCGGTGCCGCCGCTGCGACGATGCGGCAGTCCGTGCCCACCCTCGTTTCGTCGCCCGCCGCGCCCGAGTCGGCGGCGCGCAGGACCGCCAACCGCTCGCTGCCGACGACCCCGCTCGGCACCATGGGCGGGTCGCCGTGGTCGGCCCCGCTGTACCTCAACGCGCCGCAGGTCGTGGTCGTGGCCACGACGCTCGACCAAGCGCACGCCGGGCGTGACGCGCTCGACGACCAGTCGGACAGCGACGAGTTCCACGACGGCCGCGACCTCGACATCCCGCACGGCGCGCTGTCGCTGCAGTCGACGGTCGCGTCCAATAGGTCCACGGTCTCGTCCAACGGCTCCACGACGTCGAGCACGTCGTCCATGGACTCGAGCTCGACGGCAAGCGACCCGAGCAACCACGGGGACAACAACAGCTCGGGCGCGCTCGGCACCAGCGTCCCCGCGCTCAAGCACCAGCTGCGCGCCGTGTCCGACTCGGCCGTCCTGCCGCACCAGCACCCGAGCCCGCACCGTCCGCTGCACGACGCGTGGGGGAGACACCCGCGGGAACGCGACCGACCGAGCCGCGCGTTCAGCAACGTGCGCGACTCGGTCGTCATCACGTCGTCGATGCTGCCCGCGCTCGAGCCCATGGGCCTCGACGCCGCGCTGCACCGCACCGAGGAGAACTACACCAACAGCGTGTCGACGAGCTCGATCCTCGCGCCGCGCGGCAGCGTCGCGAGCGGGGCCGACGCCGCGGCGCGGCGGAGGCAGAGGCGCATGTCGCGCAGCACCACGGCGTCGGCGTCGAAGCGCAGCAGCGGCTCGTCGTGGTACCGCCGGCTGCGGCGCGTCGTGCACCGGCTGCGCGGCGAGTTCTTTTACAAGTTCCCCGACCGCGACGAGGAGCAGCGGTACCTCGCGTACTCGTACGTCAAGCTCAAAATGCGCATGCAAATCACGGCCGTGACGGGGTTCATGATGCAACTCCTGGTTGCCGTCATGATGAAGCTGTCGCAGGCTGGGCGGCAGGCCGTCAACGACGCCGTGGACAATACGGATGACCCCGTCGGCAACGGCATGTTCGGCGACTGGCTGGCCAGGGTCAAGCCGTTTGTCCTCGAGTGGTGGTTCCCGTACGCGCTACACCTCGCCTTCTACACGATCCAGCTGGTCGTCGCGCGGTCCCGGTCCGCGCTGTTCGTCGGCGCGAGCCTCGAGCGCTACGCGGTCGCGCACGCCGTCATCTTCATCGCGTGCGTGGTCGCGCTCGACGCACAGATCCGCATGCTCACGCACAACTTTGTCCTGATCCAGTCGGCGTGCCACCAGGTTCTCGCCGCCGTGTTCGGAATCACGACGTTACGGCTGCGCCCGCGCGCTCACGGGGTTGTCCTCGTGGCCTTTGTCCTGGTCGCCCAGATCGAGTTTGCGCTGCTCCTCGTCAACGGCGCGGCCATCGAGACGCTGGCTAAGACCGTGATCGTCACGTCCACGACGCTCGTTAGTCTCGTCCTATCCGTCTACTTCGAGTCAGCGAACCGGCGGTACTTCCAGGTCAAGTCGCACGTTGAGCAGAGCGCGTCGCGGAGCCGCGCGAACCTGCCGCATCTTCCTCCCCCCCTCCGATGAATACCAATAAATAACATCCGGATGTGTGAACGTGAATGCATGGCGCTGATCTACGCTTGAGATCTTGAAGAATGCGAGAGCTGGAGCAAATCCCCCGCAGTCGGGTCGCTCCTCCGCTTGAACCCTCGCCGTCTCGACTGTGCGCTCTCCCGTCTACGTGAACGCGGGCGGGATCGATCGGGTACGACCAGGTTCAGTGCACGGGTGCCTCACAGTCTTTGTTCTCGCGGCTTGCGAGAAACGCCGGCCGTGGTGGCGGAGCCGAGTCAGAGTGGCGCGAGACGCGAGACGCGTTGCGCCACCGCGTGCCCGGCCTGTGACCGGCGCGAGACATTTTCCTCCCTCCCAGGCGCCTAGTCAAGTTTCCGAGAAAAGGTTTCGTGTGATACAAACAAGATGGAATCCAAATGAACATGCAAGCATCATCATCACACCCATGCAACACCACCGAGGCGCTTACCGCGCGCCGAACCCGCCCGCCGAGACCCCGCCCATCGCCACATCGCCGCCGCCGCCACCTCCGCCCTGCTCGGCATCGATCTGGGCCCACAGCCGCGTGAGGGCGTCGTCGCGGCGCGGCAGGTCGTGGCTGAGCACCGTGAAGGCCTCGAACGCGCTGATCGCGCGCTTGACGCGGTCGTACAGCGAGACGCGCGACGCGAGCAGCCCCTCGAGCGCGGCCTGCGTGCGCTCCAGCGGGTTGCCCGCCGGGATCGCCACGCCCGCCGTCTGCATCCCGCCCACACACGAGCGGACGAGGACCGACAGACGGTGCAGGTGCGGGCACTCCTCGACGCGGTGTTCCGTGTCGCGCTTGTTCTCGATCGCCGCGCAGAACCGGCACGCGCCTGGCCGCGCGGCGACGGACACGGCGCCGAGCCGGTCCACGAGGCCCGCGCATGTCACGGTCGGGTCGACGAGGAGCGCGGGTAGGAGGGCCGCGGACTCGCGCGGGATGCACTGCGCGACCGACAGCGTGCGCGCAAACTCGGCCTTGAACAGTGTGCCGGACTGCAGCGCCTCGACGGGCCCAAGCCGCGACAGGTGCGACAGGAACGTGCGCAGCACCGCCGGCACGGGTTTCCCCGCGAGCTGCTCGGCGCTCGCCTCGCGCCACTCGCACGTCCACCGGTGCAGGTGCTCGGGCTGCGCGTCGCCGAACAGGACCGCGAGAAAGGCAGCGCCCGCCTGCGAGTCGGGCATGGCCCCCGAGAAGCCAACGGCCGCGAGCCGGTCGCGCACGTCCGCGTCCAGGTCCTCGGCGACGACTGAGAGCGCGACGGCGAGCGGCAGCGGGGCCGCGTACTCGCGCAGCATGTCGAGGAACTCGACCGGGTCGCGGGTCCAGTACCGGTCGCGCTCGCCCACGCCCGACACCTTGGTCGTGCTGTACCGCGGGCCGCCGCGCTGCAGCCGCGTCACGAGGTCGCGGTCGGCGCCGTCCAGGTCGAGCGTCACCGCGGGCCGCGCCGTGACGTCGAGCGGGTGCGCCGGGCCCGCCGCGGGCCCGGCGAGCGGGTACGACGGCTTCGATGACGCCATGTACGGGCCCGCGTTGGGCGCCATCGGGTACAGCGCGCTCTGCGACGTCGAGGCCGCGGAGATGGTGGGCGACGGGAACGAGGAGCCGGTCGCCGAGGCGGGCGCGGTGGGTGCCGGTGACGCCGGGAGACCGGCGCGCGAGGGGGCGGGGACGGGGATGGGGGCGGGCGTGGGGGCGGGAGCAGCAGCAGCGCCGGCCTGCACGTTGTTCTTGAGCGCGGCCTGCTGGGCCTCGTAGGCGGAGGCGACCCCCGGGTTGAGGGCGGCGAGGCGCTGCGCGTCTCGGCTGAAGGCGTCGAGCTGCTCCATGATCCAGCGGACGTGGCCAAACTCGGCCTGGAGGTGCTGCATCTGCTGCATCTGCTGCATCTGCTGCTGGAACTGGGGCTGCATCTGGGCGCCGGGACTCTGCTGCTGCATGAAGCCGTTGGCCTGCATGCACTGATACTCGAGCATGGCGTAGTGCTCGGCGTAGTAGGACCGCAGCAGCTCGGCGGCCGACCGGATCTCCGCCACCTGCAGGCTCGACGTGATGTTGCCTGCGGGCAGGAACTCGGCGGCCATGCGGTCGAGCTCCAGCAGCGTGTGCTTGGGCTGCGGCGGCATCGGCATCCCGCCCATGTGCATCGCGGGCGGCGCCATGCCGGGCATGCCGGGCATCCCGCCCATGGGCATTCCCATCGCGGGGGCCATGCCCATGGGCATCCCGCCACCGCCCATGCCCATCGGCTGCAGCTGCATCTGGCCGGGCTGCTGCTGCTGGTAGTACTGCTGTTGCTGCTGCTGGTGGTTCTGCGGGTGCGCGGGGTAGCCCTGCTGCTGCTGCTGCGGTGGCGCGCCCGGGTGGCCGCCGTACTGGCCGCCGTAGTGCTGGTGGTTCATGTTAGAGCGCGTTGCACCAAGTTGGGTCAGATTTGCGGGGTTGCTCGTTGCGTGGGGAGGGGCAGCATCGCGGGAGCCTGCCGCGGGGGTGAAACCTCATGCGACCGCGACCACGCCCGACCGATCGACCGGCCGACGTGATCCTGTGATTCCCATTAGTTTCTTTATCACCGCGTTCGCGTCGACGCGTGTCGCGACTCTCTACCTCTCAACGCGCTCGCGGATAATCATTGATTGTACTTCTACAGCCGGGAGGCAGTTGGTCATGTGTTGCCCGGAGTTTCAAGCAGCGCGTCGCGCCGTTGCGACACCGACTCTCGCAACTACCCGTTCGCGGCCGCGCGTGGCTTCAGTTCAGAACAGCGCGTGCGAACGAATGAGCTTGCGAACATCTTACGCGTTTATTACATCGAAGACCGCGATCTGGACCGCGGTGCTGGGCAGCGTCAACAGGGTGACCGTGAGTGCGGCCTCACGCGTTGCGCCACTCGCCGTCCGATCCTTGACGCAAATGCCCGACCTCCTCCTCCTCCTCTTTTCACGGGTTTGAATAGAGATGAGAAGTGCGCGTGCCTATGCATGTTTGCAACACAGCTCAACTGAGTTGGAGCGTCGTGGCGGGGCACATCGCTGCCGCTCAAGCCGCCGCTGCTGCTTGTCGATTAGAGACCGCAGTGCTCATGTCGCGGATGAGCTTGAGCGCTATCTATGAGTGCAATGTGGCGCGATAAACCAAGATCGATCCACGTAGGAGCGTAACTCTTGCGCAGAGCGCGTTTACGTGTGAGGGAAGAATGCCGATCTTGCGAAGCAAGAACCGCCGTCTCGACATCAAGCTGATGCGCTGGGAACTGACAGGGATCCGCACTTACCAACAGTAGAGTTCGCGCATGACAGCGCCGTTGGTCGCTGGTCCGCAGTTGCCAGCATGACGGCCACTTGAACATATAGCCGAGACGGAGACGGGGACCGAGCCCTCCTAGAACTTGAGAAACGTGTCCCGAACCTCGTTCTCGTTTTGCTGAATCCAGGGTCTTTCCAACACGAGCAATTTCTTCTCAAGTCGGTTCACAAGTTGACACAATGGGTACCTTCGCTGCGGATCATCATCATCATTACCGTGAGGGCATAAAACGCGAGATACTGCCTCTTGACTCAAACTTGCCGCGACCACCTTTCGATCCTCGCTCGCCGAAGCCGCCCAAGGTTGATGAACCGCGCGCGGCGTGACTGATCGCTGCCTCGATTCTGGGCCAGCAAACTTGATGGCCGCTTGCGTCGCCGACAAGCAACCTTGAGCTGCCACACCGTGCGCGCCTTGGGCTCGGTACCGACCAAAGTCTTGGCCAAGCAACAGCAATCGCGCGGATTTGTTGTCGAACCAACATCAGTTGCGTCGTTCGCGGCTCCTAAACCAAGACTGAGGCTCATGTGGTGCCGCAGGGTATGATCAACGAGACGGACTGACCCACGGCGTCCGCCGTTCGCGGCGCTCAAGTCTGAGGCGACTCTTCCGGACCCACTCCTTGGGCTTCCGTAGTACTTCAATAGCGCGACGAAGCACTATCTCGCGGGCTGGTCCAAAGCCAGCGCTAGTGTCCCATCAAATGCGTCTCAAGGATGGAACCGCTCGCTCGTCGTAGTAGACGGAGCGCCAAAGCGGCAAACCACACGCCGAAGTAGTGCGCAGAGCTCTCAAGTTGAGCACGATGGCAGGGTACCGAGAATGTCGTGAGGCAACCTGGACGACCAAACGAGAAGGGGAAACCGAAGACGCGAGCCGCCAACCGCGTCGCTTAATCACGTGTACAACGCATGACCGATGCGAGACATTTTCCCGGCGCGAGACAAGTTGGATTTCCGAGCGCAAACAAGCTATATCAACCAAAAGATCACCCCAAGCAACACCAAAATCCCCCATCAGCGCGACCACGCGCCGAACCCGCCAGCCGTCATCACCGCGGGAGTCGCCGTGATGCTGCTGCCGCCCTGCTCGTTGTCGACAAGGGCCCACAGCCGGCCGAGCGCCTCGTCGCGACAAGCGGTGTCGTGGTTGAGCACGGTGAACGCCTCGAACACGCGGATCGCGCGCTTGACGCCGTCGTAGAGCGAGATGCGGGAACCGAGGAGCTCCATGAGCGCGAGCTGGGTCCGCGCAAGCGGCGGCGTACCGGGCGGCGTGCGAGCGACGCCCGCAATCTGCAAACCAGCCGCACACCACTTGGCGAGTCCCGGTAGCCGCTGGTGCAGGTGCTGGCACTCCTCGATGCGGTGGTCCGCGTCGCGCGCGTTCCCAATCGCCGCGCAGAACCGGCACGCGCCCGGCCGCGCAGCGACCGATGCGGCGTCGAGCAGGTCGGGGAGGTTCGCGCACGTCACGGTCGAGTCGACGAGGAGCGCGGGAAGTAGCGTGGCCGACTTGCGCGGGATGCACTGCGCGACCGACAGGGTGCGCGCAAACTCGGCCTTGAACAGCGTACCCGACTGCAGCGCCTCGACGGGCCCGAGCCGCGACAGGTGCGACAGGAACGTGCGCAGGACCGCCGGCACGGGTTTCCCCGCGAGCTGCTCGGCGCTCGCCTCGCGTCACTCGCACGTCCACCGGTGCAGGTGTTTGGGCTGCGCGTCGCCAAACAGGACCGCGAGGAACGCGGCGCCCGCCTGCGAGTCGGGCATGGCCCCCGAGAAGCCAACGGCCGCGAGCCGGTCGCGCACGTCCGCGTCCAGGTCCTCGGCGACGACTGAGAGCGCGACGGCGAGCGGCAGCGGGGCCGCGTACTCGCGCAGCATGTCGAGGAACTCGACCGGGTCGCGGGTCCAGTACCGGTCGCGCTCGCCAACGCCCGACACCTTGGTCGTGCTGTACCGCGGGCCGCCGCGCTGCAGCCGGGCGACGTGGTCGCGATCGGCCGCGCTCAGCTCCATGACGGCGGGCGCGGCGAGCGGGTACGACGGGACCGGCGCCGAGGAATTGTACCGGCCAGCGTTAGGCGCCGATAGCGGGGGTGCAGCGGCAGCGGACGGCATGTGCGCGATCGAGTGTGGGATCGCACCCGCATGCGGCGCCGAGTGAGCGCCGTTGGTATAAGCAACGGCCTTGACCGAGGACTTCTCCGCTGCATACGCGGCGGCGATGTTGGCGTCAAGCTCGTGCAACTTCTGCCCTTCAGGGATGAACTTGTCAAGCATGTCCTTGACCATGCGGGCGATGTCCAGATCCCTCTGGATCAGTTGGAGCTCCTGCTCGAGATGGTGGGCCAAGGGACCCTGCTGCCGCTGCAGGTCCGCGACCATGCACTGGTACTCGAGAAAGGAGAGGTGCTCCGCGAACTCGGGCTGCAGCATCTCGGCGGCCAAGCGCATCTCGGCAACCTGCTTGCTCGAGTTGAAGTGGCCGGAGATCAGGAGCTCCTGAGCCATTTGAGCGAGATCGTTGAATGAGCGCCTAGGCTGCGGGGGCGGCAATGGGAGCTGCTGCTGTTGGGGCATGTGCGGCGGCGGCGGCGCGCCATGGCCGAAGTGGCCGCCGTGGTGTTGTTGATGCATGGTGGAGCGCGGTGCGCAAAGTTGGAGGGTCTAGAGATGCGTTGCTTCGTCGTGGACGGGTGGTGGTCGCGGCGACGCCGTGAGACGGCCTCTCGTGATGGCGGCGGCGCCTCTGGGCGTGAGTCACCGTCCGGCCGCCTAGCGCGTCGACGCGACCTCACAAGCCAGCGTCCTCACCCATGAAATGTCCATGTATTCCTTCGCTAGCCCCACCCACTGCCGAGCCCACCACCGAGCCCACCCGCGGGCGTCGCCGACGCAGCGCGGTCGCTGCGGATCAAGGCCAGGCGCGCGCGGGCGCGCAGGACCGCGTCGTGGACGTGGTGCGCGAGCCCCGCGTCCTGCACCTCGCTGAAGTCGCGCGCCATGCCACCGACGGGCGCGTGCGAGTGGGTCGCCGAGGGTGCCTGCCACGCGACGTGTAGGTCGAGGGCCACGGTGCCCGCGAGCGCCGTGGGCCACGGACTCGCGCCAATGGGCGGCCCCGGCGGAGCGAGGGCGCGGCGCGGCGCGGGAAGCGTCGGCGTGCCGAAGACGTGCTCGAGGAGCTGGGCGTTGGGCGGGATCTGAGGTCGGTGCAGCGCGATCCGCAGCGAGTGCGCGCCCGCGGTCGTGGAGAGAGGGATCGAGTGTGTGCCGAGCAGCTGGCGCGTCAAGCCGTCGGCCTCCTCCACGAATGCGTCGATGTGAAGGCGTGGTGGCGGTCCAGCTAGTGTAGAGTGAATCGGTTAGTGCAGCTTGAGCGACACGGTGCGTGTCCGCGTACCATGAGGCTTCTCGAGGAACGCAAACTCGAGCGGGGCGGACAGCGGCAGGTCGGCTGTAGTCGGCGGCGCTCCGGTCAGCCAGGAAACAAGCGAGCCGAGGAAGCTGCCGCCGTGGTCGTGAAGAGCGATACGCGCCGACGTGCCCGCGAGCGATGGAACGTCGGTCGATACGGAGGTATCAACGGACCATCCGTCCGAGAGCTCGACGTGCCACGACAGGAAGAGGTAGACGGGCCCTGCGCCCAACGACCGTGTCGCGAGCGGCAGAAGGTAGGACCGTGGACTCGCGAGAACGAGACGGGCCAGATTGCCCGTGATGGAGACGCGACGCGAGTAGCGCAGCTCGGGCGCTGACGCGAACGATTTGGGCACACTTTGTCGAAGAAACGACGTCTTGCTACATTGAGTCAGCGAGTGAGCGATGGTTCACAGCACGAACGCGTCCTCGACGTACAGGCGAGCGAGCGAGACCTTGAGCGCGTCGACGTCGGCCTGCTGCGGCAGCCGCTGGGTGACGAGTTCGATCGAGTACTGGAAGCCGAGCTTGCGCACCGAGTCGTACACGCGGTGCGAGACGCCGATCCCCGGCGAGGTCACGAGCGATCCCGCGGGCGTGAGACGAAGCGTGGCGAGCAGGAGCGAGTTGGACTCGGGGTCGGCGGCGGCGCTGGTCGTCGCATCGAGGTGGAGCAGGATGCGCATCGCCATGGTGCCCGCGCGCTGCATCCGCCGATGGGCAGCGGACGAAAGACCGGCAGCAAGAGCTGAGTGCGATTGCGTCCACACGGTCGGCAGCACATCGCGCGCAGCGTGGAGAGGCCGCTCGGTGGCGGCGACATGGTCGTGCTCAGAGACGTGGGCTGGTAGCGGACTAGTCGCTTTGAAGGCGAGTGGTTGAGCTTCTCGAAGACGGTCCACGATAGAGCATTGGCGTACATTTCTTCTTGCCAGCCAAAGATCATGTCAATGATGTCGGTGCCGTCGCCGGCGGACAGGCCAGGCAGCGTCAGCGCGGACGGCGCGACGGGCAGCCCGCGGACCGACACGGCGTCGTCGGCCACATCTAGCGGCGCAAGAGCGTGAGTCAACTGGACTCTTCTCAGCTAGGATCCGCACGGACCGGGTCCAGCCTGGTTCGCGGTCAAGCGCTGGACGCGCAGACGGAACTCGAGCGCGTCACCGTCGACCGCGGGCAGCGCGGAGCCAGTGCGCGACACGTTCCCGCGCAGAATGTGCACCGATTCACTCGCCTTCATTGCAGCTATTCAGGTAGCCCGGGACGAGTGCCTCGTCGTCGAGGCGGACGAGAGACGCGTCGATTCGCGCGGCAGGACGCGTGAGAATCAGCTGATGTCTCGCAGCGGCGACGCGTCCCGCGTACCCGCTCTCCCCGCGTTAGCTCCACTTGCGCCGCGGGCAAAGCGACGGCAGCGCACCGATATGACGGATCTGGTGCAACATGATAGCGGATGAACCGGCGGTATCCGACTCGGTCGGATCGGAAGTGGCGGCGGCCGCGGCGGCGCCACCGCCGCCCATCGGTGACAAGCGTCGCCGATCCTCATCGACTCGTCGCCGCGTGAGCCGTGACCTACGCCCAAGTCGCCTCCCACCATGGTCAGCTGCCGCTGCCCACCGGCCGTGCGATCTACCGCCGCGCCAGGGCCGGGGCCCGCGCCTGTCCCGCATTGCCGCCTCGGTTCCCCGCTTTACGTAACGGGGACTCGTTGCTACTTAGCCCGCCCTCGTCCCTCTTCGATCCGCTCTCTCTTCTGCTCCTCTTCCGCGCTTTGCTACGAATCAACACCATCACCATGGCGCCGCCGCTCTGCGCTCAGGCGGACGGCATGGCCGTCGCCTCGCCGCACCGCCAGCTCGACCTCGGCCTGTGCTTCCAGGAACTCTACCTCATCCCGGTGCTGTGCGCCATCATCGTCCTCGGCACCGCGTGGCGCCTGATCGCCCTCGCCCACGCCCCACCATCATCCGACAGCCCGCTGCCGCTCCCGGGCTCGTCGCCGCCGTCATCCGGCGCCGAGAAGGTCTCCTCGGCGGCACTGCTCCCCGCTGAGCCACCATCCGCCGCCGACACCGCCGAAGATGTCGACCCGAACCTCGCGCCGTCGCAGCTGCCTCCCTCGGCCGCTCTCTCGGTCCCTGCGCTCATCGTCAAGCTGGTACGATTCGTGTGCGTTCCCTACGCTCAGGGCAACGGCTCACTCCACGGTTCGCTTGTGTAGCTCGCCCTGGTCGCCCTCGCTGCGGTCACCATCGTCAAGATGACGTACTTTGGGTCGTCCGACCAGTCCGCCGCGACGGGTGCCGCCGACCTGCTCGCGAGCAGCGGCCTCCTCGCCGTGATCCTCGCAATGGCCGCCATCCACGCCGCCGACTACCGCGCCGTGATGCGGTCGCCGTCGAGCCTCGTCGTGCGCCCGCTGCGCGCCCTCACCTACACCCTGCTCCTCGTCGTGTCGGTCGTCCGCCTGCGCTCGATCCTGACCGTCGACCCGGACCTCGCGTCCTCGACCGTCGGCGCGCTCAACTTTGCCCAGCTCGCGCTCCTGTTCGTCGCGCTTGTCGCCGAGCTCCGCGCCGTGTCGTGGTCGCACCACCCGTGGGAGTCGATCCTCGAAAAGGGCCTGCAGACGTCGCCCGAGTACGCCGCCAACATCTACAACCGGCTGCTCTTCATCTGGACCCTGCCCATCTTCCGCCTCGGCAGCACCCGCAAGATCGGGCCCACCGACCTGTGGCTGCTCCCGCCCTCGCTCACCACCGAGGTCACCCGCACCAAGCTGCTCGCCGTCATGTACCCCAAGGGCCGCAAGCCCGCGCCCGGCGAGAAGTCGCGCACGCTCATGGTCTCGCTGTGGCGCTGGTTCGGCCTCGACTTTGCTGGCGCCATGCTCATCGAGCTCATCGCCGTCGGCTCCGACTTTGTGGGCCCGACCATCATCGGCCTCATCGTCCAGTTTGTCCAGGAGGCCTCGCGCGCGCGCGCGTCGCCGTCGTCAGGTACCGCGCCGACCACGGCGTACGGCGTCGCGCTCGCCTTTGCGTTCCTCGGCGTCAACCTGCTCAGCATCCTGCTGCGGTCGCAGGTGTTCCACCGCCTCATGACCATGAACATCAAGTCGCGGTCCGCTATGCGCGGCCTGCTCTTCGACAAGCTCATGTCGCTGCCCGTGCACGCGCAGGCCGAGAACGCCGGCCGCATCGTCAACCTGGTCGCCGTCGACACCATGAACGTCGGCCAGATGTGGTTCCGCCTGTACACGATCCCGATCGTGCCGATCCAGGTCATCGTGAGCACGACGCTCCTGTACCAGCAGATCGGCAGCAGCGTGTTCGCCGCGCTGGCCGTGGTCGTGGTCTTCTCGCCGCTGTTCGGGCTCACGGCCAAGCTCGCGATGCGGTACCAGAAGAAGAAGCTCGGGTTCATGGACACGCGCATCAAGCAGACGACCGAGGTGCTGCAGGCGATCCGCACCGTCAAGCTCAACGCGTGGAACGCCATCTTCCTCGACCGCATCGGGCGCGTCCGCGAGGACGAGCTCGGCGAGCTGCGCAAGTCGTCGATCCTCTCGGCGCTCAACGCCTCGCTCACCATCTTCGTGCCGTCGCTCGCCAGCTTCACCGCGCTGCTCGTCGCCACCCTCACCGGCACCGAGCTCCGCGTCTCGCAGCTGTTCGTGTGTCTCGCCCTGTTCCAGCTCCTCCAGAACTCGATCTCGAACCTGTCCAACGTCATCCAGCCGTTCATGAACGTCCTCGCGTCGTATCAGCGCATCCGCGCCTTCCTCGCCGGCGACGAGCACGTGTCGTACGTCGAGCGGCTCCCGGCCCCGCCCGCGCCCGTGCCGTCTGCGACCGCCGGCTCGGCGCCGCTCCCGCTCGCGCAGCAGCCGCCCGTCATCGAGGTCCGCAACGCCGAGCTCGCGTGGAAGGCCGCCGACCCGGCGACGCTGCACATTGGCGACCTGGTCGTCCGCCGCGGCGAGCGCGTCGTGATCACGGGCATGGTCGGCAGCGGCAAGACGCAGCTGCTCACGGCGCTCGTCGACCAGCTGCACCTCGTCAACGACGGCTCGGTGCGCGTCCACGGGTCCTTTGCCCTGGTCTCGCAGGAACCGTGGCTGCTCAACGGCACCCTGCGCGACAATGTCCTGTTTGGCCTGCCCTTTGACGAGCAGCGCTATGCACGGGTGCTCCATGCCTGCGCGCTGCTCCCCGACCTCCGCCAGCTCCCCGACGAGGATATGTCGTTGATCGGCGACCGTGGGGTCATTGTACGTTGCTCTGGCTCGTCTACGCGAGGTTTGGGTGGATTGCTAACCGCCGGCCGTCGTCAACTTCTCGCGTCTAGTGCTCGGGCGGCCAGCAGGCGCGCATCGCCCTCGCGCGCGCCATCTACGCCGACCGCGACAGCTACCTTCTCGACGATATCATGGCCGCGCTCGACTCGAACACCACGCGGCACATCATGGAGCACGCCATCGACGGCATGCTGGCGGGCAAGACGGTCGTGGCCGTCACGCACCAGGTCAACTACTGGCGCTGGTACGACACGCGCATCGAGATGAAGGCCGGCGCCATCGACCAGGTCGTCCCCGATACCGGCAAGCTCGCCGCGGCGGTCTCGCTCAACGAGGAGGAGACGGCCGCGAGCGACGACTCAAGCGTCACGCTCGACGCGACCACGGCCGCCGCCGCCGCCGCATCGTCCGGCAACTCGGCCGCCGCCGACGTGCCCACGATCCGCGCGATGATGGAGGCGCGCAAGACCAAGGCCGCGGCGACCACGGCCGACGAGCGCATGGTGACGGGCAGCGTCGGCATCGACGTGTACGCCGAGTACCTGCGGTACTGCGGGTGGTGGGGCGTCGCGCTGCAGGCCCTCCTCATCGTCGCGTACCAGGCGTCGAACCTCGGGCAGCAGTACTGGATCGGGTTCTGGTCGGTGGCACCCGACGCCATCGACAATATCGGCTACTATTTCGGCATCTACGGCGGGCTCGTCGTCCTGTTCGCGCTCCTCGTCATCGCCAACAACCTCAACGCCAACGCCGTGCTCGCTATCCGCGCGTCGCGCAAGATGTCGCACGACCTCCTCGCCCGCATGCTCGCGTTTCCCATGTCGTTCTACGACGTGACTCCGCTGGTGCGTTGCTCTGATCGTGCTCCGCGCCTCGAAGAACTCGAAGTCTGACCGTCGACGATTGTCGTCGCAACAGGGCCGCGCGGTCAACCGCCTCTCGAGCGACCAGGCGAGCGTCGACTCGGACATCCCGTCGCTGCTGACCGCTGTCGTCGGCGCGTCCGCGTCCGTCCTGTTCGTCTTCATCGCCGTCGCCGTGTCGAGTCCGTGGTTCCTTCTGCTCGTCGGCCCGCTCACGTACCTCCTGTGGCGCGTCGCCAACTACTACGTCGTGACGTCGCGCCAGGTGCAGCGCCTGATCGCCGTGACGCGGTCGCCCATCTACTCGATCCTCGGCGAGGCCGCCACGGGCCGCGGCACCATTCTCGCCATGGGCGCGCGGCCCATCTTCCGCCACTGGCTCGAAGGCCGATTGGATTTGGCAAATCGAGTATTTTACTGTAATATCTCGATCTCGCGGTGGCTCTCGGCGACGCTGCAGCTCATCGGGTCCATGATCGTCTTCTCGTGCGTCATGCTCGCCGTCACGCTGCCGCAAAACGCGGTCCTCGTCGGTGTCTCGATCACGCTCGCCCAGAACGTCACAGGCCAGCTCATGATGCTGGTGCGCACCTACATCTGGCTCGAATCAAGTACGCTTTGACCATTCTCGCGCCCCCACGTCGCCGGCCACTAACGTTGCTCCGCTTCCTCCGCTTCCTAGGTATCGTGTGCGTCGAGCGCATCAAGGAGTACGACAGCCTGCCCGTCGAGAACGACGGCGACCAAAAGTTCGAGGTCAAGCGCGGCGAGATCACCTTCGACGGGTTCTCGGCCCGCTACACGGCCCGCAAGGACGCCGAGGCCGCCGCCCAGGCCAAGTCGGACCGCGCGGGCCGCAAGGCTGCCGCCAAGGCGGAGGCCAAGGCCGCCGCCGCCGCCGCCGCCGCGGCCGCCAGCGCCGAAAAGTCGGGCGACGAGGCCGAGGAGATGCCGCTCGTGCTCAACAACATCAACCTGACGATTGCACCGGGCTCGTCAGTGTGCATCGTCGGCCGTACGGGCTCGGGCAAGTCGTCAGCCGCCGCGTGCTTGTTCCGCCTGCTCGAGGCCGCCGAGGGCCGGATCCTGGTCGACGGCCAGGACATCTCGCGCGCGCGGCTCTCGGACCTGCGCTCGCAGCTCACCATGATCGCGCAGACGCCACACCTGTTCGAGGGCACGCTGCGCATGGCGCTGTCGCCCGCGGGCAACCACTCGGACGCGGACCTGTGGCGGATCCTTGACGCCGTGAGCCCCGCGCTCGCGGCCGAGTTCCGCGCGCACCCCGACAAGCTCGACCTGCCCGTGGCGTCCGCTTCGCTCTCGGTCGGCCAGCGTCAGCTCGTGTGCATGGCGCGCGCCCTCCTGCGCGATTCCCTCGTCTACGTCCTCGACGAAATGTCGTCGTCCGTCGACTTGGCCTCCGAGGCCGCCATGATGGCGTGCCTGGAAGACCCTGCGCTCATGGGCGGCCGCACGCGGATCGTCATCGCGCACCGCATCCACACGGTCCTGTCGACGGCCGACCGCGTCCTGTACCTCGACGCGGGCCACGTTGTCGAGGACGGCAGCCCTGCCGAGCTCATTGCTCGCGAAGGGTCGCGGTTCCGCCAACTGGTCGAGGACGCGGGCCTGCTTGACGACGTGCTCTCGGGTCGCCTCGCGATCGGCTCTGGGGCAGCCGCCGCCGCGGTTGACACGAGCAAGGAGTGAGGACGTTGTGCGAGTATAGATACAAACGTTTTTTGAATCAAAGTTGTAACTAGTTCACAGTGGCCATGATCGTTGTGCTCTGGCGGCCGTCATCAACAGCGAGGCCGCCCTGATGGCTACTGCCACCCGAGTGACCCCCGCCGCTTTGCGCATTTGTAGCTGACCTCGCCGACGCGGCACAGTCATACGCGCACGCCTTGCCTGCTCCCGCGCCGGCCAAATTCGGCCTTCTCGACCCGGCGGCCATGGTCGCCCTCAACGTGCCACCGGCCGCTGGCCCGCCCGTGTTGCGGATCCACATGCCGGCCCGGTGCTCGATCCCGGACCTTGCCCTGCTCTTCGAGTCGAGTCAACGTCAGCCGGCCCGGTCGCAAATGGGCAGCACCAAGCCGGTGGTCGCCGCAGCGGAATCGCACGGCGACAACCGCGTGCTGCTCGAGTGGCAGCCCGTTGTGCAGAACATCCGCGTTCTCGCCGTTGACGGTGCGATCATTGATTCCCGCCTCGCGATTCTCGTCCCTCACCTCGCGCACATCGTCAGACGATCGCGCCACTTTATCGAACCTCACGGCCTTCCTCACCGAATGCGGAGCCGCGTGGAACCTCGCGACCAACGCCGACTACGCCTTCGCCATGGCTACGCAGTCCACGTTCTCGTCGTCAGCGCGCTCGCCGTACGACCTCGTCTTCATGAGCCTCGACCTCGGCACCCGCGACGACACGGCCGCGTACCGCGACGCGGCGTCCGCGCTCGACCTGATTCGGTGGATCCGCTCGCACGAGTACCGCCGCCGCACGTCAACGCTTATGCACACGCGTTCGTCGGTTACGGCCGTCGGGCTCCGTGATCGCATTGGTGATGACGGCAAACGCGCCGTCGATGGCATGCACCACGCGCCGCCATCGTCGCGGAACACACATTACGGCACGCCCGTGCTCATCGTTGGAATGTCGTCGACCGTGCCCGCACCCGTGCCCGCCGCCGTCACGGACGGCAGCCTGCTGGGCGCTTCGTCACGCGGCGCCGCCGACCCGTCCTGTTGTCGTACTCGGCGGTGCTGACCGCCGGGTGCAACGCCGTATCCCCGCGCCCGGTCCCACGCGCGTGGGCCGAGGAAACGCTCGCCGAGACGTGCGCCATTCTCGCGCTGCTCGACCAGTCCCCGGTGTCGCCCGACGGCGGCGGCGGCGCGGCCGCGTCGATTCGGTTCGCGGAGACTGTCGCCCCCGCGGCCATCCCTATGCCGCTCTCGGTCCCGCCTACGCTCGTGTGCCGCGATGGCGTGCCCGAGGCGCACGGCGGGCGGCACGGCTGGCGGCGGCCATGGTTGACGGGATGCTGGGTGGCAGCGTCAATGGGCAACAGCCCCGTCTCAACGGCGAGTCGCTCAAACGTGTGCCCGAGAGATACTGTTGGGGTTTGTCGCGGGCCGGCGGCGGCTCGCGTAGTCGATCACTTTCGCCGTCAGACATTGCTGAGTGCGCTACGTGAGATTTTGTCAACGCTCCATCACGCGCACGAGTGTGTAATACATGTAATCATGTTCAAATGCGCGAGTATAAAGTTTGGTTGAAAGAAAGTGAAATCGGGGATCGAAGTGCGAGGGACTTGGATGGACCGCGTGAGGTCAGGGCGAGCGCACGCGTTGACCGAGTACTGGCGACGTTCCCGGCAAGTTTCGCGGCAAGTTCAGGTTACCGTAGGTCATGCACGAAAATCACTTGTTGTCTGGACTAGTGCGACTCCGGCCAACTCGGGTTCAGCAGGGCGATATAAAGCATAGCGATGAATCACGTGCGGATAAGGGTCGTGTCGCGCCATGCGTCCTGACGGGTTCGCGATCGGCCTCGGCGTGCTCGCTGCGGCAAACAGGGCAGCTGCGAAACTTAAAATTGAACGGTTTTTCAGCTTGTGGCACGCGACGTACTCGGGGTGCTTGCTGTGCATGCCGATGCGCTCAAGCTCGCGCTTGATGGCCACCTTGACCCACTACAATTGCGGACGATGAGGTGAGTGAGGTGCGCCGTCGGCCGCAAGACGAAAAACGCGTACGTCGGGTTGCTCCGCTCAACGTCAACTGGCCCCGAACTCGAGCCGCTGCTCGACGCGCGTCCGGGCGCCGCCGATGATCGCGACCGCGACTTGGGGCTGTTGCTCGGTCGCTGCGGGGCGCGACTCGACGACGGGCGGCGCGTTGAGCGCGAGGCTCAAGTAGCCCGACTCGCACGTGTACCTCGCCTACGCCAAGGCCATCGGCGGCGCGTCGAGCGTGTTCCTCGTCATCCTCGTGCTCGTGCTCTCGCAGCTGTTCCGCGTCGGCTCCGACCTGTGGCTCTCGTGGTGGACCTCGGACTCGTTCGGCCTCGACACCACCGTCTACCTCTGGGTCTACTTTGGCCTCGGCATTGCGCAGGCGATCGCGTACGTGCTCTCGGGGGTGCAGTTCGCCCTCGCCGGCCTGCGCGCGTCCAAGGTCTTGCACCGCGGCGCCGTCTACCGCGTCATGCGCGCGCCCATGTCGTGGTACGACACCACGCCCATCGGCCGTATCATCTCGCGGTTCTCCAAGGATACCGACACCATGGACGCCAGTACGTGTTGCTCCCACTCGACTAGCTGCTCGCTCCGCCCTCCGGACTCCCCTCGCCGCCCGTCTGTCATCGTCGCGTTCGTTCGACTTGTCACTGACCCACATCGACGCGTCGTTCACCTCCAGACCTCCCCGACTCGTTCCGCATGTTCCTCGGCACCCTGTCCATGACCGTGTCGACCTTCGCCCTCATGATCGCCGCCACGCCGCTGTTCGCGGCCCCGCTCGCCCCGCTCATGGTCGTCTACTACTACGCGCAGCTCTTCTACCGCTCGACGAGTCGCGAGCTCAAGCGCCTCGACAGCGTCTCGCGTTCGCCGCTCTTCGCCCTGTTCGGCGAGACCCTCACGGGCATCGTCACGATCCGCGCGTACCGCGAGGAGAACCACTTCATCGAGCGCAACAGCCGGTACATTGACGACAACAACCGGTGCTACTACCTCCAGATCTGCAGCCAGCGCTGGCTCTCGATCCGCATCGAGAATATCGGCAACCTGCTCACGCTCGCGTGCGCCATGTTCGGTGTGGCGTCCGTTCTCTCGTCCTCGACGTCCGTGGCCATCGTCGGACTCTCCATCTCGTACGCCATCAATACGTCAGGTGTCCTTAACTGGTGCGTTCGTCAGGCGGCGGAAACGGAGGTGAGCGCGAATAGTGTGGAGCGCATCCTCAGCTATATCGAGGACATCGAGATCGAGGCGCCGCTCATCACGGATGTGCGGCCGCCGTCGGCGGCGTGGCCGGAGCGCGGCGAGATCGAGTTCACCAACGCGGTCATGGCGTACCGCAAGGGCCTCGACCCCGTGCTCAAGGACGTGTCCTTCACCATCCCCGCGGGTTCCAAGCTCGCGATCGTCGGCCGGTACGTTTTTCGGCGTATTGGCGCTGCGTCGGCCTCGGTGATCGCGATCCGACTCACCCCATTTTCGTGACTCGCTCCCCATTTAGCACCGGCGCGGGCAAGTCGACCAGCCTGATCGCCCTGTTCCGCATGGCCGAGCTGATCTCGGGCTCCATCACCATCGACGGCGTCGACATTGGCAAGCTCGGCCTGCACGACCTGCGCAAGCGCCTCTCGATCATCCCGCAGGAGCCCGTCCTGTTCTCCGGCACCATTCGCTCGAATCTCGACCGCGAGGGCGTCGCGAGCGACGACCAGCTGTGGGCCTGGTACGGCTTCCGTTGCATCAAGTGGACCGCGCGCACCGCTCCGCCACTGACCCGCCCGCCTGTCGCACTCGTGTGTAGCCTCAAGGCCGCCGGCATGTTCGACTACGTCCAGAACCTGCCCGAGAAGCTCGAGGCGCCCATCAGCGAGGGCGGCGAGAACCTGTCGACGGGTATGCGCCAGCTCATGTGCCTCGCCCGCGCCATGCTCCGCTCCGCCAAGATCCTCGTCATGGTACGCTCGTTTCGCTGCTCCCCCCGCCCGCCCCGCCGCCGAGCCTCACTGACGCCCATTTTCTCCCCACCAACAGGACGAGGCCACCGCGAGTGTCGACCAGGCGACGGACGCGCAAATCCAGCGCGCGATTCGCCGGGACTTTGCCAACGCTACCGTCGTGACCATTGCCCATCGGTACGCTCGCTGGTCTGCCTTTCTCGCCTTGAACCACGCACTCACTCGCCCTGCATCCCGCCGCGTAGCCTGAACACTGTCATCGATTACGACCTAGTGCTAGTCATGGACAACGGCCGCGTCGCCGAGCTCGCGTCGCCCGCCGAGCTGCTCTCGCGCCCCGAGTCGCTGTTCACGGCGCTTGTCGACGAGACCGGCCCCGTCAACGCGGCGCTCCTTCGCCGCCTCGCGACCGAGAAGAAGCTCGAGCTGTGAGCAGCAGCGGCACCGTCGTACTAGATATAATCGTTAGTTTAATCACTCCCTCGCTCGCTCGTCGCATCCTGAACTCGCGAATCGTGCCGCCCCTCACGTTCTCAACCATGATCTCGGAAGCAAACCGCATGTGTCTCAGCCGAGCCGCATCAGGATCAGCTCGCGCGTCCGCTCAAAGTTGGCCTGGACCACGTTCACGACCTCGGTGCGCGTGAGGTCAGCCGCTGCGAGCCGCACCGCGCCCATCTGGAACTTGCACGCGTCGTACACGAGCTTGTGGCACGCAACGTACTCAGGATGCTTGCTGTGCATGCCAATGCGCTCGAGCTCACGCTTGATGGCCACCTTGACCCACTACATTCGTGCGTGCGAGTGAGCAGGGTGCGCTGTTGGCAGCGGAAGTTGGGGAGCGGCGTACGTCGCGGTTGCGTCGCTCAATGTCAACTCCGCCCGAACTTGAGCCGCTGCTCGACGTGCGCGTGGGCGCTGCTGCCGATCTCGACCGCAACTTGGGCGGTGGCTCAGTCGCTGCAGGACGCGACTCGACGACAGGCGGCACGTTGAGTGCGAGACTGAGGTATCCCGTGCTCTCCTCGAGACTCGTGGACGAGAGCGGCCCTTCGCCGAGGCTCATGGGCGCGCCGGGCGTGATCGCGGATGTCGGCGACGAGAGCGAGAAGGTGGTCGAGGCCGACGACATCGACGCGGTGCGGAACTCGGTCGCGAGCCCGAGCGGGAGCGACACAGGCCGGCGCGCAAGCGAACGCAGCTGGCTCTGCGAGAGCGGCGACCCCGCAGACGCGGTGGCGGGGGCGAGCGGTACCGGCCGTCGTGGTGAGGCCAGCGGGAGCTTGAAGGGCCCGTCGAAGCGCGGGACCTTGGTCGGGCTCGCCGTCTCCTCAGCGGGCGCAGCGAACGCGGCGTTTTCGGGCGCGATCTTGCGCTTTCGCAAGCCTACACGAGAGGAGTGAGCCTTCGATGAGCCGAGTGTGAGGGTAAACGCGTACGCTTCGGCGTCTTGAGAAGCTGGCGAGCGAGGCCACTCAAGGGAGCTGCAGCATGCGATGATCCCAGTGCAGCGAGGTAATCGCGCGCGTTGCTCGGAGTTGGCGTGGCGGCATCGAGCGGCAGTGGGAACAACAACCAGGGCGAAGGGACCGTAAGGTCCGTGTACGACTGGAGCAGCGCGACACGGAGCTGCATTCTAGCGGGTGAACCGCCGTGCTCATCGCACGGTGGAATCGTGCCGAAGATGAGGTAGCGCGCGGCAGGATCTACGAGGATCGAAGTCAAGCAGGAGTCGTGCGGGCAAAAGTTGGCGAAATGGTGTACCGCTCGCGGTGCGGACGACAATCGACTTGTTCGAGCAACCGTTCTGGTCCATCTATGTGCGCGTTGTCGTGGGCAGCGTCGGTCAGCGCTTGGGACGATGCTCCATCTCTCTAGCAGCCCGCCGTACTCCAGGTGCCTCAATCATGTCGCGAAGGATGGTCATGGTCGCCTCGGCCACCCTGTCGGACCGGCTGATCCTCCTGGAGCGCCGATGGCGGGTCAGTCGCCCAGGAACCGTGTCAGTTTACACGCAGCATACAAGGCAAGCCGGCTGTCCGTGGCGGAGATCAAGGCCATGGCGACGTGAGCTGTGGAGACGTGCTTGACGACGACGGGGTTCCGCGCGACGAGGCGGTCGGCGCCGCAGTCAAAGAGCGCTGCGCCGCGAAGCTCAAGCGGCGTCTGGTTCATGTTCATGAGGTTTGCATCAAGATTTAGGTGTCGTGCACTCGCAGAAGGGACGGGAAGCAAGGGAAGGGAAGGAGCAGCCGGCGTGCATCGGTCGCGCGGTCAGTCGCGCGACGGACGCTCTGTCGCTTCAACACTGCTCCCTCGCCCCTGCAAGTATCCCAATGTGTATGAACGATTAATGAACGCAAGTCGATGCAAAACTCATGAAGGGCCTCCTTCCACGCTTCGCCATGGTCGGACCGCGCAGCCGATGACATCCAGCTTGGCCTGCTCACTTTCTTCATGGGTTACGGCCGTGATATCGACGCCGGTTGTGCTCTTGAACACGAAGAAGCGCCAGTTGCGAACCCTGCTCTCGGCGACGAGCGTGCCGTGCTTCGCTGTCTCCGCGTACAGAGTGATGGAGAACGATCCAATGTTCGCCCTGACCTTCATGGCCTGTCTTTCGCACTCGGCCGACTCGTCGCTGCCGCCGCGGAACACGGCAAACTTGGCGTCGCATGTTGGCGTCCTGTTCGAAGTTGCACCCCGAGTCGCCGTGCGCGTCGACGAGGGCCGACGTGTGCGTGAAGAGAGCGAGCGAGTTGACTGAGAGCGCAAACAGCTTGGTACCGGCCTCGTTGGTGACTTTAAAGTCGTGCCCGAACGGGCTCTTGTGCTGGAGAGTGAGCTTCACCTTGTCGGGCAGGCAAAAGCGAGAGTCGATAATCCCTTCCTCCCAGAGTGATGGACGCGTGACGTGGGTCGGCAGTCGGCGTACTTGGAAATCCCGGTTCCCGTATTGCTCGCTTGCTGTTGCGAGTTTGCACGCAAGACCGTCGTTTCCTAAAAGCGCTTGCGTTGTTCATGGCCTGGCCGCAACCGCTTAGAAAGTACACGCGCGCAAGTTTGATTCGTCGAGGCCGGCCTGCAACGAAGCTCGAGCGCATCGCGATTTCGCCGATCACGACCATGTGAACAACACGTTGTGGCGCAGCTCCTGGGTGTGTGGCGCAACGCGTCCAAGGCCCGTTCACGGACGAGCTCGCGCGTTTCCCTGTTCAATGTATTGCGACACGCATTGTTATGGCGAATAAGCAATATGTATCATTGTGTCATAATCATCCACAACTGTTCCGGGCCAGGCACGCTCGGCCACCAAGACACAGCCGCACTCGACCCACACGAATAAGAGCGATCCACGACCTCGCGTACGCGCCCAGTTGACGCCGCATCGCCCACGTCCCCAGCTTTCTGATAGCGGCAGCAGTACCGTGAAGGCGACGCGCGCGCGCCCTTGCCAGCGACCCGCGGTGCCTATCTCTCCCGCCCGGGTTATCAGGGCGCACTTGGCGCGCAAACGGGCGGGAGAGACGAGCACGCACGGGGAACTCCGTCGAGAGCCGCTGAGAACGCGTCAAAAGCATCGGACCACGGTTGCGAGCGATCGAGAGGGCCGAGGTGCAGTGCGAGTAGGGCGTCGACGCGTGCGCGGGATCACGGACCAGATTCGGTCGTGATGGTCGAGTGCGCTCGTGAGGTCAATGGCGGAGCTTCGCTTGGTTGATATGGCGGCGGTTGAGGTTTGCGAAAGAGACTACGAGCTTGTGTGAGTGCGAAGGTTCGACGAGTCCCGGCGTTGAGCTGCTGAACTTAATCGAGTGGCAAACGGTGCCGCCAATTCGGCCAAGTTCGATGGCCGTGCTGCTTGGAGAGTACAACTTGTGCAGCAAGAGATGTGATCTAAGATACCAGTCAAAGTGCGCTCGTTGGTCGAACGGTTCGGCGAGAGCGGCGTCAGCAAGGGAGACAGAATGGTTGTCGCGATTGTCCCAGTTTGTCTGGCAATGACTGGGACGCGTTCTTTCAGATCGCCTCCTGCTTGAGCCCGCAGAAAGTCTCGCCGTACAAAGCTTGGCCGTCTAACATGTACCAGTAGCGAAAGTGGACGGCTCGAAACTGGACCGGCGACATGGCGCAAGCCGAACCACTTCCATCCGACGCGCGATGAACACGATGAAGTCGGCCTCGTAGCGGCGAGGGATATGGCGCATAAAGGTTAAGCGCCACGAGTGATTCGCCTCGGTCCTTGGCGTAGTAGTTGAGACGCCCGACGCGGAACGGGCAGCGACCCGCGGCCGTTGCAAGCTATCGCGACGATCGACTCAATTCCAGTGTTCGCGGCGAGCGCAGCTCGGTAGATTATGCTAGATAAGTCGGTTCAAGCCTAGTGCATGTGCATCCATGAGCGAGTGATGCGAATGAGGGCTGCTTTCACTTGGAGGAAGGGGAGAGAGAACGCGCGACCGCGGCGGGCGGGGGGAGGGGAAGCGCGCGCTCGCTGGAAAGTGACTCTGAGCAGCTTCGCGCGCGTCGGCCGACGCTCATCAACGCCGTCTCACGTCACATCCAGCACGTCTTCACGAGCAAGACGCACCCGAAACGCGTCGGCAACGCGCCAAGAGCAAACCGGCTGCACGGGCGACGCGGTCCGACGATGGCCATGACCATGGCCACGGCCACGCTGCTCAAGCGCTCTCACAGCCCCAAGATTCGTTGTTGGCGTACAAGGATATTCGTATATGAGCAAGGTAGCAACAGACACACGGGTACACGCGACCAGGGGGGAGCGGGATATCATAATATACAGGAGGCACAGGGCGGCGGGATCACACACACAAGGGGAGGGAGAAGGGTATCAAGCACGATGCAAGGAAGCGGGCGACGCGAGCGAGAGGAACGAGTGTACAGGGAGAAGCGAGAGGGGATCAAAACTGCAGCGGAGGAAGGACAAGTAAACGAGAAACCCGACGGGCGGGCCGGCCGGTGCGACCGGTCACTGCCAGTTGGTCGCGGCGGCGGCGGCGGAAGCAAACTGGGCGCGCATCCCGCCCGCGGCGGCCGCGCGCGCGGTCCCGGCGAACATGGCCTCGAACTGCGCGAACGAGTCGTCGTGCGCGGGCATGCTCATGACCGTGGGCGTCGACGTCGCGATGTTGGTGGTGGTCGGCGCGCCGGCGGCGGTCCAGTCCATGGCGTCGCACGTCGGCCACGCCTGCTGCTGCTGCTGCTGCTGCTGCTGGCCGTGGAACCCGAACCCGGCGAGCGTGTCGGCGAGCGAGACCTCGTGCGCGTGGCCGTGGTGGCCGTGGCCGTTCCCCGCGGTCGGCGCACCGCCTATGAGCCCCGTGAGCCCAAAGTCGTGCGCCTGCGCGTCGACGCCGCTGCCGGCGCCGAGGTACACGCCCGAGTCGGGCCGGCTGACGGGCGGCATCCCCGCCATGGCGTTGTTGTTGTCGCCGCCGCCGATGGGCGCCGCCGCAGCGGCCGCGGCCATGAGCCACGCCGAGTCGCACCACGCGCCGCCGTCCTGGACCGACTGCGGGAGCGCGTACGCCGAGGCCGGCGCCGAGTACCCACCAGCACCGCCGGCGTGCCACGCGGGCGGCGACGGCGGCGGCGGGAGCCCGAGCGCGCACGCGAGCGGGGCAGACGCCGAGGACGATGAGGCGGCCGACGCGGACGCGGCGGCGTTGCGGAAGTACTCGGCGACGCCGGCGTCGGCGGGCTCGAGCATCGGGAGGTTGGCGAGCGCGAGCGTCGACGCGTGGAACCCGAAGTCAGCGGCCGTGGGCCCGAACGCGGGGCTCGCGTGCGACATGCCGATCGGGAGCGGGGACGCGGGCTCCGTGGCGGCGGTCACGGCGCCGGAGAAGTCGAGCGGCGTAGCCGTGACCGCGGCGGCGGCGGCGGCGGCGGCGGCAGCGGCCGCGGCGTACGCGTCAAACGGCTGCTGCTCGAACATGCCCGTAGTCGGCGTCGACGCGGCCGCGGCGCCCCAGTGCGACGAGCCCGGCATCGTGGTCATGGGCGGCGACGCGAACATGTGCATGGCGATCCCGTGGTGGTCAGGCGCCGACCGCGGCAGCTGCGGCTGCGCAGCCGCTGCAGCAAGGACGTGGTCGAACTCGATGGCGCGCGCGAGCTCGCCGCCGACCGACGCCGGGTGGTGGTGCCACAGGAGCGCGGGCGAGATGGGCGACGGGTGTACCGCCGCGTCGGCATCGCCGGCCCCGGTGCCGAACCCGCCGAACGACAGCGGGCGGGTGGTGCTGACGTGCGGCGTCGGGAGGCCCGTGTGGATCATGGTCGTGGTGCCGGCGGGCGCCGAGTGCGGGAACAGCAGCTGGTCGACGGCCGAGGCGGGCTCGGAAGTCGTGTGCAGGTCGAGCGGCGGCGGGCGGCGGCGCAGCTTGGCGGGCGCGACCGTCGACGACGACGGCGACGAGTCGGACGAGCTACCAGCGGCGGCGCAGTAGTCGACGGGCGGCGACACGAGCGCGGCCGAGGCGAGCGCCGCGAGCCCCGCAGCGTCGACCTGGGTCGCGGGCTCGACGACGTCCATGCCCACCGGCTCGAGCGGCTGCGGCTCGGACAGCTTGGCGGGCGCCGAGGCGACGGGCCGCGTGGGACCACGGCGACGCGCGCGCTTGGTGGCGGCCGTCGCGGCGTCGAGGTCAGCATCGTCATCGGCCGGAGGAGCGGCAGCCGGAGCAGCCGTGGCCTTGACCGTCGAGGCGGGTGCCCGGCGACGGCGCACGGCCGGCGTGGCGGGAGGAGCCGCCGCGGCCGCAGCGGTCCACGACGCGTCGCTGTCGGTCGACGAGAGGCTGGACGCCGAGCTATCGATACTCGCACGGCGGCTGTTGTTGTTGGGCGACGCGGGGCGCACGGCGGCAGCGTCAGCGGCGGCGGGCTCGGCGGGCGGGGCCTGCGGCGGGAGGGGCTCGAGCTGGCCGAAGATGAGCTCGGGTATCTGGGCGCTGGGGATCGGCGACTCGGCGGCGTTTCCGTCGTTCTGCGCCGCCGCGGTCGCGCCCGAGGCCGAGGCCGACGCCGACGCCGCCGACGAGAGCTCGGCCGAGATGGTGGCGAGCGAGAAGGGCGTGCGCGGGCCGGCGGCGGCGCCCGAGGCGGAGCGCGGGGCGTTGGGCTTGGCGCGGCCGAGGGCGAGCTGGCCATCAAAGTCGGGGTTGACGCGGTACCGGCGGTCGGTGCGCAGCACGACGCCGCGGCGCAGCGCCTTCTTGAGCGCCTGCGTCGCGGACCCGCGGAAACCGGGGCCGAGCTCGTTGCCGTACTTGCTATGAACGCGGCAAACGAGGGGGTCAGTGATCGGGTCGATGGCTAGCGAGTAGCGAGAAAAGGAAACCGTACCGCTCGATGACGGCAAAGATCTCGCGCGGCTGGGCGCCGCCGACAAAGTCGCCGAGCGCGATACTCGCGACCTGGAGGTCCATGAGGGCCTCGACGATGAGCTGCTCGTAGCTGGCCTGCTTGGCGCCGGCGGCGCCACCAGAGCCCGGCTCGCCCGACTCGCCGCCACTGGCGGTCGAGTTGGCTGCTGCGGCAGCTGCGGCGGCGGCCAGGGCCATGTCGATGGCGGCCGCGGACGCCGCGGCGGAGGCGGCGCCAGCGCCGCGCGGCTTGCGCGAGCGCTTCTTGGACCGCGAGGCCGTCGTCGGCGCAGGGCGCGGGGCACTGGCGGTCGCGGCCGTGGCCGTGGCCGACTTGCGCGACCCGCTGGCGGCGGCCGAGGAGCGCGGGCGGGGCCCGGCGGCGCGGCCGGCCTCGTCGTACTCGGAGTCGCTCGAGCTCGACGACGAGGAGGAAGACGAGTCGTCGTCGTCCGACTCGAAGCCGAGGTGGCGGGGCGAGCCCGAGGCCGACGACGACGAGAGCGAGAGGGCCGAGATGGGCGGGGCAAACGGTGGCAGGTTCACGTTGGTCGCGGTGGCGGTGGTGGCGGGCGGGCAGTCGACGAGCATGGCCGACCCGTCGCCGCCGCGGCGGTCGTCGTGGCCGTGGTCGTAGCGGTGGCGGAACACGTCATCGTCTTCCTCGTCGTACTCGTCGGACGAGAAGGCCGGGCCCGAGCCGGCGGCAGCGGCGTAGACGGGTGGCGGCGAGGCCGGGGGCGGGATCGCGGCGGCGGTGGCCGAGGGCTCCTCAAACTCGCGCGACCGGACAAAGATCTGGCCGAACGGGTTGCCGGCGGGGGCCGAGGCCGACAGCGGCGAGGCGATGGTCGGCAGGGGCGGAGGTGGCGGGAGCGCCGAGGTCGAGGCCGGGCCGAGCGAGGGGGAGAAGATGAGGCCGGTCGGGACGGCGGGCGACTCGGTGTCGGAGTGGTGGTGGTGGTGCTGCTGGTAGTCGATGATGTTGGTGTTGGTGTAGTAGCGCTGGACCCACGAGCCCGAGGTAGTGGTGGTGATATCGGCCGAGTGTGGCGCAGCGAGGAGGTGGCGCAGCGGGTCCATGGTGGTGGTATAGTCGTCCCTGTTCGACGCGGACGCGGAGGAGGAGGAGGAGGAGGAGGAGGTATGGGACGCGGACGAGGGCGAGGGTGAGGGTGATGCAGCACGCGGGCGCGGTACACGGAAGAAGAATGCGGGCGGCACGGGCGGGGTGGGCGGCGGCGGAGGCGGCGGGAAGTCGGCGGGCGATGAGTGGGCGGTGGACTCCTTGAGCGACACGGCCTGGATCTAGTTGTGCGCGAGAGCGGGGAGTGTTAGCGAGGTGTTCGAGGATGCGCGAGGTCGGAGGGACGGACAGCCGGAGCACAAGGTGATGATGGAGGGGGAGGAGGATACGCGGCCGCCGGCAGCCACGGCAGAGGCGGGCAGGCAGGCGCGGGGTGCGCGGCAGTTAAGAGAGAGAGGGAGAGCGAGGGACCGTGGGGCAGCGCAGGGAGCGAAGCCGAGGCGTGTGGGCGGCGTGCGTGGGCGCGGGCGCGGGCGGCGGCGGTGGCGCGACGCGACGCGACGCGTGCGAGGGCGATGACGACGACGCGTGGCGAGGGCCACCCCCGATTTGGGCGCGCCGCCGTCGATCGCGGTGCCGGCAGGGCGCGTAGCGCAGCAGGGCGGTGCTCGGCGGGACGTACAGGGATGGGGGTGATAGGCAGAGTAGGTAGATGGGGGGCGAGGGGCAGCGGCGGATTCGGTGGTCGGCAGCGGGGGCAGAGGGACCGAGCGGGGCGCGGGCGGCCGCGGCCGGCATAAGAGCGCAGGGAGGAGCGCCGGCAGCAGCACGGCGGCGCGGCGGCGCGGCGGAGCAGCACGCGGGGGTGGCGGCCGTGCGCGCGGCCGGGCGCCGCCACGGGCGACAGCAACGGCAAGTCGACGCGCGCGCGGGGCAACAACGGGGGCGAGCGCGAGCGCTGATGACGGAATGGATGCAGCGTGCGAGGGCGGGGGCGCGCGTGGGGCCGCGCCACGGGATGGCAAATGAAATGCGCGCGCAGGCCCGCGTTGCACGGCACACGGCACACGGCACACGGCACACGGCACACGGCACACGGCACACGGCACGCACGCTTGCTCACACACACGCAGCGGCGACCATCGGCACGTCGCACCGCGCGCGCGACACCGCGAACAACACCTGCGAGCCCGCGCAGCCCGCAGCCCGCAGCCCGCACCCGCTCGTGGGAAGCGGCTGGGCGCCGTGGGCCGCAAGTGGAGTCGGGCGGTCGCGGCGCGGCGGTCGCACGGTAACCGCTCACGCGGCGCGCGAAAATTCACGCGCGCGCGCGTACGCGGCCGGTGGGAGCAGGCGTGGCGAGCGCGGCGTGGCGAGTGCGTTGCATGGAGTGTGGGTGTGCGCGGGCGGGTGTAGGCGTGGGGAAATGAGGTGCGGTGGGAGGAGGAGAGAGAGAAAGGGTGGGAGCGAGCGGGCGCGTGGACCCAGCCCGGCTGCGTGAGATGGCGGCGAGACCAGCCCACCGGCAGACCGGCGGATCTGGCGACGCGTTGCGCCACACACGCTCGCGCTCCGCCTTCCGCGCGTGCCGGATCCGCGGTCGGCGGGCTCCCGGAGGGCCACACTGCCGCCGTCGCGGGCGAGAGAGCGAGCGAGAGAGACGACAAGGAGGAAGAAGAAAAAAAAGGCGTCGTGTTCAAGCATTGAGATCACGTACAAGTTCGAGGAGCATGCGGTGGCGCTCGGCCGCGAGCTGCTCGGCCATGGCGCGGCGCCGCTCGCGCTCGGCCGCGTCGACGTTGCTGTCGTCGTCCACGTCCATGGCCGTGGGCGCGTTGCCGTCGCCCGCGTCGGACAGGGGCGGCGAGGGGGCGCGGGAACCCGCCTGCGGACGCGCGGCAGCGGCGGCGGCGGCGAAGGTGTTGGTTCCCGATGAGGAGGCCGGGGTTGGGGCCGGGGCCGGGGCCGCGGGAGGAAGGTGGTGCGGGTGGGGTGAGTTGGTCATGGTGCGAGGAGGCAAGCGAAAATTTCACGCCGGGGAGGGAAAGGCGGGAACCGGGGTATCGGGTATCTGGGGTCCGCAAAACAGGCGGGACCTGCTAGATCCTACATGGGGTGGCCGGGACGCGTCTTGGATCAGCATGAGCAAGTTCTGGGCTGTGGGGACGTGGCGGTCGGCCAACGCGCGCGCTGGGGCGAGAGCGGGCCCCGGATGGGAGCGCGGTCGGGCCACGCGGCCCGGATCGCCGCCGCCCGCTGCCTCGCGCCATCGCGAATGGCCGAGCGGGAACGAGAGCGGGGACAGGGGGCCCGAGGCGAGGGTGCGAGCGCGAGCACGAGGCGGGCATCCGTACCTTCGAGAAGGTGCGCGCCAAGGTCAGACCGGACGGACTATCGCGGCGGACGAGGGCCGGATCTGCTGCAGCATCGGGAACGCGTTGCGTTAGCGCCATGGTGGTCACGACGAGGATCGCTGCCCGCGGGCAGGCGGGCAGGCGGGTGGTTGATCATTCATGATGGTGGCGGAGATTGCCGCTGCGATCAACGACGCTTCGCCGCCGTGAATGGCGTCGCCGCGTCGCCGCGTCGCCGCGCGTCAGGAGCAGCCACTGCTCGCCGAGACGACGCACAGCACGTGTGGAAGCCGATCGGCGAGGGTGATGGTGCGGCGCGCGGGGTGCGAGGCGGTCGGTCACGTACGGCAACTGACGCGATGGCGCGGCGGTGGCGGTGACGGCGGTCGCGGAGTGCACAACGGGGACGGTCGCGGCAGCGATGGTGGCGGTGGCGGTGGAGCTGAGCGCTCGACAGTGGCGGACCGGGCCAGGAGTGGGCGAGGAAGGAGGGGGGGGAAGGATCAAGGAGAAGGCGGCGGACCGTGGAGCGAAGGGGTCGGTCAGTGGCGATGGGCCGGCGCGGGTTTTATCGGCGCCGGCACGCGCGCGGGGAGGGAGCGTAGGGGGTGGCTGCACGGGCGCGGTGGGCGAGACGGGCGAGACGGGCGAGGCGGGCGGGCGGGCGTGCGGGCGTGCGAGCGAGTGTGTGCGCGCAAACACTCGCAGGACAAGGGCGGCCGGCCGACCCCGCAAACGTGGCCGCGTACGCGGCGGCGGCGCCCGCCCAGTGGTGGCGCACGGGCTGGCGTCGTGCTCTTGCGCGCTCGCTGTTGCTGCGAGTGGGCTGGCCAGCCTCGCGGGTGAGTTTGCATGGTCGGGGTTTGCGGCGAGCGTGCTGAAAACGAGGGCCGCGAGCAGGGCCGAGTGGCCGAGTGATCACCAGGCAAAATTGTGCACGCGTTGCGTCCCCATCGCCATCGCCGCGGCGCGCGCGCGTCCGATGCCATTCCCCCACTCGACGGCCGCGCCCGCTGGTCTCCATCGCGCTTCTCTCCCGACCCACTCGGTAGCGCTGCAAGTATGCGCGCCTGGCCGCCTCGATCGCGTAGTGCGAGATCCGCTGCCGTGGTCGAGATCGTGTCGGCGGAGCCCGCGCGTTGCGGCCGCCGTGGCCGATGGCCACCGCACCGCGTCGGCGACACGCAGATCCCCACGTTGGGTGCGCGCGCGCGGGCCGGGTGCGCCAACGTGTGCCGCGTGCGGACACGGCGTTGGCGGGCAGCGGCCGCGCGGCGTGGGGCCGGCCGCTTGCGGGCGCGCGAGATTGCGATGTGCGCGTTGCGGGTCCCGCGGGGCCGACCTCATGCATCGCGCGCCCGCTGCCCGCCCGAGTTTCGCCGGCCGCGAGGGACAAGGGCTTGTGCGCGCGGGCCGCGAGGCATGACTGGTCGGCCCGGCACCCTGACTGACGCGCGACGTGATCGATTGCGCCACGCGTTGAAAATCTGGTCGCAGGCACCCGGCCGATCGTTCGAGTGTGTATGCGAGACATCACATCGTGGCGGCGCGGCGCGACGAAAACGCGACGATGACGACGTCAGCGTTGGTCGCTGCTGTGCCACACCTTGCTGAATGTCTGCGCTGCGCGAGTTCCGCCGCGTCGGGGAAGGTCGGGCCGGCGGAAGACAACGGCGGCCGCAAACGCCGCGTCGCGTCGTGTTGGAATCGGGAAGGTGTTGCGCTCCGCCCCCGCTCGTCTCTCTCCATCGCGGCGAGCAGCGTGGCGAGTTCTCTCTCCATCGCGGCGGCCGGCTTGCTGTACGATCCGCACCGAGCGGCTGCCGCGGCGAGAGCCGACTGCCGGTCCCTGCCATCTCTCACCGCCATCGCGGTCGCGGTCGGCGAGCGCTGGCCTCACCTCTCGCCCTCGCTGTCGGTCGCACGGTGGCGTCGCGCGCGCGACGACGACGACGACGGCGATTGCGCAATTCACAAGCGAATCAATCCCAATCCGAGCGACGACACATCGTGACTCGTGTTGGCGGCCGACCGTGAGCAGCGCCGGCGCCAGGTGACCGTGGCCACGCTGCCACACCCGACATCCGCCACTGCCGCCACCGCACAAAGCGACGAGAAGAGAAGGTGGGCGCGACGCGTCGCCGCCGTCGTCGTCAAGTGGTCGGTCGGCCAGCGGTCCCCAAATCTCGGCGCGCCCCACCGTGTGCTGCAGGTAGCAGGAACGTCATGGCGGATCCGTTTTGTCCACTCTCACATCATAGCACCGTGGGCCAACGCTGGCCGCCGCCGTCGCGCACCGAGACAGCGCAGCCCGGTGTCGCGCGGGTCCTGGATGTGGAGCAGCAGGAGAAGTGGCAAGTCGGATGCGCGGCGGGCCGGGCCGCGTTGGGCAGCAGCAGCGCGCGCGCGACCGCCGTGCGTCGGCAAGACCCGGAAATGGGAGCGCGGGAGCACGGGCGAGCGGGCGGGAACGGAAAGGAAACGTGGCGAAGATCCGCGGCGTCGACTTGCGCGTTTGCGCGCGGTGAGCGGTGGTGGTGGCGCACGGCGTGCGTGCCGGCGGCGACTGCTACGGCGAGGAAAGGAAGGTGGGCGAGCAGGAGCGCTCGCGCTGGGGGTGGCGAGGTTGGCGGCGCGCGACGCTCTCGCTCTCGCTCTCTGGCTCTCTCACGCTGAGCCGTCTCGCGTTTCGTGCATTCATTCATGGCGCGAGGCGCTGATGCCCGCGTGCGGCGGGGGCGTCCGGCGAGCATAGACCGTGAGGGAGAATTTGCATCGAGTACGAGTACATTGAAGTCCATGGGGAGGGGAGTGCGTGGAGAGCCGGCGCAGAGAGCAAATTTGGCGGTGAGGAGGGTGGCGAGCGTCGCCGTGTCCTGCGCGCGCGCTGTGGCGATGCGCCGCGCCGGCCATCGGGTCACGGCCGTCACCGTCGCAAGGTGCGTCGAGTGAGCGCGCAGCCGTACCGTGCGGCGTGACGCCCAACTGCTGCCGCCCGAGTCAGGGACCACAGCGCCCCGAGTCCAGGACGGCGATGGCGAAGACGACGCATGCCGCGGCGGCGCGTCTCTGTATCCGCGTCCCTGATACCCGCGTTGAGGGACCGTGTCCACCGCATTCGGGGCACTGCGTCCGTGCGCCGGCGTGCGCATCGGCCGGGGCTGGTGAGCCACGGCGACGACGCGGTCGAGCTCAGCCGCGGACAGCAGCGATCGGGGTCGCACGGGTGTGTCCGCACCTCCGCCGGAACGCGCCACGCGCCTCGGACGGAACGCGCCCCACCCCTTCGAAACACGGCGCGGTCGAGCGGTTCACCGTCCCGTACGCTCGCCACACGGCCGCCGGCAGCAAGCCCGCCGTTCGGACTCAGCGGTGAAAGCAGCAGTGAGAGCAGCGCGATCGCGCAGGCGGCGCGCTTGCGGTGATGTTGGTCTGGGTCCTCATCAAGGGCATCGGCATCGGCAGCGTTAGCAGTGACGAGGAGCGAAGCGAGCGATAGAACAGGTAGGTGAATCGTGCGGGCTGCACAGGCGAGCAGACCGAGAGCCTAGAAACGCTCGATCGAGCGGCAAGGAGGGAGCCGAGTGAGTTGAGCGAGTGCTGCGGCAGCACGAATGAATCGTGTGAACGAGCGGTCGCGCCGGGCAATGGCCGGCGACGGTACGCCAAGGTGGTGAAGGCATCGCGAGTCGGGTAGCAAGGCGATGGCGAGCGAAATGATGACCGCGAGTGCACACCGCGAATGTATGCGCTTGGTGGAGCTCTACTAGAACGACTGTCGGCGGAGCGACTCGAAGTCAGACCCAAGCGCAATCCGCATCGGAGGCAGTAAGCACGCTGAGCGAGTCAATGGCGCGCACGCGAGAGAGACCGGCACAAGCGACGCGAGCGACCGTCGCAGGTTCGGCCGGTGCCAGTCGAGCGCTGCACCACCGTTTGAGGCAGTGCAGGGTGATCGAGGTTGTGCGAGCGCTCATCGGCGGGCACCTCAGCGCCGGTGGACCCGAGGCTGACGGCAGCACCGCGCGGCCTCACGTCGCACGGGCTGCAGGGCCACGCACCGCAAAGATTTTGGTTCGCGCGAGCAAGGCGGTGCGCCAGCGGGGGCTGGACGCCGACACCCGCACGCTCACCAACGAGCGTCCCAGTGTCAGCCACACTGAATGCGCGAGCAGGCAGCGGGGGAGCCAGAAGATCGAGACCGATTCGGCACGGCGACGATGCGAGCGAGTCGACGCACGCGGCAGCGAGTGTCTGGTTCCTGCAATCGACGACTACGGCGGTGGGAGCAGCCAGGGCGCACGAGCGGGCCAAGAGGGAGCACACGGGACGAAGTAGCAGAGACGCTCGAGCGACGCCGTCGTGGCGATGGCGCAGCGGCAGGTGCGAGCGCCGATGAGCCGCGCATGGTGGGGCGGGCGGTGACGGCGTGCGCGAGCGAGTCGTGATACATGGCAAGATGGGTGGTGGCTCGATCGCGTAGTTCATTCCATCGGTGGGGCGAGGCAGTCTGCGCGGCGGGAGAGAGAAGGCAGGCAAAGGCGTCGCGGCCCGCGCGGCAGCTGGCGCAACCATCGAGTCACTCGCTTGCCGCGCACCCTGCCAGGGACATCGCCCGGTTTCGCGCGGCCACCTGACCAAAACCCGCCCGTTTCGCGCCGGTTTCGCCTCGGCGCCACGGTCGAAGCCGAAACGCCGCCGCCATCGCCCTCGCCCACACGCCGCCGTCGCCCCGCCGCCGCCGCCGTCGGATGCCCGGGTGGCGACCTCCGCCTTTACCGCTGGCGATGCGCGGGGGCCGAGCGCGAGCGTGTGTCATCCCGGCCCGTTCCTGCAGCGGGAGCTCCAGCGGGAACAGCGGCGACGGCAACACCCACCGCTCACCACGCTGCCCGGCGCCCGGTCTCATCCCCTCCCAAACCGTCCCCGCCAACGATTCTCCATGCATCTGGGCCTGTAACTGCCCGCAACTCGAACGCAGCGACGCCCTGCCCCCGCTACTCTGTGCATTGGCCTGCGCGGCCGTCGCCACGGCTCGCCTTGGCATCCTCGCTGCCTCGCATTTGCCACTGCTCGCTCCCTGAAGCGTCCGCTTGATTCGGCTCGCTCGCCGCGGTCCTTCCCTCCCACTACCGATCACAATCGTGTGCATTTCGACCGCCCGCGTGCTGGCGCCGAGGAGTGATTCGGCTCGCCGCACTCGAGCCTGCCGAATCCCGCCGCCGTCCCCTCGCCCATGGGCTCCTCGTCCACGGCGGGAGCACACGGCACCATGGCCGGCGTAAAGCGCCGCCGCCCGGCCTTCGAGGTCCAGCACGTCGTGAACCCTGACGGCTCCACGCGCGAGATCGTCATCCTCGACGGCGACGACCCCGACGACGTGCCCGCTCCCTCGTCGCACCAACCGCCACCACCGGCCCACCATTACCAACAACCGGCTGCTGCCGCGCGACCGCGACGCCAACCGCGGCGAAATCCGCCTGCACCTGCTGCCCCGGCCTCGGCCGTCCCGCCCCATCCACCACCACCACAACTACAACCGACCCACCATGCGCACCCGGCGGCCGCGTACGGCGGCCATGATCCGTACCACGGCTACTCGTCGGCCCACCTCTCGGCCGCCGCCGCTGCTGCGGCTGCTGCGGCGACCGACCCGCTGCACCCGCACCGCCAGATCCTCACCGCGGCCGTCGCCTCGACGCTCGGCTACGGGCCGCCAATCCCGCCGCACGACCCGTCGGCCGCCGCTGCTGCCGCTGCTGCTGCCCACTACGACGTCTTCAACACCGCCTACCCGACCTCGCGGAATCACCCGCCGCCACCGCCGCCACCACCACTACAGCCGCAGCACGCCGTGTACCCGTCGGCCTCGGGGCTCCTCCCGCCCGGCCTCGCGCCCATCGACGCCGGGTACCCGGGCATCCCCGTCGCGCTCGGCGTCGCCGATTCCGTGTCCTCGGGCGCGCCGTCCGCCAGCAAACGGAGGAGGCGTGACGAGCCCGCTGTCCCGCTCTCCTCCTCGCACCTCCCCGCCGCGCCCGTGTCGTCGTCATCGTCGCGTTCCGGCCGGAACCAGTACCTTTACGGACACCCGCCACCACCGCCGCTGCAGGCGTACCCGCCCCAGTATGCGCCCCACTACGCCGCTCCCGTGGCCAACGGCGCGCCCGCCGCTGCCCCCGCGCCGCCGGCCCACCCGCCGTACGACGACAAGGACGGCCACTACATTGTGACGCCCAACGACGTGCTGTACGACACGTGTACGCTCTCGTTGCCGTAACTGCCGCGGTCGGTCCCGAGCTGATGTCACCCGTGCGCGCTCGACTAGATACCGTCGTCAAGCAGCTCGGCCAGGGCACCTTCGGCAAGGTCGCCGAGTGCATCGACGCGCGCAACGGCCAGCGCGTCGCCGTCAAGATCGTGCGCGCCATCCAAAAGTACCACGACGCGTCGCTCGGCGAGATCCGCGTCCTCAACACGCTGCGCAAAGCTGACCCGGACAACAAGCAGTACGTTCGCTCGCTCGTCGTCTTTGTCCTCGGCCGATGACCACTGACGCGCGCCCCGTCAACTGCTAGCCAGTGCATCCAGCTCGTCACCGAGTTCGATTTCCGCAACCACAAGTGCATGGTGTTCCCGCTCCTCGGGCCGTCGCTCTTCGACTTTCTCAAGGAGAACCACTTCCAGCCCTTCACGCTGGCCCAGGTGCGCGAGCTCGCGGTCCAGATCATCGACTCGGTCGCGTTTCTGCACCGGTACAAGATCATCCACACGGACCTCAAGCCCGAGAACATCCTGCTCGTCTCGGCCGAGGCCCGCACCGTGTCGCCGCCGCTCACCAACCACGTGCACGTGTCGCGCCGCGTCACGCCGAAACCGTACCCGTCGCAGCGCCAGCTGCGGTCCCTCGAGATCCGCGTCATCGACTTCGGGTCGGCCACCTTCGACCACGAGTACCACTCGTCGGTCGTCTCGACGCGCCACTACCGCGCACCCGAAATCATGCTCGAGATCGGCTGGTCGTACCCGTGCGACATGTGGTCCGTCGGGTGCATCCTCGTCGAGCTGCTCATCGGCGAGGCGCTGTTCCAGACCCACGAGAACCTCGAGCACCTCGCCATGATGGAGACCATCCTCGGCCCGCTCCCCGACGACGTCGTCGGCCGGTCCAAGCGCCGCTCGCAGTGGTTCCAGTCGCCATCGCACCTCAACCTCGCCCACGTCCCCGGCCCGGGACCCTACGGCACCACGGCCGCTGTCGCCGCGTCCGCGGGGCTTCCGCCGCCCACCATCGCCGTGTGCCGCGTCCAGTTCCCCGGCGCCGACACCAAGCGCGACGCGAAATCGTTTGTCAAGTCGCTCAAGTCCCTCGGCGAGATCCTGTCGCCGTCGGCCCAGTCCTCGGCCAACGCGCACGTCCTGCACCTCAACTCGTCGTCGAGTTCCGGCGGCTCCGCCACGCCCGCACCCGCGTCGGCCCAGGCCCCACCACCGTCGTTCACCCGGTTCCTCGACCTCGTCCGCCGCCTCCTCACCCACGACCCGACGCGCCGTATCCGCGCCCGCGAGGCACTCCGCCACCCGTTCTTCGAGGGCACCGTGCACCCCGGCCAGGCGCGTGCCATGCGGCTCGCGGCACGGCATAGCGCCGCCGTCGCGTCCCAGTCGCCCGCGGCCGCATCCCCGCACCCGCCATCCGTCGCCGCCGCCGCCGCGGGCCATCTGGGTCCGTCGCCGCTCGGCGGGTCGGCGCCGCGCGGGATCGCTGGCGGCTCGACGTCCGTCGCTGCGGCCGCTACTGCTGCGGCCGCTGCTGCCGCGGCGGCGGCGGCGGCGGCGAGCGGTAGCGTCATGGGCTGGCCGTTCAACCCCGACTCGCCGGGCGTGCCCCGCATGGGCGTCGCGAGCAACGGCGGGTACTACCAGCGCAACATGGTCCCGCTGCCGCCCGCGTCCACGGCCGCCGTCGCTGCCGCGGCTGCTGCTGCCGCTGCCGCGGCGTCCATGGGCGCGCGATACCCGAGCGGCAGCTTCTGGTACCCGCAGCCGGTCCCACCGCAGGCCCACCAGTACGCGCACCACCCGCACCACCCGCACCACCCGTCCTCGTCCGCCGCGTACGCGCACGCGCACCCGCAGCACGCGCCGCCGCCGCCACCGCCCCCGCATGGCGGGTCGCCCACGGGGCTCTCGGCCGCCGCCAACTACGCGTACACGCGGCGCGCGATCCAGCACAAGCTCGCCATGGAGACCGGGTTCGCGCTCGGCGAGGATGAGCACGACGCGGGCGGCGCGGGTGACCCGAACGGGTACGCCGACCCGGTCCCGCCCCCGCCCCCGCCGCCACCACCACCCGCCGCCGCGGCGTACGCGCCCGACCCGTACGGCGGCAGCGAGCTCGGGTCCGCGTTCACGGGCGCCGATGTCGCGAGCGCTGCGGGGCCCGCACCACCGCCCGTCGACCACGGGTACCACCCGGCGTACGATTACCGCCAGCAGCAGCCACACCAACAGCCTCAGCAGGCGTACCAGTACTACCCGTCGCAACAGCACCCGCAGCCCGGCGAGGCGTACCAGATCTCGCCCGCCACGGCCCCGCACACGATCCCCGCCGCGGCGCCGGGCCACTACGCCGACCCGAACGGGGCCGAGTACGCACCCGATCGGAGGTACCAGCAGCAGCAGCCCGTCGGGTCGCACCTCGCGAGCGCGCCCGGGAGCCCCGCGCGCGCGTATTACGCGGACCCGGCCGCCGCCGCGGGCCAGTACGCCCATCCGGCAGCCGCAGCACACCCGCACCGCATATCGGTCGGCTCCTCGCCCATGGTCTCGCTCGCGTCCGGTGGCGGCGCGGTCTACGCGATGCCGCCGCCGCCGCAGAGCGGCGGGTGGGCCAACGGCGGCGGCGACGCGCGGTACGGATACGCGGCAGCGCCACCACCGCCGGCACCCGCGCACCACGCGCACTACTACCCGCCACAACCGCACCACCACCACGCCGCCATGGCGCCCGCACCGCCCGGCCCGCACGACGGGCTGCTCCCGCCAGGGATCGCTGCAGAGTACCTCGGCCCGCCTGCCGGCGGCGCGGTCGGGTTGCCGCCACCACCACCGCAGGGCGGATGGCGGTGATGTTGGCTGGCGTGTATGTGTATCTCGTTCTCTAGTTTTGTGTTTTGATCGCTACCCTCCTCCCTCCCTCGTCCTCTTGCCATCCCTATACACAGACCATCGCGCCCTTCTTCTTCTCGACCAATCTCGATTGCCTGTCCTCGATATAGATCCGGCACGGCCTGCCGCTGAGCATCGTTCGATTTCGAACTGAGTCTCCCCAGTGCAACTCAGGAGGCCGTCGAAAACCAGCCGATGGTCGCCGAAAATAGCCGAGTGTGGCGGACCGCGGTCACGCGGACGTGAGCGGCGCGTCTCCCGAGTCCCGGTCCCAGCGGAACCCTTGGACGCGTATCGCAGAAGCACGGGGGCGGTGTCCGCAATGATCGATCGGGACGGCGCACCGAGCTCCTGTCCCGTTGCGCGCGAGCGGAACACGGCTGACGCATGGTGACGTGGCCGCAAGGGGGCACTGGGAGACGGCGCGCGGTTGGGACGCGTGGCAGGTCGGCTAGACTGGCCAGAGCGACCAGGCGCGACGCATTTCGCGCCCGGATCCAGCAAATGTCTGCGCCCCGCCACCGGCGGGTCTCCCGCGGCTCAGCAGTTGAGGCAATCGGAGGAGGAGGAGGTTGCTGTGCAGTGGCCGTGTCCAGCGGGCCGGGGAGCGGACGCGACCTGGTGCCCCGGCGCGAGCACGGCTCGAGCTCTACGCGCCCCTGATGCATCTGCTGAACCCATGACATGTCATCGCCTACTTCCAGCACCGGATCCGCTGACGCCTTCTACGGCGCTATCCGCACACCACCACCGCGGCCCGCGGGGCTCGTCTCGAGTGCGAGCGCACCCGAGTCCTCACAAGATGTGGAGCGGGCCGCGTCGGCGGAAGCGGCAGCCGGCACGCACGCCCCCTCGTCGAGCACGCTAGCCAACTCGGCACCGATGCTCCGGCGCTCACACACGGCGCGGGTCGGCGCACCCGCGCCACACCACCCCGAGTACTCCGCGAGCGCGGCCCCTGTGGTGACGGCCGTATCCAGCGCCCACGAGCAAGACCATGATCCCGCGCAGGCGTTGCCGGCTGCACCCTCTACGGGCACGAACCCTCGCCGCGAGTTCCCGACAGTCAAAAGCGACGCGTCGAGCTCGCGGCCGCCAAGCATCTTCGACTCTCCGTCCTTCCGCCGCCGCGGGTTCGGCGCCGCGAGCTCGTCAGCCGGCCGCCCGCAGCGGTCCGCGTCGACGGCGAGCAGCGGACCCAAGCCGCCGGGCACGCTGCCCCTGATCGCTCGCCTCAATAACAGCCTGGTCCCGACGTCGGCCGACTCATCGTACCACGACCTCGACGAGTCCGCGTCCGCGTCCCTCGCGCAGTCGCGAAGCGCACGCGGCAGCGCCGCGTCGTGGCGGACGGCGCGCAGCTCGTTCAGCGGGTCCACGTCAAGCCGGTTCCGGACTGTCCTCGCCACCACGTCGCGCGCGCTCAACTCGTCGTTCCAGAAGGTCGCCGAGCTCGCCGAGGACGTGGCGCAGACGCGTACCGCCCACTACACGGACCTCGCGGCACACGCGCGGCTCGTCGGCGGCGACGACGGGTCCGCGACGACCGGGTCCGACGACTCGTTCAAGTCCAACGAGCTGGCGGACGCGGATGCGGATCGCTCGCTCCCGTCCTCCTCGCTCGACGGGTTTGACGTCGACTCGCTCGGCGAGCGGTTCGAGACTGGGCCGTCGTCGCTGGCCGAGCTCGGCCCGCCGCCGCCGCCACCGGCCGCAGTCGGCGAGCCCGCCATCACGACGCGACCGGACCCCGAGGCCGGGTTCACTGCGCCATCGGCGCAGCCGACCGCGCCTGCCGCACGCCCTGCACGCCGGGTCGACGACGACGAGCCGAACGCGGTCGTGCGCACCGTGCTGGGTTCCGCCGCGCAGATCTTCACGAGCAAGTCGACGCGGCTCGTCTCGTTCCTCACGCTCCGCTTCACGAGCAAGTCGATCGAGGCCAAGTTCCGCGAGCACTACGTGCGCACTTCGTCGGCGCCCATCCTCCTCCTCAGCGTACGTTCCCGCTCGGCGCGGAAGTGAGATTTGCTGACGAGCACTATGTGTGTTGTGTAGGTTGGCCTCCTCCCTCTCATCTTCGCCCGTGCCGGGCTCTCGGCGTACACGGCGAGCAGGTACCACCAGGTCACGCACGACTGCCCCATGTCCGTCCACGGCGAGTGCGACACGTGCCAAAGCATCGTCACGGTCGCGTACGTCGTGGTCGGCGTGGTCGCTCTTCTCACGCTCGGCGTGTCGCTCTTGCGGGCGCTGCGCATCGAGTCGCCGGGCTCGCGGCGCGCCATCTTCATCGCCATCTCCATCGTGTGCTTCCTGATCGACCTCATGGCCGTGACGTGCCCGGGCTACTGCCACACGAACGACGGCAGCCCGCTGTTCCGACGCCACAACAGCTTCTCGGGCGCGTGCCCCGGATCCGCGGCCGCGGGCAGCATCGACGCCCTCGTCCACTTCTGGTCGACGCAGATCAGCGTGTCCGTGTACGTCGTCCTCGCCGCGTCGACGCTCGCATTTCGAACCGCTGGCCGCGGCGCTGTCCTCGCCGTCGGGCTCCTCCTCGCGTTCGGCGCGCTCGTCGATAGCAGCGCCGCGTCGTGGGTCTGGCTGCTGGCGTTCAACCTCGCTGACGACGCCGTCAAGTCGCTCGTCGGCCTGTACCAGCGCGAGCTGCTCGTCCGTGCAACCTTCTACCACAACGTCCGCCAGGCCGCCGCCACCCACGCGCAGCTCCGCGCCGCGGCTACCAGTGCGGTGCTCCCGTACGTTGGCGGCTGCGGCGCGGGCGGCGGGGCTGCGGTCGCGCCGTCGCCGGCTTGGTCGACACCGTCCCCGCGCGAGCAGCGGTCCGCGGCCGTCACGGTGCGCAGCAGCGCAACGGCGCTCCCGAACAAGTCGGTCCTCGCCCAGGTCCCGGCGCAGTCGACCAAGACGGTAGCCCCCGCGCAGCCCGCGGCGCCCCAACCGCAGATGCGCGACTCCTCAACGTGGTCGCTGGTCGCCCAGGTACGCTGCTGCCCTGCCGTTGACACGTGGTCCGCACTCGGCCAACCGAATCGCTTTGTAGCCCGTCCGTCGCACGCCGACCACAACGAGCAGCAACACGGCCGTCATGGCGTACAACCGCAACGAGACGTCGCTGATGATGCTCCGCCGGCACTCGTTCGCAACCAGCCGCACCAGCGCCGCGAGCGCGTCGACGACTGCCGCTCAAGGAGTCCCGGCGGCAATGGCCATGGCCATGGCCCTGGCCAACCCCAAGACCCACATGTCGCGGCTCCCGAGCGAGGACGAGACCATGGCCATGTCCAAGGGCTCGCAGCACCAGCACCTCGCCGTCGCCGACCCGCTGACCGACGCGTCGTCTGGTCGAAACAGCAACACCACGTCCGACTCGGGCGGCGGCATCCACGTGTCGCAGCTCGACCTCGGTAACCTCCTCACGCTCCCGCGGATCATGCACGCGTCACTGCTCTCGCTGTCGCACTCCGACACGTTTGGCGGTGGCGGCGACGACACCAAGCCGGTATCGCCACCCACCGCGCCCAAGTTCCTCGCCCCGCTCCCGCTCGGCGCGATCGAGAGCGGAACGCGGTACGCGACTACGACGCTCGACCGCCCCGACTCGAAGTGGCCGGGCAGCGGCGGCACCGCGACCAACACCCTGCTGCCCTCGGTCATCGGGTCCGCCGCCGCGTCGCCGACGCTCGTGCGCGCGCACCTCGACGCGCCGCGGCTGGTCGTCGTCGCGACAACGCTCGACCACGACGCAGTCGTGGGCGCGTCGGCCAGCGGCGTGTCGCTACCGCCGCCGCTGCGCGATACGGGCGCGCTGCAGTCGGACCTGCCCGTGTTCCACCCGACCATGGCGTCGTACGCGACGGCAACTACCACAACAACGACGTCGGGGACCGACTCGAGCAGCGGGAGCACCAACTCCGTGAGCTCCAACACCACGAGTCCGCCGAGCACCGACCCGAGCACCGACCCGAGCAGCGCGGGCAGTAGTCTCGGAGTCCTCGGGTCCAGCGCGCCCGCCATCCCGCGACAGTCGCGGTCCGGGACCGACTCGGGCGCGCTCCCGCCGCACCGCCCGCTGCACGACGCGTGGCGGCGCCCGGTGCCGCGGTACGGGGACCGGCCTGATTTCGCAAGCGGCGGAGGCGGTGGCGCTGGCGCTGGCAACGTGCGCGACTCGGTGGTCATCACGTCGTCGATGCTGCCCGCGCTCGAACCCATGGGCCTCGACGCGGCGCTAAGGACCGACGAGGAGTACAGCGTTTCGACCAGCTCGATGCAGGGTGCGGCCAGCAGCACCGCCGAGGCGGCAGCAGCAAGGCGCAGGGCGCGGCGCCAGTCGCGCGGGACCACGGCGTCGGCGGCGTCGCGGCGCAGCACGTGGTACCGGAGGCTACGGCGCGCGCTGCACCGGCTCCGCACTGAGTTCTTTTACCGGTTCCCCGACCCGGCCGAGGAGGAGCGGTACCTCGCGTACTACTACGCGAAGCTCAAGACACGAATGCAAATCACGGCCGTGACGGGGTTCCTGATGCAACTCCTGGTCGCCGTCATGATGAAGCTGTCGCAGGCGGGGCGGCAGGCCGTCAACGACGCCATGGACGATACGGATGGCCCCGTCGGCAACGGCATGTTCGGCGACTGGCTGGCCAGGGTCAAGCCGTTTGTCCTCGAGTGGTGGTTCCCGTACGCGCTACACCTCGCCTTCTACACGATCCAGCTCGTGGTCGCGCGGTCGCGGTCCGCGCTGTTCGTCGGCGCGAGCCTCGAGCGCTACGCGGTCGCGCACGCCGTCATCTTCATCGCGTGCGTGGTCGCGCTCGACGCACAGATCCGCATGCTCACGCACAACTTTGTCCTGATCCAGTCGGCGTGCCACCAGGTTCTCGCCGCCGTGTTCGGGATCGCGACCCTGCGGCTGCGTCCGCGCACTCACGCGGCCGTCCTCGCCGCGTTCGTGCTGCTGGTGCAAGCCGAGTTCATTGTCCTCCTCGTCCACGGCGCGGCCATCGAGACGCTCGCCAAGATTGTCATTGTCACGGCCACGACGCTCGTCAGCCTCGTGCTCAGCGTGTACTTTGAGTCGGCGAACCGGCGCTACTTTCAGATCAAATCGCACGTCGCGCGCGCGTCGCAGAGTCGACGGGATCTTCCATTTCCCAATTGAAGAACCTTTCTTGCGTTGCAGTTGCTTCGTGGTCCGCCTCTTGGCCTTGGAAGCATGCTCCACGTCCACTGTACGGCATGACCTGGGATTAACAAGGGATGGTATCGCGCGCGCGCTCTGCCGGTACTTCCCACTCTCACGTCGCGGAACGGTCGGAGAGGAGGAGGTGAGGAAAGGGTGGCGCGACGCGTGACCGCGGTCACGTGGCCGTCACGCGGACATGAGCCGCGCGTGTGGCGCGCCTCATTTCCCGTTCGAGGAGGTGGCGCGTCCGCGTCTCACATCCCCGAAGAGATGAGTTTCGCGCAAATCGACAAAGCCGCGTGCCGCCGTGCCCTGCTCCAGTTGGGTGGCACTGTACGATGCGGTGAAGATCCATGATCCGGGATCCGGGAGGCACATGCGGATAAGAGACTATGATTCATATGCTCGAAGCAGAGCATATGGCTGGGCTTGTCCTGTTCCCGCTTCATCTCAGTCCAAGTCTCCCACGATCTTTCGCGTTTGCACCGGACGGGGACCCAGCGCCGCCCAGCGCAGCCTGCAGCGCGTCAAAAGTCGTGGAGCAAAATGAAAAGGTTTTTAACCACTACATGCACTACGCAGCTGATGTAATGCATCCGATCACGGCGAAACCAGCATCCAGCACCGAATCCATCGCTCGCGCACCCTCGTTGCCACATCATGTGGAAGTCGCGACCACCACGAGCGCCCCGGTGCCGTCTCAAGAACTCGCGACGGGGGCCTCGGCGGCGGCAGGTGACTCGCAGGATCCAGCCTGCACATCGCACTCTCCTTCGGTTGCCAACGGCGGCACCATGCTCGTTCATCAGGATCTTGCACCCTTCGGCAGTCTGGCTACATCTTCCGCCAACTCTTCGTACCATGAACTAGACGATCAGGAGCTTTGGTCGGCGCTGACGGCGCAAGATCGGGGCACACGGGCTAGCGCCGCGCTGAACTCGGACACTTCCTGGCGGACGGCACGGAGCTCGTTTGGCGGGTCCGCGTCGGGCCGGTTCCGCAGTGTTCTGGCCACGCTCAACTCGTCGCTTCATAAACTCGCCGAGCTCGCCGAGAACGCGGCGCACTCGCGTATCGCTCACTACGCAGACCTCGTGGAAGACGCGCGGCTTGTCGTAAGCGACGATAACGACGTGGCCAGCGTATCCGACGAGTCGCTTGATTCCGAGGAATCTTCCTCAGCCGGCGGCGTGTCGTCCCGGCCGGCCTCGTCCCTGTCGCTGGACATGGGCGGCGACCGTCAACCTGACGCGCTCCTCGATGCTGGGCCAGCACCGCCAGCTGAGCTTGCTCCACCGTTATCTTCGGGTGCAGCTGAGGCCGCCGTGCCTCTGCGGCCGGGTACCGGGCCGGATCTGATCACCCCACCGCCCGCTCCTTCATCGCCGAGTACTGCTCAAACTCTACGACGCGGTGGCGACGACGAAAGAGACAATGTGCTTGTCCGTACGGTTCTCGGTTCCGCCGCGCGCATCTTCACCAGCAAGTCGACGCGGCTCGTCTCGTTTCGCACGTTGCGGTTCACGAGCAGGTCGATCGAGGCCAAGTTCCACGAGCATCACGTCCGCTCTTCTTCGGCGCCGATCATGATCCTCAGCGTACGTTCTTCCGATGCTTTATTCGAGACTCGCAATGACTGACACCGTTTGTGCCCGCCACCGCCAGGTTTGTCTCATTCTGCTGATTTTCGCTCGCGCGGGACTCTCGTGGTACACGCACCTCAAGTACAGCTGTGCCATGGCCGACTGCCCAACGTCCCTCTACGGCGACTGTGCCTCATGTCAGACCATTGTCACTGTCGCGTATGTCGGGATCGGCGTGCTCGCTCTCGCCGCGCTCGGGCTTACCCTGACGCTCCGTGCCGCGCCCATTGCTTCACGGCGCTTGCTCTTTATTATCGTGGCGATCTTGTGCTTTGGCGCAGAGATCATGGCCCTGACCTGCCCGGGCTACTGCCATACGAGCAACGGCGACTCGCTCTTCCGCCGCCACAACAGCTTCGCTCAGGCGTGCCCTGGATCCGCTGCCGCGGCCAGCATCGACGCCCTCGTGCACTACTGGTCGACGCAGATCAGCGTGTCCGTGTACGTGGTCCTCGCCGCCTCGACACTCCGCTTCTGGACCGCCTTCCGCGCAGCCGTGCTTGGGATCGCGCTCGTGTTCCTCCTCGGGTCGATTGTCGACAGCAGCGCCGCGTCCTGGGTGTGGCTGCTCGGGTTCAACTTCGCCGACGACGCCCTCAAGTCGCTCTTTGGCCTGTACCAGCGCGAGCTGCTGTCCCGCGCGACTTTCTACCATAACGTCCGCCAGGCCGCCACCACGCACGCGCAGCTCCGCGCCGCGGCCACCATTGCACCGTGTAGTCCGCGCATCGCACGGCTACTGCAACAGGTAGCACCCCGGCGTTCGCCGCGTCCGCCCGGACCGAAGCGTCGATGATGCTGCTCCACCAGCACTCGCACGCGACCAGCCGGGCTAGCACCAACGGCACACCGACCGCGGTCGTGGCCACGGCGACAACGACTCAGCCGTATCCCATCGCGGACACCGTGACCGCGGGAGTCGCTCTACCCGCCGTGACGACTCGGGTCCACCTGTCGCGGCTGCCGAGCGAGGACGAGGTGCCGGCCAGCTCACAGCACCTCCCGATCGTCATCAACCACCCCGCCGCCGTAACGCCAGCTCGGCTCGGCGTCGCCTCCGACTCGGGCGGCGTCATCCGCGTGTCGATGGTCAACCTCGGCGACCTCCTGACGCTGCCGCGGGCCGTGCACGCGTCCTTGCTCTCCCTAAACCACTCGAACGCGGCGGGCGGCATCAGACGCGACGACCATCCAGCGGCAGTCGTCGCGGGCCTGTCATCAACCTCGACCAGCGCGCTGCACCAGCCCAAGCTCAAGGTTTCGGTCGGTGCGTTCGAGGGCGGCACGCGGTACGCGGTCACCACGCTCGGGAAGTCGAGCGGGACCGACGATGACGATCGTCCCTTCTCGCCCTCGTTTTCCGACATGCCGCGCCTGATTCTCGCGGCGACGACGCGGGATGCGGCGGACCGCGAGTCGATCAGCAACGAGGCGCCCGGGATGGAGACGCTGCAGCCGCCGCGCCCGCACTCGCCAGAACTGCATGCAACCGCGGCCTCGGATGGAACGGCGGCCACATCCACGACCAACGAGACGAACTCGATCAGCGATACCGCGTCGTCTACCAGCACCAACGCCAGTATCCGGACGGGTACGAGCAGCGGCACCGGCAGCGCGGCCAGCAGTCTCGCGGCGCTCGGCGTGAGTGCGCCCGTCATTCCACAGCCGCCGCGGCCGCGCCCCTCGACCGAGTCGGGCGTCCTCCCGCCGCATCGCCCGCTGCACAACACGTGGCGGTACAAGGCGCAGCGGGCCGAGTACGTGGGCGGCGGCAACGTGCGCGATTCGGTGGTGATCACGTCGTCCATATTGCCCGCGCTCGAGCCCATGGGCCTCGACGCGGCGCTGCGTCCCGACGAAGAGCACAGCGCGTCGAGCAGCTCGATGCAGGGCGCGCCGAGCGGGAAGGCAGCAGCAGATGCGGCGCGGCGCCAGTCGCGCGGTACCACTGCATCGTCGGCGTCGCGGCGCAGCACGTGGTACCGGAGGCTGCGGCGCGCGCTGCACCGGCTCCGCACCGAGTTCTTTTACCGGTTCCCCGACCCGGCCGAGGAGGAGCGGTACCTCGCGTACTACTACGCGAAGCTCAAGATACGAATGCAGGTCACGGCGGTGGCGGGGATCCTGACGCAGCTCCTCATCGCCCTGTTCCTCAAGCTCTCGCGCGCGGGTCGCGATGCGGTCAACGACGCCGAAGCTGACGAGCTGCACCCGCTGGGCGGCGGCATGTTCGCGTGGCTCGAGCCGTTTCGGCCTATCCTGCTCCAGTGGTGGTTCCCGTACGCGCAGCACATCCTCGCGTACCTCCTGCAGCTCGCGGTCGCACGGTCCCGGTCGGCGTGGTTCACGGGCGCGAACCTCGAGTGGTACGCGGTGGGCCACTGCATCGTGTTCGTCGCGGGCGTCGTGACCGTAGACATACAGGTCCGCGTCATTACCAGCAACTACGTGCTGGTGCAGTCGGCGTGCCATCAAGTCCTCGCCACGGTGCTGGGGATCGCTACGCTCAGGCTCCGGCCCCGCGCACACGCGACCGTGCTGGCGGCATTCATCCTGCTGGTAGTGGCCGAGTACGCGCTGCTCCTTGCCAACGGCGCGGCCACCGACACGCTAGCCAAGATCGTGATCGCGTCGTCGACGTCGCTCATCAGCCTCGTGCTCAGCGTCTACTTTGAGCTGGCCAACCGGCGGTACTTTGTGATCAAGTCGCACGTCCAGCGGACGTCGACGTTGCGCCGGCGCCGTGACCCTTCGTCGGCCTTCCACTGATACTACATCCGATTCCATTCACCACCTTCACATTGGCGATATCAATGCGCAGAGTGGCACGGTGCGAAAGTGCCACGTCGCCGCCAACATCGGGAGCGGAGAGCGGCGTGACCGACAGTCAGCGCGGCGAGAACGACGCGTCACCGCCGCCGCCACGCCGGTCGCCGACCCGCCCGTCTTGCACACATCTCTCTCCTTCCTCTCTCCCGCTCAGACAACACCACCCGCACCAAGAAAGCAAATGAACCCGCCGCCCACCGCCGCCGCCGAGCTCGAGCTCGTCGAGCGCGTCGAGCTGCGCTTCGCGCTGGCGTCGACGGACGCGCAGCTAGCCGCCGCCGTCAACACCTTCCTCGTCCCTCTTCTGCAAAAGCTAGCCTCGCCCAACGCCGCCGCCGTGCAGCCCAATGTCCTCGCGCTGCTATCGCACATCAACACGCGCCTGCGCGCCGCCGCGAGCGTGACCCTGCCGACGCCCGCCATCGTGGCACTGCTCGGCGCGCCCGCGACGCCCGCCGTCGTGCGCAACTTTGCCCTCGTGTACCTCGAGATGGCCATCGACCGCACGCCCGCCGCGGCCGACCGCGCCACGCTCGTCCCGTCGCTCCTCGCCGCCGTCGCCTCGTTCGGCCCCACCCCGCTCCCCGTCACGAGCCCCGCGCTCCCGCGCCCGTACCAGCTGCTCGTCGTCCAGCTCCTCGCGTGCATTCATGCCATGCAGCTGCCGCCCGTCAACTCCGACGCGGTTGCGGTGCGCGACGCTATCGCCGAGAAGGTATCGCAGGCGCACTGGGAGCACGCGCTTGCGGCCCTGACGGTCGCCCTGGTCGCGCCCGCCGCGCCCATCGATCCCGCCGTCAAGCGCAGCCTGTGCTCGTTCGCCGTCTTCTACGTCCCCGCCCCGCTCGAGCCCGTCCTGTGGCAGCGCGCGCTGCTCCTGTTCGCCGCCTCGTGTGACGCCCACAACGCCGTCGCCGAGCACGCCGAGACCGCGTGGCGCAAGGTCAAGATCGACGTCGAGGACCCGCAACTCGTCGACGCCGTCCTCACCATGTACCCGCTCCAGCCGGCGGCACCGCAGCAGCAGCAGCCGCAGAGCCCCGTCTCGCTGCAGCAGGTGCAATCGCTGACGCAGGGCGCGCTCGCGACCAAGACTAAGGTCCTCGCCTTCGCCCAGAAGTCGAAGCGCGCCGCGAGCGCGTTCCCGGCGTGCATCAAGATCACCTTCGACGCGCTCTTCGCCACGGCCACGGTCCCGCGCCTGCAGCAGGCCGGGCTCGCGTACCTGCAGTGGGTCGCGCGCATGGCCGACCAGTCGCTCCTCGAGCGCATCGCGCCCGTCCTCGTCTCGGGTACCCTGCGCACCGTCAAGGACGAACCGACCGGCCCGCTCGCCGAGTACGCTCTGACCGCGCTCGGCCTCCTCCTCAAGCGCGTCCCGCAGCAGCTCACGCCCGATATCCTCGACACGCTGTTCGCGCAGGCCCGCGCCGGACCACCCGCCCACCTCAAGCTCGCCCTCCAGGACTGCCTCACCGGGATCCTGTTCTCGATGTCCACCCCGCCCGCCAACCTCGAGCTGCTCACCGCGGGCGCCGCGGGGCACGCGTCGGACCTGTTCCGCTGGGTCGCCCTGCGGTACACGGGCAAGCTCGCCCCACTCGCCCTCCCCACGCTCGCACTTCACCTCCAGCTCACCGCCGACGCGTCGCACCTCGTCCGCCAGGAGGCCGCGCACGGGCTCGAGCTCGAGGCGCTCGTTGACGCGGCGGCGGCAGCGCCGTCGTTTGACGAGGTTTTGGGAATGGTCCGCGGGCTCCCCGGTAAGATCCCGCACGCGGTCCGCGAGGCCAGCGTCGAGTTCCTGTTCCGCTACCTCGCCGTCACCGCGCTCGGCCACCCGGTCCGCCGCTCCGTCGTCCCCGAGTCGCTCCGCGACCACGCGTTCGCGCGCAAGTACCGCGACTGGATCCGCGCCAACAGCGACGCGGCGGCCGCGTGGACGCGGTTCCTGCTCGATAACCTGTTTCTCAGCGGAGGTGCGTTTCCACCACCTTCTGGGCTTCTCGTCGTCCACGATCTGACACCGCGCTCGCAACCACTAGCCCCGTACTCGCTCCAGGGCGCCGCCCTCCGCCGCCTGTCCCCGCTCGCCGACCTTGGCCCCGCGATCCCGCTGCGCGGCGACGCCGAGACCGCGGCCCTCGCCACCATGCTGTACCAGGCGACCAACCCGGCCGTCATGTGGTCGGTCCGCCGCCTGCTCCCAGCCGCGTTCGACGCCCCGGGAGCGCACCTCGACGCCAACACGCCCGTGGTCCGCGCCGCCGAGCTCGCGCGCGTGCCCGATGCCGCCGCGTGTCTCGCGGCCCTCGGCCAGGGATATGGCCCGCTCGTCGAGACGGTCGCGCTGCTCCAGCTCGAGGCCCTCGCGCGATCCCGGTCGCTCGTCGCGACGGCCGAGACGGTGGACAAGGTCAAGACGCTCGTCGCCGCCGCCGGTACGCCGTCGCAGGTCGTGTGCGGCGCTCTCGCCGCGCTCGGGTGGATGGGATATTTTACGGCTGACGACGCGGTGCGCGAGGCCGCCGTCAAGATCCTCACGGACCACGTGCCCGCATCGAGCAACGCCAAGACGTCGCCCAACGTGCTGCTGAGCGCCGGCGAGGCCGTCGCGGTGCTCGTCGCCGGGCCCGCGGCAAAGTGTATCCCGTTCGACCAGCACGTCTCGTTCACTGAGTCTACGGCGCCGGCGACAACCCACGCGTCGCCCATCACCGCGGTCCTCGCCATGGACACGGCCGTGAAACCGACGCGCCGCGCGCAGCTGACGTACCTCGAGTCGCTCGTCACGTCGGTCCCCGCGCTCGACGCCCGCACCGTCGAGGCCGTCCACGACGTGGCCGTCCGCGCCCTCATCGTCCCCGAGTGGGCCGACCTCGCGTCCCGCTGCCTCATGCAGATCCACCTCGCGTACCTGGCCGCGTCGCCCGGACTCATGCCCGCCGTCTCCCGCGCGCTCGCGTCCGCTCCGCCTGCGGCATCGTCGGCCCGCGCGTTCGTGCTCTTTGATTGTCTCGTGGCGGCGGCCCGCGAGGTCGGGAAACCGTCGCTCGCGTGCGACCTGCTCAAGGTGCTCGACGATATGGGGCTCATGGTGGTGCCGGGCGCCGACGGCGGGTCGGCGGCCGAGTCTTCCGCTAGCGAGTCGGCGATCGCCGCCGCCGCCGCTGCCGCAGCAGACGACGAGAAGTGGAACGCGCTGCCGGCGACGGACCTCGTTCCCGTCCTGTTCCGGCTGCAGTGTCACCCGAACACGCACGTCGCGGCGTGCATCAAGTCGCTCGTCTCCGGGCTGGTCTCCACGCCGCGCCCGGCGCTCGCGACGCACTTCCCGCGCATCTTTCACGCGGTGCACCGCGGGCTGTCGCACTCGGCGCCGCTCGTCCGCGAGACGTCGCTGCTGGCGCTACTCGAGCTGCTGAAGCTGCGCGACGCCGAGTCGGTCGTCGCGGGGTACCTGTCCGACGACCTGTGCCGCGCCGCGCTCAAGCTGCTCGACGACGTGCACGACGCGATCCAGGCGGTCGCGGTGCGCACGTGCGGCGTGCTATGCCAGCGCATGGATCCCGCGGTCGTGGTCCCGTTCCTCCTCGACGGGCTGCGCAGTGCGGCCGCGGCGGTCACGAAATTCGCCCTGTCGACGCTGCTCAAGCTGTGCCAGGACGCGCCCCACGACGCGCTGCTCCCGCAGATCGCGACGATCACGACGGCGCTCCTCGACGCGCTTTCGGCGCTCGAGCCGCAGGTCCTCAACTACATCTCGTTCCACGTCCACAAGTACGACATGTCCGCCGACCAGCTCGACGGCCGCCGCCTGCTCCTGCTCCAGAGCTCGCCCGTCATGGGCACCCTCGAGACGCTGATCGGCCGCGCGACGAAGCCCGCGGACGTCGAGGGCCTCGTCGCCGCGCTCGCCGGTGTCGTGCGCAAGGGCGTCGGCTTGCCCACGCGCGGCGGAGTCGCCCGTGCGATCCTCCTCCTCCGCTCGCCCGTGCTCGCGTCCGTCCCCGGCGCCGCCGATACCCTGCTCAAGGCCCTGTCGGGCGCCGTCTTCGACGCGAACATGACGGTGCGCCACGTCATGGCGGCCGCCGCCGCGCACGTCATTGGCGCCGGCGCGCAGCAGGTGACGGTGACGAAGTTCATTGCTCACCTCGTCAAGCAGTACCTCACAACGCCCGACCGCCGCGCCGCCGTCGCCGACGTCGCGCTCGCGTGCAGCAAGTCGCCCGCGAGCAAGGACGTGTTCAACGGCGTGCTGTCCGCGCACCTCCCGCTGACCGCGATCGGAATGCACGCGGCGAAACCGGTCTCGGCAGCATCCGCGTCCGCTGACGGGACCGCGAGCAACGCGGCCGCCGCCGAGTCGTCCGGGATCCCCGATGAGGCCGATGAGTGGCGCCGCGTGTGGCAGGCGTACGTGAACGTGGACGCGACGGCGACGCGCATGTACGGCGGCGAGATCGCGTCGCTCGCCGCCGAGTGGGTCGCGGGCAGCCAGGACTGGGCGATCCAGGACCAGGCCGCGCGCACGCTCGCGTGGGTCGCCGCCGACCCGCACCGCGTCCCTGTCCCTGCCGACGCGCTCGCCGCCGTGTTCCACCTCGCCACCATCCAGAAGCGCGAGGCCCTCGTCACCAGCGTCGCCCGGCTCGCGGCCGCGGCCGCTGCGGTCCCTGACGCGCAGCACACGGCACGCGCGGTCCTCGAGTGGATGCTCGCCGAGACGATGAAAGCGAACCGCGGGTACGACCTGCTCGCGGACATGATCACCGCCATGGCGCCGCACGGGCTCGCGGACGGGCTCCCCGTCATCGACGCCGCCGTCAAGGCCGCCCACAAGCTCGTCGACCAGGCCGCGCAGCCGCTGTCGTCGAAACGCCGCGCCGCCGTCACCGCCGCCCTCGAAAGCGCGTGGCACTTCCTCGTTGAGGCGTACCGTGCGCTCTCGCGCGGCGCGCGGCCCGCGGCCGTCGCGGACATGCCCGGGTTCCTCGCCGTCTTCGCCGCGCTCAACGCGCAGCCCGAGGGCGTAACCGGCCCCGCGGCGTCGGCGGCTGCGGTTCGCGACCTCGCCACCGCGATCCCCCTCCTCGCGCGCGCGGGGACTGATCTCACCTTCGTCCTTGCGGACGTGGCGCGCGTCCCCGCGTGCCTCGAGGTCGCCGCCAACTCGCTCGCACTCCCGCAGCGCGAGTCGGTCGCCGCGCTCGTCGCGCTCATGTACGTCGCGACGGGGTTGCCGCGCCCGACTGCTGCGGTGGGTCCCGCGTCGCCAACGACGGGTGAGGCGGATGTGAACGCGGCGACGGCGCAGCGTGTGCGGACCTGGCTCGCGCCCAAGCTTGCGGCGTTCCTCGACAACCCGCGCGCGTGGCTCAGCGGCGACCCGATGCGCGAGGAGGTGGCGCGGCTTGCGGAGGCGGTGCGCAGCAGGTAGGCGGGCAGTTTGAGGTGATGCGAATGGATACAGTTGTAATTTGCAGAAATCATGATCGACGAGGAGAGCGCGTGCTCGGTGGCGAGCTCAATTCATTCGGCTGCACGGAGCTGGATATGGTGTGCCTCTGGAGGCTGCGACTGAACTGGTGAACCTGCTGGTGAACGTTCCCAGCGGCGCGCTGAGCAGCGCGGAGGGTTCGCAACGATCGATCGGCGTTTCAGCCACAGCGACGCGTTGCGCCACGCTGCGCCACCACGACAGATTTGCTTGACGATCGGCGACGCGCACACACCGGCGGCTTGCTTGCACGGGAAAAGGAAGTGTACTCTACATCCCGCCTATAAGTGAGGCTCAAGCCGTGTAGCCCCTTGTTGTATGCGTTTTGTTTGACAGCGGGACTTGAACGCTCTTTCGCTCTCGCTGCTCCCCCACTCCCTGTACAGCCCCTTCTTCGCATCAGAGCACCCCATCACACCAAGCGCAGCTGGCTGCGTTTGTCGCCCAATGTCCGAGCAGCCGGCTGTCCTCGCTGCTCCTGACATGCAACCATCCTGCGCTCCAACACCTGCAGCAGGGTCCAAGGCGCATGTTGGAGCGCGGCCGCTTCGACTTGTACGCTCAGGCAACACGCTACAACGAGTAGCCTTGCAGCCTGACGGCTTTATCGCAACCAAAACATCAGACTTCACTCGTCTCAAGAAGCTTGTTCTCAAGCTGTCAAAACACGTCACAGGCAAAACTCCCTCCATCCCTGCAAACAAGTCGACCGAGGGACACACGCAGCTTGTCGATGCGCTCGAAAGCCTCGTGGCTGCTGTTGTCCCCTCAACAACCAGCAAGCAGAAGGGGATGAGGGCAACAGCAAGGACATCCGTTGGAACTTCCTCTACTGGTCCAACTCAAGTTGACAAACTAGCGGCGATGACAGCATTTGTTGAATCTCGTGTCCAGAATGGTATCAAGCTCCGCGATGGTGACCGTGAACAGTACCAAAGCCTGTTGCCCAGTTTTTGAAGGGGCGTAAAAATTGTGGAACGTGTTAATAAATATATGCCAATGCAAGCCACATACTGTGGTGTAGAAGACCTTGGTAAGTACGTGTCAACTGAAGCTGGCAAGACGCAGGACGTTTCAGCCACACTCTCGCGTCGCGCCACTCGGCTTCCCCATTTCTGTGCACGGTCACAAGCTTCTATTGGGCATTTTCTAACATAAGCGACTTTGCGCACGTTCGCCCACGAGCACGAGCCCGTTCGGCCACGACCCCCAGATTGACCTAACTGCTCGCTGTGGCAGGTGGGCCGACTGCGCCTCGTGGGCCGAGTGCGCCTCGTGGGCCGAGTGCGCGCTCTCTTCCATCACAAAAGCTGTCCACCTTGCGATGATGAATAAATACACTTGCTACAATGTGATTTAAGACACGCATCAGACACTGTGCCGCGGCGGTGGGTGCTCTCGCGCGGTGGGGGCCGAGGCGCCTGACCCCGCGCGCCTGTCCGCCGCCACCACTGCTCTCAGACCAAGCACCGACCTCATTAATGTCAGTCTTCTGTTACCGCGGGTATCGCTGCACAGCATGAGTGAGGCTGAGGCGATCTTCGATGAAGGGTGGCGCTTGTACCTGAAGGCGGCGCGCGAAGCCATCACCTAGTCTGATCCTGCACCGCCGTTGCACTCCGCTAGCGCCAACTCGCTTGCTTATGTACTCGCAGAAGATAAATCCTAGCTCCTTGAGAGAACCTCGAGCCCTAGCTCTACTACTTTGGCCGTAGCGACCATTCGCCCACGACCTCGCTCAGCGGCCACATGTTTTCCGCGCTCATCTTGGACCCTCCCTGCAGGTTGGGCGCGAGCAATACGGCCAAATAAAAAGCTATATAGTATTTTAAATCTTTATTGGTGCCGTATGAAGTGAAATCGGCGAGGGTGCCACGGATCGCGACGATGGCCATCGTGGCCATCGTGGCCGTGGTCACGCCCACGACCGCCGAGGCCGTCGAAAATCATATCTTCTGCACTACTTTCTCCGCAGAGTATCACTTATTATTGCAAGCTCATTCAAATTGAGTGCTGCGCCCGTTTGTCAGTTGTACTGGCCGATAAATCGGATCGCATAAGAGGATAGCAATTCTCGTCTCACTCATCAAGTGCGCGCGGCTCGGAAACCGTTCAAGACCTCGCGGAGAGGTATTCAGATGTTTCCCTTGCAAACCTCACTCGAAAATGAGGTGAGAGGGCGGTGGCGGCGGCGGGCGGGCAAGCGAGGTCGGACACCTTGGCCGCCGTCGCGCAAGAGCGCTCGCCACCGCCACGCGACGCCTCACGCGTGTCTAAACATCACTTTGCATCAAGTGTATTCATAATCGGAGCGTGAGGTCGACTTGTAGTGAGAGCAGAAGTGCGGTCGCGCTGGCCACGAGGCGCAGTCGGCCCACCTGCCGCAGCGAGCAGTTAGGTCAATCTGGGGGTCATGGCCAAACGGGCTCGTGCTCGTGGGCGAACGTGCGCAAAGTCGCTATTAACTCGCGACAGCACCCGTCGCCATCGGGTCAAAGTACGTCTCGCCGCGAGTCGACGGGTTCGCTTGCTGCCGCACGACGACGCGAACAATTTTTTTGAACTGCACCTCGACGAGCGTGTTCACCGCAGTGACGAAGCCGAGAACCATGCCCTGCATCACGGGCGTGAAGATCTGACCGCCGACCGCTAGCGCCGCGATGCTCCAGATGAGGAAGTACACGATCGAGTAGAGCAAGAAGGTCGTTCGAACTGAACCGAGCAGCAGCGTCCGCGACACGTTGCCGCTATCGCCCGAAAGCTGCCCGTTAGCCGTGGCCGTAGCCGACTTAGTTCGAGCGAGCGGCGATGAAGACGAAACGAGCTGGCCGGTGGACGCAAGAGTCACCTCTGCATCAGTCAGCGTGCAATGCAAGGAAGCGGGTTGTGTGATTACTGTCTTAGCCGGCGCCTCGTTCGCAGACGCTCCAGTAGTTTTGCCGCCGCCGAGTCGAGGCTTGGTCATGCCTGAGAGCATGGTGGCGGAACGAGACAACCCGCTTCGAATCGTCCCGCGCAGCGACGACGAGAACGACGAAGTGCGCGACCCAATACTGTCGTACCCACGCGGGAAGGCGACGCGGTAGCTGTACGCGGTCATCCCGATCCCGCATGTGGGCAAGATGGTGTTGACCCAGAAGAGCCACGGCGGAACCCGCCAGTTGATCCAGTCATCGCGCGCGTCATAGTCGGCGTGGGTCAAAAGCGTGATCGTGATGTTGAGCGCCGCGAGCGCCGTTGCGATGATGACGGCTGACGTCCAAATGACGCGGCGCATGCGAGACTTTCGGAAGCAAATGTCGTTGACGCGCGCGGCCATTGCAATAAAGCAGAGCGAGCCGGCCCACGAGCTGTGAACGATGAATACCACAAAGTACGGCCAGTTCATATCGACGTACGGAAACCGCGGCTGGATGAAGACCTGCCAAACATCGCCGGCGCCGTGGACCGTGCTGAGCAAGGCCGTGGCGAGAAGCGTCGCCCAGCGCGGCTCGGTGCATGCTTCGGCCAAGGTAGACGCGATAGCCCCGATCCTCTTGATTGTCATGCAGCGGCGCTCTGCGCGACGTCGAAAGGAGAGCACCGGGCCGAAGGTGGACATGCGCCGCCGATCGAGAGTGGAGTCGACCGTGTGCTCTGGATCTGGCCGTGGGGCAGGCTCCGTTGTGACCGCGGATCGTTTGGTCTCCTGCATAAACGAAGCAAATGCATCGCGAGCGCAGACGGCGAAGGTCAAGAGACTCGCAGCCAGCGTGGCGATGGTGAGGATCTGGTATGCGATGAGTTCATGATTTGGTAGCAAGTAATAGACCATGGTTGCATTGCATAGACTGTGAAGTATAGAGTGAATCTCCAAAGGTGAGAGTAACACCAGTTGTTGAACTGTAATTTCGCGCTCCCACCAGGCCATCGCGCATGTCTCGCACCATGTCTCACGCGACGGCTTATCACGTGGTCCTGCGCCTCATGGCGTTGTTTTTATGTCCGCACCTGTCAAATAGGAGACTATCTAAGCCTAACCAAGCTCCTGGTATGAGTTTAATCATATTTAGTGATTGTCTAGCCCGGCTACAACGCCGCGCCGCCTGTTGCGAGCGGATCAAAGAATGTTTCTCCTCGCGAAGGTGAGCTAGCCTGCTGCCGGACCACGATTCGCACGATCTTCTTGAACTGCGCTTCGACCACGGTGTTGGTCACGGCGATGAAGCTGAGCACCACGCCCTGCATCACTGGCGTCAGGAAACCGCCGCCGACGGCCATGGCGCCGACGATCCAGATCACAAAGTAGAGGATCGAGTAGAGAAGAAAGGTCGAGCGGACCGAGCCGAGGAGCAGCGTCCGCGACACCTGACTGCCGTCTGCCGACAGCGGCGAGCTGCTCGTCAAGTTGGCCGCCGTGGGCTGGGTGAGCGGCGAGGACGACGTGGCGAGCTGGCCGGCAGATGGGTGCGCCTTGGAGTCGGCGAGCGAGCGGAGCGGGCCCTCGAGGTCCTTGGTGATGTTCTGCGGGTACGCGGGACGCACAGCGCTGGGTCGCGCGAGCGTCTCGGACCCCGCGGCACTCGCCACCTTGCTCTCGGTCCGGCCGCCGAGTCGTGATTTGGTCATGCCCGAGAGCATGGTCGCGGAGCGCGACCACCCGCCACGGAGCGTTCCGCGAAGCGATGAGGAGAACGACGGGGCTCTCGATCCGATGCCGCCGCGGGGAAACGCGACGCGGTAGCTGTACGCCGTCATGCCGATTCCACACGTTGGAAGAATGGCGTTGAGGTAGAAGAGCCATGGCGGAACGCGCCAGTGAATCCAGTCGTCGCGCGCGTCAAAGTCGGCGTGCGTAAGCAGCGTGATGGTGACGTTGAGCGCCGCGAGCGCGACTGCAAGAACGACCGCGGAAACCCAGATGACCCGGCGCACGCGAACCTTGCGGAAGCAGATCTCGGTGACGCGCGAGGCCATAACGATGAAGCATAGGGATCCGGCCCACGCGCTGTGGCTGATGAATATCGCGAAAAAAGTCATGTTCATGTTGATAAACGGGAAGCGCGGTTGAACAAACGCTTGCCACACATCGGCAACACCGTGGACCATACTGAGAAGGGCCGTGAGGAGGAGCGTTGCCCACCGCGGGTCGCTCAACTCCGTGGCCAGCGTAGATGCGACGGCGGCGACGCGCTTGAGGCTGACGCACCGACGAGTGGAACGTGTTCGGTGCGCCAAGACCGGACCAAAAGTCGATAGCCTGCGAGCGTCGATGGCGGGGTTGGGTGCATGCTCTTCCGCCTCCGCTGCCGGCCCTGCGAGTGAAGGACGTTTTCCATCTTGCACAAGCGAGGCGAACGCATCGCGAACACAGACTGCAAGCGTGACGAGACTCGCGACCAGCGAAGCGATGGTGAGAACTTGATATGCAATATTTTCATGGCTAGGTAGTGTGTATCCGCCCATGGCGACGATTGCATCAAGTCAGATTTTCATTCGATGCCGTGAGTGTGTGTTCTCGGTCGTCAATTTCAAGTCAATGTACGTATGAATCGCGTCCCACGACCATACCATGTGGTGGGAGGCGTTACCGATCTCTCGGACCGGCGCGTTTCGCCGAACTCTCCAGCGCGCGTGGCCGCGTGTCTCGCACCGCGTCTCACGCGTCGAGCTATCACGTGAGTGTCATCTGACCGCGTTGCGCCTCTTCTTCCCTCAGCGCGCGGAGTCACGGCCAGCACCAGCGTCATCTATTCGCAGACGGAATAATTCCACGACTCGGAGACGCGCTCTTTTCGACGTGCGACTTGATCTGGAAGTATCGGCGGTTCGCCGACTCAAAGTAGACGGACAGGACGAGGTTGACGAGGATGGTCGACGTCACAATGACAAGCTTTGAGAGCGTCTCGACTATCGAGCCATGGAAGAGGAGCAGCACAAACTCGGCCTGCATCACTAGCACAAACGCACCCAACACGGCAACGTGCGCGCGCGGTCGAAGGCGGAGCGTGGCACCGACGCGAGTACCTGGTGGCACGCCGACTGCACCAGCAAAAAGCTATTTAACAGGATGCGGATCTCCATGTCCAGAAAGACGACGGCCGAGACAAAGATCATGGAATGCGCCACCGCGAACTTCTCAAGGGGTGAGACGGTGAGTAGCGAAGGTGGTCGACGGGAAACGGCACGTACGAGGAGAATCGGGATGGGCGCAGACGACGTCCGAACATAATTTTCGTGGAACTTGGCCTCGATTGAATCGCTCGAGAAGCGGAGGGTGCGGAACGAGACGAGCCGCGTCGACTTGCTGGTAAAGATGCGGGCGGCTGAACCGAGCGCTGTGCGAACGAGCACGTTGGGCTCTTCGTCAGTCGGACGATCAGAGTGACCCGAAGGTGCAGGATCGGGAGAAGCTGTCGATATTTTGACTGAAACTTGGTCGACGGGCTGCAGCGCTGCCGTGGTCGGCGGCTGGATCATGGTTCCGAGGCAGTCATCATGAGAACCCCGTTCGAGATAATCTTGCTGATATCGGCTCACATCAATAGGCGCTGATGTTGGCGATGGCTTGACGTTGGCCAAGTCGTCTGAGAGCTCAGTAGGCGCACCGTCCTCGGCGGTGAAGAGCGGCACCTGAGCTTCCTTGTCCGCATCCTTGGAGCGACCCTCAGTAAGTTTGGCCATGCGCTGAAACGACGAGTTGAGGGCTTGCGACGTGGTCACCAGCATGGTCCGGAAGCGGTTCGAGCTCGAGTTCGACCCGGTGAACGACGTCCGGGCCGTGTGCCACGAGTCCGAGTCGACGTCGCTGCTGCCGCGTGTGCTACGAGAAGCTGGGCCGGCGGAAGGCTGTTGTTCGGCAAGCTCATGGTACGAAGTGTCGTTCGAGCCCGACAGTTTCTGAGCGATGCGCGTGTGGAGCGGAAGCGGAAGCGTGCTCGGCGGTGATTTGGCGCCGCCAGCCGGTCTTCGAACGCCGGAAGCACGCGCCGGATCCCCAACCCGCGCCGCCGAAAGGAAGGCGAGTCGAAGATACTGGGCCGCGTGCCCGTTGACGAGTCGCTCGTGCCAGTCGGGTACCGGGACTCGGGCCGCGATACGAGCGCGGCCGGATTCGAGGGCGCAGGATCGGTGGCCGCGTCGACTCCTTTCCTCGGAGGCTGCGCGCTCAACGCGAGGAGGTCGCCCGCGCTCACGGACGTGCCTGCGCGGGCCAGAGAATCGTGGCGGCGAAGCGTGGGCGCCGAGCTATTCATGTTGTCGGCAGCGGACGCGCCGTCGCGCGCCAGAGCATGGGCGGGTTCGGTCTCGGGCGGCAAGGGACCCGACACCGTCGCGTCGCCGCAATTATTGCATGGGAGTGACATTGCTTTACATATAGCGTTGCATCATGAGCCCGCAAGGTCCGTTGCGGAGGCGGTGATATGGGCGATGAAGCGAGTAGTCCACGCGCCGGCGACCTCCCGCAATCTCGGGCCCTGGGAGACAGCCGCCTCGCTGACGTCAAGCCCGGCTGGCGCGCAAGACTCGGACCAGATCAAGTTCCGTCGAACGGCCACCAGAGCAAGTTCCCTCGGCTGTGCGCGCGTCTCCCGGATCCGCTCGCGTGTGCTCGCGCATTCCCGGGGCAGGGAGACGTTTCTGGACACGCGCCGCGTTATCACGCCGCGTCACGCGTCGAGATATCATGTGACGCTCACCTGACCGCGTTGCGCCATTTCCTCCCTCACATCACGGAGTCCAGCACCAGTGTCATCTATTCACAAGAGGAAGAAGCCCACGACTTGGAGACGCGTTCTTTTCGACGTGCGACTTGACCTGGAAATACCTTCTGTTCGCGGACTCAAAGTACACGCTGAGGACGAGACTCACAAGCGTAGTCGACGCGACAATGAGCAGCTTGGCGAGCACTTCGATCGTCTCGCCGTTCAGAAGAAGAACCGCGAACGTGAGCTGCATCAGAAGCACAAACCACGCGAGTACCGTCATGTGCGCGCGCGGGCGGAGCCTTAGCGTTGTGAGCCCGAGCACGGTGGCGAGCACCTGGTGGCACGCCGACTGAGCCAGGACAAAATTGCTGGTCATGGCGTTGACCTCCATGTCGAGGATCGTGACGCCCGAGACGAAGACCATCGAATGCGCGACGGCAAATCGCTCGAGGCTCGCGCCCGTGAACCGCGGAGACCGGGACCGCCCAATCGCGAGTTGCATGCTGTAAAAAGCGAGGTGCTGCGCGTACGGGAACCACCACTTGAGAAGCATCGGGCGGAACGTCTTGAGCCAAGCGAGAACGCCCAGGTGGAGCGGCCGCATCTCGTCGTCCGACGCGCCATAGGCGGCCTCGTGCGTGTGCGAGATGAACATGAAGCCGCCGATCAGCAGCTGCGTTGCCATGCCCGCGATCGCGGTGATTTGCATGCGCGTCTTCAACTTGGCGTAGTAGTACGCGAGGTACCGCTGCTCCTCGGCCGGGTCGGGGAACCGGTAGAAGAACTCGCCGCGCAGCCGGTACAGCATGCGGCGGAGCCGGCGGTACCACGAGCTGCGCTTGGACGCGAGCCCCGACGCCGTCGTGCTGCGCGACAGTCGCCGCTGGAGCTCCCGCCGCCGCTCCTCCGTGTCGCTCGGGTTCATGGAGCTAGTGGAAGCGCTGCCGTTCTCGCTGCAGTGCAGCGCGTCGTCGAGGCCCATGGGCTCGAGCGTTGGCAGCATCGACGACGTGATGACGACCGAGTCGCGCGTGTTGCTGAATGCGCGCGCGGGACGGTCCCGACCCGTCGCGACCTGGTGGCTCCATGCGTCGTGCAGCGGGCGGTGCGGCAGAATGATCGAGTCGGACATGGTGCGCGGCTGGTGCACGAGGGCCGGCGCGTGCGGACCGAGGGCGCCGAGGCTGCTGATGGTGCTGCTCTCGGCCGACGGGCTCCGCAGCGCCGCGGGCGAGGCCGACGCGAGCGAGGCCGACACGAGCGAGTCCATGGTCGACGCTGGCCCGACCGGCCCATCGCTCGATCCGGCCGCCGCCTCGGTCGAATGGCCGTGCTCGAGTGTGCTGGCCACGACGACGAGCTGCGGCGGCGGTGCGTCGAGCAGGTGCGGAGCCGACGCCTGGACCCGCGCCGCGGTATCGAACAGCCGCACTCGCTGGCCGTCGATGTTGCCCTCGCGTGCCCACGTCGACAGCGTCGGCGCCGAAAACCGAGTCACGGCGGGCGAGGGCACGTCGGCGACGTGGAGCCGTTTCGCGTCGCCCATCTCGTGGACGGCCGGCTGCTGCAGCGAGACGAGCGACGCGTGCATGGTCCGCGGGAGCGTCAGGAGGTGCCCGAAGTCGAGCTGCGAGACGTGCAGCCCGTTGCTCGACCCCGCCGAGTCGCCAACGTTCTTGCGCGGAGCGAGCGGGCGGTGGTTGAGGACCGTGACAATGCCGTCGTCCTCGCCCGGGAGCTGCGAGAAGTGGACGGGCGAGGTCGGGGTCGCGGGATCGCCCGCCGAGCTGCCCGCCGTCGAGGTAGGGGAACTGGTCGACGCAGGAAACGTGAGCACGTTGGTCCCCATGGCGAGACTGGTCGCGACCGAGTATGACGCGAGCGCGGGCCGCGACGACATGGGCGAGAGGAGGAACCCGTGAGCCGGGTCGACGAGCACCTGGACCGACTTGGCGGGCCCCGCCGCCGCCGCATTCGAGATCTGGTCGGGCGATGAGGGCGACCTGGCCGGCGTCGACCCGGACGGCGACCGTGCCTGAGCGCTGAACCCGACGTGCGGAAGGACCGCGTGCGTCGCCGCGGCGCGGAGCTGTGCGTGGGTGGCCGCGGCCTGGCGCACGTTGTGGTAGAAGGTCGCGCGGGACAGCAGCTCGCGCTGGTACAGGCCGACGAGCGACTTGACGGCGTCGTCAGCGAGGTTGAAGACGAGCAGCCAGATCCAGGACGCGGAGCTCGAGTCCACGAGCGACCCGAAGAGGAGGACCAGCGCCACGACGAGGAAGGCGCCGCGGAGCGCGGTCCGGAACGCGAGCGTCGAGGCCGCGAGCAGGACGTACGTAGAGACGCTGATTTCGGTAGCCCAGATGTGGACCAGCGTGTCGACGCTCGCAGCGGTTGGTGAGCTCGAGCACGTTGCCGAGAACGAGTACTTGCGGCGGAACAGCGGAGTCCCGTCGATGGCATGGCAGTGGCCAGGGCAGACCAGAGCGAGGAGCTCGGCGAGGAAGCAGGATACCGCGATACCGATGAAGGCAAAGCGGCGCGACCGCGGCCGCTCGAGTCGCTTCGTGAGCGCCAGCCCGATCGTGACCAGCGTGACGACAGAGATCAGGATGTAGAAGAGAGTCGCGGTCGCCATGCACTCGTGACAGTGGCCGCGGATCGCGCCCGAGCACTCGGCCAGCACGTCGCGGTACTTGATCGCGGTGTACGCGGACATGCCGGCGCGCGAGGCGATGTGTGGAAACAGGCCAATCTACGAGGCGTACTAGTGAGTTTTCTGACACGATAGTGATGGTGGCGAGCAAGCGGTACCAGCAAGATCATGAGGATGGGCGCCGACGAAGTGCGCACGTAGTGCTCGTAGAACTTGGCCTCAATCGAGTCACTCGTGAACCGCAGCGTGCGGAACGAGACGAGGCGCGTCGACCTGCTGGTGAAGATGCGCGCGGCCGAGCCGAGGGCGGTGCGGACGAGCACGTTGCGCTCGTCGTCGTCGCTGTTGTGATCCGGCCGAGCAGTTGAGGTCGGTGGTTCTGGCGGCGCGGTGGGCGCAAGCGGCACCGATTTCGACGGCGGCTCGACTGCCAGCGGTTGCTCGTGCGACGGCGGCTCGGCCATTGTCCCGAGACACTCCTCGTCCTCCTCGACGCCCCCGCGCTCGAGGTACTCTTGCTGGTACCGCTCGACGTCAGCGACCGCGGTGTTGGGTGACTCGGCCTTGACGAAATCGTCCGAGATCTTGGTCGCCGCGCCGTCCGCATTCACAAGCGGCGTCTGCGCCTCCTTGTCCGACTCGCGCGACCGGCCCTCGGCGAGCTCGGCGACCTTCTGCAGCGACGACGTGAGGAGCTGGGACGTGGTGGCGAGCATCGTGCGGAACCTGCTCGCCGTCGACCCGGTCTGCGACGTGCGCGCCGTGTGCCACGAGTCGGACTGCGCGGCGCTGCTGTCGCGCGTGCTGCGCGACCCGGGACTCGCTGACGCCGACGACGATGACGCGAGCGGGTCCGCGAGCTCGTGGTACGACGACTCCGCCGAGCCAGTCAGCGTCTGCACCAGCCGCGTGTGCATCGGCAGCGTGCTCTGCGGCGACCTCGCGCCCGGCGTTCGCGGAGTGCGTGTCGCGCGGGCAGGCGTGCCGAAGCCGCGGCGCCGGAAAGACGGCGAGTCGAAGACGCTCGGCCGTGTGCCGGTCGACACGTCGCTGGTGCCGGTCGGGTACCGCGGCCCGGTCGTGGTTGGGGTGGTGGATGATGGCGGGCTCGTGGCCCCGTCGGCTCGCTCGGGCGGCGGCGACGCGATGTCGCCCGTGCTCACGGACGCCCCGGCGCGGGTCAGCGATGCATGGTGCGGGCTGGGATCCGCGCGGCGCAGCATGGGCGCCGAGCTGTTCATCATGTTGTTGTTGTTGGTAGGCGTGACGGGGGCCGATGGTGCGGCGGCGGATGGCCCCGCGGCCTCATTGCGTGAAGTTGCGAGCGGCATCGTGGTATTACATGGCGGGTTTCGTGGTGTCGGCGAGGAGATATCTCTGCCGAAGCAAGGGCGTGATCGCGGCGGTTGCCGTAAACTAGGGCGCCGGGAGACGGGACCACGCCAGGCATCCTCGCGCTGTCCGGGATGCTCGGGTGCTAGATCAAGTTTTGTTTGCCGTGTATCGGTCAGGTGCGCCCGCGCGATTGCCGGGAAGTGGTGTCTCCCGCGTTGGCGTGTGGGGACGTTTTCGTGGGAGACGCGTCGGCCACGCGCCGCGATATCACGTTTTGTCTCCCCCCGTTGTTTCATCCCCTGGACGCGATCCAGAGCGGACGCGGTCCAGAGCGCACGATCGAGACCCGGTACACAACAGCAAGGCTAAGCTAGGCAAACTATACAATCATGTTATAAACGTAGAGGGTGGTGTACGCGGAGGCAATGCAACTACGCAAAGTTGTTAACAATGACCGACTCACCAGTCCGCTGCGCGAGCTGGCCGATAGTAATGACCTCGGGGAGGAGCTCGCGGACGGCGGCCACCTTGTCGGGGGACACGACGAGGATCATGCCGATGCCGCAGTTGAAGGTGCGGAGCATCTCGGGGCCGGCAATGTTGCCCGTCTCGCGGAGCCACTGGAACACGGGCGGGAGCGTCCACGCCGACCCGTCGATGACGGCGGCGAGGTGCTTGGGGAGCACGCGCGGGATGTTCTCGGGGAACCCGCCGCCCGTGATGTGCGACATGCCCTTGATGAGGCCGGCGCGGACGACGGGCAGCAGCGGCTTGACGTACAGGCGGGTCGGGACGAGCAGGGCGTGGCCGAGCGTGGGCGCGGGCGGGTTGGTGGCGAAGGGGCACGGCGAGTCGAAGTCGAGCCCGGCGAGCTTGACGACGTGGCGGACGAGCGAGTACCCGTTGCTGTGGACGCCCGACGAGGTCAGGCCGAGCAGCACGTCGCCGGCGGCCATGTCGTCGAGGCGCGGGAGGACCTGCGAGCGGGGCACGGCGCCGACCGTGAACCCGGCGACATCATAGTCGCCGTGCGAGTACATGCCGGGCATCTCGGCCGTCTCGCCGCCGACGAGCGCGCACCCGGACTCGGCGCACCCGCGCGCCACGCCCTTGATCACGTCCGCGGCCACGTTCACGTCGAGCTTGCCGCACGCGTAGTAGTCGAGGAACAGCAGCGGCTCGGCGCCCTGCACGATCAGGTCGTTGACGTTCATGGCGACCAGGTCGATGCCGATCGTGTCGTGGATCCCCGTCGACAGCGCGATCTTGAGCTTGGTGCCCACACCGTCCGTCGCCGACACGAGCAGCGTGTCCTTGGCGTCGTAGCCGGCGGCCGCCAGGTCAAACAGACCGCCGAACCCGCCGATATCCGCGTCACTGCCGGGCCGGCGCGTCGCCTTGACGAGCGGCTTGATCTGCTCGACCAGCGCGTTGCCGTTGTCGATCGAGACACCGGCGTCGGCGTACGACGCGCCCTGCTTGGGCGCGGCGGCGCGACGCAGCGCGCGGTGGGCAATGTCGGTGCGGAAGTGCATATCCTGGAACTTGACCTGCTTGAGCCCGTCGTAGGCGCGCGACACGGCCGAGGCGAGCGCCGAGTCGACGGCGGTGACGGCGAGGACGCGGCCGCCGCTCGTCACGTACCCGGTACCCTGGGCGGCGGTGCCGGCGTGGAACACGGTGACGCCGGCGGGGACACTCCCAATAGAAATGGCGTGGCCCTTGGCGTAGTTGCCCGGGTAGCCGCCCGAGGCGGCGATGACGGTGCACGCGGCGGCCGACGAGAAGTCGACCTTGACGGCGTCGAGGCAGCCGCGGGTGCAGGCGAGCATGACGTGGGCGAGGTCCGACTCGAGGAGCGGCAGGAGGACCTGGGTCTCGGGGTCGCCGAACCGCACGTTGAACTCGAGCGTCTTGACGTCGCCGCGCGGCGTGACCATGAGGCCGGCGTACAGGATGCCGACGAACGGGTGGCCCTCGCGGCGGATCCCGTCGACGGTGCGCTGCAGGACCTGCGAGTGGATGGCGTTGAGGACGGCCGGGGTGGCGACGGGGGCCGGGGCGTAGGCGCCCATACCGCCCGTGTTGAGCCCCTGGTCGCCGTCGAGCGCGCGCTTGTGGTCCTGCGCGGGCGGCATGGCCACGACCGTGTGGCCGTCCGAGAAGGCGAGCACCGACACCTCCTCGCCCTCGAGGAACTCCTCGACGACGACCTGGTTTGCCGCGTCGCCGAAGGCGCGGTCGACCATCATCTCCTTGAGCCCGGCGAGCGCCTCGTCCGTCGTGGTCGGTAGCAGCACGCCCTTGCCGGCGGCGAGCCCCGACGCCTTGATCACGACGCGGTGGCTGACGCTGCGCACGTACGCGACGGCCTGGTCGTAGTCGGTGAAGGTGCGGTACTCGGCCGTCGGGACGTGGTGGCGCGCCATGAAGTCCTTGGAGAAGGCCTTGGAGCCCTCGAGCTGCGCCGCGTACGCCGACGGGCCGAAGCACGGGATGCCAGCCGCGCGGAACTTGTCGGCGATGCCGGCGACGAGCGGGACCTCGGGGCCCGGGACGGCCAGGCCGACGCCGTTGGACGCGGCGAACGACACGAGAGCGTCGAGGTCCGTCTCCTTGATGGCCACGTTCGACACCTTGGCGAGGCCCGACGCGGTGCCGCCGTTTCCTACGCGATTGAATTGGGGGATGGTTGGCGACTGCGAGAAGCGAAACCGCGGCGCGACAAGAAGGCCTACCTGGCGCAACGTAGACGTGGGCGACCGAGGCCGACTGGGCGAGCTTCCACGCGAGGGCGTGCTCGCGGCCGCCCGAGCCGATGAGGAGGACGTTGAAGGGGGCGGCGGACATGGTGGTGGTTGATACGTGGGTGCCGGGGACGGCGAGGCGGGAGGAGAGCGAGAGTGAGGTGCAAGGAGAGCCGGCCTTTTGACGAGGGAGATCAGAGCCGGGTGCATGGCGCGAGACGCGGAGCGGACCGCGTCGCGTCGGAGCGATACGATCCGGCGACCCGGCTTTTCCCGCCGCGTGGCGCACCCGGTTCCGAGCGTGGCGCCCCACGTGCACGACGCGTCTCACGCTGTCTCGCACTGCGCCACGCGCCGCGTTTCTCGTCCCGCTCTGGCCGCGCACGCGAATTTTTAGTCTTCGCACCCGATGCACTGCCACCACCACCTTTATCGCCATGTCCAGCCGTATGTCAATCGGCACTCGATGCATCGCGTCCCGCGCAACTGACGCGAACCCCCGTCCGCCTCAGGATTCTCCTCCCGGATCGGGTCGTCCTCGACAACCAAGTCGCCGCAGCCGCCCTCCAAGGCCGCGGCCGCGGCTGCCGCCAACGCCGAGCGGCTCAAGAGCCTCATCTCGGACCCGACCGAGTTCCGCCATCTGACGCACAGCGCGAATGTCAGCGAGGCGTCCGAGGTCCTCTCGCAGCTGTGGAAGACGGGCGACAAGCTGCCCGCGCCGTCCATGGGAACGCTCCCCGCGTCGCCCGTCACTACGGTCCTGATTGCGTCGCAGGGGAGTCTCGCGACTTCACGTACGGGTGTATAACGTGGAGAAGTGGGGTTGCGGTCGCTGACGCTAGTGCGACTGTAGCAAGCACGATCCAGTCGGCCAACTCGTCGCTCATGCGCTCGACGGCGCCTTTCTCGCCCGTCACCGTGGAAAAGACGGTCCGCACTCCCCCCACTCAGCATAACCTCGCTGCAACTGACGCCCAGCACCATGTAGGCCGCGACCAAGGTCTACTTCGAGGGCTACTTTGACCGCCTCCTGTCGCAGCCATCGGGCCGGCAACGGCGGCGGATGCAGCTCGAGGCCGACCTCGAGTCGCTGCCGCTGACCGAGGAGGAGAAGCGGCGGATGCGCATCGAGTGGCAGCAGCGCGAAACCGAGTACATCCGTCAGGTCCGCTCGCGCGTGACGCCCGCCGACTTCGACATCCTGAAACCGCTCGGCCGGGGCGGGTTCGGGCACGTCGAGCTGGCGCGCGACCGGATCACGGGCAACCTGGTCGCGCTGAAAGCCGTCGACAAGGAGTCGACGCTGGCGCGCGGCCAGGAGGGGCACATCCGCGCCGAGCGCGACCTGCTGTGCCAGGCGAGCGACCGGTGCGAGTGGATCGTCCGCCTCATGTACACGTTCCAGGACGATGCTTTCCTCTATTTCGCGCTCGAGTACATGCCCGGCGGCGACCTCCTCTCGCTGCTCATCCGCCTCGACGTGTTCACCGACGACATGGCCGCGTTTTACGCCGCCGAGGCCGTGCTTGCGATCGAGGAGGTGCACGCGCTGGGGTACGTGCACCGCGATATCAAGCCGGATAACTTTTTGCTGGGCGCCGACGGCCACCTTAAGCTCGGCGATTTCGGGCTCGCGTCCGACTTTCACTGTACGTCCTCTCTTTTGTCTTCGTCGCGAGGACGCGTGGCTGACCCCGCACGGCGTCTACCGGTACAGGGCTGCACGATGCCAACTACCACGAGGCGCAACGCCGGATCCTCGAGCAGCGCGGCACCTCATCCACCACGACCGCCACCACCGCTACTCCACCACCGTCCGCGACGGATCCGCCACCGGAACCCGCGCTGGCGCCCGCGGTCCTCGAAGCCTACAAGCGCAACCGCCGCGCCATGGCGTACTCGGTCGTCGGCACCCGCGCGTACATGGCGCCCGAGGTCGGCCGCGGCGACGGCCACGGGTTCCCCGTGGACCTGTGGTCGCTCGGCGCCGTCGTCTACGAGATGGTCGCGGGCCACCCGCCGTTCCTGTCGTCGCCGCGCCTCGCGTTCCCCGCCGACGTGTCCGCCGGCGCCCGCGACCTCATCTCGCGCCTCCTCGTGCCCAACCCCGCGGCCCGCGCGACCGTCGCGCAGGTCAAGGTGCACGCGTGGTTCGCGCGGATCGATTGGGGTGGGATCCGTGGCATGGTCGCGCCGTGGGTGCCGGAGCTCAAGGATGAGCTGGATACGGGGTTCTTCGAGGCGCCCGAGGGACCGCCCGTGGCCGCCGCCGCGACGGCGGGGCCGGCGGACGGTGGTGTGGCGGACGAGGCGCTCGATATGCGCAAGCGGCTCGCGTTCAAGGGGTTCACGTACCGGACACCGCGGCACGCGGCGGCTCCCGTGTCCACGGCTACGCCCAGGTCAGCGGCAAAGTGAAGTTGGTCATGTTTTTGTCCGTAGCATATACCCACTCTCTCCTACTCTACTTCCGCGCACTCGGCGCCCGCGCGACGCTCACAGGCGTCGGCGACGACGACGCGACGACGTTGGCCGCGACCATGGCGAGCTTGCGGTTGACGGCGGCGTCGAGGTCGGCGACGGCGGGTTCGGCCATGGGGAACAGGTTGCCCTCGAGGAGCAGCCGCAGCAGGCCGTGCCGCGGACGGTCGCGCAGCGCTGCGTCGCCGTACGCGTTGGTCGTCACCATGTGCTTGTCGGCGGGCACCTGGTCGAGGATCGCGTCGGCGAACAGCTTGCACACTAGTTTTGGGAAAGTCAGTGCGCGTCGTCGAGGACGCGGAGACCACCAAACCGTACCGCTGGCGCTCAGCTTGTTGTGGCTCAGGTTGAGGTGCGTGAGCGTGCGGTTGCCCCACGCGAAGAAGGCGCCGCCGGCCTCGAACATGTCGAGGTCGATGCCCGGTGGCACCGCAATCGCCTCGACCACCTCCTCGGGCGTCTCGTCGGGCACCATGAGCTCCTCGGCGGCCGCCGCCGCCCCGCGCTTCCCGCCCGCCTGCTTCTTGCCGCCCGCCGCGCTCGCTGCCGCGCCCGAGCCGGGCGTCGCGGGCGCCGACGGTTTCTTCTTCCCGCCCGCCCCCGCCCCCGCGCCGCTGCCGCCGCCCGTCGCGAAGGCGGTCGAGCCGCTCGACAGGTCCGGGTTCGACGTGTTCCCCGTGGCGGACTTGGCCGACGACGCGCCTTTGCCGGCGGCGCCCGCACCGGCTTTCCCGGCCGCAGCGCCGGACCCAGCGGCCCCGCCTGCGGCGGCGGCACCGGCCTTGCCCTTGCCCGCTTTGTCCTCGGCCGACCCGCCGCGCGCGGTGCCCGGCTTGCCGGTCTTCTTCTTGGCCGTCTGCTCCTGCAGGAGCAGCTACACGCATCGTTCGTTCGTCAGTCGCGCAGATCATGCTATCACTACACAATGCGTACGCTCTCCTCCTCCGCGACCTTGATCCGCTCGAGCTCCGCGTAATACTTCCGCCTCACCGCCGCCTCATCATTCGCGAGCGGCTGGCGGGACAACGCGCGCGCAATCGCCCCCGCAGCCTCGTCCGTCAGCAGGTTCCCTGCGAGCGACAGTGCGACGAGCGCCGTGTTCCGGACCAGGGCCTCGGCCAACGCTTCCGCCCCGGCGCGCGCGATCCGATTCCGCGCCAGGTGCAGCGTCTTGAGCGCGCGGTTCGCGCGCAGGTTCGCGGCGAGCGCGGACGCCGCGGCGTCGCCCAGCGCGTTGCCGCGCAGCGAGACCAGGCCGAGGAGCGACGTGTCCGGGTGGATCAGCGCGGACCACGCGGACGCGACGGTGTCGGCGGGACCGTCGACCGGGTTGTGGTCGAGGAACAGCACCCGCACGCCCGTCGTCGGGAGCAGGGACGCGAGGGATTGCACGTCTGCGAGCGACAGGGCGCACCCGAGCAGGCGCAGCTCCACGACGCTCGGCTCGTGCGGCAGCGCGGCCCCGATCGCCGACAGCGAGTGTGCGGGCAGACGCACGTGTCGCGCCTGCAGCGACCGCAGCGCGCCCGTCACGGGGGAGGTAGGGGAGGATGCGGAGGTGCCCGCCACGGGGCTCGCGGCGGCCGCGGCGGTCGGTGAGGTCGGCGGGGTGTCGGCCGCGGGAAGGATCCCGAGCGGGGTGCCGAACAGGCCCGAGGTGCCCACGTCGTCGGTGCTGCCTGGCGGGAGCGCGAGCGAGGCCAGCTCGCACCGCGTCAGGTGCAGGCACGGCGCGTAGACGTGCCGCGGGCGGAGCGGTGGGCTGGTTGAGCCGGGTTGCGTCGTGTTCGAGAACTCGGGCAGGACTGTGGAGAAGGGTGATGTGAGTTGGGCGTGGTGGCGGCTACGGGGCGGTGTGCAAGACGCACCGAGGGCCGGCGGCGCATGGACCGGCAGCGGCGTGATGCCGTGCGCCGAGCAGTAGTTCGAGTACGTCGAGGCAAACATGCGTTCGGGTTCCATGGGATGCGTGCGACGGGAGCAGGGACCTGTCGCGGCAGCGCGGGGAAAGGTGAGCAACGCGTCGACGCGTCTCGGGCCACCTGATCGCCGCTGCCATCCCATCTCCGCTCCGCCACCCCACCCGCACATGCATCAAATGACCCTCAACGTGAACCAGGAAGGCCAGGGACTCGGTGCAGTCCCCGATTCCGTCCTCGCCGAGCGCGCGTGCCAGCGGCTGTCGCTCGCGCACAACGCGCTGACGCACCTGCCCGCGGAGCTCGCCCTGCTCGGCAACCTGCGGGTCCTGCGCCTCGACCACAACTCGCTCGTCGCGCTGCCCGAATCGCTCGGCGCCCTCATCAACCTCGAGACCCTCCAGGTCGCGCACAACCGCCTCACTACGCTCCCGCGGTCCGTCGGCCGACTCGCCGCGCTGCGCCACCTGTATGCCTCGCACAACGCCCTCACGGAGCTCCCGCTCGCCCTGCACCGGATCAGCGGGCTGAAGACGCTCGCGGTCGAGGGCAACCCTCTCTCGTTCCCGCCCGCTCACGTCGCCCGGCCGCTCGCGAGGAGGGCCGACGATGCGGCCGCGCTCGCGAAGTTGATGCGGTACCTCCGGCTTGCTGGTTTGTTCTCCCTACTCGTCCGAGAAATCGCCCGAACCTAACGAGATGGTATAGCATCGTGTAGCGAGAGCGACGACGGCAACGACAGCGGTGGGAACAGCGGGCCCGAGTACCCGTCGATCCCGCGCACGCCGACGGTGCCCGGCCGCACGTTGGCGGAATCCGGGTCCGGCGCCGACGACGCGGCACGCGGCTCGGCGACCGCGATCCAGGGCGGCGGCGCGCCGCAGGACTCGGCAGTGCGGCGGTCCCTGCTGAGCTTCCTATCCTCGAGCGTGGTCGCCCTCGACACGAGCGTCGCGGCCGCCGGGATCACGACACAGCTGCCCGACGACAGCACCGCGAGCGGCACGGGGGTAGGCGGCGGGGGCGGCGGCGGCCCGGACCTCGTTCTCGCTGCGGGCCTCGCGATCCGGTCGCTGCTCAAGGTGCTCGAGGACGGCCCGCTCGAGGTGTCGCAGCAGAACGCGCGCCTGCTCGCCGCGTCGGCGTCCTTCAGCCTCGCCCTGTACCACCTCGCGAGCCACGTGCAGGCGCACCTCGCCCTGCACACGCAGCTGAACCCGGCGCTCCTCGGCAGCCACACGGGCGGGACCCTGCGCACCGCGACGGTGCCCGGCCACCGCAGCAAGGCCGGGAGCGTCGGGCACGCGGCGGCGCTCGCCGCGCTCCGCGCCGTCGCGACGTCGGGCGCCGCGGTCCAGCACCTCGCAGCGCTCGCGCAAAAGTACGCCCGGTACCTCGAACCGTCATCGTCGCACCGGTCGTGGAGCTCCGCCACCCAGACGTTCAACCTGCTCATCAAGGCGGTCCTCGCGGCTATCGGCGCCGCGCGGAATTTGATTGACGCGACAAGAAAGGTGCCGATCACCGATATGCGCGTCGCCAAGGCCCGCGCGGCCGCCATGTTCGTGTGCGTCGCCGAGTGCAAGCACGCGGCCGAGCTCGTTGCGCCGTTCGGGGCGGGGACGGTCCAGGCGCCGCCGGTTCCTGCCCCGCCACCGAAAGAGGCGTGGTCCAGCTACGAGGCGGCCCTCGCGTCGGTCCGCGAGCGCGAGTCGGATAGCGCGAGCGGGAGCGGTAGCGAGCCAAGGATGAGTGACTCGCACGCGCTGGTCGAGGAGCCCGAGGAGGCGCTCGAGATTGAGAGCACGGTGCTGGACTGATACAAAGGGGGGTTGCAACGCAGAACAGAAAAACGCGAGACGAGAGACGCGAAGGGGAGCCGGCGTGATGTCAGGTGATGGATCAGCCGCCCGCTCGGGTTCCCGCGTTCGCGCGGCCCGCGGCTGCTGCGCGTTCCCAGCGCCGCGCCGGCCACCGCCCCCCTCTCATCTGCCCCCTCCCGCCCGCCCACACCGACCGCACCGCCCGCAACTTGCGTCAACGGCCCCCGCACGCCGCGCCGGTCCCGTTGCACCCGGTCGCGCCCTCCCGCCCGCGCCAACCCCGACCGACCCACCCCCTGCCGATCCCGACCGCCATCACATCGACCCCCGCGACCCGCGACCGCGCCCCGCCACTCCCCGCAACGCGATGCTCAAGCACGCCGCTGTGTCGCGCAAGGCTGCCGCAGCCGCCAGCGCCGCATCGAGCGGGTCCGCGCCGACGGCGGCGCGCCTGGCGACGCCGACGCGCGCGCCGCCGCTCGACCTCGGCGCCGTCAACGCCGACTACGTGTCCCTGCCCAGCAGCACGTTCGTCCACGAGGGCGTCACCCACTGCCCCATCTACTACCCGTCGCTCGACGAGTTCTCGGACCCGCTCGCCTACATCAGCAAGATCCGCCCCGAGGCCGAGAAGGCGGGGATCTGCAAGATCGTGCCGCCGCGCGAGTGGAGTCCTGGCTTCGCGATTGACACGGAGGTGCGCTTGCTTGCTACTCATCCCGCTGCGTGACTCGTGTGCCTGACCATCGCACCTCATAGACGTTCCGGTTCCGCACGCGCAAGATGCCGCTCAACGAGATGGAGGGCGCGTCGCGCGCGTCGCTCACCTTCCTCGAGACGCTGCAAAAGTTCCACGCGCTCATGGGCCACCCAATGACGCACATGCCCGTCATCCAGCGCCAGCCCGTCGACCTGCGCGCGCTCCGCGCCGAGGTCCACAAGCGCGGCGGCCACGCCCGCGTCTCGGAGCTGCGCAAGTGGTCCGAGGTCGGCAAGGCCCTCGGCTACAAGTTCAACCACTCGCTCGCCAACCACCTCAAGCAGCACTTCCTCAAGTACATTGACCCCTTTGACCGCTACATGGCCTCGTCCGACGACGGGACTGGGACCAACGCCGACGGTACCGCCGCCGGTGAGGGCGGCTCCGGCGGCGACGGGTCGACGACGCCGCAGGAGAAGCTCCAGAAGATCAACGAGGTCGTCCTCCCCACCACGGGCGCCGCCGCCAAGCTCACCGCCGCCCTGTCGGCCGCTACCGAGGCCCTCAACCACGGCAGCTCGTCCGCCGCCGCTGCCGCGACCGCCGGATCGCCTGCGCCGGCTTCCGCGGCCGGGATCGAGGACGACGTCTACTCGGCGGCCGCCGCTGCGCCCATTGCCGACGACGCGTCCGAGACCGCTTCCGCCGACCCTGCCGCCGCCGCCTCGGGCGAGCCCGCTGCCGAGCCCACCGGCGTCATGACGCGCCGCCGCACCGGCACCCGCGCCAGCACCCGCACCCAGGAGTTCCTGCAGGCCGAGGCCGCCGCCGCCGGCTCGTCCGCGGCTCCCTCGGCCGCCTCGAGCGCGACCAGCTCGCCCAACAAGCGCACCTCGTCGCGCATGTCGGCCGCGCAAAAGGCCGCCATCGCCGCGGCGGCCACGGCGGGGACCGGGTCGACCAAGGCCGGGTACCGTGTGCCGCCCGAGGCGCTGATCCCGCGCGTCCCGCTGCCCGACGGGTACAAGCCCGTGGCCGGGTCCGAGCTGTGCGAGACGTGCGGGCACGGCCACAACCCGCAGCTCATGGTCGTGTGCGACGACTGCGGGCGCGGCTTCCACGCCTTCTGCCTCACGCCGCCGCTCGCCGTGCACCCGCGGTCCCTGTCCGAGTGGTACTGCACCAAGTGCGTGCGCGAGGTCGGCACCGATTTCGGGTTCGAGGACGGCGACGAGCACTCGCTCGCCGAGTTCGCGGCCAAGGCCAACCAGTTCAAGGCCGACTGGTTCGCGCAGCCCGGGCGCGCGCAGGGCGACCCCGCCGCACACGGGCTCGGCGCCAACGACCGCAAGCTGTTTGTCACCGAGGAGGAGGTGGAGCGCGAGTTCTGGCGCATCGTCGAGTCGCCGTACGCCATGGAGTCGGTCGAGGTCGAGTACGGCGCCGACCTGCACACCACGGTCCACGGGTCCGGGTTCCCCGTCCGCGAGCGCGACCCGAACCACCCGTACGTCGACAACCCCTTCAACCTCAACGTGCTCCCGCTCGTCCGCGACTCGCTGCTGCGGCACGTCGCCCGCGATATCTCGGGCGTGGTCGTGCCGTGGCTGTACATCGGCATGGCCTTCGCCACCTTCTGCTGGCACGCCGAGGACCACTACTGCTACAGCGTCAACTACCAGCACTGGGGCGACACCAAGACGTGGTACGGCGTGTCGGCGGCCAACGCGGGCAAGCTCGAGGAGTGCATGCGGCGCGAGGCGCCCGACCTGTTCGCCAAGAACCCGGACCTCCTGTTCCACATCACCACCATGCTCAGCCCCGCCAAACTCATCGAGGCCGGGTGCCCCGTGGTCGCGTGCCACCAGCGCGCCGGCGAGTTCGTCGTCACCTTCCCGCAGGCGTACCACGGCGGGTTCAACCAGGGGTTCAACTGCAACGAGGCCGTCAACTTTGCGCCCGTCGACTGGCTCCCCTTCGGCAAGGCGTGCGTCCAGCGGTACCGCGAGTTCGGCAAGGCCCCCTGCTTCTCGCACGACGAGCTCCTCATGGCCGTCGCCCTCGCCGAGGGACACGAGTTCCGCACCGCCACCTGGCTCGCGCCGTACCTCGCCGAGCTCGTCAGCGAGTGCCGCGCCCAGTGGGACGCGATCGCGGCGTGCGGCGACCGCTGGAAGGTCGAGTACCTCGCCAACGCACAGGCGACCTGCGACACCCAGTGCGCACAGTGTAACGCGTTCTGCTGGTTCGCCGCCGTCCAGTGCCCCGAGCACGGAAAGGTGTACTGCGTCGACCACGCGGCCGCGTGCTGCGGCGGTACCGCGGTGACCGCGACCGCGACCACGTCGGCCGCGACGGCCATGGATGTCGACGGCGCGCCCGACTTGGCTGTTCCCGCCGCCCCCGCGCCCGCCGCCGCCGGTGCCAACGGGCCGCAGCAGGTGGTGTCGGTCCGGTACCGCCTCGACGCGCTGCAGCGCATCGTGCAGGCCATCGACGAGGTGGCCAAGATCCCGACGCGGTGGGTGCAGCGGCTCGAGGCCACCATGCTCAAGCACACCAACGCCGGTACCCGGCCGTCGCTCAAGGAGCTGACGGACCTCGCCGCCTCCGCCGACAAGCTGCCCGTCCCCGTCGACGAGGCCGCCCAGCTCAAGGCCCACGTCGCCGCGTGCACCGCGTGGATCGACAACGTCAACAGCGTGCTCGGCGTCACCGCCAAGACCCAGGCCGCCGCTGCCGCTGCTGCTGCCGCGGCGAGTGCCGCGGCCACCGGCGGCGCCCCGCCCGCGAAAAAGGCCAAAATGTCCAAGAAGGCCGCGGCTGCTGCCGCCGCCACCGCCGCCGCGGCAGCTGCAGCGGCTGCGGCGGCCGTCGCCGCGATCCCGCCCCCGCCCAAGCGCACGCTCGACGAGATCCGCGCCATGCTCGCCGAGGGCGACCAGCTGTTCATCGACGTGCCCGAGCTCGACGCCCTGCGCGACACGCTCGCGACCGCCGAGACCCTCGCCGCGCGCGTCGCCGCTGTCGTCCACCGCGGGCTCACGCCCGACCTCACCCCCGAGACGTGCCAGGAGCTGCTCGGTGCCGCCGCCAAGCTCGACGTGATCATCCCCGACGTGGCCGCCGTCGAGCACCTCGCCAAGCGCGTCGACTGGCGCCGCCGCGCCAACACGCTCGACCTGTCCAACGGCAAGATCATGGCCTCGCTCCTCGAGGAGGCCGCCGCGCTCGGGATCGACGCGTCCGGCGACGACGTGTACGCGACGCTCCGCGACCGCCGGTCCCACGGCGAGTCGTGGAATAACCGCGCCGCGGCGGTGCTCGCATCGGATCAGGTGGATACCGAGGGTACGATTGTCGCGTTGTGATTCGCGGAGACCGCTGGCTGACTCTCGCATCGTCCCGCGATCGCGCGTGTAGAGCTCAACTTCCTCGCGTCGACGGCCAACGACGCGCCCGTCAACGCTGGCCTGCGCGACCGCATCCTCGCGCTGCACAGCAAGCTGCGCACGTGGAACACGGCGGCGCACGCGCTGTTCGAGTCGTTCCGGCACTCGCTCAACGGGACCATGCCCGCGGGCGCCAAGCGGCCGTCGTCGACGGAGCTGCGCGACGTGCTCGCCCAGGTCCAGGGCGTACCCGTGGCCGAGCCCGACATGCTCGACATGCTCACGACCGAGATGCGGCGCATCGACCAGTGGGCGATGCGGGCCAAGAAGCTGTTCGTGAAACCCAACACGCCCAAGACGCTCGAGATGGTGCTCAACGACGCGTACGGCGCGTTCCAGGTCGTGTGCGACGTCGAGAACGACGTGTACGTCGACATGGACGACCCGAACCGCCGCCTGTACTGCTACTGCCGCACGCCCGACTCCGGGTACATGCTCGGGTGCGAGGTCTGCGGCGAGTTCTACCACTGCCCGTGCCTCAAGCTCACCAAGCGCGAGGCCAAGAAAATCACGTACGTGTGCGGCGTGTGCGACCTCAACCAGCAGGTGCCGCGGCGCATCGCGCTCCGGCCCGAGCTGCAGCAGCTCATCGACATTGTCGACGAGGGCCACCAGATGCCCTTCGTCCCGCCCGAGCTGTACCTCCTCGACCTGATCCTCGGCCCGATCCGGTCCCTGCAGCAGGCGATTCAGCAGTTCCTGTCCAAGGGCCAGTTCCACCGCACCGACGTGCCCGTCGTCAAGTTCTACCTGCGCAAGGCCGAGGGGTGCGACGTGGCGATCCCGGAGATCATCAAGCTGCGCGAGCTCGTCGACACGTACGCCCGGTACACGACGTCGGACGAGCGGTACTGCCTGTGCCAGAAGCCCGCCACGCCGCTCGTGTCCATGGTCGCGTGCGACTCGTGCGACGACTGGTTCCACTTCCCGTGCGTCAAGGTCACGGCCAAGGACATGCGCGCCGCCGAGGGGTACACGTGCCCGCTGTGCTCGTACAAGCAGTCGCTCCCCTACCCGTTCGGCACCATCGAGATCCCGACCACGTACCCGCCCTTCGTCCAGTACGTGCTCGCGTCCCGCGCCGCGGCGGCGGCGGCGTCCGCCACCAACAACGAGCGGCCCGCCACCGCCACCGGCCGCAAGCGCCGCAAGAACGAGACGGCCGCCACTGCGCCCGAGCTCACGCCCAGCATGTACGAGGACATCAAGCCCGTCGCCACGCTCACGGCCGCCACCGCCGGGATCGCCGGCACCGGGTCCGCGTACGTCGGCATCTACTCGCGCAACGGGTCCGCCGGCGACCCGTACTCGGCGTACGCCGACGACGGCACCGGCGTCATGGTCGACACGACCTCGCAGTCGACGGCCGGCGCGGGCGCGGCGGCTTCGGCTCCCGCTGACGATGCGGATGCCGCTGCTGCCGCCGCTGCTGCTGCCGCCGCTGCTGCAGGCGCGCCCGCCGACCCGACGGCGCCGCCGCCCGCCAAGAAGCGCAAGTACGTGCGCAAGCCCAAGGCGCCCAAGGCGCCCGCCGCTGGGTCCGGCTCGCCCGGCCGCAACGACCCGCTCCAGCTCATGGCCTCGGGCGAGCTCCCCACCGGCGCCGGGCTCACCGAGGACGAGATGGCGCAGCACCACCAGCAGCAGCAGCGCGCCAACAACAACAACGGCGGGCGGCAGCAGCCGCCCATGTCGCCCACGGCCGGCGTGTTCGGCAACTCGTTCGCGCCCATGTCGCCCAACTCGGCGCAGTTCGCGCTCGTCACGTCGCCGCTGCGGTCGCCGTCCAGCAGCGCCCTGCACGCGCTGTCCGAGGCCGCGGCGGGCGGCCGCCAGGGCCCCGCGGCCGGCGAGTTCTTCCCGGCGTTCCCCGGTGGGCCCGACGACCTGCAGTCCCAGTTCCACGCGCACCAGCAGCAGCTCATGCCCGACGGGTCCGTCAACCCCGAGGAGTTTGCCATGTTTGCCGCGATTGGCGCCGCTGCCGCCGCGCAGGGCGCAGGCGCACCCGCGTCCCAGCAGCCCCAGCAGCAGCAGGAGCAGGCCGGCGGCGTCGCCCTCACGGCGTCCGGCAAGCCCAAGAAGCCGCGCAAACCCGCGGCACCCCGCGCGCCCAAGGAGCCCAAGCCGCCCAAGCCGCCCAAGGAGCCGAAACCGCTCAAGGAGCCCAAGCCGCCCAAGGAGCGCAAGGCGCCCGCCAAGCGCGCCAAGAAGAACGCCGACCCCGCCGATCCCACGGCCAAGATCGGCGAGATGGCCATGGGCGGCCTCGCGTCGGGCGCCGTGACGCCCGTCGGCGGCGGCGCCGAGTCGTCGCCGCACTACCACCACTCGGACCCCGACTTTGGCTCGAGCGCCGCGCCCGGCGGCGAGTACGACGCCGGCAACTCGACCGTCGCTGCTGTCGCTGCTGCGGCCGCCGCGGCGAGTGGCGCCATCATGGACCCGACCACGGGCCAGCCGTTCGCGTACGTGCCCGTGCCCAAGTCGACGCGCGGGCGCGGCGGCAAGGCGGCGGCGGGCCGCGAGCGGCGCGCCAACAAGTCGTCGCCGATTGACCGGCGCAACTACCATAAGAAGGACCAGGTGGTCGCGGGCGGGCAGCAGCAGCACCTCGGGCCCGAGCTCGATCCGGCGACCATCACGCTCGCGCACACGGTGCACAACGTGTACCAGAACGTGCTCGCGCCGGCCGGCGGACGGGTCGGGCCCGACGGCAAGCCGACGGGCGAGCTCGACCCGGCGTCGGCCAGCTTCGCGTCCAACCTCGCCAACGTGTACCAGAACGTGCTCGGCCCCGCGCCCCCGCTCACGTACCCGCCCATGGGCGTCCCGAGCATGTACGGCGCGCCGCCGTTCCCGTTCGGCGGTGGGTACTACCCGCCCTACTACGCGCCGCCGCACTCGCACCCGCCGCCGCCCCCACCGGCGCCGACGTCGTCCGCGGCGCAGCCCGACTCGCAGCAGCAGCAGCACCATCACCACCACCCGGCAGCCAGCGCGGCCGGCCACCCGCCGCCGCCACCGCCCACGGGGTACGCGCCGTGGCCGCCCGCACCCGGCCACGGCCCGTTCGGGTCGCCCTTCTTCCCATACGGCTCGCCCTACGGCGCGCCCCCGCTCGCCGGCCCGCCCCAGCACCTCCCGCCGCCGCCACAGCAGCCGCACGCGGCGATCCCAACGGGCGCGCCTGCTCCCGCGGCCCCCGCGGCGCCGTTCATGAGCGCACCCGAGGCGCCGCCCAGCGCAGCACCCACGCCCGCGGCGGTCCCGCTCGAGCCCGCTGCCCTCCCTGCTGCGCCAGCACCCGCACCAGCGGCCGAGGCGCCAGCGCCGCCGGCCGCGCCTGAAGCGCCTACGAGCGAGTGAGCGAACTGACGTGTGCGGGCCCGACCCGCTACCCTGCCGTGTCGTATCTATTCCCTGCGTGTTGCGAGACGCGCAGTCTCTCCCACCCCCGTTTTTGTCTTTGATTATTTGATGTCCTGTTCTCGATTTCACGCTCGCTGCTCTTGATGGTTTGAGGCAAGTCGTGACGCGTCGGTCATTCGCACGTGCGCGTGTACCGCGCGTGAAACGCACCGTGGCGTCGGTCGAGTCCACTCGCGAGGCGCCGCGCGGTCCTGGCCGAGCACATGAGTCGTTGCGGTGATTGAGTGTCTGGACTGCGACGCGCTCACGATGGCGTAGCGAGAGGAGGAGCTCGCGGTCGCCGCTGCCGACCTCGTTGTGGTGCAAGCGCGTCATGGCGAGCAAGACGAGCGCCATACGAGCACAGCTGGTCCGACGACGGCGCGGGCCGGCGGCGAAGCATGCACTGAGAGATCGACACGCGGACACGCTGCGCAATGTACGTTTCTGTATGAAGGGCGACCAAGGTCAGCGCCACGAACGAGCTGCAGCAGGGTGATGTTCAGCCGTTCGCGGGCCGAGAAGAACCGCTACGGTGGCGAGAGCAGGGTGCCGATCGACGCAGCAACGAAGGTGCTCGGTGCAACCTCGTCCATGACCACGGGCCGCACATGGTCGGTGGTCGTGACGCGCGGCTTGATTGCTAGAATGATCCCGAATTCGAGGCCTCTATACACCCCCGATTATTGTCGCAACCAAGTCGCACAAGCCGGTGCACACACGATCGCGCCGCCAGTATCCCGGTACCCGGTATCCACGCAATCGCGATACCGGCGGGAGGGAGCCGCGGACGCGTGAGATGTGGGAACGGGCCGAGGGGTCGGCTGAGCCCTCGGGACCGGCGAGAATCGAGAATCTCTGCGAGTAAACCCCGATTGCGACCGCCCGACGTGGGCCGCCCCGACGTTTTCCCTCGGTCGGTTCTCGGACGCGATCGGGCACGTCCCTGCTCAACCCCGATTACGATGCGCAGGACTGCGCTGGGGAAAATTCACGAAAGGGCGCCGAGCCGCCCACCCGAGGCGAAACGACGAGGGCCGGGCGGGTGGAGGAGCGCCGCGCTGCAACGCCCTCCCCCGCGGTTGTCCGCGAACGTCCTTGGCCGCGGCCGCCACAGCTCCGCCGCAACCACAAAAGCGGGCGGCGCCCCTTGCTTCCAGCTCTTCGGACGCGCCTTGCCGCCACGTCTCGACCGCGACCGCGACCGCCGGCTCAGCTTCAGCCCTCGCTCGCACGTCGCACACTCAGTTGTACGGGCCTCCTCACGCTGGTTTCCTGTTCTCGGGCCAGGAATCTAACACGGCCACGACCTGCTTTAGTCGACTGCTTCTCTCTCTCACAACCATGGCCCGGCCACCACACGCAACACCCAACTGGATCGCCGTGCGCGCAGGACCGGCCGACGGCTGGACTGCCTCGGGCCGGCTCCCCGAACCCGCGGGTCGCAGGGTCGGCGGGCTCGCGCCCCACCAGCTCACACTGCCGCCGCTCCCGTCGCCGGCGCTGCGCGCCATGTTGGAGGCCAAGGCGCAGGTCCCCGTCACGTTGGGTCCGGCGCGCGCGAACCCGCGCGCTCGCTGCGCCGCGTCTACCGCAGCCGCACATGCTCGGCTGCATCACGGCGCGGTGGTACATGAGCCCGCGGCCGGCCCTGGCCCAGATCGCCGACTCGACGGCGGCAGCGCAACGCGTGCGCTCTCGATCACGACCATGCAGCCGGGCGCGGACACGGCCGATCGGTCCTACCAAGCGACTCAGCTGCCGCTGCCGCGGCCGCCACTGCCGCCGCCGCCGCCGTCGACGAGCACGAGCGCGCGTTCGCGCGCCTTCTGCGACGGCGCAGCACGTGGCGCACCGCGTCGGTCGCATCACTACGCGCCGCCACCCCCTGTCGCGCCCGAAACGAAGGCGGCTATCGCCCCGCCACCCGTCCTCACCAACCACTCGGCCGCCGCTGTCGCCGTGCCTGCTGGACGGGCTCATGCAGCACCCACCGTGGAAGCCGGCGCGGTACACGACTGGCTCGCGGGCGGGGCGGCGCGCGTGGGGCGCAGCGTGGGCTCCCGGCTGGCCGCGCGCGACCCCGATCACACGGCCACGTGCGCGTATCCGGTGCCTGCGGACACGCGCCGCGCCCGCCGCCGCGACCACTTCCCCGCGGCCCCGATCATCGCCCCACCGAGCCCCGCCGGCTCCGACCTCCACCCCACCTTTCGTCAGCACACGACCGCCGTCGATGCCGCGCGCCCGCGCGCGTGGCACTTCCCGACCCCGCCCTCGAGCGAGGACGGCACGTCGAGCCGCGGGTTCTCGCCGCTGACGCCGCCATACGTGCAGCCTGCCCCGCTGCTCGCGTCGCGCTGGGCTGTTCGGCAGCTCCATGGTGCTCAGCGCGCGTCGAGCCAGCAGCAGCGGCCGCCGGCCCAGCGCGCGGCCTTCGCGTTCGTGACCGCGGCCCGCACCGTCTCGCCAGCGCAGCGGCCCACGGCCGCCGTTCGCGGCGCCTACGTGTTCTCAACCCCCGCCACCATGCTCGCCACGACTCGGGCAAGGGACGCGCGGTCGGACCTCCGAGCCGCGTCGCACCGCTGCCGCCAGCGCGTTCGGCCGCACCCGTACGCAGGCTCGGGCGACGGGCGGGCCTTCGTCTTCACGCTCCCCATCGCCGCCCGTGGTGCCGCCTCGACTTGGCGCGCGCCGCAGTTCGCCGCTGCCGCGTTCGAGTTCACGACGACGGCGGCGGCAGCGAGGCCAACCCGTTCCTATTGACCATACATATAACCGTTATACCTTGTGCCCGATGCGACCTTCTATCATAGCGCAACGCGCGTTGCGTAGCGGCGAGAAGCGGGGGAAAGGAAGCGGCCGCGACGCGTCCCGTTAGACGTGAGACGAGGGTCACGGCCATGGCCACCGTGCGCTGCACGCGCGTTCGTGGACCATCATCTCTCACTTCGCGACCGCGAGGAGCTATGGCTAGGCAATCTTCCAAGCGCAACGACGAGAGCGGAGAGCGGAGAGCGGAGAGCGGAGAGCGGAGAGAGCACATAATACATGATAAACGAACGACGATCGGTAGGGTGATACATACTCGGTCCCCGCGCCGCGCCACACCGCGGCGGCGCTCACACCACGTTGTTGCGCTGCGGCGGCGGGAGGATACAGACGCGGACGTCGGGGTCGTTTTCGCTGCCAATGTTGGAAATCGACAGCGGCGTGATGAAGACGAACTGCGACTCGGACGTCTTGGCCGCGCCCATGAGCAGCTGCATCGCCATGCGCCGGTTGACCTCGTCCATGTACACGTCGAACTCGTCGAGGCACCGGATCGGCGACGGCATCGCGTCCCACAGCGCGAGCAGGAGGCACACGGTCGAGAACGATTTCTCGCCGCCCGAGTACGTCCGGATGCTGCGCTCGTGCGGTTTGCTGCCGCCGCTGCCGTCGTCGCCGCCCTTGGTCTTGCGCTTCTTGGCCTTCTTCTTCTTGCTGCCGCCGCCGGTGCCGTAGTCGTCGTCGTCCTCGTCGTCGTCGTCGGCCTCGGCCGCGTACGCGTCGGCGCCGTACTCCTCGTCCGACATCCCGTGGCCATGGCCCGACGCGGCAGCCGCGGCGGCGGCGGCCTTGGACTCCTCGACGTGCGCGTTGACCTTGAGCGTCTTGTTGCCGTGGTCGAAGATGAGCTCGCCGAGGTACCCGCGCTTGGCCATGCGCTTGCGGAAGTTGAGGCTGGCGACGTTGGAGATGTGGTTCTTGAGCTGGGTGAACCGGGTGGCGCGGTCGTTGAGCGACCGCTTGAGCGTGGTGAGCACCTCGCCGAGCTTGACCTGCTCGGCCTTCGCCGTGTCGTAGACGGCCTTGGCGTCGAGATACTCCTTCTCGGCGCGCCCAAAGTCGAGGTGCCCGTACCGCTGCTGGACCGTCGCGGCCATGGTCTGGATGCGCCGCTTCTCCTGGTCGAGCTCCTCCTTGGACCGGATCTGCGCGGGCCGCGCCGTGCCCATCTCGACGACGGCCTGGTCGATGATGACCTGCTGCTCCTCGCGCTGCGCGACGTGCTCGGCGCGGCGCTGCGCGTACTCTTCAATCTTGGACCGGTAGTGCAGCTCGTAGTTGTGGAACCGCTGCACCATGGTGCGCTGCTCGTTGCACTTGGCCGCGCGCGACTGCATGTTGGCGCGGATCGTGTGCTGGAGCTCGCGCGCCTCGTCGAGCCGCTGCTGGACCACGGTGACCGCCGCGGCGGTGCGCTGCACCTCCTCCTGCGCCATGGGCTTCTGCGCCTCGAGCATGTCGACGCGCGCCGCCTGCTCGCGCTCCTCGGTCTCAATCGTCGACACCTCGGTCGGCACAATCTCCTCGAGCTGCGTCGCGATGGCGTTGAGCCGGCTGGTCATGCGCCCGCGCGTGGGCCGGAACGTGCGCTGCTCGCGCTCGAGCTCGGCGAGCGACCCCTGCAGCTGCTGCAGCTCGGTGCGCGCCTGCTGGCGCGCCGCGTCGGTGGTGGGGAGCTTGGCGCGGGCCGCGTCGAGCTCGGCGCGGACGGCCTCGGGGTCCTCGTCGCCCGTGAGCCCGAACGGGCAGTTGCGGCCGCGCGCCCACCGCACGGGCGCCTGGATCGCGAGCATGCCCGACCGCGAGCCGATCTGGTGGCCCGACGGGATGTAGACGGCCGAGACGTTGGGCGGGAACCCGTTGGCGGTCTCGCGCTCGGCGTCGCGGCGGCTGGCAATGAGGATGCGCGACTCGATGTTGTTGGTGACGCACAGCATGCGCTCGACGGCCGGGTGCGTGATCTCGAGCGTGTCGCGGACCGTCAGGTAGTCCGAGTTGGGCAGGTGCCCGCGCAGGTCCATGGGCTGCTCGATGTCGTGCACCTTGACGATGCGGCAGGGCAGCCGGTGCTGCTGGATGAGCGTCGAGAGCGTGCGGCGGTCCTGGTGGTCCGTGACGATGAAGTCGTGCAGCGGGTTGCCGACGAGCGCGCGCAGGACGTGGATCCACTGGTCCATGTACTGGCGCTTGGGCTTCACGTACAGGCCGGCGGGCCCGACGGGCTTGGCGCCGCGCCATGGCGTGCGGTCGATGACGGCGAGCAGGCGGTCCATGGAGTGGCCCCACGTGTTGACGCGGTTGCGGCGCGTGGCCTCGATGTTCTCGAGCGTGCGCGAGAGCCGGCTGATCTCGCTCTCGGTCTGCTGGTGCGCGCGGTTGGCGGCCGTGACCTGCTCGTTGGCGGGGCCGGTGCGCTCGCGGATGCGGGCGATCTCGGTGGTGAGCCAGGCCTCGCGGGCGTCGAGCTCGGCGATCTGGGTCGTGAGCTGGTCGCGCTCGGCGGCGAGCTGGCGGCGCTGCTCCTCGCCGGGGCCCGAGTTGGCGCGGTCGATGCGCTCGCGCTCGGTGCGGATCTCGCCGAGCTCGATCTTGGCGTTGCGCAGGTCCTCCTCGAGCGAGCGCAGCTGCGCCGAGGCGTTGCGGTGGGTGGTCATGGCGGCGCCGAGCTCGGTCTGGAGCGCGTTGAGGTCGGCCGGGGTGAGGCCAATGTCGGTCTCAAACTCGAGCACGCGCAGGTTCTCCTCGGCCTCGGCCTTCTGGTCGGCCATGGACTGGGCCTCGCGCGTGGCCTCCTCGATCTTGGCGTCCTGGGCGGCAATCTCGCGGTTGAGCTGCTCGACGACGTGCTCCATCTTGAGGATGTTGAGCCAGTCGAGCTCGCGGTCGAGGACGGCAAGGTGGCGCAGGTTGATGATGGCGGCCTCGATCTCCCTTGCGCGCTGCTTGGCTTCCATGCGCTTGTTCTTGAGGGTGGTGAGCGAGTCGTTGATGTTGTTGAGCGAGGTGACGCAGTCGGTGATCTTCTCGCTGAGCTCGGCGAGGTTCTTTTCGGTCTGGATGATATCGGCACCGCGGGCAAAGAACTCGTAAAGCGACGTGTCCTTGACGTTCATGAGGAACTCCTTTGCGGCGTCCTGGGTGAGCCAGGTGAGCGAGTTGTCGACCTGGATGTTGAAGTGGTCGAGGATGGAGACGAGGTCGCGCTTGTTGTGCGACACGACGCGGGCGTGGGTGTCCTTGATGGTGTAGGTGCCTCCGCCGGTGCGGTTGATGCGGCGGCAGATCTGGATCTCGTCGCCAAAGATCTCGGGGCGGTACGCGTCCTGGCCGGCGTTGCACAGCTTGACGGTGATGGAGCAGTACGACTTGCCGTCCTGGATCAGGTTCGACAGCTTCTGGCCGCGGCCCGTGTTGTTGGCGCGCGCGCCGAGCGCGATCATGATGGACGCGAGCACGGCCGACTTGCCGGACCCGTCTAGACGGGTGCGCGGGGACGCGGGGGTCAGCGTGGATCCATGGAGCGACGCGAGAGCGCGTACTCTGGCCGTTGAGGAAGTTGACCTTGGGTCCGAGCGGGACCTCGAGGTTGGAGTGGGTCAGGAAGTTGAGCAGCACGACCTCCTTGATGACGCCGGCAGGGACCTCAGGTCCGTCGTGGTTGCCGTTGGCCTGCGACTGCGACTGCGACTGCGAGGCAGCCGTCTGGCCGCGGCGGCGGCGGCGAACGGTGCCAACCTCGGGCGTGCTCGAGGTGCTGCCGCGCTGCGAGCCGCGCTACACGTCGGGGTTGCTCGCGTCAGCATGGCAGCGACGGGATGCATGCGGGCGCCCGACGACGTGCCGTCTGGGCCTCGAGTTCGGAGCCGTCATCCGTCTGGGTGCGGCGGCGCACGCGCGGATTCGATTCGGACGACATGACGTTGGTGGCGGTCGGTGGTTGGCGGTGTCGGGAGCGAGCGTCCGCGATGGCGCTGGCGCGCGGGGTGGAGCGAGCGAGGTATGACTCGACGAATTGGCCGTTGCGCGTTCGGCTCCCTTCTCGGCCGTTCACTATTTCGTCGCTGCGACGATCACCGCTCGAGATGGGGGTCGCCGGAGAGCGGGAGCTGAGCCGGGCGCGATGCACCGAGAGGCAGGGGAGCTCGATTCGTTGCGTGATGCGTGGAGGCGTCGACGGCAGAGCAGGGGGAGCCGGGCAGCGGGCGAAACCAGGGGCCGCACGATCAGGCGCCAGTCACGAGCGCGAAACCCGCCTTCCTCGGTTGGCCGCTCGCGCTTTTTCAGCTGCCGAGCTCGCCACGTCGCCGCCGCCGAGTCGGCCAACGCCACGCTCGGCCTCCGCGCTCCCTCCCTTCTCTTCTCTCCCTTGCTCGAGAGCGCGACGTCGCCCGATCGCCCTCACCCCCACGCACTGCAATGTACCCGAACCAGCCGCAGCAACAGCAGCAACCGTATCCGACGCAGCCGCCATCCGGCTTCACGTCGCGCGGGCCGTCGCCACCACCGCTGGTCCACCCGGTCCCGGTGCCCGCGTCGCGCACCGCCGTGACCGCCGCCGCCGCTGCGGGCGGGCCGGTCCAGTCGCACCACACGGGCTACGCGCCCGCCGCGACCCCGGGCTACACGCCGTCGCCGTCCTTCTCGCCCATGCCGCAGGCCCCGACCCCGCAGTACCACGCCGCCGCCCACCAGAACCAGTACACGGCGCCGTACCGCGCGCCCTCGGGCCCGCCCTCGCTGCAGGGCTACGCGCCCGTCCAGCCGCCCGCCAACCCGTTCTTCGGCGGCGCCCAGTACGCGCCCGTGCAGCCCGGCACGCGCCCGGGATCGGGCCAGTCGACGCCCGGCGCCGCGTACGGGTCGGCCGCCTCGCTCGGCGGCGGTGGGTACCAGCCGTCGCCCTTCAACCCGACGACCAACGCCGCGGGCGTGCCCACGTACCAGCCCGTGTCGACGCCCGCGCCGCCCGCATCTTCGCAGTATGGCGGCGCGTCTACGGCGGCGTACCCGCCCGCGTCCCAGTCGCAGTACAACCAGGGCGGCTACGGGTCGTCGCCTGCTCTCTTCACGCAGCCCCAGCAGCAGATGCAGCAGGTGCCGTTTCCTCAGACCAGTCCCTTTCAGCAGCCACAGCAGCAACAGTCTTACCAGCAGCAGCCTCAACAGCAGTCGCCGTACCAGCAGCCCTACCAGCCCCAGCAGCAGCAGCAGCAACAGTTCCAGCAGCAGCAGTCCCAGCAGCAGCAGTCCCAGCAGCCGCAACCGCAGGTCGGCCAGGCGTTTGCCCAGGCGTTTGCCCCCTACGTCAACGACCCCGCCGCCCAGATCGGCCTGCAGCTCGGGTCCAAGGCCATGGACGCCGGCCAGGCCTACGTCAACCAGAACGTGCGGCTCTTCTTCTCACGCTCGTGGCTCGACGGACCTGTCTCACACCCACCCCGTCCACTCCACAGCTCGGCCGCTTCGTCAACGTGCCGCACCTCAAGTTCTACTTCAACGTGTCCAACTCGTACGTCCTCAACAAGCTGCGCCTCGTCATGTTCCCGTTCCGCCAAGGGGTACGTTGTCTTAGTTGTCTCATCCGCATGCATCGCCCACTCACACTCGTCTTTCCGCAGCACTGGCACCGCATGGTCCGCCGCCCCGACGGCATGGACCCCAACGTCCAGTACCAGCAGCAGCAGATGATGATGCAGCAGCTGCAGCAGCAGGGGCAGGGTGTGGGCGTGGTCCCGCAGATCACCGAGTTCCGGCCGCCGCGCGAGGACCTCATGTCGCCCGATCTGTACATCCCCGTCATGGCGTTTGTCACGTACGTGCTGCTGATCGGCGTCGAGATGGGCACGCGCAACAAGTTCCACCCGAGCGAGCTCGGCATGACGTCGTCGACGGCCTTCTTTCTGGTGCTGGCCGAGGTGCTGCTCGTCAAGCTCGGGTGCTACCTGTTCTCGGTGCAGACGCAGGCGCCCATGCTCGACCTGCTCAGCTACGCCGGGTACAAGTTTGTCGGGATCATCCTGACCACGCTCGCCGCCCTGGTCCTGCCCGCGTGGGGCTTCTGGGCCGCGCTCGTCTACACGTCGCTCGCGACCGGCTTCTTCTCGATGCGCTCCATGAAGTACATTGTGATCCCCGAGGCCGCCGTCACCACGACCACCACCCACATCCCGCAGCGCCGCCGCCGGCTCAACTTCCTCCTCGCCGTCGTCGGCCTCCAGATCTTTGCCGCGTGGCTCCTCGTCCCCTGGGCCCGCGCCCCGGACGCGACCATCCCCGCCGGCGAGGGTCTCCGCCGCTAGTCGCCCTCTCCCCTCTCTCGCTTCTCGATTCCCTCCCCTTACCCACAGTTCCCTCCTCCCGCGAATGTATTCTTACCGCGCCACCGTCACCGTCCTCCCTCGACGCGCCGCGCCGCGCCGCGTTTGAGCCAGCCTCGCGACCGAGAGATCCACCCGCTGGGGTCCCTGTCTCACGGCCCTCCTCTCGCACGCGCGACGTCGCACAGCGCGAGTCCACTGAACTTGATGCAACGGCCGCGACGAAGATGCAACACCTCGAAACACGGGTTCTGCCGACGTGAAGCGCGCGCGCGCTCGCCGTCGCCGTCGCGCCCTGTCGCCTACAACAGCGACCGCCGCAGCGACGAGGCCCGCGACATGGCGAGGGCGGCGTCGTGCTTGGGCCCACGCGCTTGCTGGCCCCGGCTCCGTGTGATTTCTTGCCCTGTTCCTCCGTCTGGGGCCTGCTGCCCGGCAAACGCCAGAGAGCGCCGCGGCGGCGGGTCCAACAACGTGTGGGCGTCGCTGGACCCAGGTTTCGAACAAACCGCCGCCCTGCCTGGCCGAGCCGGGTCCTCGTTCGCCGTCGATCTCGCTTCTCCTCCCCCGCTCCTCGCACGGAGCATCAACCACTACACTAGAACTATAGGCCCGCTACTGCCATGTCATCGCCCAGCGGCATCGCGTCCTTGCCGAGCCCGATCGACGGGTCGCCGTCTTCCTCCTCCCCGAGCGCCGCCGCGCCCTCCATCTACCACGACGGGATCACCGAGTTCACGACGACGGTCGCGGACGTGACGACGCGCGACATGCTGGGGATCATGGGCGCGAGCATCGCCTTCAGCACGGCCATCTTCGTGTGGGCCGTGACGCGGTGGCTGCGGCTGCGCAGCAACTTCAACCTGGCCGTGGTCCTGCTCACGCTCTTCTTCATCATGGGCGACGTGTACTACTTTGCCGCGCTCGCGGGGGACGTCCTGCACCCGTACCTGTTCGAGGTGATCCGCGGGTCGACCAGTTTGATGGCGGCGACGCACGTCTCTGGTGCGCTTCATCATCCCCGATACATGACATCACACGGCACAGCGCTAACGAACGTGAACGACGCGCACCGCGTAGGCCTCTCGCTCTACCGCTTCGCCATCTTCCAGGAAACCACCTTCGCCAGGTGGTACACGAACCGGCTGCGGACGTCGCTGCTGGCCGTCAACTACCTGCTGGCGCTCGCGTGCAGCGTCTTCCTGCTCTTCACCTACTTCTCGCCGACCACGGAGCCGCACAACGACGCGCGCCGCCCGCTCGCGCTGTCGGCGATCCTCGTGTGGACGGTCCTCGTCGACGTGTCCATCATGGTGCTCACCTTCATCTGCGTGCTGCAAGTGCAGAAGCAGATCGGGTCGAGCTACTCGGAGCACCGCGCGAGCATCGTGCAGGTCCTCATCACGCTGGTCCTCATGGTGCTCGGCGGCGGCACGGGGATCCTGATCTTCATCCAGGACGGCGGGTACTGGGGCGGGTCCCTAGGCGGCGTGTTCGCCCGGTTCTACGTCCTCGGCGCCATGTTCGTCTGGTACCAGATCGTCGCCATCGTCCGCGGAACCAACAGCCAGGCCGCCGCGCTTCGGAGGTCCGCGTCGTCGGCCGTTCGCCGCTCACCTTCGGCTTCCGCGCGCAAGTCCGCTGGCAGTAACGCGAGTCAAGGCGGGTCGCGCGTTGCGGCGAAACCGGCAACGGCACAAGCTGGTACGCATGCCTGATCGGCGCGTTGGCGTTGTGGACGTGGACTGACATGAACGTCGCGTATCTGTAGCGAGCCGGTTTGGCTGACATCAGGCATCAGATCACCACGCGTCGATACCCTGCACGCGCGCGCAGCGGCAGCAGCAGTAGCAAAAAAGTAAACCTTGTTTGAATCATGCACATAGACGGACCCGATTTCATCCTGCATTCGTTCCGATCCCAGCAACGTGCGTCATGCAAGGTGGCGGCGGCGCCGAGAGCAACGCGTTGCTTTCGCTCGCGTTGTTGATCGCTTCTCCCCTTCTCCCCGCGACCAGCACCTGCAACGACATCAACACCACCACCATGGCATGCATGCATCTCAATGAACTCCTCGCAACACGCTCGGCTAAACCCTGCCCGCGTCACAGCACTCTGGCGTCGCCGTCTCGTCCGACTCGCTCGCGGCCTTCGAGGAGCTCAAGATGGGCCACCACGCGACGCTCGCCGCGGCGCTCTTCAAGCTCGACTCTTTCCTGTCCTCGATCGTCGTCGACAGCGTGCACTCGGGCCTGTCGTACGCCGACTTCCTCGCGCTCCTCCCGCGCGACGAGTGCCGGTTCTGCGTCGTCGACTTTGAGTTCGAGGCCGAGCCCGGCATGCTGCGCGACAAGCTCGTCCTGATCGCGTGGGCGCCCGACGCGGCCGATGTCAAGGATAAGGTCGTCTACGCGACGTCTAAGAACTACTTCCGCAACCAGCTCGACGGGATCATTGCCGAGGTCCAAGCGACGTCGCTTCACGAGGTACGAATCGGCGCGGTGTCGGGTGGAAGAGAGGGCGGGACTGACGCGCGACGAGCGTAGGCGGCGCACCACGAGGTCCTGTCGCGGCTCATCCGGCTCTGAGAGCGGGGAGCGCGAATGTACATGTTCTGAACGTCCATCGCGTGCGACCATGAGCGTGAGGCGATGCGGCATGCCCAACAGCGCGACTTTCGACGCGAACCAGCGCGTACTCCGAGCCGTAGCTCGCACTGCAGTCACGGTGTCGTGGCCACGTCTACTTGCTCAAGGGTGAGCACGACCAGCTTCGACCACGCTGGTGTGTGCGCGGCTCGCGAAGGTCGGAAAGGCTTCACCGATGGATCGTCGCCGCCAGTCGCGTCGCTTCGCGCCACGTCCATCAACGCGACCACGACGCGGATCATTCATCATAGTGCACGCGCGCGTCGGCTTCGAAGGCGGAATGCGCGGACGAGGGCGTCGTCGTCATGATTCGGTGCACAGTGTGAGCTCACCCGCTTCGACTACGAATGCTTGCTCCGCCGCAGCGCGACGCGGTTCAAGCACACGCTCGCTTGTCATTGAACAACTTAAGCGAGATGCGAGATGGGAGCGGGAACCAGTAGCTATCGTGTGGCCGAATCGCGCTCGCCGCGAATCATGAAGTGACGGTGCAAACGGCCCCCGCTTGCGCAGGTGGCTTAGCAGCTTTGGAACTTCATGACTCGCGCTGCGGCTGAGCCTCGCCCATGAGACGCCTCGCGCCACATCCCACATCACAGATCGCCTTCGTCCCTTGCGCATCCCTGCCGCCGCCGAGCTTTAAGAAAGGACGGGCCCCCGCGCCTCCATCTCGCGCTCTCCATCCCTGCTTCTATACACAGACGTTGTTCGGTAGACCGACCGCTCGGGTTGACCTCGAGTCCCATCACCCTCCATCACACCAACGTCCTTGCGCCGGTCGCTTCCCCCACCTCCTCCTCTAAACCCATCCCTACAATGAACCCCAAGACCGTGCTCTTCGCCCTCCTCGCCGTCGCCGCGTCGACGACGTCGGCGCTCCCCGGCGGCGCGCCGGCGTGCGCCATCAACGAGGCCAAGATCACGTCGGGCATGGGCGCGCCGCAGGGCGACCGCCAGTTCAAGCTGTCTGCGTCGACGACCGAGTACGAGCCGGGCAAGCCCATCACTATGAAGGTGGTCTCCGACAACGCGGCGACCAAGACGTACAAGGGCCTGCTCATCTACGTCGAGCCCGCGGGCGACGCCAAGAAGCGCGTCGGGTCCTTCAAGATCCCCGAGGGGTTCAAGTCCAACGTCGACAAGTGCGGCGCCCTGCAGGTCACCTCCGACACGGACGCGGTCGTCACGCACTCGTCGCCCGCCGACAAGCCGCTCGGCGCCGAACTCGTGTGGACCGCCCCCGCCAACGCCATGGGCGAGCTCACGGTCCGCGCCGTCGTCGCCGGCGCCGGGCCCAAGAACTGGCAGATTGTCCAGACCGTCACGCTCAAGCCCAAGATGGGCGGCGGCGCTGGCGCTGCGCCCGCTCCGCCCGCCATGGGCGGTGGTGGGTACGGCTCGCCCGCTCCCCCGGCGCACGGCGGCGGCTACGGCACACCCGCTCCCCCGGCCGCGGGCGGCAACGGCAACGGCGGGTACACGCCGCCCATGGCCGGCAAGCGCAAGGTGTGCAAGAAGTGGCGCAAGAAGACGGGCGGCGGCAACGTGGCCCCGACGCAGCCCGCCGGCGAGGGCGGCTACGGATCCGGCGGCGCTGTGCCGACGGCGGCCCCCGCCCCGGCTCCGGCTCCGACCCAGCCTGCTGGTGAGGGCGGCTACGGCGCTGGTGCGCCGCCCGCTGCTACGGCTCCCGCTGCTGACGCGCCCGCGGCCACGCAGCCTGCTGCCGACGGTGCTGCCGCGCCCGGCTCCCCCGGCTACGACAACAAGGACAAGCCCGCTGACGGTGCCGCGGCGGCCCCTGCCCCGCCCGCTGAGGGTGCGGCTGCCGACCCCGCTCCGCCTGCTGAGGGTGCCCAGGGTGCCGCGTCGGCTGATGGCGGCGACGTTGCCCAGGCGTCGTCGGCGTCGGGCATCAAGTCGTCGGTCGTCACGGTCGGTGCTGCCCTCGCGGCCGCGGCGGTCATGCTCATGTAATCTGCTCCTGTTTCCTACTTCATATACATTTTGACTCGGTTTTGCATCTACTCTCGGCACGTCTTGATGAAAATCTGATCGAGGTGCGAGACATCAGGTGAGGCCCACGTGCGGCGGGAACGCGTTGCGAGACGCGTGCGCGCTCCGGCGTGTCTCCCACCACGCGTCACCCACCGCGCGCGTGCGCGACCGCGTTCCCGCCGCCGCGCCCGTTGCCGCCGCCACCGATAATACAAGGGCACGTCCTCTCGCTCACACCCGCGAGTGCCCGAAGCGATAGATCCGCGGCCTGCAGCTCTCCACCGACCACCAACCGAGTGCCGCAGCTCCAACCACACACAATGACCGCCGCCGACCCCGCGCAACCCGGTGCGGGCGTCCCGCCGCCGCAGCCGGCCTCGCAGATGCAGGCGCCCGTGTCGCAGATCCAGCCGGCGGCGCCCGCGTCGCAGGTGCAGCCCGATCGCGCGGGCTCGACGTCGCAGCTGCACGCGCCGCCGTCGCAGTTGCACCAGCAGATCCCGCCCGACGTGTACGCGACGCTGACGACGCGCATGAACGCCGGTGCGGCCTCGGCGCCCGGCGCGCCCGAGACCAAGGAGGACAAGTCGTACGGGTTCTGCCTCAAGATGGTCTTCTTCCTGCTGTGCATGGCCATGTTCGCGATCCCGCTCGGCCTGCTGTACGGCCGCGAGGAGCGCATCAACGCGCGCGCCGAGAACCTGCTCCGCTTCTCGCCGCCCGCCGCGACCGCCGCCGGCGGGTACATTTCGGCCCAGATCAAGGTCACCAAGGTCGACCTGCTCCAAGGCACGTCCGAGGTGATGCTGACCAACGTACGTTCTCTTGCGCACGTTTTCGCCGCCGTGTCGAGTGACCGACTGACCTTGCTCGACACGTACGCGTAGATCCGCCCCTACGGCAAGTACGCGGCGTCGCCCGGCTCGCTGTTCCTCGCGCGCGACACGTACATTTTCGTCAACGGCAACCGCGCGCACCTTCGCGCCGACGTGCCGCCGGGCGACCGCAAGCTGACGATCGAGCACCAGTCGGGCAACGTCAACGACTACCCGTTCGACTCGCACTCGCTGCGCATCGGGTTCTACGCCATGACCGACAAGTCCCTGGCCGAGACGCTGGCGGCGACGGCGACCAACTCGTCGCTCAAGGGCAGCCCGTTCATCCCGCTCGAGTGGGCCGTGTCGACGCGCCAGCCGTACGCCATGGACGCGGTCGTCGACGGGCCCGGCGGTCTCCCCGACGTGGGCGTCAACAACCTCGCCCTCAAGGTCCGCCGCCGCACCTCGACCAAGCTGTACAGCGCGCTCATGTTCAGCACCATGTGGGTGCAGTCGCTCACGCTGCTCGGCATGACGGTCCTGCTCATCATCTACCGCAGCGAGGTCAACCCGGGCCTGCTCGCCCTCAACGTCAGCTTCCTGTACATTCTGCCCGCCCTGCGCGCCTCGCAGCCCATGGTCCCGCCCGTCGGCACCCTCGCTGACGCCCTCGGCTACTTCTGGAACCTCACGCTCCTCGCCCTCTCGTTCATCGTCCTCACCATCTACATGTGGCTCAAGAACCGCACCGAGGCCCGCCAGCGCCGCGCCCGCCGCGCCAAGGCCGCCATTGAGGCGCACCTCGCCCAGATCGCCGGCGCCGCTGCCGGCACTGTGCGTCCTGCCACGGCCCCCGCCGCCATCTCGACCAGTGGCGCGAGCACCGGCAACCTCGCCCCGCAGCTCCCGCCCGTGCCCGCGCTCATGTCGCCGCTCGGCGCCGAGTACTCGGGCAACACCGACGAGTACGGCACCATCAAGGCCTCGTCGCTGTCCGCGTCGGCCTCGATGGCGGTCCCCGGCCGCGGCTCGCTCATGTCGACGCTGGCTGTCGACCCGCGCGCGGTCCCGCTCCCGGCCTCGCACATCCACGAGGACCGCTCGGTGCCCATCAACCCGAAGCGCCCGCTCACCGGACCCGGCGCGATCCGCACCTCGGCCGTCATGCTCGACCTACCCGAGGAGGTCGCTGGGTCCATGGACACGGGGCTGCCGATCGGGCCCAGCGTCGAGGTCTCCGAGGACTCGGCCGGCGCGGTCCCACCCACGCCCATGCCGCAGGTCCCCGCGACGCCGATGCCCACGCCCGTGTCGCCGCCGGCTCCGGGGCAGTAGGAGGTGGGTTGTTGGGAAGGATGGGGGGAAGAGGCAGCTGGACTGCGGGTTCTTGTTTGACTGAAGTGTTGCGCTGATCATTGAGTAGCTTTGATATTATACACCCGAGTCTTCCTCCTTGAGCTCGTAGAAAACGTGAGATACGGATCGCTTCCTTGACGCGACGACGCACGCTGGACGTGGCCAGCTCGCGTCGCGGCCGCTTCCTGCTCGCTCAATCGCTTTCTCTCAACGCATGCGCGCGTGATCCGCTCAGTGTCTCGCAACCGCCTCGCACAGTTTTCGAAGCGTGTTGAAATGTCTCACACACGCGCGCCCTCGGGACGCGACGCGACGCGTTGCGCGAGACGCCACGCGCGGCCATGGCCACGGCCACGGCCACCCCCACCTTGGGCTCCCGCTGTCAAACCGCCATGGATCAGTTCCCCGGACTAGGAGCTCTCTGAGTGCACCGCCACCACCGCTGCCATGTTAAACTATGTGATCGTGATCGGCCTGAGCGTCGCGCTGCTCGTCGACCATCTGCTGCCGTACTACGGGACGCAGCGGTTCCTGACGTCGTCGTATGCGGCCACGGGACTGTCACTGATCGCCACCTACGTCGCCGATATTCTGTCCGACCTGTACGCGCGGAATGCGCTGGCGATTGTGCTTCGAGGCACGACGCATAATGGTGTCGTGACGCAGCTAGTACGCGCTCCATCCACGTCAAGGCCTGGACCGCGGTGATCTCACGCAAGCGCGAGCCGTGTAGAGCTTCGCGGCCGTCAACGACGGCGTGCTGTCGATCGCGAAACGCACGGCGCAGGAGATCCGGTCCGCGGGCCTGAGCGCCATTGAGCGTGCGCGCCTGGTGCTCGTCGCGTCGGCGGTCCTCGCTTGGCTGACGTCGTTCATCTGGGGCAACCTGTCGGCCAACTTCGTGGCGGACACGATCCTGCCGCTGCGTTCGACCGAGACGGCGAAAGTGTGGTCCATCGACCCGTCCAACCCGTACGGGTTCGACGCGTGCAGCAGCGCGCTGCTCAACAACACGGTGCAGTTCAGCTACGCGACGGGGCCCGTGGTCCCGCTCGGGTACCTGCTCGAGGAGCTGTACGCGTCGACGGTCGTGGACGCCGAGCAGGCCGTGCGCAACGCGACGGCGCGGTACCTCGACGATTTCGTGCACGTCACGGCGAACGGGACGCGGTTCGCGGCCATGATCCCGCCGACGCCCACCAACTACACGGTCTACAATTCGACGCTGCTCGGCGTCAACGTGACGTGCGCCGTCAAGATGGGCGACAAGAATATGGGCAGTTTCGCGAACGCGACTGCCGCGTCGATGCCGCGCGCTAACGCTAACCTACCCGCGGGCTACCTCAGCATCGTCAACCAGACGGTCACGCTGCCGCGCGGGTTCACGCTGCTCAAGGTGCTCGAGCCCGCGACCATTGCCAAGGCCAACACGAGCACGGACGTCATGGCGCTGCCCAGCTGCTCGGACGGCGTGTGCCAGGCGTTCACCAACGACATGTTGTTCGCGCTGCACTGCGGCGTTTCGGCGGTCGCCCTCGACGCGACCATCACCAAGGGGATCCCGGCGGACGTGCTCGCCTCGCTCGGCGCCGCAGCCTCGGCGTCGGACCTCGCCAACGCGCAGCGCACGTCCGTCGTTGTGCGCCGCGTCGCGCCCGCGCCCATGGTCCCGGCGTTCCTGCACAACGTGTTCACCGGGTGGACGTCGGCGCTGCACTGGTCGTGGATCGCACGCGGGTACCGGTTCGTGTATAACGGCGATGCGTACGTGCTGTCGACGACCGAGACCCAGGTCGCGCGCGATTACGAGGTGGTGCTCGCGTACGCGGCGCTCGGGCTCGCGTACCGCCCGCACAGCTACAACCTCACGGCGAACGCGGTCAACGGGACCGCCGGGTGCGGGACCACCGTGCCCGCAGGGAACGGCAGCGCGGGTGGGAAGATCCGCGCCACGACGCCTGCGTACGTCGTCACGTCCGACAGCGTGGTCCTGACGCGCAACCTGGCGCAGAACACGTACTACTGGCCGATCGCTGCGTTCGCCGGCATCGCGGGCGTCCTGTACGCCGTCCTGTTCCCGCCCGTCGCCGTCCTCCCGTGCGGGATCGGGACCATGCGCCGCGGGTACAAGCAGGTCAACCCTGAGGCCAACGGCGGCCAAGGCGAGGATGTCCCGCAGCACGTCGTCCTGCGGTCGGCCGTCGCGGCCGGGTGCCACGGGTTCGTCGACTCGCTGCACCGCGTCCTCCCGCCGCCCGAGGCTGGCGCGGACGCGGGCAGCTTTGTCCTGCAGCCGCTCGTGTCGCCCGCAGCTGCGGCCAAGGAAGGTGACAAGGCGGCGGAGGCGGCCGCGGCTCCGGATATCAAGTTCATCCTCAAGTCGTCGTCGGCCAACGGCAGTAACAAGGCGGCCAAGACGCAGGCGTCGGTCGCGCCCGCGAGCCAGGCTACGGCGCCGCACTCACCATAAACGTTAGACATCAATAGAAAACACATCAACTGTACTGATTCACACTCAAGCAACAACCACAAACGCGACAGCGACCGCGACCAGCGCCTGCGCGGCGCTCAGTACCGCGGACACGGACGCCGCGCCAGACTTGGCGTTCGCCGTCGGGGACGCGGCGGCGCCCGAGCCGCCTGCCGACGACGACTTGGACGGCGACGCGATGAGGGCCTCGAGCGGGCCGAGGTTGAGGTTCTTGAGGTCGTTGAGCGACGGCAGCTGCTTGCCCTCGGCGGCGAGGCGGTTGGCGAAATCGGTGGCGAGCTTGGCCGCGGCCATGGTCGAGTTGAGCTTATCGGCGGGGAAGTTGAACGACTTGAGGAAGTCCTCGGAGAAGGGCGCGATCTGCGGGATCTTGCCGCCAGCGCCGATGCCCGGGGTCGCCGTGGGCGCGGCGGTCGCACCCGACGTTGTGGCCGTGGGGGTTGCAGTGCCCGTCGCAGTACCCGTCGCGAACGTGGACCCGCCGGCCGCGTCGCGGCCCGTGTTGGACGCAGCGGCGCCCGGCTCGGCGAACCGGTAGCACAGGTTGGCCTGGTGGTCGAGCAGGAACCCGGCCTTGGCGCCCATCACGTCGTCGTTCTTGCTCACGGGCTTGCCCGCGTGCTCGCCGTCGTACATGTCGGCGTTCGCCGCCGATTGGGCCTGCCAGTTGGAAAAGACCTTGTCGACGCCGTTGTGGTGCATCTACGGTGCAGCGGGAGTGGGGGTGGGTGGGTGGGGTGGGTAGGTCAGCTCAAGTTCGCGTCGCGACCAACGCTCACGACGTACCCAGAACAGCGGATCCCATGGCGACTGGAGCAAGTTGGCCATATCGCCACCGACTCCGTTATGAGCTGCCGCGTGCCCTCCCATCTCGATATACGAACTGAAGTCGCTGTACGAGGCGCGCGAGACGCGGGCCAGGATCGCCTGCACGGGTTCGACCATCCACGCTCCGTTGCGCAGCCCGCGGCGGACGCACGAGCCGTCCGTCTTCTTAAAATTGGCAAACGGTGTCGTCAGGCATCCCGCCGCGCCCGAGCCGAACATGTTGGGCGAGAAAACGGGCGAGGCGCCCGGGTTGGCCGCGTCGAGCGAGCTCGCCCAGTACGGCAGCGCCGCCGGCGTGCCGCCCGTCTCGGCCACGAAATCCTTCTCGAACATGGACAGCATCTGGCGGTGCCACACGAGGAAGTGCGGGGAGCTACAGAACGGCGAACATCAGGGACCCCATCACGACAGCCACGGTCGTGAGGCGCAGGACGTACTTGTGCGCAAACTCGCTGTTGTCCTGGTGCATCTTGACGTAGCTCGCGAGCTTGCCCTTCGACATGAGCGCATTGAAGGCCTTCTGGATCCCCGCAATCTCGGCGGGCGACAGGTCGCGCACCTCCTTGCGCACGCGGACCGACGCGCACTGCGCGTTGGCCTCCTGTGCGGCGAGCGCCAGCGTCAACGCCACCACGGCGACGAGGAGCTGGAGCAGCGACATGGGGCGGCGGAGGGTGCGGGCCATGGTGAGGTTGGAGTGGATGGTGAAGCGGGTCGGGATGAAGGCCGCGCTCGAGTCGTCTAGCTGTTGAAAGGCCGGCCGTCAAGGCAAGACGAGCGGGCGGGTTGTATAAATGTATCCTGCGAGCAGGGAGAGCGAGGACCACGAATGAACTCTCAACTCGGCGGTACGGCGTCCGCTCATGAGTTCCGTGGCTCAGGGACGCGGGGCTGAGAGGTGGCTCAATGAAGCCCCGTGTGTGGCGGTGGCTCGGCGATGCACGCGACGTGGCTTGGTCGCGTCAACAGCGCGACAAGTTCCAGCGACGTGAACTCCTCCTTCGCACGTACGACGTTCACTCAAGCGGCGAGGTCACCGCGTTACGCGTGGACGCGGTCATGGTCGCGCTGGCGGCCGAGGCATCACGGCGGCGACGGCGCACAAGTACGCGCACACTAGCTGACAGTCGGTCATCTTTTTAGCTTCGAGGTTAAGGACATGTCATGGCCGGCACTCAGAGTTCAGGGCCTCGGCTGACCTCAGCTACACCCTCGGCGGTGACGCCAGCGAGCGAGTAACTACTGAGGTCGCGCCCTGGCCTCGCGCCGCGCGAGTCGAGCTCGGAGCCCACCGGCAAGTGCTATAATGGCACAGGGAGTTTTCAACTGGCTGAAGTGACTGTGAAGGTAGGCTGGCGGGCAGTTCAGTGATGGACGGACATGATCCACGTTCAGCCCCTCGCGTCGACGCGCACGGTCCGACCCCGACCGAGGTCCGCGACCTGGCTGTAAGTTCACGCGGACGAGACTATTCGTTGTTATATTTTCGACGTTCGAGTTGGTGTTGGGCTTGCACGCGACGTGATGGGTTCAGTGATCCGACGCGACCTGTCAAGCGAGCGGAAGACGCGGTGGCGGCAGAAAGCTATGCATAAACGAGAAATAGGAGAGGGGGGAAGGGGAGAGAAGTTGTTGTAGGCGACAGCGGGCGCGAGCGAGATGGACAAGGAGAGAATGAACGTGGGGTAGAGTAATGGGGAGGGCGGGTCGGCCCGCCCGTGTACAAGGAGAGAGTCTTTTTAGTTCATGGGCTTGTAGACGATCTTGCGCGACTTGAGGAGCGACCACTTGAAGCGCTTGAGCCACAGCGAGAAGGCGGACATGCCGGTGAGCAGGATGACGGCCTTGAGGCCCATGAGCTTGCGCTCGTCGTGCTCGGGCTCGGCGGCCCACGCGAGGAACGTGGTCACGTCCTTGGCGATCTGGGCGGCGGTCGCGGGGGTGCCGTCCTCGTACTCGACCACCTCGTCGTAGATGTTACGGGCCATGCCGATGGCGCCGCCGGGGAAGTACGGGTTGTAGTTGAGGCCCTCGCGGATCTCGATGCCAGCGGGCGGGTCGCAGTAGCCGGTGAGGAGGGCGAAGATGTAGTCCTCGCCGCCGTGGCGGGCCTTGACCATGAGCGAGAGGTCGGGCGGGTAGGCGCCGGCGTTGGCGGCACGAGCGGCCTCCTCGTTCGGGTACGGCTTCGGGTGGTAGTCGGACAGCTTGCCGGGGCGGTTGAACATCTCGCCCTGGTCGTTGGGGCCATCGACAAACTCCATCTCCTCGGCGAGGGCCTTGGCCTCGTCGAGCGAGTGCGAGACGCCGACCAGGTTGCGGTAGGCGATGCGGTCGAGCGAGTGGCACGCGGCGCACACCTCCTTGTAGACCTGGTAGCCGCGGCGGATCGAGGCGTGGTCAAAGGCGTCGAGCATGCCCTTGTGGTTCCACGGGTAGTGGGGCGGGTGCAGGCCCTCGGCCTCGGTGTCGGCGTGCACGGCCGACGACGAGGTCAGCGAGACCGAGTAGGCCAGGGCCGCGGCACCGGTCAGGGTGGCGACCGTGGTCAGGGCGCGACGCGAGGTCTACACGTTGGGGGTGGCCTGTGAGCGGGTCGGTTGACGAGTGGTGGCGTCCGCAACGGGCGCACGTACCGACTCGGCGGCGGGGGCAGCCGACGAGAAGAGCTGGTAGCAGGAGCAGCGCGGGATACATGGGTGTCGAGTTCATGGTTGTCGATGGCATGTTCATGGTATACACGGTGGCGGCCTGGTCAGTACACGGTCGCCCGAGCAACGCATCCGATGGGCTGCCGATGCTCCCGAGGTCCGGTAAACCGTCGCGAGCGGGTGTGGAGTGCAGCGGCGACGACGCGGTGGAGGTGGTGGTAGATGGGGCGCAGTTTGCATCGGCGCTCGCGGCCACTCTCGATCGGCCCGCCGCGCTTCAGCAAAGAAACCCATCACCGCGACGTGCTGCACACCCGCACGCTACGGGTCACCGGAGAACAGGAGGAACACCGGGCAGCCCTCGGACGTCGGGACCGGCGGCTACACACCCGGGCGGAGGCGGTGCGCGAGGACGCGGCGAGGCGCGAGGCGAACATGGTTGCAGGTATGGTGCGGGGCGGGTGCTGCGGGCGGACGGCGGGGAGTAGACGGGCAGCGTCTCCACGGGCGACGGCGTTACGGCGGTCGGGGCGGGGCGGCAGCGGGTCGAATGGGACGGCGGCCGCGGCGGCGTGGCGGCGTGCCCGCTTGCATCGGCAGACTTTTTGCGCAGGCCTGTTGTGCCACGCGACATCACCTGACCGGCCCACTTCGCATCGGCCGCTGTCTCGCGTTTCAGACGCGTGTGGGCGTGCGAGACACTTTTCTCCCCTCGCCTACCGCAACGGCCGAAGCAAACAGCTCGCGTCCATTGACAGATAATGAATAATGATAGTCGTCATCACAAACACACACAAATACTTCACATCCTACCCTCGCCGCGGGTCCGCCGGCACGGGAGCCAGGGACCCAGTGCTCGCCACGCTCCCGCGGCGCGGGTCGAACGCCACACCGCCACCGCCGTTACCGGCCATGCGCGGGTCATGCCGCGGTGGCGGCGCCGGGTAGTCGCGGTCGCGGTCGCGCTCGCCGCCACCGTACCCGAACCCGTCCGCGGCGGGCGGCGCCGCTGGTGGCCGCGGGAGGCCCGGCACGCCGTACGTACGCGCGCGGTCGTCGCCGTTCCCGTTGCCGTTACCGAACGCGTGGCCGTGGTGGTACCCACCGCCGTTGCCGTTCCCATCTGCGCCTCCGACGACAGGCTCAAAGTTGGCCCGCAGCCCGATCCCGCCGCCGGTCCCAGTCCCCGGCTCGGGGCGGTACTTTGGGTTGGCGAGCTTGAACCGCTTGATCTCGAGCGGGTCGATATCGGGTTCCTCGACCGTGATCCCGCCGCGCAGCGGGCCACTGCGGATCCCGCCCGCGGCGCTCGTCATCATGAACTTGTGGTCGTGGCGGTCCATTTGCCGGTCAATGTCGAGCACCGACACGCCCGCGTCGTAGTCGAAGATGGGTTTCGGGCCGAACCCGCAGCCCCACTTGACCTTGAGCAGGGTGGTTTCGCCCGACGGGAGGGAGTAGTCGTAGTGGTCGAGCTGCTTGCGCGCCTCGTTGGCCTCGCGCCGCGTGTGCATCTTGAGGAAGCAGTTGAACTTGCTGTAGTTGATCTACATGGCCGTGGCGGGGAATCGGGGTGTGAGTGGCGTGGTTCTCTCGTGTCGCGTTGGCGCGGTGCGGGGTGGGCGATTGGTTCCTGCACTCGCGGTTGCTCGGTGAGCTTCACGACTCAGAGAGAGAGAGGGCGCCGACGGGACACGGTGGGACGATGGAGTGAACCAAGATTTGCAATTTGAGCGACATGACGCGTGCGCGTAGAACGCGCAAGTGGTCGCGCGCGTGTAGGAGGGAGTGCAGGAAACAAGAGTACGCGGCGCGCAAGCGCGAGTGCCGGCCGACGCTGGAGTGCGAGTGAGTAGGAAGACAGAAACGGACCATGACCGAGGTCACCTTGCCAAACTGGCCGAACAGCTGCTCGAGCATGGACCGCGAAATGTCCTTGACGATGCCGCCAATGTACAGCGTGCGCGACATGACTACACGATTGGGTGTGCGTTGTGCGTGTGGAGATGTACGGTGGGGAGCGGGGACGCGAGTCGTGCGTGTACAACGTGGCGGGTTCACGTTGGGTGCAGCGAGTTGAAACCGATCGAAATAGAGCAGCGACAGCAGCAGCAGAAAACCGAGTACGAGTTATGCATGTATCGCACCAGGGAGTTACAGCGAGTTCAAGTCGAGCAAGTCGGGTGGACGGGACGAAGTCGAGTGCGCGGTCGAGGTCGCGCCGAGGGTTCAAGTTGTACGAGGTAATACAGGGAGGCGAGTCCGTTAGTCTCCATCCACTCCCCACACTCCACCACCAAGGAACCGTACCCTTGATCTGGTTCGGCGCACACCCGCCCTCGATCTGGATCCACGGCCCGTCGGGCTTGTTGACGGGCGTGGCGCGCCAGTTGACCTGGAGCGAGTCCTCGCACGCGCGGAGCTCCTCGGGCGACATGGCCGTGAGCGGGTTGGGCCGGTTGCCGCCGGGTCCGCCCGCACCCGCACCGGCACCGTACCGGCGCGGCGGTGGCGGCGCGCTGCCGCCGAACGCGGGGTCCGACTCGAAGCCGGCGGGCAGGTTCGGCATGTGGCCGTGGTCATGACCATGGCCGTGGCCGCCGTACGCGTTGGGCGTGCCGGTGCTACCGTTCCCGGTGCCGAACGGCATCCCCGCGGCGGCGGACCCGCGCTGTTGGTGGTGCTGCTGGTTGAACACGGCGGGGAAGTGGGCGGGCGAGTGCTGATGGTTCTGGTTCTGCTGGAGCTGGGCCGCGGCAACGGCGAGGTGGGCGAGCGGGGCGAGCACGTCTGGGTTAGCCGCGCCGCCGGCCGCCGCGGCGAGGTTGGCGAGGCCGGGGACGAGCTGCTGGAGCGCGGCGAGGTTGAGCCCGCCCAGCGGGTTGGCCTCGGCTGGCGCGCCACCGCCACCGGCGCCGGCGAGCGGGTTGAGCGGGGCGCCCGGGGCGGGCGAGTTGGCGTGCTGGGCCTTGATGGTGCTGCCGAGGTTGGCGAGCATGGACGAGAGGTCGGGCGGATTGGCGGCGGGCACGGTGGGGGCGGCCGGGTTGGCGAGCGAGCCGAGCGACAGGGCCAGGGCGCTGGTGTCGATGATGGGCGCAGCGCCGGCGGCGACGGGCGCGGCGGGGACGGCACCGGGGGTCACGCCCGGGATGATGATCTGCGGGATGGCCGTCGGCGCGACTAGACGTGGGAGACACGCGGGTGAGCACCAGGCCACGACCTTCGACGACAGAGGGCGTACCAGGCTGCACGGGGGTAGCCGCACTCGAAGAAGCCGACGTCTCGTGGCGGACCCACTTGGCCTCGGCCTTGTCGAGGAACTCGGCGGGGAACACGTTGCGCTCGCGCCAGACGTCGATGAGGCGCTTGATGCGTTGGCGGTCCTTTTCGGGGCACTTGACGAGCTCGGCCGTGAGCTGGGGCAGGTTGGCCTCGAAGCGCGTCACGTAGGGGTCGTCCTTGGGCTTGCGCTTGCCGTCGGCGAGGGCGGCACGGCAGATCGAGTCGACAAAGTACAGGCCCGACAGCTTGTACTCTGGCGGCGCGCGCTTGATGAAGGTGGCGACCAGGTGCACCACGGCCTTGTAGTGCTCGCGGTGCCGCATCGCGAGCTTGGTCAGCGCCGCCACGCGCGACGCCGACGCCGGCGCGCGCGACTGCAGCACGGCCGACAGCTCGGCCTCGAACGGCGCGAGGTCGCGGATGTTGGTCGGGTCGATGACGGGCGGATCCATGGCGTTGATGCGTTGCGTTGCGGGCGCGTTGCGTTTGCGGGGAGGGCCGGCTCGATGCGAGCAGGCCGGTGCGAAATGAGCGGCCGGACGGGCTTCGAAGCCAGCGAGCGAGCATCACGTTGGTTTTGGGATAAGTGGCAGGCGCGCCAGCCGACGCGATCGCCCCACGCGTTTTGCTCGGCCGGCTCCTCCTTGGGGCGCCCCCCGTTTCCGAGCTCTCCCTCCCCCCGTTCCGACCGTACCACGCCCCGCATTACGCTACGCATCAACACCATGAGCATCTACCAGCGCGGCTACCTGGTCGTGTACAACGCCATCTCGTTCCTCGGGTGGGGCTCGATCCTGGCTCGCGCGGCGCTCGCCCTCGTCAACGGCGCGTCGCCCGCGGACCTGTACTCGGTGGTCGGCGACGATCTGCGCTACGTGCAGACGCTGGCCGTGTTCGAGATCGTGCACGCGGTGCTGGGCATCGTCAAGTCGCCCATCATCACGACCGCCACGCAGATCGCGTCGCGGCTGCTCATCGTGTGGGTGACGCTGCACGGCGTCACGGACGCGGCCGTCCAGCAGCACTGGACGTTCCTGACGCTGATCGTCGCGTGGTGCTCGACCGAGATCGTCCGCTACTCGTTCTACGGCCTGTCGCAGGTCAACGTTAAGCCGTACTTCCTCGTCTGGCTCCGGTACGCGTGTTTGCGCCCCCCCCCCCCCCACTTGATGCGCCAGCTAACCTCTCCCCAAACCTGTAGCTACACCTCGTTCATCCCGCTGTACCCGCTCGGCGTCTTCTCCGAGTGCTCGCTGATCGTCGCGTCGCTGCCCGCCGCCCACGCCTACAGCCCTGCCCTCTACTACGCCCTCATCGCCATCCTCTTCACGTACCCGCCCGGCCTCTACATGCTCTACACCTACATGATCAAGCAGCGCAAGAAGGTTCTCGGCGGCGGCTCGTCGACTGCCGCCAAGAAGGTCAAGTCGCAGTAAGTTGCGGCGGCTCCCTGTACATCACCCTCCGCGTCATTTTGTTTTGTACAACACGGATTTTAATAGTCAATCATCGATCATGCAAGCAATACACGCAAAAGTCACCCACCACCCCGCTCAATCACTCGAACCCCGCCGTTGACGAGTCGGACCGCTTCGACCCGAGCAAGCTCGACGTGCTGAGCGGCCGGGGCTTGGGCAGCCGCGACGACAGTCCCGCCGACGTGGGCAAAGGCGATCCAGGCGCCGGAAGCCCCGACTGAACCCCGCCAAGTGCCGCGAACGCAAGCTGCGGCGACGCGGGGCTCGCGTTGAGCGAGTTCGCGCGCTCGAGCGCCGCGAGCTTGCGCGGCGTCGAGTCGGCCGCGAGCGGGAGCATGCCGCGCGTCGACAGCGACGGCGGGCCCGGGTTGAATCCGCGCGGGAGCGGCGCTACCGCCACGGCCGGCTCAACGTTCTCGTCCGCGGAGTCGTCGAGCGACGCCGTCGACAGGTTCGACACGATGCTCGTGGTCGACGACGACGCGGACGCCGCGATGGCCGAGTCCGAGAGCAACATCGCGCGCGCCGCGGGTTTCGGCGACGAGGGCACGGGTGCGGGGGCGGGCAGGTCGAGCGGCGCGGCGAGGATCCCGAGCGGGTCGGCGGGGCCGGCCGGGGCGGTGGTGGTCTCGTTGGGCGGTACCTCCTGCATCACCTCGTCCTCATCTTCCTCGACGTTCACGACGTTGGCGACCTGGAGGATCTCGGCGCGCGACTGCGGCGCGGGGATCAGCTCGGGCGCGGGCCCGAGGAACCGGCGCTTCGCGGGCACCTCGATCTCGTCGGCCTCGCGCAGCCGCTTGGTCACGAGCTTGGTCGCGGCCGACTCGAGCCGCGCCGTGCGCTGCGTGAACCCCGTCACCAGCTGCTTGCAGTTGTCGACCATGGTCTGCGACTTGCGCGAGGTCAGTTTGCGGGACGCGAAAGCGGAAGGAGAGAAACGCGCACCTTGTGCTTCCACCACTGCGCGTCCTTGGTCACACCGTCCTTGGCCTTGGCCGACGCGTCCTTGAACGCGGCGACGCCCGCCGCGACCGTCGACGCGGCGGCCCCGAGCCCCTCGGCCGCGACCGCCGCGTGCGCCGCGAGGCTCTGCTCGATCTGCGCGACGTGCTGGTGGACCGCCGCCGTCGCTGTCGCGAGGGACGTGCCCGTCGCCGTCGCGTGCGCCGCGGCGCCCGTCTCGGCGGCCGTGACCTGCGCCGTCGCCGCGGTCGCAAAGTCGGTGATGAGCGACCGCCCGGAATCGAGCGCGCACTCGGCCGCGAAATGCCCCGCGCCAGCCTTATCGCGGGCCTCGTTCGTGACGGCCGTCAGCGCCGTGACCTGGGCGACCGCGAGCGCGCCAAACGATTGCACGTCGGCCTCGACGCCCTCGACGGCGCCGCGCGTGGTCGCGGCCGCGGCCTGGATGGCCCCGACGCGAGTCGCGACGAACGCGTCAACGAGCCGCCCGATATCCGCGACGAGCGTGCGCGACATGGCGGTGGTCTCGGTCACGTCGCGGTCGGCGGCCGCGCGCGCCGCCTCGCTGGCCGCCTGCAGCTTGGCCACGGTGTCGGCGCGGAACTGCGTGACCTGGGTCTCGAGCGCCGCCAGGGACTCGGCGTGTGCGCCAAAGTGCGTCGCGAGCGCGGAGAAGACGAACCCGAGGTCCGTCGTCAGCGTGTCGGACCACGCCGCGTGCTGCTGGCGGAGAGACGAAATGTCGCCGCGCACGGCGGAGCTCCACGACTCGACCTCGCCGCGGTACGCGGCGGCCGAGGCCACGAGCTCGTCGCGGACCTGGTCGAAGAGGGCGCGCAGCTCGGCGGGCGTCTTTTGCCCGACGTGCTCGCCGACGCGCGCCGCGAGCGCGTCGAGCTGCGACCGCAGACGCGACTCAAGGTCGTCGTACTTGGCGCACGCGCTCGTGTGGTTCTACACGCGCCAGCGTCAGGTCAGCCGGCACTCGCTGGACCAAACCAAACGAAAGAAACCGTACCGTCTCCATGTCGGCCATGAACTTGTCGAGCTGCTGCTGGATAACACTTCCAACATTGGTCTGGACGGCGTCGAACTGGTGCAGCTTAGCGGCGAGCGACTTGAGCTCGCCCTCGAGCTCGCCGCGGAACTTGCGGACCTCGGCGTTATTCCCGGCCGCGAGCTCGCGCGCGCCCTCGACGGTCCCGTGGAGCCGGGCGGCAGCGGCGTCGGCGTCGCCGATCGTGCCGAGCATGTCTTGGATGAGCGAGCGGAGCGTGGCCTCGCGCTGGGAGACGGCGAGGAGGACGGTGCGGTCGTCGCGGGTGCGTGCCTTGAGCTGGTGGTTGGCCTCGACGGCGGCGACGAGCTGGTCGCGCGTCGTGTAGAAGGCGGTGCGGGCCGACTCGGCGTTGCGGTCGGCGATCTGGCGGCGGTTGCGCTCGGACGTGACCTCGTCGTTCTTGAGGTCGAGGTCGAGCTTGGCCTGCTCGGCGGCCTGGCGCGCCTCGTCGCGCTGGGTGAGCAGCTCCTCGTGGGCCTCGACCGAGAGGTGCACGCCATTTTGCTCGCGCTGGGCCTTGAGCTCGTTCTTGAGCTTGACGATCTCGTGGGTGAAGTCGGACATGAGCACCTTCTTGTTCATGCGCTGGTTGGCCTCGGGCTTGTTCTGGATGTTCTTGGCGCGGTGCGCGTAGTCGAGCGTCGACTGGGTCTCCTCGGCGTTGTTGGAGACGGGCGAGACAGTGGCGATAATGCACGTCTTGGCGCGGCCGCCGAGCGACTCCTGCAGCAGGCGCGTCAGCTTGGACTCGCGGTACGGGATGTGCGAGTCGCGCTTGACCAGCGCGTTGATGACGCGGCCGAGGTACAGCAGCGACTTGTTGATGAGCCCGGCCTCGCGCGCCTGCATGTTCTCGGCGCCCGACCGCGTCACGTTCTCGGACCCGGCGAGGTCGACCAGGTTCAGCTTGCCCGTCTTGAGCAGCTCCTCGCCCGAGTCGGTGGTCTCGCGCATGAAGACGGTGATGGTGAAGATGCAGTGCGAGCGCGACGACGCCGCGTTGAGGTCCGTGGCGGCCGTCTGGCGGCGGCGGCTGGCCTCCTGGACGCGCTGCATGGCCTCGTGCGCCGTCTGCACGCTGGCCTCCTCCTGGAACTGCAGGACCACGGACCCGGACCGGTCGGTGCTGAGGCGGATGGGCGGCGGGTTCGGGCCGAGCGCGAGCAGGTCGCGCAGGTTCTCGTTGTAGATCTCGATGCACGACAGCTTGACGGTAAACTCGGACCCGCTCAGCTCGAGCGTCTCGAACAGGTTGTACAGCGCGCGCGGGATCATCCCCGCGTTGGGCGAGAACCGGCCGTCGACCTCGGACACGTCGCCGTTTATGGTGAAACTCTTGCCTGTGCCAGTCTGGCCGTACGCGAAGATGGTGCAGTTGTACCCCTCGAGCACCTCGCGCAGGATCGGCGCCACCACGTCGCGGTATACGAGTTCTTGGGATGCGTCCGGCGAGAACACCTGGTCGAACGTGTACTTGCGCGGCCCGCGGTCCGCGTGCACGAACTCGAGCTCGCGCGACCGCGCGCCGGAGAACCGCAGGATCGCCGGCGCCCGCTCGCTGATCTCGCGCTGGTTCTGCGGGCGGCAACGCACGAACACCTGGATGTTCACCTCGCCGTTCGAGTTGGCCGTCGCTGACGACGACGACGACGCCGACTTGGCGCCGCCGCCGGCGGGACCGGCACCGCGGTCGCGCGGCGTGAGTGGATCGCGCAGCATGGTCGGTGCGGGTCGGGTTTCCGGAGATGGATGTGGATGCAGTCGGTCGGCCGAGTCGGAGAAGTTGCGTTGCAGTTACGTTGAGGCCGCAGCGGGTGCGGGCTCGAGGGATGCGGTGATGGGAAGAAGAAGCGGGAGGAGAGAGAGCAGGGACCGCGACGTCTCGGCCTGGGCGAGTGCGCGTGCGACGGCCGTCCCGTCCCGTCCCGTCCCGCCGTGTGATCGCCATCTTCCCCCGCACCTTCCACCCCACCACCGCGAGTTCCCCTCACACGCGCAATACACTACACGCAAGCTAGCTCATGGATCACGATTATTTGCTTCAGTTATGTCTGAGCTGGGCTGAGTCAGCAGTGAGATCGAGGTCAACTCTCTGGGGCGGAGTTCGCTCAGTTCACGCCCCTCTTGTTGTTGCCCTGATCCGGCTACCTGTTCGACTCCAAGTCGCGCTCGTGGCTCATGAATTTTGCTAGCATGGATCTTGCTTCTACTACAGTTGCCCGTGCAACCTGACATCGGCTCGGAGGGCGCAGCGCCGCGTGTCCTTAGCACACAGGCTGGTCGCGCACTGGCCGCGGCCCCAAGACAGACGTTCCAAAGTATGCAGCGACTTGCGTGAACCACCAGTGTGAGGAATCCGTCGTGAGTTGCTTCCCGCCGAGACCGTCCGCCTCGCGTCCGAGTTTTCACCCTGCGTGCACTCCCTTCCTTCACGCACGCCAACGACCCCGAGGACTCGCTTGCGCGACACCGTCGCGAGCCGGCTGAGCCACACGGCTCAAATTCATTCAAGCTTACTTGAGACGCGCTTGAGCTCGTTGACGCACCTCTCGTCCAACTCGCCGTCGTTGCGATCACGCGCGGGACCCACACAGCGTTGCGAGCAGTACAAGGTATATCAGAAGATGTATTTTTCGGCAAGTGCGAGCAAGCCGCCCATGCAGAACACAACGATGAGCCAACGTAAAATGCCGCACGCAAAAACAAACACTGGCCTCACCGAGTACAGTTTTGCAAGGGTGTTGACATAACAAATGAGGACAACGAAGCCCAAGCCAGCGACCACGCCAAGTATCAATGTGGCCAGAAAACGACGGTTGCATTTTTCCCTCGCAGCTGAGATGGCAGGTGGTTTGTTAGCAGGCAAGGACTGCTTCATATGAGTAAAGTAAACATCGACGTACCAGACTCGATTTGGGCGAGGACTCGGACGGAATCTTCGTCGTAAGCCGTACCCTGCATGCGATTCACGCTCAACAACTTGCCGACTTCTTCAGACGGCAGCAGTGTAGGCAAGGACCGAGCCTCATGCCGGACCACCGTGTGCTTGTTCGAGACCTTGGGCGGTGGCCAGTATGAGTGCAACTTGACGCCGTGATACGGGCCTGTAAGCGTCAAGGAACTGGAAGTCTGAAGCTCCTGACAGAGTGGTGGCAAGTGAGCAAAAACGATGCGAGAGCAACCAAAGTAGCGCGTACCGGTACGTGTTGCGGGTTGTCGAGAAGTTTATAGTTGGTGACTGGGATCATCATAACAGAAGCGCCTCTTGTTCGTGGTGGTCGCAAACGTTGGGGGAGGGTCAAAGTCAACCGGGCCGCACCGCTGAATTTATCGGTGACTACAGCCAATACCCCTCGTCCATGTATGCAGAATCTCACCTACAATGCAGCCATTGCGAAGGCTTGGAAAGCCTATTATGGCGGGCATGCTGAGCCACATGCATTCACGGATCCGGACCTTGATTAGGCCGTCAAACCTCAGCAAAGTCCCGTTTGTTTGAAGCGAACAGGGCGCTATTGTAAGGAGCGACCACGGATTCGTGATAGTCTTGAGGCGTTCTGCCATGGCACGCTGAATTACTTCGTTGCTGATGCCTGGCACGTTACTTCCTCGAAACGACTCGCTCGTAACCCGCCCGACCCAGAAAATGTTACTTGAGAGCATACCGTGCTTTAGAGCTTTGGTAGAGTTGACTCGGTAGTTGAAACGGTCAAGGTCGAGGCGCGAAGCGAGATGCGTCGCTTCTTGAAACATGACACGTGTGTGGCGCAGCGCGTCCGAACGCCATCAGATCCGTCCCGCGACGGGCCGAGGGAAGGACGGTTTATCGTGATTGATAGCGAAAACCACTTAGCTTGATCTTGATGGGGAGCTACTTGTGGTCCATAGCTTAGCGTGCGATGGGAAATGTCGAGCACAAGAACAGTAAGCGTCCTGCTCTGCTGCGGTCAGCGTGAACGGCCTCACTTCCAATCGCACCAACTTTCAAGACCAATGGGAGAAACACGAAAAACGAAATGTACTGATTGAACAACAAAAGCGACCGCAAACCAACGATTACCGCTGAAAGGACCCGATCGGTGCGACGCGTTTGAGCTCCTTGACGCACTCCTCGCCCGACTTGCCAGCGCACGACGCGATCGCGCGCTTGACCCAAGCGGCATTGCGCACGGTGTCGAGCGCACCGTCGGGGACCTGGCGCCAAAAATCAAGCAGAGTCGGACATCCGTCGCTTGAAATGATGGTGAGGAGCCCGCCGAGGTCAAAGCGGATCAGGGCGCGAATCAGCTCGCGCTCGGGGAACTCCTTGGCGTGCAGAACATGAGACTCTGGCACCGGCTTGCCGCGGTGCGTTCTGTTGCACCACACATCGAGCTGACCCGCGTGGTTGAGACTGTTGCGCAGCGTAAGTTTGGCAAACTCGGGAAGTTGGGCAAGGCCACTTATGAGGACGAGCAAGTTGGAAAGCGTTGCAAGGCAGCGCGCCTGGCCAAACAGCATGCACTGCTCGCACAGCTGCACGAGCCCGGCAATAGCAACGGGAAGTCTGTTGGTGACGCGCCACTGCAGTCCGAAGTGCGCCACGATCATGATCCCAAGAAGCTTTGGGGCCAGTCGAGGCAGGCAAAGCTGGCGCATTGGTTCAACTCGGGTCGAAGGCTTCTGCAGCGCGGTGACAATGAGCCAGTAAGCCTTGACGTACCCAGTACAGTGTTGCTCGGGAGTATGGTCAATCACGGCAACAAAAAGCGTGAACAGTGACATCATAAGCTCCTGGTCGCTCGTTGGCTCGGCAAAAACAGCGTCAAAACGAAGCTCAGGCTGAGTGAGAGCCTTGCGATGCTTTGCGTTGAGTGGATCATGTCCAGTGCGGATGCATGTGGCAAGCATGTTCAAGAGCGAGGGCAGCTCCTGGCGCATGCGGTAGTGTGCGAACTCGAAGACACGTCGGGCCCCGCTCATGCGAAGGCGTTTCGAAACAAGCGAGGTGAGGAAGGCTACGGAGCGACAAGTTAAAGTCAGTTGGTATTTGTTGACTCTGAGCTTAAATAGACGCACCATGCGTCACCACAAGTGAGAGTTGTGAGCCAGCTTGAGCAATGATCGCCTCTTTGAGCGTTGTCGGGCCGGATTTGCTCGCCTGGAATGCGAAAGCCAAAATGAGGGCAAGTGTAGCAACGTCAAACAAAGCGTCGCTGTCAAAAACACGACAAATCTCCACCGGATAGCCGTCGTCGCGCAAAGAGGCGAGTAGGAATGCGCGGTCTTCTGTAGACAGGTCCACGAGAACCTTGTTCGGGTAGTGATCAAGCATATAAGCAAGAGCTTGCCTCATGTGTGGTTTCGCTCTGAGAAAGTCGAGAATGCCCGATTCAACGTAGCAGTCTCCAAGCGCTGGCGCAAAGCGAAAGCACCAGTCAAGCGTGCGCGGAGCGTCCATAGCCGTATCAGCCGTCTTGGGAAAGTTTTCCTCGATAACACGGTTTAAGCGCGCGTTATTTGAAACCAGATCACCAATGACAGGCAAGTTGAAGGATCGACCCAGGGCGTTCAAAGATTCGAGGAATCCCGGCTTCAAGGTCAGGATCGACAGAAGCGAAAGGTAGTTATCGAGACTGAGCTGCAGCTTGAGGCTCAACAATGAGGAGCGCGACAGACCTGGATGGATGAGGAACCAGTCGTCTCGGACGTGATCAAGCAGTTGAGGAGCTCGCGCCAGGGTGTCCTCCACCATTCGTCTGCATGCTGTCGTGTCTCCATGAGTGACGACCGAAACAAGCATTTGAACCAACGAGAAGACGGGGAAAAGGATGCACGATTTGAGTAACCGGGCGGAAGGTGCCGATACGAGGAGAGAAAGAAGGCTCGGATCCACAGCAAGGCGCGCAAGGGAAGGTTTCATGAGGCCGAAAAAAACGTTCGATGCAGCGCGGTAAAAGCTGTCGCTGGGGCGCTTTGCATGGACCATATGCGCACGGTTCAAGTAGTCGTCGAGGTCGGTGCGCGGGTACTCTAACCGAGGGCTGACCAAATAGCGGGCATTGAACCCGTTGCGAGCATTCTTGATCCATGAAGAAAGCAGGGGTTGGATCCAAATACGCTGGACTTCCCCGTCGACAACGATGTTGCGCAGCTCGCGCGTTGCGGCGGGGATGCAATCGCGAGGAGATGCGAGTTGCAGGACCTGGATGAGCAGCTCCGACGGAATTGTGTCAAGCGTGAGTGCGACGGTGCCACCGTCGCCGTGGGCGTATCCGTCGTCCACGGCGGAGCCCGCCAAGTCTCGATTCATGGCGTTGGTCATGTGCTCCATAGTGCGTTCCGCAGCGACACACGGTGGTTCCCATCGCTTCGTCAGGTCATTCGACTCTCCGGCTGCCTGGACACGCTTTAGACGGCCCTTGCACACGCTCACACGGAAACGCGTGATTGATCCGATCAGCGCCACGCGTTTGTCACGGGGTGCTCGACGCGACTTCAACCGCCAGGGGGAGCCGACTCGGCCTCGATCTGGACATGGCAAGTCCGGATTCCCCGGCGACAGCCGGGTGACTCCAACGCGTCGAACAGGGCTGATGGGTGTGACAGGGGCCTGTCGGCCCCGCCTGTTCAACCGCTCGGTCGCCAGGGGCGGCCTCAACAAAGCTTTTAGTGCGTATGACTCCATGCAATTTTATCTTAAAAGCATTACATGCGAGATTCAGCCTCGCTGTTTTTACGAGCCACCGTATCTCCTTTGTCAAAGGTGCAAGGCATGGCTGTCATTTGAGAGCCGCAACCGGCTCTCTCGCCGCGTCGCACGCTTTATGATGTCGAACTCTTTCGAACGTGGGATTCAGCCTAGTGGGACCTTAAGTGAAAGACGCGTTCGGGAAAACACGTGAGAAGCGCGCGAGACTTTTGTCGCCTGACATCACGTGGCATCGGCTGATAGCCGCCTCGCCCGATTTCGACGACGCGGTTTGCACCGGCTCTTCCCTTGGCTCTTCCCTCCCAGAGACCACCTCCGCAGGCTCATGTAATCGAATGGAAGTCGCCGCATTGGAAAGCTTCCCCGAGGATGTCGTGCGCGACATACTGGATGTCGTCGCGCGCCCACTCCGCGTCAGCTTCGATTCGAGGGTGTGCGCGCATCCGCTCAACGTCTCCATCGAGTCAAGGTTGCGGGAATCGGCGGACTATGACACCAAATTTGAGGCCCGTCGCACTCTCTGGCGAATCGCAGCTGCCATCCCGTCGTGGCGGGCCGAGGCGATGCGCCGGTTCTGGAGCGAGCTCCTGATCAACCCGACCATCGACGCGTGGCCGCTTCTTCTGCCGAAATCGCCGACTCTCTCGGTTGTCGACTATGCTTCTGCTCGGTACGATCCGCGAGCGCTGCTACGGCCTGGATTCCAGGTCCCAGGCGCCGAATCCAAGGCCAATTACTTTTCGGTCCCCATCCCCGCTGGATGCGTCCAGACACTATTTGTGATCAAGATTTCCACCGAATTCAAGATTTCCACCGAATTCCGTTTTTTTGGGAACGTTGGGAACCGTACCACCAGTGTGATCCGCCGCCTAAACACCGGCGCAAGTCTCTGGCGGCTCACACTTGCGCTCGGCGAGTCGATTTCCGCCATCTGCGCCCCTGTCGCTTTGCGCGAAGAACTTGTTCACGGCTACCCCTCCTTACTCGCGGAGGCTCGCGCTCATCCGCGTCGCACGCCGCTCAACTGCATCGATTGGCCCTCGGCGAACCCGTCTCGCCGGATTCATTCCACGAGTGCGGCCGGGCACTTCGCAGTCCCATCTCGCTCACTTCTTGTCTGCACCCCGACCATCGATTCCGAGGATCACATCGCGCTCTACGGCATCCAGCCGCACGGGCTTGATTCGCTTGCGCTCGAGTGTACGCTGACTCCAGCTGTTTTCCACGCTCTTGTTGGCTTTCCGAGCTTGAATTGTCTCTATCTTCACTTGACCGGCTTAATTCATTCACATGCGGTCCAATCTGCTAATGTCGGCAATCAACACCGGACTCTAAACAATCTTCGCTCACTCTCAATCAAGTGCAAAGGCTCACACGACACCGCCCACATTCTGCGACTGCTTGGACTCGAATTTTCGTTCCCGCAACTTGCGTGCCTTGACCTACACTGCCTGCCTGATCGTCACATCGACGAGTACACCGACGAGTCTTGGGCGATCAGTGACGACGAAGACGAGGTTAGCGCCGAAGTAGCTCGCAGTGACGCGATTTTGCGCGCCACGTCTTGGTGTAGCGTCATGCCCTGGTCGTCCATGACCTCCCTGCGGCATCTCACCGTCCAAGGCGTTGATCTGACTCCTGATGCTCTCTATGAGCTCGGACAGCTTCCCCGCCTCAATACTTTGGATATTCAATTTACTTCGATTGTTGGATCTGGTCCAGCCGACGAGGTAAACAGCTCACGCTTACACTTCCCACCTTCCGCCGCTTTCCCTGCGCTTCGTGTGCTCTCGCTGGACGACTGGAACTGCTTCATGGCTTTCGCGGCGCTTTCGCTACCACTTCTTGTCACTGCTTCAATCACCTGTTATTTCAGCGGGATGTTGATGTTTCCCTTGCTCCCTTGGCGAGGTCTGCGGACCCTCAACTTTTTTGGGGCCGGATCAAAGGTTGTGCTGCCACAGGAAATCAACAAAGCGCTTCCGAAGCTCAATGCGCTCACAATCGAAGCGGTGCTCAGCGTCGATTTCAGTGCGACAAGCACCATGGGCTCGGGTCGAGTAGAACCCCCTCAGATTTCATTCCCAGGACTACTCTCACTGACAGTCGATTCAACCGATGCGCTCGACTGCTTTGCATTGATGCCTACCCTTCGGCAGCTCAAGATCACGGGTCGCGAGGCCAAATTCATTCCTCCGTTCCCGAAGCTCCACTCCTTGTACGTCGATCAATTCCATCTCGACGCGTTGCGCAGCATCTTTACGCTTCCTGAGCTACGGTCGCTCAAGATCCGCAAGGTTTCCGCTTGGGGACAAGATCCCCCTTACCTTATGTGTCCGATTCGCGCAACTGACCGGGATTGTGAGCTTTTGCGGCTCATTGCCAGCTTTCCACCTCCCAGGCGCTCCAAGCAACTGAGCGAAGTGGTCGTGGAGGTGGTCGAGGGTCACGGAACCCGTGTGACCCCGCTTAGTCTGCTTTCGCTCGTGCTCAAATGGCTTGCGGAGCTACGGAATACCGACGAGGATTCGAACAACTATTGGGACTCGGACGACGAGTACGAGTGGCACAGGCGCCAAGCTATGGGCCCGCTGCCGTTTGTAGTAACGCTTCGCTCGCGCGGCCAAGGAGTTTCTGTCCAGGATCTGTACGCTATCGCTGCCTCGCTCCCGGCCCAGCTTGCTGGGCGACGCGTCAAGGTCGTCATTGACAAGTGATTTGCGCGGTTCACCGCTTTGTCGCCGTTGTTTCAATTATAATTGTTGTTCATAATGTGTGCAGCTCATGGGCACTCGAAGGAAGATTGCGAGAGCAGGAAATATGTCATCGACTTCGTATCACGTTTCGCGCGACGTCTCACGCGACGAACAATCAAGATTGTGTTAGTGGACGTGAAACCATGACCTCGGATCAGTTCGGTCTATAGCTCATCATTGATTGTTGCGTGATGGAGGCAAGTAAATTTTCGTTGTTTTTTTGGCCAAGGAAAGTATGCATCGCATGCATTCACATAGTCGTCGAGTCTTGTGAGCGCCGGTTTCGTGAGCGTCAAGGCGGCTGCCGTAGAGCACGCTCAAACTGGAGCGGTTCAAGTCAACGCATTCAAGTTGGACGTGGACCCCAGTCCTCGCTCTCTTCCCGTGCAAGCAACCCCCGCAATGAACTCGGCCATCAACTCAATCGTCGCGACTTCTCGCAGTCGATTGCCTGCTGTGGCAAGCTTGCTTAGTCGCGCGGCCGCACGCACAGGCGCAAGTCGCGGGACGTCGTCGGTCCTCAGGCGCGGCATGCAGTCGTGGTCCAACAACGGTTCGCGCCAGCGTTTCTCGAATGCTGGTTCGCGCCAGCGTTTCACGAATGGTGCGAGCAACAATGGGGCAACATGACTTGCGCATCGGACGGAGGCAATTTAGCTGCACCGTGGTACGAGGACACGCGGTACCAGGTTGGCGTCGGGATTCTTGCAGTCGGCACCGCCGCATACTACATGGCGCACCTCAACGAGGTGCCCATCTCGGGTCGATGGCAGTTCATTTACGTGTCTCCGGAGACGGAGGCACAGCTCGCCAAGCAGGACTACAACAGTACGATGCGCAAGCACCAAGGTCAGCTACTGCCGTCAACTCACCCGACGGTGCAGACGGTGCGCAAAGTCGGCGAGCGCATCGTGCGCGCGGCCGGCATGGAAGAGGTCGAGTGGGAGTTTCATGTGGTTGATTCCAAGGGTACAAGCTTCCCCGTTCCTGCGGGCGGGCGAGCAGGGTGACTGACACAATGTGGCGCGAGGGTAGTCAAAAACGCATTCGTTTTGCGCGGCGGCATGGTGTTTGTCTTCACGGGCATCCTCCCTGTGTGCCGGAACGAAGATGGGCTCGCCGCGGTCCTTGGCCACGAGATTGCACACCATATGGCGCGACACATTGCCGAGCGTGCCTCGTACACGAACGTGATCAAGCTGGTACGTCCACTTGCGCATCATCCGTGCTCAGACTAGCGTGACTGACTTACTGACCAACCACCCGGCGCTCCGCGATTCAGGGCCAGTTCATCGCGAGGGAGGTGTTCGAAGCGTCGCCAGACGTCACTCGCATCTTCACGGACCTGGACGTACTCAAGCCCTTCTCGCGCATGATGGAGTTGGAGGCGGACCACATTGGGCTGCTGCTCATGGCGCAGGCCTGCTATGACCCGCGCGAAGCCAGCAAGGTGTGGAGGCGCATGGCGGCTGCGGATACTGGGGCGCCGCACGAGTTCTTGTCAACGCACCCGGCGCACGAAACTCGCGTCACACAGCTGACGGACTTGATGCCCGAGGCCTACGTGCGGCTCGCGCAGTCTGACTGCACGGATACGTCATCGTCAGGTCACCTCACCGACATGTTTTCGAAAATGCCTAAGGTGCGGTGGTGAGGGCCAAAACCCTTGTATTAGCGGGCGGAGGGTGCGAGTGCGCGAGCGCCGCCGCACGACGCTTTATTCTAGTGTGATTACAGTCGTTTTGTTGCTGAAACCCATGCTTTTAGCCAACGACGCGTGAGGGTATCGCGACGCGACTTGTCTCGCGGAACGAGAGACGCGACGATCAATCACGTGAGCGCTGCGAGACAGAACGCGACGTGATCGGCGGCCAGCCGAGGGCAGGCGTGATTCGGTGGATATCACAACGCTTCGCTATATTCCTTTTATGATTATTTACAATGGTTTTATGGCGTCAACAGTCCAATTCCCACATTACGCTGTCGCGGGAACGGGGGCACCAAGTGAGAACTCTTCGATTAAATCGGGCTTCTGAGACTTCTAGGCGCAAACTGGTGTTCCCTGTAAGCTCCCGTTGCGGCGACGCCCACGCAGTAGACCCTGGCTGGGTGATCGACGCGCGCGTGCGCGCTTCTGACCTGCGAATCGACGTGCACCAGATCACTCGCACTTCTACGCATACGAATTTTGAACCAGACACATGCGAGAATTGGAGAGGCAGAACCGGGCTTTGGTCCTCTCGGCCTCTCAAAAGCCGCGTCCGCCCGCGTTCCGTACACGCTCTCTCTCCAGCAGCAGCCACACTTGCCATGAACTTGCCCACGACGCTTCCAACCTACGAGCCCATCGCAACGCAAGTACGACCGCGCCTCTCGCGCCACCGGGACCTACGGCCGCTTCTCCGTGAGGCCGTGGCCGAGGCGGGGGCCTTGACCCGATCCGCCATCCCTTGCGTCGCGGGCTCGGCCCTGTCCTACGCGAACAACGTGATCCCCACCCTCATCGTCGGCCACTTGGGCTCCAAGGAGCTCGCGGCGACGACGCTGGCCATAATGGTACGCCTCCGCCGCCGTCATCACCGCGTCCCACCGGATTCGTGCAAACCGCCAGACGAACTCGATCCCTGACCGTAACCGACCGCCTCACCCACCAGTTTTCGAACGTGTTCGGCTACTCGATCTGCTTTGGAATCTCGACGGCGCTCGACACGCTCGCTGCGCAGGCCGTGACGGGCGCGCCGAATCCGCGGCAGGCCGGGATCTACCTGCAGCGGGCGATCCTGATCAATTTCGCGCTTGCAGTCCCGCTCACGGCCGCGTGGTTCTGCGCGGAACCGATGCTGCTGCTGGTGGGCCAGGACCCGGAACTCTCGAGGCTGGCGAGCGACTACGTTCGAGTGCTATGGATCGGATTGCTGCCGATGATCGTGAGCAACTGCGTCAACAAGTTCCTGGTCGCCCAAGGCATTGCGCACGCGCAGCTGCTCGTCTCCCTCGCCACGGTCCCGTTCAACGCGGCGGTCGGATACTGGCTGACGTTCGCCGAGTCGCTGTACCAGCTGGGCTTTCTCGGCACCGCCGTCGCTCGGACCGCGTGCGAATGGAACGACATGCTGCTCCTCGTCCTCTACACGTGGCGCGTCGACGGGCACCAGCGGTGGACGCCGTGGTCGCGAAGCGCGTTGCGCGGGTGGGGCTCGTTCATCTCGCTCGGTCTCCCCGGCGCGCTGATGCTGTGCGCGGACCACTGGTGCTTTGAGCTCGTCGCGCTGACCGCCGGCTTGCTGGGCCCACTGCCGCTTGCGGCGCAGTCGATCCTGCTCAACCTGTCCTCGATCATCATCGTGGCGTTCTCGGGCCTCGCCATGGTCGCTGGCGCGCGGGTCGGGAACCATCTCGGCGCGGGCAACGCGCGCGGAGCTCGGCTCACCGCGAGGGTGACCATCGCGCTCTGCCTGCTCGCGAGCATCGGCGTCTCGTCGCTCCTCCTCGCGTTCCGGTACCAGATCCCGCTCGCGTTCACCAGCGACCCGGACGTGATCGCACTGGTCGCGCGCGTGCTGCCAATCGTCGCGCTGTTCCAGCTCCCTGACGCTGGCGTCAGTATCATGAATGGCATCTTCCGCGGATGCGGCAAGCAGAAGGTCGGCGCCATCTTCAGCGTTACGTCGTACTACGCGATTGCCGTTCCGCTCGGCCTCGTGTTGACATTTGCCGCCGAGATCGGGCTGCCGGGATGCTGGTGGGGCCTCGCGACGGGGCTCTGGACATGTTTCTTTGGCGAGCTGCTGTACCTGCTACGATACGTTGACTGGCGCGCTGAAGTGATGGCGGCCAAGGCGCGGATGGACGGGACGGGAAGGGGGCGGTCGCTGTATGTTCGGATCACCCGGGCGATCAATAGATTCAAGTAGCTACAAGACGCGTTTCGAAAACATGTGAGTGGCGCAACACGCCCTGAAACGAACGCAGTAGTGGCCAGGACCTCTTCTGTGGCCCACGAACGCACCATGAATGGAACTTTCACCTCGCAACCATTCAATACGCACACAATCAGTATATTACGTGATCGACGCGGCGACCTTGGCCACGAGCTCCACCATACGCCAGCAATACCCCTGCTCGTTATCGTACCACGCGACGACCTTGAGCAGGCGTCCGTCCGTGACGGCCGTCGAGAGCGTGTCAACGATCGCCGACGCCGTATGCCCACGGAAATCCTCGCCAACGAGCGGCTTCGTCTCGACCGCAAGGATCCCCTTGAGCGGCCCCTGCTCCGCGGCGCGCGCGAACATCGCGTTGACCTCGTCGGCGGTCACGTCGCGCTGGACTTCGAACACGGCGTCGGTGATGGACGCGTTGAGCAGCGGGACGCGGACGGCCATGCCGTGGATCTTGCCGTGGAGCTGCGGGAAGATGAGGCTGATAGCGGACGCGGACCCCGTGGTGGTCGGGACGAGCGACGTCATGCACGAGCGCGCGCGGCGCAGGTCCTTGTGCGCCGTGTCAGCGATGGTCTGGGTGTTGGTGACGCAGTGGATGGTGGTGAATGAGGCGCGCGCGATCCCGACGTGCTCGAGGAGCACCTTGACGACGGGCGCGAGGCAGTTGGTCGTGCACGACGCGTTGGTCACGATCCAGTGGACTGCCGGGTTGTAGATGTGGTCGGTGACGCCCTGTTCGTAGATTTAGGTGTTAGTGCGCCGCGAGCTCGGCATGATCGAAGAATGGGCGTACCATGACAATGTTGGCCGCCTCGGGGAACTTGCACGGCGCCGAGACCACAACCTTCTTGACGCCGTGCGCGAGGTACCGCTCGAGAACCTCCTTCGTCAGAAACTTGCCCGTACACTCGACGACGACGTCAATCTCGCCGACCTCGCTCCACGGGATCGCGTCGATCGTCGGTGCATCCGAGAACCCAATCCAGTGGCCGTTGACCTCAAACCCGTCGTAGTCGTCCGACGACACCGCCACGTCGTGCGTGCGCCACACGCCCTTGAGCGAGTCGTACTCGAGGAGGTGCGCGGCGGTCGCGGCGTCGCCCTTGAGCTCGTTGACGTGCACGACGCGGTACGGGTGCGTGGTGACGTCGCGGCCGTACGAGTCAAAGACGCCGCGCAGCCACAGCCGGCCCATGCGGCCGAACCCGTTGATCAGGACGCGCGGTTGGCAAATCGGAGTATCAGTGTTCATTGCAATCAGGGTGCTTGGGCGGCGGGGAGAGCGAGCGAGGGCCGACGGCGAGCTGTTTGCCAAGGATGCCAACCGCCAACACGTTCTCGGCTCCGAAACCTTACGGGATCTTCCGAGGCCGCGGAAAAACCGGTGTCTATACAATTGAATATATTACGAGCTCTGTGCTGGCGGCTCCTCGCCGGACACCGCCGCCGCGGCCTCGGCGAGCGGCACACCCTCCTCAACCGCCCCCTCCCTCGCCTCCCTCTCCTTTGCCTCGTCTGGATGCGCGAGCAACAAGTTGACGGCGTTACTCACGACCATAGCGCCGACGCTGAACCAGAGGCACGCGGGGAGCCCAAACCCCGAGTAGATATACCCCGAGGCCACGGTGCCCGCAAGCCGGCCGACCGCGTTGGCGCAGTAATAGATGCCGACGTTGGCGGCCACCTTGTCGCGGCCCGAGTACGCGACGATGAGGTAGCTGTGGAGCGACGACGCGACGCCAAACAGCGCGGCGAAGGCGCCGAGGCCCGCGATGAGGACGGCCGAGGTGCCGACGGCCGAGTCATCCACCGCGTACAGGAGCCCGGCGACGAGCGCGAGGACGGCGGCGAGGAGGCCGAGGACCGGGATCAGCGGCCTTGGCGAGTGCGGGTCCATCCCCGCGCGCTTGACGAGCTGGGGCGCGGCGCTCTGGACGACGCCGTAGACGATGACCCAGGTCGCGAGGAACGCGCCGGTCGAAAAGTACGCCCAGCCGAGCACGCCGCGGAGGAAGACGGGCAGGGGCACCTCGAACCACAGGTCGCGCGCGCCGAACAGGAACATGCGCGCGAGCGAGAGCCGGCGGATCTGCGGGTTCTGTTTGCGGACGATTTCGACGAGCGTTGTGCGTTTCGCGGACTTGCCGAGGTCGGCGCCGACGTACGCGAACGAGGCGACGAAGGTGAGGACCACGAGCGCGAGTAGGACTGAGAGTGCTGGGATGTAGCCCCATGTCACGAGCAGCGCGCCGAAAAAGTAGCCGACGCCCTTGACCGAGTTCTTGGCGCCCGTCAGCCGCGACACGAGGCGGAGGAGCGACGAGCCCGAGTCAGCGGGTTTCGCGGCCAGCTTGGTCACCGACTTGCCCGACATTTTGACGAGGTCTACGTGCGGCGGCAGGGTCAGTTGATGAGCGGGTGAGGGGTGTGAGCGCGTAGTACCCTTGGCGATGCCCGAGAGCCCCTGCGACGCAGCAATGTACGCCGTCGTCGCGGCCTTGGACCACGCCGGGTCGAGCCCGTACAGCATGCCGATCCCCGCCATCTGCGACACGAGCCTGTCGAGCCCTCTTCCGTCAGCCCGCTATCCTCCCACAAACAACCCTGCAGACGCACCCAACGAGCAACAGCGGCCGCAACCCGATCCGCGACCCCATGACGCCGCCAAACAAGTTGGTGAACACGCCGAGCAGCTCGTACAGCGTGAACATGAGCGCAATCTCGACGGGCGAGAACTTGCGAGTGAAGAGCTCGAGCAGTACGATCATGCGCAGCGCCGAGTCGCTCAGCGTGAAGGCGAGGTACGTGCACGCAATGGCGTAGAAGTTGGCCATGGACGTCGCCGGTGCCTTGGCCGGTGGCTCGCCGCCGTGCGCCATGGCCGAGTCGGATGCATTCAGTTGCGCAGCGTCGGTCGTGGTCATGGGCGATGATACATGTGCGAATTCGGGTCGGTACGGGGAGAGAATGGGGGTTCCCGGGCTGATCCGCTGCTGATCAAGCTCGGTCACGAACACGTTTTTCCGGCAGGCGGCGCCACACCTTGACCTTGAAAGCGCCGCGTTCGTCGAGCTCCAGGTCGAGCTCTCTCGCTCTCCCCTCCCCCAAAAATCAAGATGGCTTCCATGAATCACCCCGACGGCGTCCTCGCAACGGTCAAGGACTACTACGGCCGCGTGCTGAGCACGTCCAAGGACCTCAAGACGAACGGTGCGCATCACCCCGCTCGCCTCCGCCGCCACCACCACTCACCCCTCCAATCGTAGCATGCGTGACGTCCAAGGCGCCACACCCGCTGATCCGCGCGGCGCTGGCCAAGGTGCCTCTCGCTGTGACGGAAAAGTACTACGGCTGCGGCTCGCCGGTCCCGCTGGGCATCGAGGGCCTGCACGTGCTGGACCTCGGGTCGGGCAGCGGGCAGGACTGCTACATCGCGGCGGCGCTCGTCGGTCCGACGGGGTCCGTGACGGGCGTCGACATGACGGCCGCGCAGCTGGCCGTCGTGCGCGGGTCCGTGGCCGAGTACGCCGCGACGCTCGGGTACACGCCGAAACTCGCGTTCGTGCAGGGGTACATCGAGTGCCTCGAGTCCGCGGGGATCGCGGCGGGGTCCATGGACCTGGTCATCAGCAACTGCGTGGTGAACCTGTCGCCCGACAAGCCAGCGGTGCTGCGCGGCGTGGCGCGCGCGCTGCGCGAGGGCGGCGAGTTCTACTTCTCGGACGTGTACGCGGACCGGCGCCTCCCGCAAAGCGTGCGCGAGCACCCGGTCCTGTTCGGCGAGTGTCTCGGCGGCGCGCTGTACGTCGAGGACTTCCGGCGGCTGTGCCAGGCGGCGGGGTTCTCGGACCCGCGCGTGCTGAGTGTCGCGCCGATCGAGGTGCGCGACCCGGAGCTCACGGAGCTCGTCGGGAACACCAAGTTCTTCTCGATCACGTACCGGCTGTTCAAGCTCGCGGCGCTCGAGGATAAGTGCGAGGACTACGGGCAGGTGGCCGTGTACCGCGGCACGATCCCGGGCCACGCGCACAGCTACGCGCTCGACGACCACCACGTGTTCGAGACGGGCAAGCCGATGCTCGTGTGCGGCAACTCGGCGGCCATGGTTCAGGAGTCGTGGCTCGGCAAGCATTTCGTGGTGACGGGCGACCGGTCGGTGCACTACGGGCTGTTCCCCGGGTGCGGCGACACGGTGACGAGCAAGGCGGCCGCGGCGTCGAGCGAGGGCGGCGGTGCCGTTGGCGGGTCGTGCTGCTGAAGCGAGCGTGGCTCTAGGGCGTAGGGCGAGTCGAGTGTGTCTCAGGAAGATGTATATACACATGAGCTTACTGCTTACTTTTTCGCGTCCTGCTTGTTCCCGAGCGTCGACGCGACGGTCGTCGCCTCCTGGATCGTGCGTGCGAGGGTGGACCGGATCTTACCGTCCTCCATGGTGAGCAGACCCGCGATGGTGCACCCGCCGGGGGTCGTGACCGAGTCCTTGACCATAGCGGGGTGGTCGCCCGACTGGAGCACGAGCCGTGCGGCGCCCTGGAGCGCCTGCGCGGCGAGCTCGATGGCGACGTCGCGCGGGAGGCCCATCATCACGCCGCCATCCGCGAGCGCCTCGAGGACGACACACGCGAACGCGGGGCCCGACCCGCTCAGCGCGGTGACGGGGTCCATGTGCTTCTCGTCGAGGTACCGGCACCGGCCGAGCGTGGCGAAGATGGTGCGGGCAAACGCCTTGAGCGCGGGCGGCAGCGCGGCGCGCGCCGACAGCACCGTCATGCCCTCGCGGATGCGGCACGGCGTGTTGGGCATGGCGCGCACGACGTGGGTGCCGGCGGGGACCCAGGCCTCGAGCTGCGCGATGCGGACGCCGGCGAGCAGCGAGATGAGCAGCTTGCCCTCCCCCAAGGCCTCGGGCATGCCGTCTTCCGAGAGCACGCCCTGCGCGACCTGCGGCTTGGTGCACAGGATCACGGCCTGCGCGTTTGCCACGGCCGCGACGTTGTTGCCGAACTCGACGGCGACGGCGCCCGACTTAACGGCGGCCGCGTACTCGTCGCGCAGAGCGGCGGCCGAGTCCTCGTTGGACACGCACGCGGTGACCGAGATGCCGCGGTCGGCGATCAGGCCCGACTCGAGCAGGCCCGACAGGATGGCGCGGCCCATGGTGCCGCACCCGACAATGCACAGGCGCGTCAGGTCGGCGGCGGCGACGGCGGTCGAGGCGGTCATGTCGGGGTCGCTGAACTTGGGCGAGGCGGGCGCCGCGATCATGGTCGATGGCATGCGAGTCCGTTAGGGTGGTGGAGAGCAAGGGCGCGGACGCGGAAGGGCGCGCGTACGTTTTATACGGCAGCTGTTATCGCTTGTGGCGTACGCGATGTTATCACACACGTCTGAGGGACAGGAGAGGCCGCGGGCGAGCGAGGAAGCGTCGAAAAAGCCAGCTCGTCGACCTCACGACGCGTGACTCAGGCGATCAGGCGGAGGCGGCGCCCGGTCCCGTGAGCAACATATAAGCGAATGTCTCGCACCGGCCACGTGCGGGTATCCGTGGCATCCGGATAGGCGCGGCACGGAGTTCATTAGCGCGCGCCGTGATTGGGTCGCGAATGAACGCCGCGCATGTCTCGAGCTGCCACGCCAAGCCGACTTGGCGGCGGCACCGGACGCGTCGCCGTCAGCGCCGCAGCGCCCAGCGAGTGCTGCCGAGTTGAGTTGCAGGTTGAGTGGAGTGGTCGACTCGATGCGTGCGCGGTGCCACCCATCATCGCCGACCGACCGGCCGCGCACGCGGTGCTGCCTCCCGCCTCGCTCCCCCTCCCCGCGTATTACATTATCACGCACGGGCCCATCGCCCCCGACCGCACTCCACGCAACGGATACCACCACCCTGACCACCTGCTCCGAACCAAGAACCAACACCGACGCGTCGTCCCCCTCGCCTGGAAGTCCGTGCGCCGCGCCTTCCGCGCACACATGCAGTACGCCGCCGCCCGCCCAGGCACTGACACTCTCCCGCCTCCCGCCTCAGTAGAACCCACCATGTCGACGTTCCGGTACTCGAACGCCTCGGCCATGTCGTCGCCGAGCGCGCTGGGCACCAACGCGGCGAACCTGGCGCCCGGCAGCCCGTCGGCGCGCCCGCTGTCGCTCGGGTCCGACCTCGCGCACCAGGCCATGATCGGCGCCGCGTCCGCCGCCGGCGCGCCGGGCAGTGCGCGCGGCGGCCAGCACGACCTGCGGCCCATGTCGCTCAACTCGGACATGCCCGCGCACCACGCCCTGCACAACGGGTCCGGTGGCGGCGGCTCGGCGCTCGGCATCTCGACGACGAGCAGCAACGGGCGCCCGTCGTCCGAGGTGCTGTACCACTCGGGTGGCCTGCACCACGCCGGGCACGCCGTCAAGGCCGACCACCAGGCCGCGCTCGATGCCTACTACCGCCAGATCGAGCGCGCCGAGTCCATGCTCGACGAGATGCGCCACGCGCAGCTCGACGCGGCCTTCAAGGAGGAGCTGCGCGCCATCGAGGAGTGGTTCAAGGTCCTGACCGACGTCGAGCGCACGACCGCCCTCTACTCGCTGCTCCAGTACATCACGCCCGTCCAGGTCCGCTTCTTCACCACCATCCTGACCTCCATGTCGCGCCGCGCCGACCCGCAGTCGTTCCTCTACTCGCCGTCCGTCTCGGAGCGCGGCGGCCCCGACCACGCCGCCGGGTCGCGCCCGACCTCGTCGCTCCTCGACTCGGACCTCTCGGCGCCCTCGTCCGCCTTCTCGGTCGACGTGCTCCAGGAGCAGCTCGCGGCGATCCAGGCCCAGCAGCGCCACTCCATGGGCCGCGTCCCGCCCGCCGCCGCCCGCGGGAACGCCGCCGCCGCCGGCGGCCGGTACCCGCAGGACCGCATGTCGCTCGACGCACAGACCGACACCCACGCCGCCCAGTGGGCCTCGTCCATCTCCACCGACATGTACCCGCCGCCGCGCACGGGTTCGGCGCTCGCCGCATCCGCCATGCACCACCACGCCGCGTCCCTGCACCACCCGTCCGCTGCGGCGGTCGCCGCCGCGCACCACGCCGCGGCCCGCCAGCGGTACTCGTCCGACGACGCGGCCGCGTGGGGCGCCGCGGGCGGCAGCTCGGCGCCCAACAGCGCGGGGCTCGCGCCGCCGCCCGGCTTCGGCCCGGCCCCCACGCCCTTTGAGGACCACCCGTCCGCCGCCGCCCTGCGCGCCAACAGCCCCGCGCCCCCGCCGCACCTCGTCCAGTCGCAGCCGTCGCCCGCGCTCACCTCCAACAACTGGCGGTCGCGACCCAGCTCGCCCGCGCTCGGGCCCACGAGCGCGGCGCTCGCGCGCGCCGCGTCGCCGATGCCGCCCACGTCTATCGGCGTCCCGGCCGTTGGCGGCGGCGGGATTGTCCCTGGCACGCCCCGCGGCGCGTCGCTCGCTGCGCCTTCGGCCGCGGGGCCCGGCGCCCGTGTGCGCTCGCCCGCGCCCGGCGCTTCCTCGGCGGTGCGTGCGGGTACGCCGACGCTGCCGCCGGGTTCGCCCGGGATCCACCGCACCCCGTCGGCTCGCCCGGGCTCGGCGCACGGCCACCGGGCCCACCGCCGCAACGACAGCTACAGCAACGCGATGCAGATCCCGTGGTCGGCGGGCAGCTCGGTGCCGGGTTCCCCCGCGTACCCGCCGCTGTCGCCGACGCACAAGCCGCCCGAGATCGTCGACGTCGACCTGCTCAAGACCGATATCGCGGCGTGGCTCCGGTCGCTCCGCCTCCACAAGTACACGGCCGTGTTCGAGACCATGGACTGGCGCAAGATGGTCATGCTGTCGGATGCCGAGCTCGTCGCGCTTGGCGTGTCGGCGGCTGGCGCGCGGTCGAAGTTCGTCAAGGTGTTCGCCCAGGTCCGCGGCGAGCTCGGGATGGAGGGCGGCGACGGGGAGCCCGCGGTGAAGGAGGGGAATGAGGAAGCGGCCGACCACCAGGATGCGTGACACGTCAACGAGTGCGCGCTGGAGCTGGAGCGGCGGGACTAGGAAGAGGAAGAGGATCGAATGATGGAAGATCAAAGTAAGTAACAGTTTATATACATATCTCGACTTGCTCCGCTCCGCTGACGTGTCTGGGTTGCGATGACGCGACGGTGGCCATGGTCGTGGTCACGGTGGCCGCGCATCTCACTTTGACCTCCCGCGCTTCATGCACGCGCGTCGCTCATGCAAATGAAAGTATCGAAAGGCGCGCAATGCGGGTCATCATCCCCTCGTCTCGTCCTTGAGGTGCATGGCGTTGCTCCGCTTGCCGTCCTTGGCCTAAAGCTTCACCAAGTCAGTGTGCGGTCCGCGAAGCACTGAATTGTCGAAGCGTACTGAGCGCAGATCGCGGCTACCACCGGGTCCGACGACATCCCCTTCCTGGCCAACCCGAGGTCGAAGCCGGCGTCCTGCACGCTGGCAAGCGAGGCGTCAGCGCATGGCGAACTGGAGCAGAAGACGCGAAGCGCGTTGCGCCACACCCGTGTCACCCGCGACACGGCGCGTCAGCGCGATTCTGGCGGGATGACCTTGCGGCAGCAATTAACGAGAGGAGAATATGTTTTCTATGCAAGTGTGATGAGTTTATGAAGATGTGCGTGCATATTTGGGGGGGACAGGCGGCTCACGCCTCGGGCTCCTCCTCAAAGTACATGGCGACGCTCCGGTTGCCCTCCCTGGCCTACATCGCGGGCGGAATGGTCAGCTCAGAGGATGACAAACTCCGGAGCGAACCGACGTACCGAGGAACGGATCGCAGCCACGACTGGGTCCGACGGCATCGACTTCTTGGCCACGGCGAGGTCGTGGACGGCGTCCTACGTGTTGACGACGAGGCGTTAGTGAGGTGTCACGGCGGCCAAGGGAAGGAAGCCACAGACAATGAAGTAGCGGAGGTAGGTGACGCGGCGCGTGAACCACCGAGTCGGGTACCGGATGCACTCCTTGTCGGGCTTCGGGAGCAGGTACTGGGCGAGCTCGGCGGGGACGCCCGGCAGCTCGGGCGCCGGCGGTGGCGGGCGGACCATGGCGAGCGCCGAGCCCGCGAGTTCTGCAGCGTCGGCGTCGCCGCTCGCGCGCAGCTCGGCGGCCACGCGCTGCTCGGCCGCGAACTGGGCGAGGATCAGGCTGTCCGCGACCTCGTCGCCGCCGGCCGCGTCCATGCGCTCGATCTTCTTGGTGATGGTGACGCGGCGCTTGAGGACGCCGCTGAGCACCGACGTGATGTTGTTGTGCTCGGTCGCGAACGCATGCATGTTGCCCTTCTTCCACAGCGGGTCCGTCCACACGATCACGCGGCGCGACGGCACGTACACGGCCGACACGTAGCGGCCCTTGTGCCGCACGAGGAACGAGATCATCTGGTGCGTGAGCAGCGGGCGCAGCACTGCGCTCAGCTTCTTGATGTCGAACACGGTCCGCACGCGGTCCCACCCGCCCCACGTCAGCGCCGCCGTCGCGCCCGCCGACAGGAACACGGCGTGCTGCGCGACCTCGGCGCGGTAGTTGAGGCGCAGGTGCAGGGAGCTCGCGCACGCCGGGATCGCCGGGTTGTCCTGGTTGGTGATGGTCACGATCATCTTCTCGAAGAGCGCGCGGCAGTGCTCGAGCATCCACACGGTGAACACGTCGCGCCGGTCACCGAAATCCTCGGCCAACGCGAGACACTCGTCCGGCCACTCGGACGTCGGCGTGCACAACATGCGGTTCAGCATCGCCCGCGGGATCGCCGACCGCGACACTATGTACTCGGACTGCAGCAGGTTCATGGCCTGCGTGAACGCCGCGTACGCGGCCTTGTTGCTCTGCAGCTGCCGGTGCATGGCCGACGTCACAGTGCGCAGCGGTTCGTCGACGCGGGGCCCGTCGTCGCGCAGGGACGGGGCGTTGAGATCGATCGTTGCTGATAGCATGGTGGATAGTGGTGCAAGGTGGAGTGGAGTTCAGTAATGCAGTGCAGTCGAGGACTGTGCGTGGTTGGGGAGAGCAGGCGTCCGCGGTCTGTGCGACGCGGCGAGACTAGGCGAAAACTAGTCGCGGCGCGAAGCGCGACGCGCCACGTGCGCTGGCCCGTGACCTGGCGTGATTTCCCGACGCGTCGGAATTCGAGTCAGCGCTGACCACTGACGGTTGAGCGTATACGAGATGAGATGCCCGCCTCTATGCGGGTGTATTCAATCGCATGTGAACTCATCTCACGGCCCAGGCTCCTCCTCGAGATATACCTAGTAGGTAGGGCGACGCTCTGGTTCCCCTCCCTCGATGCGATTCAGTTTTCGGGAAGGCGGGGAGAACGAAGGAAAGTACCGAAGAGCGGATCGCGGCCACCACCGGGTCCACGGGCATCCCCTTGCTGGCCTTGGCGAGGTCGCAGACCTTGTCCTACGCGCGAGGTACGAACATTAGCGATCCGCGGACACATCAGATCAATTCCACTGTACAAAGAGGAGGTAGGCAAACTTGATCCGCCGATGGAACCACGGGTCGACTGGGAGAGGCATTGCGCCGCGCTGCGAGATGAGCGGCGGTGCGCCCGCCGCGGTCGCGGCCAGAGGGCCGCTGGGGAACAGCGCCGCGCACGCCGCGTACTCGGCGTTGAAGTGCGCCACCAGAAGACTCTCCTCGGGCTCCTCGAGGTGGGCCTTGCCCGCGACGCGTTTCTCGATGGGCACGCGGCGCTTTAGAACCCAGCTCAGGACCGACGTGATGTCCGCGTGCTCGGCGTCAAACGCACGCTTGTCGCCGTCCCATATCGGGTCGATCCACTCGATCACGCGCTGCGCGGGAAAGTATACGGCCGAGACGTAGCGCGACCCGTGCTGCACGAAGAACCCGATGGCGCGGTTCGCGAGAAGCGGGCGCAGCAACGCGCTCAGCTTTCTGGTGTCAAACACGGTGCGCACGCGCTCCCAGCCGCCCCACGTTAGCGCCGCCGTGGTTCCGGGCGACAGGAACACGGCGTGCTTGGAAAACGTCGGCGAGTAGTGGATGCGGAGGTAGAAGGCGCTGATCAGGCTGGTCAGGGCCTCTTTGCCCCGCAGGTTGAAAGTTCGCAGCGCGAGATCGCGCGTAGCCGGTTCGGCATGCGCCAGCATCCACTAGGTGAAGACGTTCTTGCGCTGGTCGTCTTTCACGACCACGCGCAACTTCGGGTCCCGCGACGCGAGCTCGGCTCCGCGCGCCGTCCCGCCCACGGCAAGAAACAGCGCAGCGACGAGGTGTTTCGGGATGCGCGTCGACAGGTACTCGCGCTCGACGAGCTGGACGAATGTGTACAGCTTGCACGCGATTGAGTCATAGTCCATGGGCCCCTCGAGGAGCTTGCTGGACATGGCTGCATTCCGCGTCGCTGGATCGGACACGGCGCGGTTCATTTGTTTGCGTGATCGGATCCGTGAGTTGCGAGTTGTCCTGGGTGATGCCCGGACTGCTAACGAGGGGTTCTCCGGACCTTGAGTCAAGCTGGTAGTGAAACGCGACGCGACGGACGCGTCGCGCCACAGCGTGATCGCCCGCTCGCGACGCGTTTTTAATACTTGCAAGGCGGTTCCCCGCGACGCGCTTACTCGCGACGCACTTCCTCGGGACGTGCTTACTCGCGACGCGTCTCTTGCGGCAGAAACCCTGCTTTTCACGCACTCGATCGGCCGAACAGCGGTCATAACATTGGGGTAAGCTATAATATATCTATCGTCTACACCAGCGTCACAGCCGAGGGCGCGCGCTCGACATCGACCTGCTTCTCGTCCGCCCCCGCCTTGCCGTTGCTCGACTCGTTGACGCGGGCGAGGGCCACAGCGACTTCCGCGTGCCAGTCGACGACGCGCCACATGTACACGATCTGGCCGAGGAAGCACGCGAACAGCGCGGACGTGAGCCCGATCCACATCCCCGGCAGACCGACCTTGAGGACAAACGTGAGGATCACGCCGAGCGGCACACCGAGCACGTAGTACGCCGTCATGCTGAACATGGCGCCAATCTTCTGCTTGCCGCACCCGCGCAGCGCGCCGTTGATGATGGCCACGGCCGCGTCGGCAAACTGGTACAGCGCCGCGATCGGGAGCACGGACGAGGCGAGCGCCACGACCTCGGGGTCGCTGATGAAGGCGCGGGGGATGATGAAGCGCAGACCGAACAGGAGCGAGGCCGTGATGAAACTGCCCGCGAGAGCGAGGACCACCGACACGACGGTCGTCCGACTCGCGGCCACGGCGTCACCAGCACCAAGGTGGTTACCAACGCGAGCGCTCGCGACGACGGCGAGGCCCATGAAGAGCATGAACACGAGCGACGCGACGTTGAGCAGCGTGGCCTGCGCCGCGAGCTCGAGCGGGCCGAGGATGCCCGCCATGAGCGCGACGAGCTCGAACACCCACCACTCACTCATTAACGTGATTGCGCCCGGAATACCGAGTGCAATGAACGGCTTCCAGCCGCGAAGTGCCTCGCGCGACCACGGGGTCCAGCACTGGTACCCGTTGACGCGCCACGTGTAGAGGATCGTGAGCAGCATCGCGAGCGTTTCGGTGACCACGCTGGCCGTCGCGGTACCGTAGAAACCGAGGCGCAGCGGCGAGTCGACGAACGTCAAAAAGTAGCCGAGCCCGACGTTGACGGGCACCGTGATGAGCGATACGAGGAACTGGACCTGCATGATGCCCTGGGCGATGAGGAATTTGGCGACGCAGTTGCTGATGATCATCGGGAGCAGGCCGATCCACAAAACCCGAATGTACTGGCCCGCCATGCGCGACAGCTCGCGGTCCTGGCCGACGAGAATGAGCAGCGGCTCCGCGCAGAACCACGCGACCGTGAGCGGGATTGCGATCACCGAGTTGATGAGGATCGCGCGCTGCAGGAAGATGCCGGCCTGGCGCGGGTTCTTGGAACCCGTCACGGCCTGCGCGGCGAGCGTGTCGAGCGCCGTGGCGATGCCGAAGCAGATCGAGAAGCCGACGACGTTGGAGAACTAGGCGCGTTGGGTACGTGTGAGCGGACGGCTCGATTGGCACTGCTGGGCGACGATCGGGCGTTCCATGACGGCGAGCGATGCTGACGCGAGCTCGGCAGCGCCGAGGTGGCCGACCATGAGCGTCGGGACCATGCGGTTGGCGAACGACATGACGGCGCCGGCGATACACGGGATCGCCATCGCGATGACGACCTTGGCCTCGGCCACGGCCTCCTTGAGCGTGGGTAGCCCAATGGGCTCGCGCCGCGGCTTGCTGCTTACGCTTGAGGCGGGTTTCTCTTCATGTGCTGTCATGGTGGTGGTCGTTGCGAGGAGTGTGGGAGCGTGGAAGCTCGGGAAAGGGACCCGGCCCGCCTTTATACCTCGCAGGCAGGGACTCGCCGACCTGCACGCCGACGCCCAGGCCGTTCTAGGATGAACTCGAGATCTTCCGGGCGCCCTTGCAAACGGTTTCTTGTGCGGGAATCCGGCACGCGACCGCACGACGCCCACCTTGAACGGGGAAACGCACGGCCGCGGTGTCTCTCGCGCGAGACACACGTGTTAGATCGACGCGAGCGGCGCGATCGTAGCCTGATAAGACGAGCGGGCAGGAGGGACAGCTAAGGTTTATAGTTTAATAATGGATATGCGACACGCCCGTGGAGAAATCTCGACCAACACCTCAGACCAGCGTCTCAGCCGACTCGGACTTCTTCATGTCCTCGTCCTCCTCGTCGTTGAGCGACACGCCCTTGCGCGAGTCGTTGACGCGGGCGAGGGCCATGGCGACCTCGGCGCGCCAGTCGATGATGCGGATCATGTAGAACGTCTGGGCGATGAAGCAGCCGAACAGGGCGCCGGCGAGACCGATCCACATCCCCGGAAGCCCGACCTTGGCGACGAACGTGAGCAGGATGCCGAGCGGGACGCCGATGATGTAGTAGGCGGACATGACGAAGATGGCGCCGACCTTCTGCTTGCCGCACCCGCGCAGGATCCCGTTGACGATGCACACGGCCGCGTCGGGCAGCTGGAACAGCGCGACGATCGGGAGCACGGACGCGACCAGGTCGACCACCTCGGGCTCGCTCGTGAACGCGTACGGGAGGATGAAGCGCAGACCGAACAGGACCGCGGCGATCGCGAAGCTTGTCACCATACCGATCCCGACCGAGACCGTCGAAGCGTGGCTCGCGGCAACCGCGTCGCCCGCGCCGAGGTGGTTGCCGACGCGCGCACCGGCGACCACGGACAGGCCGACGACGATCATGAAGGTCGTGGCGACCGTGTTGATGAGCACGGCCTGTGCGGCGAGCTGGAGCGGGCCCAGGAGGCCGGCCATGAGCGCAACGAGCTCGAACACCCACCACTCCGCGCAGGTCATCAACATGCCCGGCAAACCGAGTTTGATGAAGGCCTTCCACCCGCGCAGGGCCTCGCGCGACCACGGCGTCCAGCACTGGTGCCCGTTGACGCGCCACGTGTACAGTAGGGTCAGGATCATGGCGAGCGTCTCGGTGACCACGCTGGCCGCCGCCGTGCCGTAGAAGCCGAGGTTGAGCGGCCAGTCGACAAAGGTGAGGAGGTAACCGAGGCCGACGTTGACCGGCACCGTGATGAGCGACACGAGAAACTGGACCTGCATGATGCCCTGGGCGATCAAGAACTTGGCGACACAGTTGCTGATGATCATCGGGAACAAGCCGATCCAAAGGACGCGAATGTACTGGCCCGCCATGCGCGACAGCTCGGCGTCCTGGCCGACGAGGCGCAGCAGCGGCTCGGCGAGGAACCAGCCCACGGTTAGCGGGATGGTCAGGGCGAGGTTGATGAGGATGGCGCGCTGCAGGAAGATGCCGGCCTGGCGCGGGTTCTTGGACCCCGTCACGGCCTGCGACGCGAGCGTATCGAGCGCCGTCGAGATGCCGAAGCAGATGGAGAAGCCGAGCACGTTCGAGAACTAGAGGGCGAAGCCGTGGGTCAGTTTGAGGGCTCGAGGAAGTAGTCCATGAGCGAGGATCACGGACCATGACGGCGAGCGACGCTGACGCAAGCTCAGCGGCACCGAGATGGCCGACGAGCAGCGTCGGGACCATGCGGTTGGCGAACGAGAGGACCGTGCCGGCAACGCAGGGGACCGCCATCCACGAGATGACCTTGGCTTCGGCGACGGCCTCGGCCGCGGTCGGTCGCCTGATGGCTTCGCGCGGGCCACCGTGCGGTGCATGTGGCGCGGTCATGGGCAGCTCGGCGCCGGCGAGCTCGGTTGTTGGTACTGATTCATGCGCGGTCATTACAAAGAGTGTGCAGGGGTTGGAGTGGAGTGTTCGCAGGGGAAGAGCGGGGGCTCGGCAGTCTTTATAGTCGCTCAGGGACGGGGCCGACCCGAGCCCCAGGTGCCGTGCCTTGTCATCCCTCTTGTTTCGGGAAAATTCGATCGCAGGCCTTGTTCATCCAGTTTGAAACAACGCGAGCACTAAATCGATTAGGACTTTGTCTTCCCACGCACTCGGCCGTTTGCATCGCTCGGCCCGACCGCGCTCGAGTCATTCGCCGTGTGTCGCCCATCCGTTGCGGTGAGAACCGCGGCGGAATCCGATGCGGGGGTGGCCGGTGCGAGACACTTGTGTCTCACGCTCACGTGGCCAAATGCGGGACGCGCCACGCCTGCGTCACCGGGCCCGCGCGCGCGCCACACCGAGTTCTTCCAGTTGAGCCTACGCGGGCCGCGTCTCTCCTCATCCCTCACTCACTCGCTCACGTAGAGTTTGTATGGCCCTCGCGCGGCACGTTGCACCAAGCGCCGTGCCCCCGGGGTCGCCGCGTGAACGCAGTCGCGGCAGGTTGACGCGATCGTCCGATACAGCCGCCTCGCGTTGACGCTCTCAACAACTCACGCCCCTTTGAGGGACAAGAGGGCAATCTTTTCGCGAGAAGAAACTGTATTTATCGGCTTACACACGCCGGGATCAGAGCTCGATCACGACGCGATCTTGGGCTGCTGGCCAGCTTGTGGACGCGATCTTGGGCCGGCGACCTGCTTACGGGCGCGGGCGGGGAGGGCGGGACGGGCAGAGGCGCTCGCAGTAGCTGCTGCAGTTGCAGTTCTTGCCGGCCGGGCAGTGGATCTTGCAGTTGTCGTAGCAGTCGCCCCACGAGCACGAGACTAAGTTGGTGCGAGGGTGAGGGTGAGGGTAAGTTGGCCGTTCTCGCGGTAGGAGAGCAGCTCGAGGCGGAACGTACTGCCCATGGACTCGGGATCAGCGGGCGCGGCCGAGACCGAGGTGGCCGTGAGGCCGAGCACGGCGACGAGGGCAACGAGGAGAGTGGTGGCGCGCATCTTGAGCTGTCTACACTGAGCTCGGACGGAAGTGAGGGGGAACGGCCGCCTTTTGTAGGCCGGCCAGCGCGCTCCGTCGTGCATAGCTACAACCCTCGCCGACGCGATCCTCGCGAGTCGCGAGGCCGAAAACTAAAAGGTTGGGGATCACCGGATGGAATAAACTGGTCGGCCGACCGCCGAGCATACGACGCGTTGATCCCTGTGCTCCGCTCGCGCGACAGGGACCGTGTGGGCAGATGCGCCGAGCACAAGATCCGCTCCGCTGATCACAGGTCGGGTAAGAATGCATCTGGTGCCGGGTCTTGAGCGCACGAGCGCGTTCGCGCGTGAGTAGAAGTCAAAGCTCAGGGCGCTTACACCCGAATCAACCGACGCGGCCGGGATCTGCTGTGCACCGTGGCCTCGCCGTGATCTCGAGAGAACGGGTTGAAAGGGTTGCGCCCTGCCCCGTCAACTTGAGACGCGTCGTTCATGTCCGCGTGCGGGGATCAAGTTGGGATCGACTCAGAGAGTTTGGCCGTGCGGGTCGTCTCGCAGCTTGCCGGCGAGGTGCCGATGCTGGCTCGCCGCGGCATGCAAACTTGCGGGCGAACAGCGCATCATGCAACGCTAAGAGCTTATCGCACGGCTGATGGACGCGGCCATTCGCGTAACCTGGTGCCGGTCAACGCGCGCGTGCACGCGCGCTACTCATGTCACGAGTCCCAACCTCATAATCGCATCTGGGGCTCATCACTATTGCACTGCAAGGTCCCCTCCGCGTCATTGATGGATGTTTGATGGGGCAAGCACCGGACGCGGCGAAGTTCTTCTGGCACGACGCGTAACGTGACAGCTGCGTCTCGCGTTGAAGGAACTATCGTCGCCGACGGCGATCAGAGCATTTTTTGCACTCACGCTTTGAGGGCATGATTCAGACGAACGTTGTCTCCTGCGCCGGCGCCGGTTTGAGAAAGATGAGGCTCGGATCTGGGACCTCGGGCGACCGCGGTCCCGACAAGAGGTTCGCTTGAACTTGTCCGCGCGTGTGCGCTGACGCGCGACGCGGGCACCGTCGGATCACAAGACCGACCAAATGACTCCAACTGGGGAACTTTGGCGCGTTCTCGCAGGAAACGCGCAAGGCAGCACTCGCCCATGCGGAAAAGCAAGTCAAAGTGCTGTACATTGCGGTTCACTTCATGCTGCTGCGGCCGGATCCAGCGCTTGCCAAGGACGAGGAGTCGGCGAGAGACTTGGCCCCGTGCGACGAGCCGACGCGTATAAAACGCGATCGCACCCCGCCGCCAGAGACCGTGAACCAACAGCAAGATACTCGTTGCCCAACCACCTTCATTATTAGACAAGATGCGCGCCTCCAAGATTGTCCTCGCCCTCGCCGTCGTCCTCGGCTTCGCCATGAGCGGCGTCGCTGCCGCTGAGGCCTCGACCGAGTCGGCCTCGATCTCGGGTAAGGACCCTTGCACTCTCCCCTCCCATTCCTCGTACTAATCTACATCTGTCGCTATCCAGGCGTCGACTACCGGTGCTGGACTGGATGCGTGAAGCGTTGCGACGTCAAGTGCGGCAACGACTCGAACTGCAACAAGAAGTGCGACAACGAGTGCGACCGCATGTGCCGCCGCGACCCCATCCGCCCGTGAGCGTGCAGTCCAGAAGAAGGGTCGGTGAGTTTAGTGATGAGATAAGATGTGTTGAATACATGGCCCCCTTGACCCTTGAACTCAAACTTGTTTGCGTGGGAGAGATCGGTGAACCCGTGCGCGCACCACGGTGCCGGCGGCAAGACTGAGCTGTTACGTGCTCGATCATCATCATTGAAATTGCTCATTTGTTCCACCGGTGTTGTCTGGGTGCCGAGTGAAGCGGATCGAGCCTTAGCTCGAACGGCCTTGGAATGTTGGAAGCTGGCGGTCAGTGCTCCGCCGCGGTGGTTTCGGCCCGCTGAGTCGCGTGGTTGCGCTCCGTTTCCTTGATTTAGTAGAAATCGCGTGTTGGTCACCTATCGTTCAAGTCGCGAGTAGCGAGGCTTGTGAGATCGCGAAAAGTGACGCATCGGTCAAGTGCACGTGACCGGGGGTGGTCACGCGGCGGGCTGCCATGTCGATCAGCGACGTGTCCAGGCGTGCCGCGTCAGCAGGCGGCGGTTAGCGCCGAATGTGTGACGCGATCGGCCTTCGCCGCGCTTCCCACCCTTCCCGCCGAGTCGGCACCTCGCGCGTTGGTCAGCTCGCGCTCTCGCTCTCCCTCGCACGCTCCCCGCGCCCACCGTGTATATTACACACTCGCACTCCCTGCACGCACCTCCACCGACCCCCCCACGCAACTCACACGCATCACCACCATGGCTGGCGACAAGCACAAGTACGTCGCCGCTGTCGGCCGTCGGCCGCGTTCGCGCGCGTCGCCGACCCACCCACCTGCTCACACCCGCCGCCCACCACCCCCTCTCGCGTAGCGCCGGCATCGCCAACCCGGCGGGCAACTCGGAGCGCAACGAGGACGACCTCGCGACGGCGATCCTCAAGAAGAAGGCGAGCCCCAACAAGCTCATGGTCGACGAGGCGACCAACGACGACAACTCGGTGTGCGCCATGTCGTCGGCGACCATGGACACGCTGGGCCTGTTCCGCGGCGACACGGTGCTGCTCAAGGGCAAGAAGCGCCGCGACACGGTGCTGATTGTGCTGGCCGACGACACGGTCGAGGACTCGAAGCTGCGCATCAACCGCGTCGTGCGCAACAACCTGCGCGTGCGCCTCGGCGACATTGTCTCGGTGCACGCGTGCCCCGACATCAAGTACGGCGCCCGCATCCACGTGCTGCCCATTGACGACACGCTCGAGGGCGTCACGGGCAACCTGTTCGACGTGTTCCTCAAGCCCTACTTCCTCGAGGCCTACCGCCCCGTGCGCAAGGGCGACCTGTTCGTCGTGCGCGCCGCCATGCGCGCCGTCGAGTTCAAGGTGGTCGAGACGGACCCCGCCGAGTACTGCATTGTCGCCCAGGACACGGTCATCCACACGGAGGGCGAGCCCATCAAGCGCGACGACGAGGAGTCGAACCTCAACGACGTGGGCTACGACGACCTCGGCGGCGTGCGCAAGCAGCTCGCTCAGATCCGCGAGCTCGTCGAGCTGCCGCTCCGCCACCCGCAGCTCTTCAAGTCGATTGGCATCAAGCCGCCGCGCGGCATCCTCATGTTCGGCCCGCCCGGTACCGGCAAGACCCAGATTGCGCGCGCCGTCGCCAACGAGACGGGCGCCTTCTTCTTCCTCATCAACGGGCCCGAGATCATGTCCAAGATGGCAGGCGAGTCCGAGTCCAACCTGCGCAAGGCCTTCGAGGAGGCCGAGAAGAACTCGCCCGCCATCATCTTCATTGACGAGATCGACTCGATTGCCCCCAAGCGCGACAAGACCAACGGCGAGGTGGAGCGCCGCGTCGTGTCGCAGCTGCTCACGCTCATGGACGGACTCAAGTCGCGCTCCAACGTGGTGGTCATGGCCGCCACCAACCGGCCCAACTCGATTGACCCCGCCCTGCGCCGGTTCGGCCGCTTCGACCGCGAGGTCGACATTGGCATCCCCGACCCGACGGGCCGCCTCGAGATCCTGCGCATCCACACCAAGAACATGAAGCTCGCCGACGACGTGGACCTCGAGCAGCTCGCGTCCGAGACGCACGGCTACGTGGGCGCCGACCTGGCGTCGCTGTGCTCGGAGGCGGCCATGCAGCAGATCCGCGAGAAGATGGAGCTCATTGACCTCGACGAGGACACGATCGACGCCGAGGTGCTCGACTCGCTCGCCGTGTCGCAGGAGAACTTCCGGTTCGCGCTCGGCGCCGGCAACCCGTCGGCGCTGCGCGAGACGGTCGTCGAGGTGCCCACCACCTCGTGGAACGACATTGGCGGCCTCGAGAAGGTCAAGCAGGAGCTCCAGGAGACGGTCCAGTACCCGGTCGAGCACCCCGAGAAGTTCCTCAAGTTCGGCATGAACCCGTCCAAGGGCGTCCTCTTCTACGGTCCCCCGGGCTGTGGTAAGACTCTGGTGCGTCATCATCATCATTCGCTAACAGCGGGCGATCTTGGAGCAGTTACGTTAACCATCTCTTGTTTGTGCCTATAGCTCGCCAAGGCGATTGCAAACGAGTGCCAGGCCAACTTCATCTCGATCAAGGGCCCCGAGCTGCTGACCATGTGGTTCGGCGAGTCGGAGGCCAACGTGCGCGACGTGTTCGACAAGGCGCGCGCGGCGGCGCCGTGTGTCATGTTCTTCGACGAGCTCGACTCGGTGGCCAAGGCGCGCGGCAACGGCGCGTCGGACGCGGGCGGCGCCGGCGACCGCGTGCTCAACCAGATCCTGACCGAGATGGACGGCATGAACGCCAAGAAGAACGTGTTCGTGATCGGCGCCACCAACCGCCCCGACCAGATCGACCCGGCCCTCCTGCGCCCCGGCCGCCTCGACCAGCTCATCTACATCCCGCTCCCCGACGAGGCGTCGCGCCACGCGATCCTCAAGGCGGCGCTGCGCAAGTCCCCCGTCGCCGCCGACGTCGACCTCGCCCTCATGGCGCGCACGACGCACGGGTTCTCGGGCGCCGATCTGACGGAGATCTGCCAGCGCGCGTGCAAGCTGGCCATCCGCGAGTCGATCGAGAAGGAGATTGCGCGCGAGCGCGCCATCAAGCAGGAGCAGGGCGAGGACGCGGCCATGGACGACGACTTTGACCCGGTGCCCGAGATCACGCGCGCGCACTTTGAGGAGGCCATGAAGTTTGCCCGCCGGTCCGTGTCCGACAACGACATTCGCCGCTACGAGATGTTCGCCCAGAACATGCAGCAGTCGCGCGGGTTCGGCAGCTTCAAGTTCCCCGAGGGCGGCGTCGCGCAGTCGGGCAACGCGGCCGGCGGCGCTGCTGGCGGCGCCTCGTCGTCGGGTGCCGGTGCGGCCGCGGGTACCGGCGGCGCCCAGTTTGCCGACGAGTCGGTCGATGATGACCTGTACGCCTAAGCGTGTCTCGCTGTGTCTCGGTTTGGTTTGGTTTGTGTTCAGTATCCTCAATAGTCGATGTCGTTTTGGTTCATAGTGGGTATTGTATTCAGGTCGGATGGTTTACAGTTGCGCGGCGTCGGGCCCAAAGGCGGCATCGACGGCGCGGCGGATCAGGTCCGGGTCCTCGATGAGCCGCGTGTGCCGGCGCTGCAGCGCGGTCCACGGCGGGACCAGCAGCTTCTCCCACGGCTTCTTGCGGCGGGGCTTGCTCGTCGCCGCGGTCGCGGTCGCGGATGGTGGCGGCGGGCTCGACTCGGTCACCGTGTCCGCCGACGTCCCCGCCGCTGCTTGGCCATCGTCGGCGTCGTCAGCCACGAGCACCAGCCGCCGCGCGCGCTTGCCGAGCTGCCCGCGCACGATCGCCGAGGCGACCGAGACGAGCGGGTCGTCCTTGACCGCAACCAGCAAAACCGGCGCGTTCCCCACGGCCACCCACTCGGCGACACTCGTCGGCCTCCCCAAATCGCGCGCGCTCGGCGGGAGCACCCACAGCCACCGCGCGACCCTAGCCGCGGCGGCGATCCATGGCGCGACGCCCGCGTGCGGGCCCGCGAGGGATACGATCGCGGTGACTGTGACGTGTGCGGGGACCGCGGCCGCGATGCGCAGCTGGACGCGCGCGCCGAGCGAGAACCCGACGAGCGCGAGCCGGTCGACGGCCGAGTGTCGCGCGAGGTACGCGGCGACCTCGGCGGCGGCGGCGTTGCCCTGGTCGGCGACGCGGTCCGAGGGGCGCAGGGTGCGGAGGAGGAGGACGGTGGATGGCGGGACGTGTGCGTGGTGTGCGCGCGAGACCAGGTGCGATTTCCACGCGGCGAGGTCGGTTGACGCGCCGCGGAAGCCGTGGCAGGCGACAATTAGCGGTGGGAGGTGTGGGAGGGACGGGCCGAGGTGACGCTGGCCCCACAGTTTGCGCAGGGAGAGGAACGGGTGCGCGCGCGTCACGGACGGCGGGGCGAGCGGGGCGCCCGGTGGTACGGCGTCGAGTGGGGAATGCGCGGGAGGGGGAGGGTGCAGCTGCACCACGACGTCGAGCTGCATCAGCGCCGGGAACGGGAACACGACCGACGTGTAGAACGAGTGTTCGGGCACCTCCCCCTCGGCTGCGCGCCACGGGGCGGGGGACACGGCGCCCGGCGCGCGCGGCACCGTGTCCCGCATCGCGTCAGCCAGCGGGAGCGTGACGGACGCGACAGCGGACCACGTGTAGCTGGCCGTCGCCGACCCGGTCCCGTGCAGGCCCGCGCCCGAGTACAGCGCGGGCGCGGTGACCGACGCCTGCAGCAGGTCGAACCGCAGGTGGATCTTGTCGAGGTCTGGCGGGGAAGCGGCAGGGAGGCGGACCGTGTACGCGCGCTCGGTCAGGTGCGACTCCTGCGCGGTTTGGTAGTCGAACTCGACGTCGACGGGCGCCGACTCGAACGCCGCGAGGACAGACGCGTCGCGACGACGACGGTGGCGGGATTCGGGCGGTTGCACGGCGGCGGATTTCGCGGACCACGGGAACTTGGTCGTTTTCCGTCGCGGCGGCGAGGTGGGAGGGAAGCGCAGGGGAGGCGGCGGCGTGTCGCCGACCGTCACGGACGCCGAGTAGCAGTACAACCCGCGGCGCCAGACGTGTAAGGCGTGCAGCGCGCCTGTCGCGATGGTCAGGGTCCATGGGGCGAGGTCGGGCGCGGGCGGCGGCGGTGGAGTGGCCATGGTTGTGCTGTGGGCGGTAGTGGGAGGATCGGCGAGTGCGCGGGAGCAGGTCCAAGAGCGAGGATCGAGGTGCAGGCGAGATGGTCCACGAGCGAGGGTCCAAGAGCGAAGCGGAAGGGTAGAGTTGTGTCCGCGCACTTGCCGAGATGGAGGAGGGCCGGCAAACGGTGGCGCGGCGGCGGCAGTTGGCCGCAGTCGTGGTCGCGGTCAGTCGAGGGTGCAGGTGCCGCGCAGGCTAGAGTTTCATGAATGAGCTTCCTCGGTCGGTTTGCGTGGAGGGGAGAAAGAGAGCGGGCCGATCCTCGCGAAGAGAGGCGGCGGCTGGGAAACAAGGCCGCGAGGCGCGAGACACGTCCGTTTCACTGCCACGTGCACGTCTCCACGCGCGCGCGCCACGCCGCTCGCTCGCCACGCACGCCGAGTGCTCGCTTCCTCTCCTCCCTCTCTTCCCACTTCCCCCTTGACCACCAAATGCAGCCCATCGCAACCATGAAGCACCTGCGCCCGTCGTTCCTCGCGCTCCTCGTCGCGCTACTCGCCGCCGTCGCGTGCATGACCGCTTCGGCCGCCAAGGAGACGCCGGCGCCCGGTTCCGCCGTGTCCCCGGCCCCCGTACTGGAGCTCGCCGCGGGCAACTTCACGTCGGCCGTCAACGACGGCACCACCATGGTCTTCTTCTACGCCCCGTGGTGCCCGCACTGCAAGCGCGCCGCGCCCGCGCTCCGCAACTTTGCCCGCAAGACCAAGGCCATCCAGAAGAAGCACGGGTTCAAGGTCGCCATGATCAACTGTGAGGCCAACGAGGGTGCGTACGCTCTGTCTAGGTGGTGAGCGTGTCGCTGACGCTTGGCACCCGATATAGCGACGTGCGACGCACACAACATCGACGGGTTCCCGACCTACCTCGTGTTCCAGCGCGGCCGCATGCTGTTCGAGTACGAGGGCGACACCGACTCGGACTCGCTTGCGACTTTCGCCAAGGAGGCCGCCGAGTACAACTTTGTCTTCACCGAGCGCGGCGACGGCGCGGCGCACGACGCGAGTCAGGTCAACGACGGCTTCTTTGGGCACGAGGACCTGTAGACGATGCTGGCAAAACTGAGATATATATGTGACTCCATTTGCGCTCACAGCACAACCAGAATGAGGATTAGCAGGATCACGAGCGCGAGGATGAGCAGCCACGGCGCTACAGAGTGCGAGACAGGGGTCAGTGGCCGCTTGACCGAAGCAAACGCGCGAACACGTACACCGCTCGCTGATCTGCTTGGACACGGACGACAGCCGCCGCCGCGCGCGCGTCATCTGCGACCCGGTCCGCGTCACGCCCTCGGTCAGGTCGTCCAGCATCTCGTTCTGCGTCCCCAGCTCCTCGTCCATGGCCAGCGCCAGGTTTTTTTGCCGCCCGACCACCTGCACCAGCGCCTCGAGTTCCGCGTCTTGCTCTATTCACGAGACGGGAGGTGTCAGTCAGCGCGCTAGGTATGGTGCAGGAAGAGAGTACCGTCGAACATGAGCCGCTGCATCTGCATCAGCTGCTGCGGCTCCGCCTCCGCCAGCGTCGTCGGCTCGGGGCTCTCGCCGTGCCGCCGGTGCGCCATCGACACGCGCGCGACGCGCGTCATGGGCGCCGACGGGTTGATGCCGAGCAGCTGAGCGCGTCTACCGTCACAAGATGGTCAGTGTCGTGAGCCGCGAGCGACCGAGATGACGTACTCGTCAGCCTGCTGACCAAGCGTCGCCTGCCTCGGCGCCGGCACCACGGGAGCCCCAGCCGCCGCCCCCGCCGCCCCCGCCGACGAACCCGCCGCCGCGGCCGACTCGTCGAGGTCAAGCGCGACGTCGCGTATGCTCTCGAGCAGCGTCGCCAGGTTCACGAGCTTGTCCTCCCACACCTTGAGCTCGTCGGCCGGCAGCAAAAGCTGCTCCTCGGCGCGGCTCAGCGCCGCCTCGGCCGCACGATGCCGCGCCTGCAGCGTGCGGTAGTTGCGCTGGAACGCCGCCACGTTCGGCGACGTGTGTGCCGCGGAGCCCGGGATGTGCGCCACGTCCACGGCCTGCAGCAGGGTGGACTCGGCCAGCGCCGTCGTCGCGACGAGGTCCGACTTCCATGCGTTGTTGGCGAGGGCGAAGGTGGGTTCAGTCGTGGGGCCGTTCATTTGCGATACTTTCGGTTGCATGGGCTGGTGAGCGGGAGAGAGAGAACGCGACGCGCCTCACGGCTCCTTCAAGCGCGCGCGGGAGAGTACTTCCAACGCTCGCTCCGACGAGAACGCACACCCATGGATCCAAACCTTGCTCCAACTTTATGCAATCTACCCGAGAAGCTCCTGCGCGACATCGTTGACTGCGTTACCTTTGTCGATGGCTTCAGCACCGACCACGCCTCGCTCTTCGCACCGGCCCGCGTCAGCCGCGAGCCGTACGACATTGCCATGGCCAAGCTTGCTCTGTCACCGAGGACGGCGTACTCGATTCAGATGCGTTCACGCTCACGCGCCGCGGGCTGTACCTCAAATAAGTCGCGCGCAGGTCGCCTGGCTTCCCCATCAATGTCGCGCTGGTGCACAGTGCTACTTTGGCCCACTTTTCAGGCATTGGCGATAATCACCGGCGGCTGTCTGCCTTGTCCGCCGTGTGCGCGCCTCTGAAGCGTGCGACTGGACTTGGTCACCCCGCGATCGAGTGCCACGACTCGCCATGCGACGCTGCGGACGCTGGCCGGCCTGTGGACGAGTGAATGGAGCTGTCGTGCTTTTCGAGACGTTTCTCTCTCGCTCCCCGCTGTGGCAAACATCCGGTTGCGCGTCGATGACTTGAGCGCGGGAGCGAGAACGAAGTTGCTCAGCGGCTTTCCGGCACCCTCGTTGTCTCAAGGAACTTTAATTCCGCGACATGCCGAGGCCTACTACTCACAAGGATGGATGGAATCTGTGGCATCGCCCTGGGAATCGCCGCCGACTTGGTCGGGACTTTGCCGCGCGTGCTCTCGCCGCATCTCACCTCGCTGAAGCTTGAGCTACGCTCGTTGACCTCGCTCGCCAAACATCTTTTACCGAACCCACAGCGTCGGCTTCGTGAGCTGCACGGCTGCGAGCTTCACGTAGAACTCGGTGGCAGACGATTTTCGTGTCTCACAAAGCTCAGGGACTGCGAGTTGTCCGCGAAAGCGATCGATACCTCCTCGCCAGGTGATTTTTCTGGGCTGTCTCACTTGACCGACCTCGAACTTGGCCGCGGCCCTTGCTCTGCGCTCACGGGCGCAATCTTAGCCGCCGTTTCGCGCATCCCCCCTCGTTTGCGCAACGCGCCCAGTAGATCGCGTACGTCGCACTCGTTGACGAGGCTCGCGGCGCCGCAGGAACTCGCAACTGTCATGCTCTCCTTCTTTTTCATGCCGAACTTGGTCAATCTCGAGGTCAGCCTTTCGGTTGAGCGTATTGTCAAGTCACAGCGGCGGCTGGCTCCAGCGTACCGTTGACCGTACAACATGAGACCGGTTGAACTCGGCGCCGCACCTTGTCCTCGGCGACTCGCTAACCAGACCTTGTCACGTTGCTTTCCTTTCCCCATTGCTCGGCATCGCGGGCCCGCCGCAGGTCTTGTTGCGGCTCAAGTCCTTGGACATGCACTCGCAGCTGGACAACACTTGTACGCTGCCAGCGGATTGCTAATCGCTTGAGTCGCTTCGCTTCACGCGCTTTCCCAAAGCCGTCCACTAACGCTGCCCCAACATGACCTCGGTTCCCGCCGCTCGCTGCGGATGCATGAAACAGTGGGGAATCGGATTGCCGCCTACGGTTCCATTCCTCAACGAACACTGGTTGTTCGTTGCTTCGACGCGGTCGGCTGACGACGACCTCAAGTGGGCCACGCTGGGCCCGGCAGCGCTTCAGATCCTCGCAAAGTCGCGATGGATGAGCAAGGTCGACGTAAACCTGGCTCCAAGGTTTCCTCAAACTTGATGACACCGGTGCCTTGGACCCTCCACTTTCCGCTGCTGCTCCCGATGAGAATGGCTCGCCTTGACTGAGATTGAGTTTACCGTCCGGCCCTCGCGAATTGTTGGGCAACTCGCTGAGAGCGCGAAGCGGGACTCGAGCTTCGTGGGTCGCGATGTGGAGCGTGTCCGCGCTTGGGTGTACGACGCCTCGCAACTAGAGATTGTCGTTGAGGTTGTTGGTGAGGATGAGGGCTGGGAGCCATGAATATCGTGTCGCTGCTTCTTTTTGGGCGAGATGTGGGGGACCGCGATGGACTGTTGACTGCTCAGTAGACAGGAGATCACACTGAGAGGTCCTGGTGAGTGAGAATAAGAAACACCTCCTGGTGTAGGAGCGAGATCTTTTGGCCAGCGACTGGCCCAGGAGCAGGATCGCCAGTCGAAGCGGGCCAGACCGCGTGGTCCAGATCCAGAGCCGAAACCGATTACGCGACCAAGATCATCAGTACGCGGCCGGCGAAGCGTTGTACACCATTACGTCCGCCTAGCGAGATTATGCGCGCGGGAAGTCGAACTTCTCTGAGCGGCAGCCGCGAGAGCAAGCGTTGCGTGGGCGCTCAGCTGGCAGACGCTACTGGGGCATTTTCGCGGCTTTATCATTTTATCTTGGAGCGCACGACTAATTTTGTACCATTTCAAGAAGGCGGTGCTCCGCGGAAGCGCGTTAACGTGGAAGTGAGGCGGGTACGTGTTGTTCATCCTCACGTGAGTGCGCCGTTCCCACGCCTTTTCGTTTCGCTCGCCAGCCCCGGCTCTCGCTCCCTTCATCAACGCAAAAATGAATGAATCTGATGCACCCACTCTATGCAATCTGCCCAGCACGGTCTTGCGCAGCATCGTACAGCGCGTCCTTGGCTCGTCGGGTGTCGCGGTTATGGATCACGCTTCGGTGATCGCGCTTGCCCGCGTTAGCCGCGAACTGCACGATCTCGCAATGGTCGAGCTCTCTGAACACGTTGAGTTCCTCGGCTGCACTTTGACCGACGATGACAGCCTTGTCTTGGAGCACTTTACGCTCACGCGTAACGGGCTATACATCACGAGTGGCGGCGACCACGGCGCGTCCGATGCCACTCCCGGATTCCCCATGAATGCCTCACTCGTTCGGAGCCTTCGATTCTTTGTTTGTACGAGCATTTCCGAGCAGGCAGCCCGTTTCCCAGCTGTGCCCGCCGTCTGCGCCTTGCTGCAGCGCACGACCAGTCTTCGCTGCATCTCAGTCGAAAACTACGACTCGGCCGCGACGCTTGGAACGCTGGTGGGGTGGAGCTCGTCTCAAATCAAATCGTGTCTCTTGGCGTGTCCGTCGAACGCATGAGTGACATAGCGGCGCTCGCCGGCCTGCCATTCCCGCGCGCGCCCGAGGTGAACATCATGTGCATTTGCCGCCCAGGCCCCAGCGTTCCCGCCAACACCTCGTACCTGTTGCGCGATCTACCAATGTCCCTACCAGTGGTGCAATCCCTCTCCTTGTGCGTTGCCGACTTGGATGCGGTGGCCTTTGCAAAGCTTCTCACCGCGTTCCCAACGCTCAAGCGGCTTGCGATTCGTACTTATGCCAGCCTTCTCGACAGACCGCCGCCGGGAAACGTCACCGAAATTGGGCTCGGAATTGCCTGGGACATCAACGAGGACCAACTCGCACTGTTGCCTCGAGCGCTTCCCCCGCAGCTCACGTCCCTCGTGTTGCAATCGGCTTCCAGCAGCTTGATTTTTGAGCACTTCATGCCAAACCCGGAGTGTCAGCTTTGCGAGCTCGAGTGCAGTCATTTGCGCATCGCGCTCGATGGCAAACGGTTTCCGTTCCTTGCGAAACTCAAACTTCGCAGCGCAAGCAGCACAAGCGGCGCGGTGGCTCTGGTCCCTGTCGACCTTGGCGAACTTCCCGGGCTCGGCAATCTCACCGCCCGTCGCGGATTGTTGGGCACCTCGCTGAGAACGTGGCTCGTGACTCGAGCGCCGTTGCTCGCAGCACGGAACGGATCCGCACATGGGCCTGTGACGCAGCTGGGCCAGCGATCGAGGTCGTGGGCGAGAACGAGGGCTGGGAGTTGTGAGCTTTTGTCTCGGGTTGGAATGCGGTGAAAGTGAATACCCTTGTTATAACCTGCCAGTTTACGCAGTGCAGACCTGCTCCCACAAGCGGAATCTTGACGGAAACTGAGATCGCTCGTCGCGTCACTGTCTCGCGTGGAACATCCGCACGTGGCTGACATGGGATCCGTTGCGCGCGTTTCACCTCGCCGGATCCCCTCAACCTTCCTCAACGCCCAAGGTCCACCCCAACCAAGGTATGAATCAGGCTAGTCAGTGTATCATCATCGAGACTACACCCACACCTTGAGCTCGCGCGTGGACATAGGCCGGAACAGGACCGACTCGGGCGGCCGCGTGAGCACCGCGAGCGATTTGGCCACGGCCGTCCCCGCCGCCGCTGCCGCGGAGCTTCCACCGCCGCCTGTTTGTGCCCCAATGACCGGAATCGCTGTCGCGCCCACCGCGTACCACGTCGCCGCGACGCGTCGAAGCGCTGCCCCCGCGACCACCGGGTCCTTGCGCTCCGCGGGCCGCAGCCGCTTGCGCTCGGCGCGCCACACGGCCGCGAACCGCGGGAGCTCGTGCGGGTCGTCCATGAGCGCACCAAGCCACCCGAGCAGCGGGTCGGCCGCGGGGACGTGCGGGATTCCGCGTGTGGCGGTGCGAGCGGAGTTGAGCTGTGCGCAGAAGGCGGCGATCATGGACAGCGAGCCGAGCGACGAGACCGTGTGCGGCGGGAGCGCGAGCGTCGCGGCGTGCCACTTTGGCTCGAGGCGCGACACGTTGAGGTGCAGGAGCGTCGGTCGGCCGTTTGCGGGCGGCTGCTTGGTCGGTGACGTCGATTCGGGTGCATTTGGAGAGGTCGGACTCGCTTCTACACTCGAGCAAGGGTGAGTCGCGATGGTGCGGAGGAGAACCGTAGACGGCCACGTACTGCTGTGCAGCTCGACGGCATCCTTGTCGTCGGGCCGCTTCTCGCGCATGCGCAGCGAGTACCGGCGGTACTCGGCAATGTCGCCCGCGCTCGTGAGCAGGTTGTGCGCCGCCCACCCACCCGAGACGTCTAGAGCTTGCGCGTTAGCGTTCTCCGTGGAATAAACGCAGCGGAAGTCGTACGTCGGAGCTTGGCCTTGGCATCGCCTGTGACGCCCGGCACGCGGAATGTGTGGACCAGCTCGAGGACGAGATGCACGTCGAGATCCGATGAATCGACGCGCACGAACAGCCGGTGCTCGTCGTACTTGGCGCCCGATCCAAACAGCGTCGTCTACTCGTCCGCAACGTTAGCCACACGGTTCAGAACTCCATCAGCACCTGCCGTACCGACTCGGTGAACCGCCACCCCTTGGCCCCGTCGCGGTACGCCAGCAGAGTGTGTACGTTTCCGACCACGGTGCCGCCGCGCACCATCCCGACCCGCAGCATCGAGCGGTGGTGGTTCGCGAGCGTCAGCCCGACCGGCGGCTCGACGGGCGGCGCGTTCTGGATCCCGTGAAGCGAGATCAGCACGCCGACGACGGGCGCCTGCGCATGGCTGGGCGCAGGGTCCGGCTGGCTCAGGTGCCGCGAGATGGAGACGTCGGCTACGGAGATTGACGAGATTCAGTTAGAAAGTCGCACTGCTGTCGATCCTTGGGTTTGATGTACCCCGATTTAGCGGCAAGAACGGTTTACCGCGACGCCCAGGAAGCCGGCCACGGCGCGTCGGCGACATGGACTTCACGCGATACGGCGAGACCGGCCGCGCCACTTCCGCTGGTGCGGCTCGGCCTCGGCTCGGTGGCCGTGCCGGAGCGGCGGGTTGCGGAAGTACCTGTGCAGGCGGCTCGAGGACGTGTCGCGGCAAGAACCCCTCGCGGCCGTGCACGCGGACGTACACCCAGAGCGACGGGTCGCAGCCCTCGGTATCGGTGCCCGGCGGCATTTCAAGGACACGCACCAGGTTGTTCGCCTGGACCGTGAGCTCGTCGGTGCCCGGCCGCGCCGTGTATGCGCGCGTCGCGACCATGAGCCGCATCGACGACGACGAAGCCGCAGTCGCCGAAGAATCAGTCATGCTGTGGCCCGAGTGGCTCTGCGGCATGGCGAGGTGTTGAGTTTCGACGGTGAGATGGGGAGCAGCGGCGAGCATGGTGGCGGTTTGGTCGTCTATAGTCTATGGGTTCGCGTCACGTCGCGTCGTCTAAGTCTATCTATACATCCAGCTCCATGCGTTGCGTTTAGTCTTTGCTATTGCAACTGGAGAGCGGGGCCGCCGTTCACGTTGACGGCTCGGGCCCGGCGACGCGACGCGTCGCGAAAATGGAGACAGTCGCCGTGAGACATCGCGTGACCATAAGCGATCACGCGTTTTGAAGTCCCCGACTCCACAGTCTCGCTTCGCCTCCTGTCCGCGAGTCTGGCCATCGGACATCGAAGGGCCATCCGATCACGGCCGACTTGTGCGCGGGCGGCTCTCCTGACGCGCTCCGAAATGGCCTCCAAGGCAGTCATGTGACGACGGAGACGCGTCGCGCGACGCGTCGTCGCCGTGTCTCGCACCGCCGGAGCGCCAGGGCGCGCGGTCGGATCGCAAACTACACGTGTGCGCGCTAAGGTTCGAGCGCACGCGTCACGGCAGCGTTCGGGCCGCGACATCCATGCACACGCCCCATCGCAATGAATCTCAACGTGCATGCATTCTGATCAGCGCGACTCGACGTTTCGGTGTCGACCCTTCACCTTCTACCAGCTACTTTGACCGCCACATCCGCCGACCTACATGACCGGATTCCCGTTCGGAAGGAGGTCTCCGCAGGACCAGCGGGTCTATCCCGGTGCAAATGGTGACGACGGGACCGCGAGCGCCGGGGACATGCAGCAACAGTCCGCGCCGATCGGCCGCGGGAACGTGCTGCCGCCACTACGGCAATCGAGTGCGTCGACGACCGCGACCGACGAGCAGCAGGTGCGACCGAGCGACCAGCACACGGTCATCCAGGTGATCCGCGCGTCGCCCAACTCGAGCGCCATCGTCCACGCTTCCAACTCGCAGGAGAGCAGCAGCCATTCCTTTTCGGTCGCCATGGGACCAGCGACTACAGGCGCTGACCCGTACCGGTCGCGCTCGGTCTCGCCGTCGCCGCGCGCGAGCATACACAACGGTATCACGCCCGCCCGATCCGCGCAGCTGCGCGGCCCGCCGGCCCTCTCGATGCCGCTTGTGTCGGTCAACGACGGCGAGGAGCACGTCGACACGCCCGTCACCGACAAGAGCCCGAGGGCGCTGCTCCCGCACACGGCGTCGACGCGCAAGGCGACCATCATGTCCAACGATTCGTCGGTCTCGGGTGACCGGCGATCGCAGGGCAAGGGCGGCAGTCTGTTCACCTCGTTCCTCAACTTCAGCGGCATCCGGCGCAGCCGCCAGGTCAGCGCGCAGTCGTCGGTCGCGGGCATGTACTCAGCGCAGACGTCGGGACTCCTGCGCATGCCCAAGGTGCAGCAGAACGCGCTCATGGCGGGCGGCGTGGGCGGCGCCACGGCGAGCCAGTGGAGCCTCGGGTCCGTCCAGCACGTCAGCAAGCTCCCGCTGTGGCCACCGATCCCCCCGTCGCTCATGAGATACGGCGTCGTGCGCATGCGCATCCATCGCACCATGACGCACCCGACCGGGTCCAAGGTCTCGCTCGTGTTCAACTGGATCTACCTCGCCATCGTCGTCGTGTCGTTGGTCCTCATGATCGCCGGTACGCGCCTCGTGTCGCTCGTGGCACGCTTGTCGTAGCTGACTCGCGCCTCGCCTCCGCGTAGAGTCGTTCACGGTCGTCATCAGCAACAAGGAGTACACGGAGATCCTCTTCTCGCTCGAGATCATCACCAACGTCTTCTTCACGGTCGAGTACGTGAGCCGGCTCGCGACGTGGCCGACCGACGAGCTCGAGCGCTTCTTCAAGTCGATCATCAACTGGACCGACGCCATCGCCGTGGTCCCGTTCTGGCTCAACCTGCTGTCGTCGAAGCGGGACCCGTCGCTCGGGTACTACGGATTCTGGCGCGTCGTGCAGCTGTTCCGCGTGTTCCGCCTGTTCAAGGTCATCCGCATGTCGACGCAGCTGCGGCTCGCGTACCGCGCCTTCAAGAAGTCGCGCGACGGGATCCTCATGCTCATCTTCATCTTCTCGCTCGCCCTCACCTTCTTCTCGACCCTCGTCTACTACGCCGAGATCCAGACGTGTGAGGTCAACGCCAACGGGCAGCTCGTCTACAACTGGCCCGACGAGCTGGTCGGCACACGCTGCGCGTTCCAGTCGATTGTCGACGCCATGTGGTGGGTACGTGGCCCACTCTCGCGCTTCACTCGTTTCTCCCAGGCCGGTCGTGCTGACATTTCGCCCGCGACATGCAGTGCATCGTCACAATCACGTACGAAAATTTTCATTGATGACCACCGCCCGTCGCCCGCGCTGACGCCTTCGCGTCCCGTAGCACGACTGGTTACGGCGACATCGTGCCAAAATCCGTGTACGGCAAGCTCGTCGGTGCGGGGACCATGCTCGCGGCCGTCATGATGTTCTCGTTCCCGATCACCATCTTCAGCCAGTCGCTCGCCGAGGTCTACCGCGTACGTGGTTCACTTGTTGCTCCGCGACTCCACAACATCTCACACGTCGCGTCGACTGTAGGAACACCGCCAGCACAAGGCGACCATGGAGGCCGTCGCGCAGCGGCTCAAGGAGAAGCGCGAAAAGGAGATTGCCGAGATCGCGCGGCAACGCGCGCTTGCGAACGGCGACGCCGCGGGCCTGAAAGCGGCAAGCCAGTCCTCGCTCAACCTCAACGGCAGCGTGCGGGACCTGACGCAGTCGGTGCGCGCCATCAGCGCTGCGGGCAACAGCGACGACGGCGCCGGTGTGCACCCTGACGACGCAGCCCACCTGCACGAGACGCAGATCATCCTCGAGCAGTGCTTCGACCGGTGTACGCGCGAGCTCGAGAACGTGCGCAACGCCGTCGAGGACCTGACGGCGCTGCTCAGCGAACTGCGCACCGTCAGCTCGCGCCAGGTGTCCACGGCCAAGGCGCACCACGACCACGCCGCCGGCCGGATCCGCGGGCTGCAATCGCAGGTCGAGCAGCTCCAGGCCAACGCCGTCGTCAACAGCAGCGGCGGAGCAGGTGGCGGCGGCGGGCCGCGGCGCGACCGCGAAGGATCGGTCATGCTGTCGTCCAGGGCGGGCAGCGTCAACCTCATGGCGACTATCTCGGCGTCCATGCGTCGGCGATCGTCAACCGTGTCCATGGAGTCGAACCGGTCCGGGTACTTTGCCGCGGGGCACGCCAGCGCGACAGGGCTCGAAGGCCTCGCCGTTCTGCAGCCACTGGCAGGAACGAGTCCGCGGTCTCAGGGGTTGCAGCCGCCAACGGGTCCATGACGAAATATAGAGTCTATCGCTATTTTGATGAACGGCTTATATTATTCAACGACAAAGGACGAGATCGAGTGCAAGCGCCACATACGCGTGAGTGGCGCAACGCGTCGTGGTGGCGCGGACGCGCCGCGTTTAATACTTAAAGCGAAGGTCGCGAGTGCCGTTGGCCTTCAGATGGTACTCGCGCGTGTAGCGCATATCGTAACCACTGTCAGCGCGCCGCGGGCGGCCAAACCCACCGTGCGAACGGCCGCCACTACCGCCGCCCCAGCCGCCGCCGTATCCATCGCTCATGTAGACAAACTGCGGGGCGTAGCCATACGCGAAGAAGCCAAACGGCTGTGCGGGCGGCGATTCGGGGCGCGCGAAGAACTCGTAGCCCCACGTGTCCGAGCTCTGCTGATGCTGCTGCTTCGGCGGCTCGGGCTGAGGAGCTGGTTGCGGCTGCGGCTGCGGCTCAGGGGCAGGCGGAGTGTACGACGAGTTCGAGCTGTAGGAATTGTGCGGCGAGTTGAAGCCGCTCGAGTTGCTGTACGAGCTCGAAGTACTCGAGCTGTAACCGGGCTGCTCGCGGGGAGGTGACGGCGGCGGGGCCGGTGCTTGGGGACGAAAGAATTCGTTGTCGTAGATTCGACGCCTTTCGGGATCATTGAGCACCTCGTATGCCGTCGTGATGGCCCAGAAGCGCTCCTTGGCGCCGGGTGCCATGTTGCGGTCTGGATGGCAAGTGAGCGCCAGCTTGCGGTACACGCTGCCGAGCTCCTCCTGTTTGACGTAGCGTGAGACGCCAAGAACTTCGTAATAGTTTGTGCGGGTCATTGAATGATGGGTAAGATGATGGCCAAGCTCGCGCAGGGAAGGCAGGCTGCCTTTTATACGTCGGCCGCGATGCCCGCCGATCCTCATTTCTAGCGGACAAACGTTTGACAAAACACAAAAAGGACATAATTCATTTCGGTTTTCCAATTTTTACAACGTTCGGCCCCTGGGACATTCGTGTGACAAACCTTTTCCCTTTGGGGAACTTGGCTTGGCGCGTCAAAGCCCCCATCCCTCCTCGTCGCCAACCAGCTCGACGTTGGGCCCTGTTGCCGTTTGCGAATCGCAGGCCCACCCTCGGACGCGCTCAATCGCACGGACCACGGCGCGGGACTCGCGATCAAAGCCGTCCGCGATGTGGCCAGCGACACGGGACGGCCGGAACAGGAAGTTAAGCTTGAGCAGCCTGGCCCAGCCCGAAGTCAGCGGGATCGGGAAGTGCAGCGTCCACGGCTCGTTGGTGAGAGGTCCGACAACAACGCGCTTGCCGACGTTCAAGTCCGTGAGATTCGGCGACTGTGCAAGCAAGCTGAGAGTGGCAGGGCTGATGGCCGCGAGCGGCACGTTCTTGCGCACAGTCTTGACACGAATTTCGAGGCTAAGGCTCGTGAGCACCGGGAACACGCGGGGAAGCTCAAAGTTCCACGGAAACGCAGGGTGCGTGTCGGGTTCTTTGACGATGTGGAGACGTTTGAGTGCACCGACGCGTACAAGCAGATCGGCATAGCTGAACCGCTTGACGTTGACGGAGAGTGAAGTAAGCTGATCAAGCACTAGAGCTTGAGCGTTCAAGAAAACATCGGGAACGCGGCTGAGGTCCACCTCGCGGAGGCGAGGCAGGTAGGCGGGCAACCCTACCGGAATGAACGGCCGGTTTCCCGCAAAGTATTCGGCCTGGTTACCGGTGTGAACGACCGAAGGCCACGTTACGATAGGCTGATTGTCTAAGTTGGTAGACGTTCCACAATCATCGACGGTAAGCTTGACCAAGCTGGGAAGCCTGAAAGCCAGGCGCAGCGCCATGACACTGTCGGATGACACGGTGATTTCTTCGAGTGAAGAAAGTGTGCGCAGGCTCGTACAGTCGTCAGCGGTAATAGCGCGCATCGTAGCCTCGTTTGCTAGAGTCAAGTTGAGCTGGCGCATACGGAAGAAGCCTGTAAGTTGACCAATCGGGAGATCAATGGAGCTGTCGACCGAGGCAACAGACGACTCGAGCCGTGGAAATCGAACACCGTCAAGGGCGACATGCAGTTCGCCGCCCTTGAGCGACCGCAAGTTACACGTCGCGTCCGGTTGCATGTGCGCGAGAAACACGTGTGCCGAATTCATTTTGAGATCGAGGGACAAGAGCTGCGGCGGAAGAGAGCGCGGTAGCCGCTCGAGCTGTTCGTCTGTAATTCCACGCGCGATGCCATCGAGTGGGTGCGAGGAAAAAGTGCCTTGAGTCGAGCTGCGAGCGTCATCGAGGTGCAGTGTGAGCATTGCGAGCGTGGGATAGTTGGTAAGCAGCGAGCCAAGCACGGGGAGAGCAATATCCGAGACCTCGATTGAGAGCGACTTGACCGCGGGAAGGAGTGGGAGCTGGCGCGCGATACACGGCGAGGATTGCGGAGCCGAGGCTTGCGAGCGATGGTTGGGATAGCAACAGTACTCCTCGATCAGCTTGACGTCGGTGGCGCGCGGAAGCGTGAGGCCATCCAGTGCGCTCGCGTCGCTGGCACACAGGAGGTCCAGCTTGAGGTACGTGATTCGTTCGGCAACGAGATCGAGGATCGTCCGCAAAGTTTCTCGCGAGTCATAATTCGAGAGCTCGAGGCGCTGGAGGCCCGTCGCGTAGCTGAGAAGCTGGCAAACGGCAGGCAGCGCGTGCATACGGCGAACGCTGTGGCCGTGGTCGGAACGAAACAGCTGAAGCTTGCGAATGTAGGCCGCGTTCACGGCAAGACGACTGGTCGAGTTGACGTAGAGTCCGGTCAGCGCCACCGTGAAGTGACTCGAAACGAGTCCGTTACCGTCATCCGAAGCGTTGCATTTGGTGAGGCGGATCGAGTGTGCAAGCTCGCGCCCGGCAATCCCAAAGAGCGACCGGTTCGCGCGCCCGAACGCGACGAGGGAGGCGTAGTCGGGGTCCCACGCCGCCTTCGCCCCGCTTGCGACAACGCGCCGGGCAATGATGCGCAGAACGTCATCCGGCAGAGTGCATAAAGTCAGAGGTGTTTCATTAGCTTCGTTCATGATTGCGGTGGTTGTGAACGGGAGCTGGTGCGAACGCTCTCAGCAGGGGTTCTGCTCTCAGAAAGCGCGGAACCGAGTCGACCGCGCACCCGATGCACGTGACACTGACCTCACGTGCGGGTAAGCGGCGCGTGGCCGAAGCGAAACCTAGCGGTGTGTCTGAGCAGCGTCGTTGACTGTGAAGAGTAAACAAAACCAATGTAATGACAGACTGCTTCATGACTACACCAAATCCCAGCCCTCGTCTTCGCCCACGACCTCGATCTCTGGAACCGCACCTGCCGCAGGATCGCAAGCCCACGTGCGGATCTGCTCCACACCGCGGATCACGGAGGCAGCTTCGCGGTGCGTGCTGGAAGCGAGATGCCCAACGACGCGCGAGGGTCGGACCGTGAAGGCGAGTTGTGTGAGAGCGAGCCAGCACTTGGGAAGCGGCAGCGGGAAGTGCAGCGTCCAGGGTGCTGCCACTGACTGATTCGGGGTAAGCGGACCGACTTTGATGGATCCGATCACGGAAATCTTGGACAGCTTGGGCGAACAGGCAAGGCTGCGGAGCGAGACTGGAGCAAGCGCGGCCGCATGCTCGTTTTCGTGTGTTATGATGGCTGCGATAGTAAGGGAGAATGATTTGAGTCGAGGAAGTGCGCGTGGGAGCACAATTTCCCAAGGCTTCACGCAGCCGCACTGCAGCGGGCTGATGGACGGGTCGGGGCAAGTGAAATGTCTCATGGACACAACGTGATCAAGCTGGAGCTCCACGAGGGAGCTGCAATCCGCAGGTACTGCGAGGCGGTCATCCGGGAGCGGGCGCAAGCGAAGCGTTTTTAGCCGAGCGAGGACGTGAGCGGGGCCATCAATGACAAGCGAGTGTTGCCAGATGTCGACGTCCCGGAGTCGCATCGAGTAACCAGGAAGAGTGAGGCATGGGCGGTCGCCAAAGACTCGCGCGACATCGTCGCTCAACCAAACTGGCCAAGTTACAAGAGGCGCCACCGTTTCGCCAAAGGGACCTACGATGTCCCCGCGAACGTAAAGCTTTCGAAGACCTGGCATGAAAAAGATGCGAAGGATCGCAGCCGCAATTTCCGGGGGAACAGTAAGCGTGGTCATGCACCCCAAAGTACGCCCCGGCGAGGGCAGGTTCGCGTGCGAGGGCGATACGAGTGAGGCTGCATCTGCAAGGGCGCGACTGGTGGCCATGCAAGGCTTGTTGAGACTTAGCTCTGTCAGGGCGTGCAACCTAGAAAGCTCGAAAATTGATGTGATCCTTTTCGCTTGAGGTGAAGCAGCGACGGTAAGCTGCTCAAGACGCGGGAACCGTTGAGTGTTGAGCGCGACATGGAGCTCGCATCCGCCGAGTGAGCGGATTTGACAATCCGGGTTTGGGGCCAGGTGCTCAAAGATGGAGCTAGCCGAGTCCATATTGAGCGAGACCGACGTGAGCTGCGGGGAAAGAGTACGTGGCAAGATACTGAAATGCTCGGCCGTGATTCGAGTAGCGATACCGTCACGCGAAGATGTCTGAGAACTCACTGAGCTGGGCCCAGCAGTAAGAAAAAGCTTCACAAGGGTGGGATAAGCAGTTAGGAGCGTCCGCATCGTTGTGGCATCCAGGTCGGTCACCCGCAGTGAAAGAATCTGAACAGCAGGGAGTTGAAGCGATAGTTCTCGTACAACGCACAAGCTGCGGAAGTGGCGCTGCCGGTGCTCGGAGAGCAAGCAAAAGTCACCCTTGATCGTAAATGTAGTTGCGCGCGCAAAGTTTAGGTCGCCCAGCGCCGCCAACTCGGTTGCGCATCGCAAAGTCACCCTGACCGACGAGACGCGGTCTGCAACTAAGCCAAGCAGCGTGCGAACAGTTGCCGGGGAATCACAGTTTTGCAGCATGATACGTTCCAAGCCCGTTGCGCGGCGCAAGAGGGAGAAAAGCGCAGGGACTGCAGGAACCTGAGCAGACCGGTTGCTTGATGTGCTCGATGACACGAAAAACCAGATTGTCTGCACGAGGGCGGCGTTGGCGGGAAAACCTGGAAAACCGGGCACGCCGCGATCGCCCTCGTTGAGATACAGGCCCCTGCGCGTGAGCAGGAAGTTGTTTGAGCGAAGCCCGCCGTCTTCGGTCAGGACGCAGTCCTCGAATTGAACAAACTTGGTAAGTTCCACCATGGCGAGATCAAAGAGCTCACGGTTCACGCGGGCCAAGGCAATGAGCGACGTAAGGTCCTTGGTCAGAGAAACTTTGTCAGCCCTCGCCCAGCCGGTGCGGCGGATAATCATTCGCAAGAGTTCCCTCGGAAGATTGCATAAAGTGAGCGTCGGCGTTCGATCCATTTGTGTGACATGAGCGGGGTTCAGGGGAGGCTCAACAGGATGTGTGGCGCCGCGATTCGTTCAGCCCGCTTCAAGTCCGCAGGTCGTCCTCACATGATCGATCATGTGATTGTCTCACGCGCGGAGACACTGACGCGTCGCGTGGTCGATGTCGATCGGACCACACGTTCGCCGAATTTTACTTGAACCACCTAGACGCTTCGCGTCTGGTCTTCAATGGAGGGCTAAAGCCCTCCGCCACGTTGGAGCACGGCACACGCGGGAGGTTTTGTACCGCTGACAGTCGCGCGTCATTATGGAGTCGCATCTCTGTTCCCATCACACACCAAAAAAAATTGAAAGCAGCTAAGTATACTTTATAACACTACAAATGAAATCTTACACTATATATCGCGAAGCCTGTTGCTCCGCCGCTGCTCATGCAATTCTGGAGCGCGCTTCTGCTCGTGGGTACGCTTGCGATCCCGCCTTGAGTACTCTTGGTCTCGCGCCTTCTGCTTCGCCTCCTTGTCGCTCTTGATCTGGCGGTACTCTTGCATCGCGTGGCAAAAGAGCTCCGCGACTCGGGGGTGGTTTTGCGCAACGGTTTGTCCGTGAGCGAACGCGCCCTTGGTCAACACGTCTAGCGCCTGGAGCCGCAGGTCTTCGGCCACGGCCCGCGGATCAGGGACCATGGCGTCGTACACGCTGTCCGGGATCGGATGGAGAACCCACAGGAGCGCGCTCTGGCGGAGCCGCGAGAGCGCAACGTACAGCGACGACCCGTTGATCGATCCAGACGAGCCAGCTGGGCACGGATCCGTCAAGATGATGGCGTTCTTGGTCACGCCTTGGACCCCGTGCACCGTCATCGCAAAGGCGGGCACGATTGAGAACTGCTTGACCTTGACCTTTTCGTGGTCCTTGTACTGCTCGTGAGTATTGAAGTTCTTGACCATCTTGGCGCACAGTGCGCTGGACTCGGGTTTCTTGAGTTCGGTTCGCTCGCGCGACGTCATACCGAAAGTCGTCCGAGTGCATGGCGAGCGGGATGACCGTGTCTGGCCAATCGGCCGGCATGCCAGGAAACCGAGGGCCAGGCGGCGCGTCGGGCAGGTCGATCCACACGGTATGCGGCTCCCGCGATAGGCAGTACATGCGCGAGCCGGTCTCGGTAAACGTCGTGCCCGGAAACCAGTCGATGAGGTGCGCGACGCCGATAGCGCCATTCGCGCACCCCTTCTCGACGCACTGGTTGACCTTGACGCGCACTTCCATACCGACAAAGACCTCGAGGATGGTTGGCAAACGAGCGATCGAGTCGGGCTCCTCGGCGAGACGGAACAGGTACCTTTCGCCAATCGGGAGGCGGACGGTTGCGCCGTTTCTCTCCTTCTTGCGCGTGATGCTGGCCTTGATCTGAAACACGACGCGTTCTGGGTCCGCAGCGGCGAGCCGCGTGTACAGCAGGTTGAAGGTGTGACGCGTGTAGTTGTCGGGCGCAATGACTGTGAGCCCGCGCGTCTGGAGGATCTTCTTGAGCGCGTTGTTGCCCTGGTCGTCGCTCAGCTGGCGCAGGCGAGCGGTCGTGCGCGAGTCAAGCAGGCGGCGCAGCTCGTCGGGGGCCTTGTCGAGGCGGAACGCGTCGAGACACCTGCCCCATGATGGGTCGTTGACGAACTGGTTGCTGCGCACGAGTCGAACGACACGTCGGGCGCGCCAGTACGCGAGCTGGCCCGAGTGCTTGTTTTTTTCGCGCCCGTGGTGTCGTACGCGAGTAGCCGCTTGAAGAACGAGTCTGGTGCATCGTCGAGCACCTCGGGTAGCTGGAACAGCGCCGTGCCGTTCACTGGTGGAAGCTGCAAATGGTCGCCGGCGAGCATGACGATGCAGCCGCCAAACGGCTCGTCGCACCGACGCAGGTCGCACATGGAGAACTCGTCGATGATCACGGCGTGACGTCCTTGCCACGCGCTGGCGACAGCAGAGTCGGTGCGGATGCGCTTGATGTCGGGGCTGAGACTCTCCCCCTTGAGCGAGAGCTGGAACGCGGCGTGGATGGTGGTACCGCCAATGTTGGCGGCCGCGATGCCCGTCATGGCCATGACCATCATACACTTTTCGCGGTTCCAGGACGCGAGAAAGTACCGGATCGCGTCAATGACGCGCGACTTGCTTGTGCCGCCCGAGCCGGTGAGAATGATTGGCGAGCGATCCTTGATCATGGGCGGAAGCGAGGCGAGAGCTGGTGCGTTTGGCCGGTCGCGGCCCAACGCAAGCGCGCCTGGATCCGATGACGTGGCGGCCTCGGCGATACCGCTGTCGCCGCCAATTAACGTGGCGATGAGCGGCATGAGGAAGAGCACGAACGCGAGGTGCTGCTCCTTGTTCAGGTTGAACTTGAGCGAAACCTGCGCGAGGCTCGCGTACGCAGGCGTGTGCTTGGTGCGCTGCTTCGCCTCCGTCCACTCCTTGCCGCGAGTCGCGTGGTCAAAGTTGTTGAGCGAGTCCGCAGCCTTCATGACAAGGAACCGCTTGCGCTTCGCTGCAGATTCCGTTGATCTCGCGGCGAAGGTACCACGCCAAACGTCGGCGGCGGTTACTTCTGGAGCTTCTGGACCGTTCTCAACGACGTTTTTAGGATCGACGCCAATCTGCGACTCGGCAGCAGCGTCTGACGTGGTTGACGCGCCAATGAGCGGCGACTGCCCGCCTTTCGGAGCGACAGGAGCGGTTCCAGCAGCGGCCGGCGCTGCAGATGCGGCGCTGCGGTGCTGCGCCAGGAATGCTTTCAGCGTGTTCGCCGAGATGGGCTCCTTGAGCGTCGTCGGTGGGACGGCCGCCTTGACGTCGAACGGGCGCACTCGAGGGAGGCGCAGGTGGTCGACCAGGTCTGCAGCAGCACCAGGGACCAGCGCGTCGATCACCAGCTTGAAGTTCTGCTCGCTAACGGTGGGCGCGACCTCGGCGCCAGCACCGTCCATGGCGTTGTCGGCAATGACCGGATCGAGGGCAATGTCCTGCTGCGACTGAGTGAACATGGTTCATTCTGCAGTCGGGTCCTCGTTGGCGCTCGCCTTGGCGCGCGAGCTTGACGCGTTGCGGTCGCCGTCGCGAGATGGAACGAACAGCTCGCCGCGCTCCTCCTGCGACAGCCCGGCCCAGAGCTCGGCGTTCTCGCGATCGCGGCACTCACGGTACGCGCGCGCACCGTCGAGACTGAAGTAGTACTCCTGGGCGTACTCGAGGTGGTTGAGCGCAGGGTCGCCGGGTTGGAGGCCCTCCTTGAACGCCTTGAACTTGGCGATCGCCGAGCCGTTCTCGTCGAGAATGTCGCTCGAGACGCGGAAATGGCGGAGCAGCAGCAGCGCCATGCGCGAGTACTTTTTCCTCGGACCCGGGCACGTCGCCAAACTTGCGCGGGTCGGGCATGTGCGGGCCGGCGATTTTGGGCACGACCTCGACGATGTTCTTGCGCAGCTCGTGCGTCTTGGCCAGCGGGTGGTCGGCCATGAAGGACAGCCTCGTGCCGGGCGGCATGTCGGCAGCTGGTCCGAGTTCTGCTTGCGCGGGCACGACGCGCCCGCCGTTGACGAGGACCTCGCGCATTTTCGGCGGCATGTTGACGCGCGACCACGAGGAGATAAACTCGTACCACGACAGGTTCTCGAGCTCGGGCGGGCGGAACACGTAGTCGTGCAGCGCGACGTTGAGCATCGGCTTGCCGTCGACGCTGATGGTGCTCGCGATGCACTCGACATCCTGCTCGGTCACCTCGCCAGCAGCGACGCCCGCGAGGTCGAGCCACCGCATCGCCTGGTACAGCAGCAGCGGCGCGAACTTGTGCGAGAAGATCCCGGCGGCCGCCGTGTGCAAGAACAGCGCGGTCATGGTCTCGGTCTCGGGAATCTCCATGGTGTTGCCCGACATGTGGTACGCGAGCGAGAGGAGCTTCTTGTGGCCGCGCGAGAACGCGTCGTCCTGCGCGTCGAAGCGCTCGAGGCGCGCCTTGAACGCGGCGACGATAGCGGCGTGGTTCTCAATGACCTCGCGCGCCTTGGTCGAGTACTTGGTCGCGTAGAAGGCCACGAGCGACGTGCCAAACGCCTTGAGGATGCGCAGGTCCACGTTCGAGTGAATGACCTCGCGCCAGAGCGTGCAGAACGTGTTGAGCCAGCAGCTGATCATGTCGCGCTGCGGCACGAATGTGCCCGGCGGCGAGGTAGACGATGTGGACGGACGCGCGTCAGGTGAAGCGCTGGCCGAAGCCGCGGTCGCGTCGCCGTCAACGTCCATGGCGTCAGAGGACGCGGTCGGTGAGCTACACGTCAACGTAGAACATGCAGAAACCGTACCCATCCTCAAAACCCGCAGTGCACGAGAAGAGGACCGAATCGCGCGGGAAACCGTAGCGGCACACTTTGCTGCCGCCGTCCTTGTCCTTGCTGCGACATTTCGTGCAGCTCGCGAGGTGGTGGTACAGGTGCGTCTGGTTGAGGCGCAGCACCGGCGTCGCCTCGTCGTCCTCCTCGACGACGGCCGTGCAGACCGCCGCACCGCAGATCACCAACGCGTCGTCGTCGTCCTCGACCGCCGTGCAGCCCGCCGTTTCGCAAGTCGACGCGACCGTCGCCTCGTCGTCGTCGACCTCGACGCTCTCGACCGCCGTACAGCCCGCCGGGCCGCCGGTCGGCTCGTCGGCTGCGTCGTCGGCCGCGTCGTCGTCGTCGTCGTCGACTTCAAGTGCGACAGTCGCGCTCGCGGCGCCCATCATCGAGAAGGCGGGCACGACGGATCGCGAGGTCGCGTCGGCCACGGCCGTTCCTGCTGACGCGCCCAAGCGCACGGCCGCCATGTCCGCCAAGGAGGGCGGTGACGTCGACGAGGACGAGTTTGAGGCGGTCCCCAAGCGCCGCCGCCGCCGCGGCGGCCGCAGTTAACTGAACGACGTCCGTGTTCCTCTCTCCACTTCCTCCGTTTCCCTCTTTTGTTGTTGCTGTCCTCTCATTCACAATATTTGATTTTTTTTTGTTACTATCACGATTGACTGCAGGCGAGAGAGCTTGGTGGTGGGAGACTCGGACGCGTTGGTTATATCCCGTGAAACGCGTGAAACACGTGCGTGACGCACGTGGGCCAGGGAGACACGTCAGATCCCAAGGGCGCGCGTCGGCTAGGCAAAAACAGAGGGTTTTAGCCCTCGACAAGTAGCAGCCAGCTGTTTTGCACAGCGCCGCGAAGCAGTGCGACGCGCTGGAGCGTGACCACGGAACACTTCTGCGCAATCGCGATAATCGCCTGGATTCGTGCCTCCGTGAGCTGCTTAGCGGCATCAACGTCATCCACGCTCAATTTATTATCATCTTCATCCAACGGCGAGTGGCAGTTGCAGTCGCGAGGCGAGTGCATCACGCGCAAAACGCTTGGGCCAACTCGTGTACATCGGACGGCACAATAGTTAACCGAATCAACAATTAGTTTGCTCGAAATTTTGAATTTATGTCGAACTGATGAACGAGCAATCACAGAAGGCATCGCCTCGACGCCAACTACACGTCCCAAGCATCATGTTCGCCAGCAACTTCAATCTCCACCGCAAAGTTTGTTGCGGGATCACAAGCCCAGGCACAAATGTGTTCCACGCTGCGCGCCACAGCCCGAGAATCTCGTCTCACGTTCGCCGTGAGGTGCCCAATAATCCGCGACGGTCGAGCCGTGAATGGGAGCTTGGTCAGCGCCAGCCAACTCAGCGGGAGAGGAAGCGGGAAGTGCAGCGTCCAAGGTCCCGCTGGAGAGTGATCCGACGTGATTGGGCCAACCTTGATGGACTCGCTGAAGTGAAGCTCGACCAGCCGTCGCGAGCGGGCAAGCGTTCTCAGTGACGCGGGCACGACAGCCGAATATTCGTCGTCCTCTGGAAAAAGAATTGGACTGCTCAAGGACAGCGACTTGAGCCACGGCAAAGCAGAAGGAAGCGCTATTTCCCAAGGCTTGGCGCATCCACACCGAAACGGGCTGATCAGCGGGTTGGGGCAGTTGAAGTGAACATTAGGCGGATGGTGAAGTTTGAGCTGAACAAGAGAAGCGCATGATTCTAGTAACGCAAGCAAGTCATCCGTCCTTGGCTGCAACTCCAGAGTTTCGATCTGAGCGAGAACATGCGCTGGCCCATCGATGGCAAGCAGATTTTTCTTGACATGAACATTGCGAAGCCGGGAGACGGAGTCAGGAAGCGTTATGCACGGGCGATCGCCGAAAGCGCGCGCAATATCGCCGCTGAGCCAAGCTGGCCACGTACTAACGAGCGGTACTTCTTTCTGTCGCGGATTCCTGGCCAATTTCGCCTCAATGCAGAGCGTGCAGAGGCTTGGCATGACGAAAACTCGAAGCATAGCTGCCGCAATTTCTGTTGGAACGGCAAGCGTGACCAGGCAGCCCAGCGTGCGCCCAGGCGAGGGCTGATTGATTTGGGATGGAGGCACATGAGTAGCGGCCTCCGCAAGGGCGCAGGTCAACGCCATACATGGCTCATGGAGCTTGAGTTCCGTCAGGTTGTGGAAACTCGAAAGCTTGAACAGGGAGGTGGTCATGCTCGCTTGAGGGCAAGCCGCCAGGGTGAGCGACTTGAGACGCGGAAAACGTTGGTCGGCGACTGCAACCTGGACGTGACACCCGTCAAGAGCGCGAACCTGAGAGTTCGGATCTGGGCCCAAGTGCCCGATAATGGACGTGGCCGAGTCAATATTCAGCGTGAGCGAAGTGAGCTGGAGGGGAAGCGTCCGCGGCAAGAGCTTGAGCTGATCGGGAGAGATCGACGTGACAACACCACTACGAGGTGAATTCTTAAACCAGTCGTAAGTTGCACCGACGTCCAGCGTTTTGATTGTGGAATAGGCGGTGAGAAGTGTCCGCATCGTCGCCACGTCCAGATCGAACACGCGCAGTGTGAGGTGCTGAATGACTGGTAGCATGAGCGAAAGGTCACGGGCAATGCACAGACGACGAAGGTCGTGCCGCTCCTCGGTCAATCGACACGCAATACCGTCCTTAAGAGTGACTGTGCTTGCTTGGGAGAAGGTGGAATCGCCGAGCACTGCCAAATCGGTTGCACAGCGCAGTTCCACATCGATCGAGGTGACGCGATCAGCAACGATCCCAAGAAGCTTGCGTAAGGCCGCCGTCGAGTTATAGCGCTGAAGCATGAAGTGTTCGAGTCGGGTCGCCCGTTGCAGCAGGGAGCACAGCGCAGGGACTGCAGGATAAGACCGATAATCCCCACCTTTCGAGACCATGCAGTCGCGGAAGGCCGTGACGGATTGAACGAGCGCAGCATTGAGAGCGAATCCGCGTGATTGAAGGGAGCCGTCCTGGCCCTTGTTGAGGTATAAACCAGTTCGCGTAAGTGTAAAGATCTTTGAACGAAGCCCGCCTTCCTTGGTCAATACGCAATCTTCGAGTCGGACGTGCTTAGCAATCTCGGGCATGACGAGATGGAACAGTTCGCGGTGCGCGCGGGCCAAGGCGAGGAGCGATGCATAGTCCTTAGCGCGGCCTCGGTCCGCACGACCAGTGCAACGGATAATGATTCGCAAGATCTCTGTGGGAAGTTTGCATAGAGTGGGAGCCTGCATTTGATCCATGTTGATACATTCGTGTCGAGGTCTCGAGAGCGAGGACGTTGAGCTGGGCGGTCAGGCGAGATAGCCTGGTTCTAGTGACTCGCTCCTGCCGCGTCCATCACACAACGGATCAATCAATATTCATCGCGACAAAACCGCCGACAGCACCGCGGCCTCCTGCCCCTTCTGCGCCGAGTACAGCGTCATGGCGAGGCACCGGAGGACCTTGACGAGGTCCGCGTCGCGGTCGTCGTCGCGCCACTCTACACACTTCGGTCAGTCTTCGCCCCGCACCGTCAAAAACAACCCATCGCCGTACCGTTGACCCAGTGCCCAATAAGCTGCAGATGCGCGCCGACCTCGCGCACCACGACCGCGGGCCGGTCGGCGTTGGCCTCGAGGACGACGAGGTACGCGAACAGGAGCGCGCGGCGCGCGACGGCCGAGTGCGCGGCGGGCATCAGGCTGAGCGCCCAGTCCCATACGTCGCGGACGAGGGTCCATGTTTCGGGAAGGTGGACTACAGGTCCGTTCGTATCAGTTAGATCGCGGGCGTGATGTGAGCCGATCCACGCAAACGGACGTACCGGTTGTGTACATCACGTTCGCGAGCGCGACGAGCCGCTGCTCGAACACCATCTCGTCCGAGTCAGCCGTCGCGAGGCCGAGGAGCGGGTAGACGAAGTGCGCGGCGATCCCGGCCATGCGGTTCGCGCGGCCGGCGGGCGGGCGCGAGGGGGTGAGGCGGCGCGTGGTGCGGCCGACGGCGCGCGCGACGGGAGTGTCGCGGATGGCGGGAGCGTCGGGGTCAGGCGAGGAGGCGGTTGGCGTGAGCAGATTGGGGAGGTCGGATCCGCGCACAGTGTCGGCGATGGGGGGTGCGCCGAACGCGAGCCGGTGCGCGAGCAGCGCGACGAGGCGGAAGGCCTCGAGCTGCTTCGGGATCGAGATGATGGCGCGCTGGTTGATGTGCTTGAGCAGCGCCCTACACGTCTTTGTCAGTTGCCGCTCACGCCGCGTCAGAAAGAGCCAGACGCACTGGATCGTGAGCACGGGACACTTTTCCCCGACCGCGAGAATTGCCTGGATCCGCGCCTGCGTGAACCGCTTCTCCGCCCCGACCCTATCCGCACCCGCCTCCTCATCTTCATCGTCGAACGGCGAGTGACAGTTGAGATGGAGGTGCGACACGAGCGCGTCAGCGACCCCCTCGACGTCAAACGCGGGCGTGGCGCGGACGCGGTCGGCGAGGGCGAGGACCACGTCGTAGACGAGCTGCACGTCGCGGTCGGCGTCGGTGGTGCGGCCCGACGGGTTGAGCGGGGTGGTCTTGGCCGAGGCGCCGTCGGTGCGCAGCACGTCAAGGCAGTCGCGCAGGAACAGCGGGATCGGTTTGGGTTTCGGCGGGAGCGGTGCCGCGGCGGCGGACGGGGCGGCGGGGACGTCCGTGTCCGAGTCCTCGTCGTCCGAGTCGGCGAGGGCGGCGGGGAGCCGACCGGGACGCGGCATGGTCGACGGCGCCTTGCTCGGCGTAGGAACGGGTGCAGGCGCGGTTGCCACGGCGACAGGTGGTGCGCTAGTCCACGCGCGCGCCTCATCGACGAGTCCGCGGAGATGTACGACCTCGGGCGCGTCGCGCGGGAGGCCAAAATCAACCGCAGTCGGCAATATCCGCGCCGTGATTGTCTCAGCGAGGACCTGGGCGGGCACGCGCACCTCGGGCTCGTTGCTATTGAGGGCGACGCAGATGCCCGAGTACAGTGCCTCGTTGATGACGGGGACGTGCGGCGCGACGGCCGCGCACGGACCCGCCGGGCCCGCGACCTCAATGCACCCAGCGCACAGGAGCAGGGTCTCGGTGAGGTGCAGGAACAGGCGCGTCGAGTGCGAGGCGGCAAAGCTCGGGATGCCCCACATGTGCAGCCACGCGACGAGGTGCGTGACGACAAGTCCGTCGTCAAGGAGCGCGCGCACGATGGATTTGCGCGCGACCTGGTGCAGCGCGATGGCGTCGAGCGAGACGAGCGGGTCGAGGAGCGGCGCGGCGAGCGGGCGGGAGCATAGCGCGCGCAGCGTGGCGGAGACGCGGGCCGGAGATGTGGATGGGTCGGCGGCGGCGTGGGCGAGGGCGTCGAGGATGACGCGGTGCCGCACGGTGCTCCCGACGCGCGTCAGGACAGCGGGCCACGCGGCAGCAGGTGGTGCGGGACTCTGGCGGGCGAGGAGGTAGACGAGCGGCGCGACCGAGCCCTGCATCGCCATGATTTCGACGATGACAGCGATGCGGTCGGCGAGGTGCGGGTGGTCCACGAGCGCGTCGTTGATCCCCGCGGCGAGCCGAGTGGCGAACAGCCTATTCACGGTTCGTGATCAGCGCCGTGTGAGATCGGACCAGCAGAAGTCCGTACAGTGGCGCAAAGAACTCGGGCGCATCGCGTTGCATTAGGTTGGCGACGCGGGTCGGGATCGAGAGCACGGCGCGGGCGGCCTGGCGCTGTTCCGCGGGCGAGTCGGCGGGCCAAGCACTCAACCAGTCGGCGATGGGCGTCTTGAGCAACCACGCGCGGAGCCGGTCGAGCGTCGCATCGATGCGCTTGCGGTTCTCGGCGACGGCGAGGTCGGCGGGCCGCGCGAGGTCGGACACGAGGGCGAGGAGGGCATGGTGCGGCGAGTCTGTTACATGGGTTTGCATGGGGTCGGGCGTTGGCCCGTTGCGAGGGAGGTCCATGGTGGCGCGGCGCGGGGAGCGGGAGACGCGTCGATCACTCGTGGAGGGACAAAACCGGCCGGTTCGCGTCACGCGATCGGCGCGTGATGCGGCGGAACGCGTTTCTTTTGGAGTTTTGGGGCGGCGGCGAAACCGGTGCAAGATTTCGCCGCCCTTGCATGGCCGCCGCGCCGCCGCCGCGCGGAAATCGCGGCGACCCGTTCGCGGCGACGGCGGCCGCCGACCGCGGTTTTCCGCTCTCCATCGCGCCCCTTCTCCCGCTCCCACATACCACCGCTAAACGCCACGCTACGCTACTCTCATGGATCCCACGGCCGCCGCTGCCGCCACCACGTCGCTGGCCGCGTCGACGGCCGCGTCGTCGTCGCGCGCCGGCGCCAAGGTCGTCGCCAACCTGCTGTCGGCCGAGACCTTCTACGAGAACTTTCTCGAGCTGCTGGTGCGTTTCCCACGCGCTTTACTGACCACTGTCACCGTCAAGCTGACCGACCCATCCCCCGAAACAGGCCCAGCTCACGTCGCTGTGCCTGACCGATGAGGAGACCGAGTCGATCGCGTCGTCGCTCAAGCGGTTCCACGCCACGCTGCAGCGCGTGTCGAGCCGCTCGAGCATGTCGGGGTCGCCGACCGCGTGGCGCGTCGGGGGGAGCGGGAGCATCCCGAGCACGCCCATCGCCGACGACGATTCACCCTGGGAAGTCCCCAAACCGCTGCGGTGCCACCACGCGGGGACGTGCGTCCAGCACTGCACGCGCGGGTGGCTGCGGTCGTTTGCCGTCGGGTACATGATCAAGTACGCGGTGGGCACGCTCCCGCTCCTGTTCTCGCCGCGCAAGCTGCTCGCGCGTCCGGACCTGCTGCGCCGCGAGCTCAACCGCGACACGGTCCAGTTCGCCCTGTTCCTGTCCTCGTTCACGTCCGGGTACAAGGCCCTGTACTGCGCCCTGCGCCGCGCCGTGACCGCCGTCTACGCCGCGCGCCCGCACTGGTGGGCCGACGCCGACCGGCCTGCTTTCCTCAAAAAGATCGCCGCGTTCCTCGCCGGCACCCTCGCGTCCGCCGCCATCCTGCTCGACCGCAACAAGACGCGCCGCACCGCCATCTGCCTCTACTTTCTCACCCGCGCCATCGAGTTCCAGACCAAGTACAACTTCACCGAGTGGCGCAAGAACCGCGAGCTGCGCCGTTTGGGGGATGCGAGCCCGCCGCCGCCGCTCGAGTCGGCCGACTCGGCTATCGGCATCACCCCGCGCGAGTCCGCCACCGCGTCGCCCGTCCCTCCCTCTTCGCCTCCTTCCCCCAAAACCGCCGTCTCGCGCGTCGACCAAGCGCGCGCCTTCCTCGCCGCGCTGCTCAAGCGCATGGACGACAAGCTGCCCGACTTTCTGGCGGGTTCCGCGGGCGTCGTGACCATGATGCTCGCCTCCTCCCAGATCCTGTTCGCGTACGTGGCCATGCCCGACACGCTGGCGCAGTCGTACATGTCGTTCCTGCTGACGCACGGCGGGCAGCGGGACCGGATGGGTCCCTTGGTCGCGCACGCGCTGCGGCTCATGGGGCGGACCGTGTGGCGGACGTCCGGGCACGCCGACAAGGTGGACCTGTTCTGCCCGATGCCGCACGGCGCGGGGACGGGCGCGGGCCCAATGCCGCTGCGCGCCGGCGACCGGTTCAACATGTGCGCCATGATCCACCCGGACACGCCGTCGTGCGCGGGGTTCTCGGCGAAATGCTTCGTCACGTCGTTCATCCGGTCCGCCAAGCTGTACGCGCCGCTGAACCTGGCCATGACGCTGGTGCTCGGCAGCAAGCGCGCGCGCAAGGCGCCGCTGCAGACGATGGTGCGCCTCGTCACGTCGACGGTGCGCAGCAGCACGTTCCTCGCGGGCTACGTGATGACGGCGTGGACCGCGACGTGCATCTTCCGCAATGCGACGGGCACCGAGCACATCAGCTTCTACCTGGTCAACGGGATGCTGAGCGGCGCGTGGTCGCTGATCGAGGCCCCCTCGCGCCGCCTCGAGCTCGGCCTGTACTGCCTGCCGCGCGCCCTCGAGTCGCTGTGGCGCGCGCTCATCATTTTGGGGGTTCTGCCGCGGGTCCCGCGCGACGCGGCCGAGCGCGCCGCGATGCCGGTCGCGAAACGCGCGCTCGCGACCGTCCTCACCGACAAGCGCGTCGGCGAGCCCCTGTATTTCGCGCTGTCGACGGGCCTGCTCATGGCCCTGTACGAGGCCGAGCCGCATATCATCTCGCCCGGGTACAAGAACGTGATGACGCGCTTCTTCGGCGTCAACTGAATTCCCCTCTCAATACACACAATGTTCTCGCGCTAGAATCTATTCCTCACGCGTACACGAGCTTGACGTGGCCAAACATCTCGGCCGCGTGGTGCTCGTTCCCGTCGTCGTGGTCGAGCGCCTCGGCGTGCGCGAGCGCCTGGTCCGCGCGCGAGCTTTCCTCATCCTCGTCCTCGCACACGCCCTCGGCGTTGACCCCGGACACGGCGCCCGCGCCGGCGTGCCCGGACACGAGCGAGATCCACTCGGCGTTGTGGAAGTGGAACTTTTCGATGCGGATCCGGCGTGCCCACTCGACCACCTGCGGGTCCGGCTCCCCGGCCACCGCCAGGTCGCAGATCGCGTCGAGACACCGGTCGCACGCGGCGCGGATCTGCGGGTTGCGGTCGTACAGGAGGTCGATGAGGAACGCGACGAGGACGCCGTCCGGGATCGAGTGGAACGCGTCGTCCCCGAGATCCGTGCCCGGCGAGAGGTCGGGGAGCAGCTGCGCGCGCGTCGCGGGCACGTGCAGCAAAGCGTGGAACGCGACGAGCATCTGCAGGACCATCTCGTCGTCGTCCTCGCGCGCGCGCATCAGGCCCAAAAGGAGAGAAGGGATGCCGGCGGCCGCGAGCGGCTCGCCCATGGCGTCGTCGAGCGCGAGCGTGGCGACGAGCTGGACGACTTCGAGCGCGAGGTCGTCGTCCGGCGACGCCTTGGGCATCACGGCGGTCGTGCCCGGGAGGGCCAGCGTGTCCTCGGCGCGGACGGCCGCGAGGCGCGCGGCGATGTACGGCACGAGGTTGTACGCGGCGGCGAGTTTCGCGTAGTCCATGTCTGGTACGCGCAGGTTGGCGAGCAGACCCAGCACCTCGACGTGCACGTCGCGCGACGTGGACGCGACGAAGAGCGCCATGAGGTCGTCGATATGGTCGAGGAACGCGAGGTGCAGGGCGGCGTGGGCGCTCATGTTGCGGAGCATCTTGAGCAGCAGGTAGTCGCGGGTCAGGACGAGCCGTTTCACGAGGAACTTGAGCCCGCCGTTCTCGGCAAACACCTCGGCGTTGTGCTCGTTGACGGCCAGGTTGATGGCCAGCGTCATGAGCTCGACCGACACGTGGTCGCGCGGGTACTTGAGGATCAGCTTCATGACCTGCGGCAGCGCGTCCGTGTACGTGAAGATGGCCTTGGACCGCTCGTCGCAGCTGATCTGGTAGAGGAGGAGGAGGAGCTCCGGGCTCGTCTCGTCGTCGCGGTGCAGCACGTCCACGAGGTGCGCGACCAGGCCCATGCGCATCATCTCGTTGCGCCACTCGTGGTCGTGCGACAGGTTCAGGAACACGCGCAGCACATCGTTGACGAGCGGCTACAGTCGAAGGGAGATCAGTTAGTGGCGGTTGAGCGGATGCGAAAGGCACACGGACCATGCTCGGGTGCTGGACGAGCGGGACCAGCGTGCCGACGGCCTCGGGCTGCGCGCGGATCGCCTCGACGTTCTCGCGGAACTGCGTGAGCACGACGAGGAACTGGACCATGAGCTGAACGACGGCCGCCGAGTGCTGCGTGACGGTTGGGCGGTCGACGAGCGCGAGGAGGCTGCCCGTGATCCCGCGCTTGACCATCTTGGCCTGGATCGCGGGGTCCTCGGCGAGCTGGAGCAGGATCGAGATCGCACTGTACAGCACCGCGTCCTGGCGCGCGAGCACGCCGACGGCCTTGCGGGTCTCGGCAGTCGCAGGCGCCGCAGGATCGCGCAGCGCAGCGAGCGGTTCGCGCAGGACCGCGAGCCGCTTGATCTCGTAGTCGATCTGCTTGACGCACATGTCGCCGACCTTGTTGCTGGTCAGGACGCCGCGGAACTGCGGGCACAGGGCGAACTGGTGGAAGGTGCCGAGGATCGCGGCGCCGAGCTCCATGCTCTTGCGCGTATCCTCGCGCAGCGTGCGGGCGAGCGCCGAGAGCAGCGACTCGTTCCCCGCGAGGCTCTCGAGATGCTCGTGGTTCACGGCCAGCTTCAGGATCTGCCGCGTGCTCCGGATCGTCGTCGGCAGGTCCTCGTACAGCAGCTCGATGTACCCCTCGAGGTCCTCGAGCCGCGCGGGTTCGTCCGAGTCGGGGCTCGCGTCGCCCTCCCACACGGCGTCGGCCGCGAAGCTCGCGGCGAGGTTCGTCGCGCTTGACGAGACCGACGCGCGGCTCGGGCGCCGGGAACTTGCGGGTGGCGGTGCCGCGTTGGGCGACGTGGACCCGGACGCGCGGGAGGACGACGACGGCGGGATGCGGGTCCCGGGACCGAGGTTGACGTTGCTCCCGCCGCAGTTGATCGAGTTGAGGCTGCCGCGGATACTCGACGTGCTGCCGCCGCCGCCGCTGTTCCCGCTGCTCGAGAGCGACCCGCCGCCGGGGGCAAGCCGGCCGGCGCTCCCGCGCGCAAGCAGCGACTGCAGCAGGCCCACGACGCGGCCGACCTTGGACGGGTGGATCAGCTTGCACTTGGCGGCGATCTCGGCGGCGAGGGACGGTAGGTCCGTCGTTGGGGTCAGCGACTTGATGTGGATTCTAGTTGTGCGGGTGTCAGTCCAGGTTAGGGGTGGCAACGTGGCGAGCGTACACTTTCTGCGCCGGGATGGGCGGCTCGTCGGGGCTGTCACTGATCGTGTAGTGGACGACGAGCGCGGGTTCGTTCGGGTGGAGTTCAATGTCGCCGGGCGTCAAGCGTCTATCAACAACAACTGTCAGCATCCATCATGCGATCCCAGCACTTGATGCACACTCACCGCTTCTTCCCCGCCGCGGCCGCGGCAGATCCATATCGGTCACTGACAGGGCTCCGCGATGGGCTGGCAGACGACATGGTGGTGCAAGTTTGCGGTCAAGGCTGCTTCATGAGCGAGTGAGGGTGGGCGCCAGCGTCCATGGTGCATGTCGAGGAGGGAATGCGACCAGTCGCGGCCGCAGCTCGAGACAGGGTACTCGACGCGTCGTTTGAGCGTGAGACAGAGCGCGCGAGCGGTGCGAGACACGTCGCGGCGGACGCGTGCGGGTCAGGTGGGCGCCTCGAGCCACGTGTTGCTCGCGCCGCTCACTTCCCTCTGCGTTTTTCGCGGGTCGCCGCTCTCGCTCCCCTCTCCCTCATCGCACACGCACCACCGCGTGCACCACAACGCACCACAACGCACCAACACCATGGAACACATCCGGATCGCCAAGGTCGACAACGTGCTGCTGATGAAGGGCAAGCGGGCGTACCTGGGGACGCTGCACCTGCTGGCGCACCAGCTCATCTTCCGGTACGCCGACTCGGGCGACGAGGTGTGGGTCTTCTACTCGACGGTCCACGACATCGAGCGGCACCCGCTCAACGCGCAGATGCAGGTCACGCTCGACATCCACTGCCGCAACTTCCTGTTCATCCGGCTCCTGGTCCAGAACGAGGCCCACGCCAACGACGTGCACGACTCGCTCGTCCGCCTCGTCCACCTCGACTCGCCCGACCAGTTCTACGCCTTCCACTTCCGCCTCGCCGCCGAGTTTGCGCCCGAAAACGACGGGTGGGCGCTGTTCGACCTGCGCCGCGAGTTCGAGCGCCTCGGCGTCGGGTCGCGCCACCCGGCCTGGCGCTTCTCCGAGATCAACGCCGACTACGCCGTGTGCGGCACCTACCCGCGCGTGCTCGCGGTGCCCTCGACCGTGCTCGACTCGACGCTGCGCCACGCCGCAAAGTACCGGTCGAAAGGCCGCGTCCCCGCCCTGACCTACCTGCACCCGACGGGCGCGTCCATCTCGCGGTGCAGCCAGCCGCTCGTCGGGCTCAAGCAGAACCGGTCGCCTCAGGACGAGAAGCTCGTCGAGTGCATCCTGACCGCGGCCCGCGTCACGGGGACCTCCCCCGGTGTCGCTGACGGGAACCTGATCGTCGACGCGCGGCCCGCCGCCAATGCCATGGCCAACACGGCGAAAGGCGCGGGGACCGAGATCATGGAGTACTACAAGTGCGCGCGCAAGGAGTTCATGGGCATCGACAACATCCACGTCATGCGCGACAGCCTCGCGCGCATGATCGGCGTGATCCAGCAGGCCGAGATCGACGGCGCGCCCGTCGACCTCGCGGCCCTCGACAAGTCCGGGTGGCTGCGCCACGTCAAGCTGCTGCTCGAGGGCACCCAGGTCGTCGTCGACACGGTGGCCCGCGGCGCGCACGTGCTGGTCCACTGCAGCGACGGGTGGGACCGGACCTCGCAGTTCTGCGCGCTCGCCCAGGTGTGCCTCGACCCGTACTACCGCACGCTGGCCGGGTTCGCGGTCCTGGTCGAAAAGGACTGGCTCGCGTTCGGCCACAAGTTCAGCGACCGGTGCGGCCACCTGACGCCCGCCGCCGCCGACTCGGCGACCGCCGTCGGCGTCTTCGCCAAGCTCCAGACCAAGGTGATGCAGACGGTCGAGCAGCGCGAGGTGTCGCCCGTGTTCCACCAGTTCCTCGACTGCGTGTACCAGCTCGTGTGCGAGCAGCCCGCTGCCTTCGAGTTCAACGAGCAGTTCCTCGTCGACCTCCACTACCACGTCTACTCGTGCCAGTTCGGCACCTTCCTCTTCAACTGCGACGCCGACCGCGCCCGCGCCCGCCTCCGCGAACGCACCCACAGCGTCTGGAGCATGATCCTGGCGGAAGCGGGCAAGTACACCAACCCGGGGTTCACCGGTGGCGACCGCAACGGCGAGCCGCGCACCGTCCTCTCGTGCCGCCCGCGCCGGCTCCGGTACTGGACCGGCCTGCTCAACTGCCCCGCCGACCTCGCCGTCGACATGGCCACGATGCAGCTCGAGACCCCCGGCACCGTCACCACGCTCGGGAACACCGTGTCCATGGCCCCGCCGTCGCCGTCGCTCCCCGCGCCACTCCCCGCACCTGCCCTCGTCGTCGACGAGACCCTCGAGGCAAGGGACCCCGCCCTGTCCCCGCTCACGCCGCTGTCGCCCGACCCGCCCGCGTCCGCGAACAGCCTGAACGCGGCGGCCGCCGCTGCCGCCGCCGCCGCGACCGCGTCCACCGCGGCGATCGCCGACGGCGTGTCACGCCTGTGGTCGCGGTGGACGACGAGCCCGCCGACCAACGCCGTCGCGCTGCAGATGTCAGACCCGGCGGACCCGCTCGGCCACCAGGCGGGGTCGGTCGAGATCGCGACTGTCGCGGCGACGCGTGGGTCGCTGCGCCAGAGTAACGGCGCGTTGTCGGCGGGGTCCGGAGGCGGGAGTGGAAGTGGAACGCCGCCGCTGTAAATATATAGGATACCGGACTGGATTTGCAAGCAAAAAAAATATCTGCGAGGAGACTCGGGTATCAGACTGTTGAGCGGCGGCGCGGACGAGCAAGAGGTCTGCGAGTTCGCACCCAAAGTCGTTGACCCTGACTGCAAGTTCGACGCGTCTCCACTTCATGGCCACGCAGAGGACGATCCGACGCCCGCCATAGTCTCGCCACGTTCGTGTATGATAGTTCACGTCGCGTGTGCTGCAATCGCTCGTTTGCGGGCTCCCCTGCCGGCCTATCCTTACCCTCGGCTCGGACATGCCCAGCGGAGCATGCGCACAACCAAGAAACTCGAAATCAAGATCGTTATCAACGGGAGGTCAAATTCAACGGCTGGGCCAGCCATGGTACCTCGCAGCAGCTAGAACGTCATCCCAAAAGGCCGCAACGGAACGAGGTCGCTCCATGGTTATTGTGCAATCCGGTGCAACACGCTCATCATCTACATTTACCGAGGGCGCCATACGGAAGGCGGAACGTGCGGAACGAAGCGCGCAGCGCCACACTCGCGCGCAGTGGCGCATCACGTTGCGCATCACGGCGACCGTTAGCGTGACGAGGGACGGCAGAAAATCTGGCCACGAGAGCTGAGCTCGGGCGGAGCCCCGCATTCAACCTCTCGCTCCCCGCTCCACACAAATGAATATCGAACAATCTTCAAGCACGACTTTGACGTCCACAACCAGTCATCGCGGCCTGGATTCGTCAGCGCTCCCCGGGTCGCACTCGGTCTTGGCTGCTCATGCTGAGCATGGAGTACGAGCTGCACCGTCGCTGCAGCAGCGGATCCTGGATAGTGTCAAATTTGCGAACGTGAACGTTGTGCAGAACCACACCGCGCTTGAGCAAAATGACGTGCTCAAGGTCGTGGAGGCGACGGCGGCAAAGAAGCCGTCAGACGTGGCTGTACAAGCATCAGCATTAGCATCAGCATCAGGCGGTCGCTAAGCAGACGACTCTCCTATACCCTTACGCGTCCGGCCAGCTCTGAAGTTTTTGCTCCTTGCACAGTTTTCGGGTTTCATTTTGCTACCCGTCAAGGCGCAAGCCATCTCAAACTTGTTGTCGGTGCGCGTGGAGTACTTTTACCTTGGTTGTATTTCCCTTCACGTTGTTCTCTTCGCCGTTGCACGTCACGCATTTCAGTTGAAATGAAACACATTGAATGCATTCTCGCCATTTGCTCCTCCAGCGCCTGAGGTATTATGAACCGTGAAACGAGTCGCGGTCTAACTGTTATCAACCCACGGAATGCATGGTTGGTTTACTGGACGTGACCGGTGTCGGCGTGGTAAGGGGGGCGGGAACGTGAGCAACCAAGCGTGTTAGTCATACCACGTGATGCTTCGCTGATCGCGTTTCACCGCGCGCAGGTGGCCGCCGCTTCGGCCGACCCGTCAAGGCCTTGAAGTCCAAGGATCACCATGTAATCGACGCATCCATCCCTTGCGCATCCCATTCGACCCCAGGACCGGCGGCATGTCGCCTGGCGCGCGATGGCGGCCTGACGATAGTTGACGATCGCCTCGCCAGTCGCACCTACGGTTGAGCTCGACGAAGGAAGTCAGTATGCGTGTGCGCGCTGCAGACGTCGGCTCCGGCGGACCCGCTCGACCACCAGTCAGCGTTGGTTGAGATCACGTCGGGCGTGCCGGCCGAGGCCGAGGCCGAGGCCGAAGGGGCGGATGGCGAGGTGGTGGGGAGGTGGTGGTGCGGCGAGTGTGTGCCCATACTGCTTGTCGAGCTCGCGGTGCGGAGCCGGGTCCCCGCGGACCGCGGCGTCGCGGGCGCCGTGGCGGAGGTCCCGCGCGAGGCTCGTGTCCCGAGCATGGCGGCGGTCGCGTCGCCGATTGAGACGCCGTGGACAAGTCCCGACTTCTTCACTTCCATCTCGCCGCCCACGTCATCCGCGCCATCTGGTTCCGCCCAGATCGTTGCCTGAAGAACGCACACCAACTCTTCGGCGGGGGTTTACAACAACAATTACCAAAACGGCCCTCGCGAGACGAGACCTGGCACCCCACCACTTTGACATGAGAAGCGACACGCATCGCGAGGCGGGAACGCTAGCTCCTCAAGCATGCCGCCTGAACAGCGCTCACGCGAGTACCCTGCCGTCGTCTGGACCTAGCGTTGGATTGTTGGACGCGCGCTGCGTCAAGAGTCCAGGGAGGAAGTGAACGAGGGGAGCCAATCAGGTTGAACTGCTAAACTACGCTCAGAACCGGATTCGCGCTAAAGAACAAGTGCAGCTTGAGCCTGGAACTTTCATCGTCCTTGCGATTTCTGGCACAGCTCATGAGTGGCAGCAAATCGGTGCCGCATGAGTGTGATGTGCCGATCCAGCGACGGCAAGACTGGGGCCGCGCGAGCTCAACCGCCCGGATCCGATAAGGCCGGACTAAGCAGGAGATGCAGCATGACATATAGCGTCTGTTGCATGTAGTACTGAGCTACACGGTCCTCTCAGTGGCGAAGGAGGCGGAAAGGCGCGCGAGAAAGCGCGTTGGTCACAACACGTGATTTGTATCGCCGACCATTTTCACCACGCGCGGATGGCCGCCGCTCCCACCGACCCGACCCGCCACGTCTTTCAAGTCAAAGGATCGCCATGAAATCGCGTCGCTCACGCCAGCAATTTCACACCTACGGCTCAGCTCGACCAAGTAGGCTTTGCGTGTGCGCTGCACCTGCCAGTCCTTGCATCCCGCTCCGACGCACGCCAGACTTGTGGCGTGCGGTCGGCTGGGAGCGGAGAATAGGTCGCTGCTATGAACAAACCGCTCGTGTTGGGAGTTGGAAGCAAAATGTATTCGTAGACTCACTCAGACATCGAACTGCTCAGCGACGGCGCGGACGAGCGGGAGGTCCGCGGGGTCGCACCCGAGGAGGTCCGCGACGTCCGCGTCGCCGAGCCGCGGCGGCGCCTGCTGCGCGTGCGCTTGTGGCGAGTACAGCAGGCCATTGACTTTGGGCGGCGGGGCGAAAAAGTCGGCCGACGGGAACTCGGGCTCACCCTTTTCCTCCACCTCGTCCTCGTCGTCCCGCACAAATGCCGCAGGATCGAGCACACGCCACTCGGCCGCAGCGGCGACGATCCCGCCGAGCATGTGCTGGACGTGTGCGGCAACCGCGTCGCGCGGGAGCTGTGCGGCGACGACGAACAGCCGGTCGAGCGCGGCCACGAGCATAGGCGGGACCGGGCCCGCGACCGTGTGGCGGACGGTCGCGACGCCGCGCGCGCGGCCGGGGACCAGGCCGTCGACGACCACGACGCCGTCGGCGGCGGCCGCGGACGTGATGCTGGCGGCTGCCGAGGCGGCCGAGGCGGAGGGCGCGGACGGCGAGGTGGCGGCGAGGTGGTGGTGCGGCGAGTGCGTGCCCATGCTGCTGGTCGAGCTCGCGGTGCGCAGCCGGGTGCCCGCGGACCGCGGCGTCGCGGGCGCCGTGCCGGACGACGGGCCGCGCGGCGAGGACCGGGTCGCGAGCATGGCGGCGGTCGCGTCGCCGATCGAGACGCGGCGGACGAGGCCCGACTCCCTCGCACCCTCGTTCTCCTCCACATCATCACCTTCATCCAGCTCCGCCTCGACCGTCGCCTGCACCACCCGCACCGACCCCTCGGCCGGGTTCACCACCACGATCCGCGGCGGCGTGCGCCGCCTCGCGTCTGCGACCGCCGCGCGGCTTTTACTCGAGCACCCAGCGACCGGCGCGCCGAGCAGCGCAGCTTCCGCGCACTCGACGCGGATCCGGAGCCAGTCGTGCGGCGCGAGCGGCGCAGGGACCGACTGGAGCTGCAGGGCGGGGACGTACCGCGCGGCGTGCGTGGCGAGGCGCGACTGCAGGGCGACGGCGGCGGGGAGGCGGCGGCGTGGTGGCGTGGCCGCAGTCGTCGCGGCGGGCGAGGGGAGAGGCACGGGGCACGGGTACGCGGACTCGGCGGCGGCCGTGGGCGAGGACGCGGCGAGCGAGTTGGGGGTCGGGAGGAGTGGAGGGGAGCTCGGCTGCGACTGCGGTGGCAGCGGCGGGGGCGCGAGCGCCACATCCTCGTCCCTTGCCCCCTCCTCGTCGGGCGCCGGGTCGAGCACGCGCGGGTCGAGGACGACAGCGAACAGCGCGACCCACGCCGCCGTCTCGCGCGGGTTCCCGACGACCACGACGCGGGTGTCCGGCTCGAGCTCGCCGCTCGGCAGGACGCCACCGCTCGCATTGATCCCGGCACCCGCAGCGGCCCACGCGAGCCACCGGTGCGTGAACGGGAGGACGGCCGCGAGCGCTGCAGCGAGGACGGATGACGGCGGCGGGACGAGCCAGCGCGATCCGACGAGCGGGAGCGGCGCGGCGATGCGGGCGGACGCCGCCGAACTCGAGTCCTCGGTCCGCGCGCGCCTTCTCCCATCCGAGGGCGAGTCGGGCACGGGCTCGAGCGCAGCCGCCGCGAGGACCGGGCTGACGATGCGGCGCGACCCGGGCCACGTCGCGTTGGGCGTGCTCCTACCCGCCTCCTCCGCAGCGACCGCCGGCGCGAGCGCAGGCTCGACGTACACGGCCGCGAGGACCGCGTCCGTCGACCACGGGTTTAGCGGGCGCGGGACGCGCGGCGCGAGGTAAAGGGCGAGGACGTGTGCGCGCATGTCGCGGGCGGCGGCGAGGAGCGCGTCCTGTAGGGCGTACGCGACGAGGACGCCGAGCGGGGTCGTCGATGATGCTGGGCGCGACGAGGAACTCGAAGTGAGCGGCGCCGCAGTCAGCGAGGGACCGCCGAAGACAGTGGTGGCGGAGCGCGACGTGGTGCTGCTGGTGCTCCCGCGTCGGTTCGCGGGCGGGCGCGGTGCGCCGGGAAGCGCGACGGGTGTGGATGATGCATGCGCGGGCGGCGGGGTCTCGGTGCCGGGCGAGCTGGACCCGCTGGACCCGTTGTTGAACCCGCCGAACGAGAACAGCCGGCGCATCCCACCCCCACCGCTTGCACTCGACGACGACGCCTGCTGCTGCTGCTGCTGCTGTTGTGGCGGAACCCCCGCCGCGTCCCCACCCACCGCCGCATCCTCGGCGGCCCCCGCGGGCGGCACGCCCAGGACATCCCGGACGAGCGCATCGACGAACCGCGCCTGGATCGCGCGTGCGACCTGGACCTGCATCCTTGCGAGCGCGCGCTCCCAGACGGCGAGGTGGGCGAGTACAAAGTCGCGGAGCACCTTGCAGTCGGTCGGGAACACGACGCCGATGGCGTACATGGCGCGCGTGAGGCGGCGCGCGGCCATCTTGTGGCGGTCGAGCGTGGGCCCGCTGGGCGCGGACGCGCTGGCGCCGGCGGATGAGGACATGGCGGCGGCCGTGGTGCTGCTGGCGGACCGCGGGACCGAGGTGCTGAGCGCAGTCGAGGAGCCCGAGTCAGACGCGGGACCGGCGGAGACGGACACGGACGACGTCGGGCGGTGCCGCGCGGACGGCGGCGACGGCGCGGCGTCGTCTTTCGGCGGGACGGGCGGCGGCGGCGAGCTGGACCGCGGGGTAGTCCCGAGCGAGCCGGACGGTGCGGGGGACGAGGTGCGCGAGGGCGACGACTGCGGCGGCGGCAGGACGGCGACCGAGGACCCGGACCGGCGGTGGTGCAGGGCGGACGTGGACGACGACGAGGAGGGCGGGGACGGGGTCGCGATACCCGGATGGCCCATCGGGTACGACCACCGCTGCTGCTGCTGTTCGGCGGATGGCGAGGGCGCGGTGGACGCGCCGTCGGGCGGCGGGCGCGAGTGCGACCAGGTCATGCTGGACCCGGGGTGCTCGCCCCCGCTGCCTGCCCCAATGGCCGATCCGACGCTGTCGCCGTTCTCGGAGGGCGCGTTGGTCATGAGGAGGTACTCGACGTCGGCGAGCGAGACGGAGAAGAGGCAGGTGAGGAGGATTGCGTCAGACCCGGCGGCTGCCGCCGCGGCGGTCGTCGTGACACTGCCCGCCCCAGTCGAAGCCGTGTGCGCGCCGCTCGTCGCGCCGGCCGTCGCCGAGGACGCGGCCGACGGCAGGCGGATCTCGTGCAGCTTGGTGGAGCGGCCCTTGTGCGAGAGCGGCATGGCGCCGAACATCATCTGGGCGAGCATCTCGAGGTGCGGCGACTGGCCGCGGCGCTTGCCGCTGCCGATCGAGTTGCGCGCGCGCAGGCGGGCGGCGGCCGTGTTGGGCGAGCCGCTGCCGGCGTGCGACGCGGAGCCGGGTCCGCTGCCGCCGGGAGACGCGCCCGCGGCGGTACCCGCCTGGAACGACCGCTTGCGCTCGCGGCTGCGGGTGCCCGGCGAGCTGTTCCCCGCTGCCGCCGAGTTGGCGGACGCGGTAGTCGAGGCACCGGCAGCCGCGTCGGCGGGCGAGTTCAGTGGCGGCGGCGGGTCGGGCGGGTCGGCGATGACCGAGTCGAAGAGCGGCAGCTTGGCGCCGGTGGTGGTCTCCTGGCACACGAGGACGCGCAGGGCGCGGGCGTCGAGGGCGCAGCACGGCGTGTTGGTCAGCACCGTTGCGGGCGCAGCCGTCGCGGCTGTGTCGGCGGTGGTGGTGGAGGCCGACGACGCGGTCGAGGCGGCGAGCGAGGCCGACGATGCGGTGGCGGACGAGTTGGAGAGCGATCCGAAGCGGAACATGGTGCTGGGTCGCTGGTGCAAGAAGTGAAAGGCAGAGACAGGAGGAGGGTAGTAGTCGGGCAGGGCGCCGTAGCCATGGTGCGCGCGCGAGCAGAGTCGGGCGCGGGCTCACGTTCACGTTCACGGGGGCCGAGATGGGCACAGCGGGGGCGCGTCCGTAGTGCGAGACAAGAACCAAGAGAGGCTACGACGAAGGGCACCACGGGTGAGCGGCGCGGGCGGTTTCCACGCGAATCATCGATTCTGCGGTGAAGACGTACCACGCAGGAGCACGAGTGGATTGCAGAGTGCGGAATCAGCGACGCGACGGTGTCGAATCGTCGAATTGGCGCGAGGGAGCGAGGAGCAGGTGCTGCGGGAGAAGGTCGAGTCGAGCGCGAGTCGTCGTCGGTGCCATGTCTTGGCGGGCCCTTTCGCGATGCGTTGCGCCGAGTGCGCCGCAGTCGTCTCTCTCGTTGCGTTGCGTGTGCGTTACGTCTCCGCAGCGATGGCGGGCGGCCGCCGTCATCGCGGTGCGGAGGGGGAGGGAGAGGAGGAACGGTTGAAGTTGGGCGCACGTGCGCCCTTGCGCCACACCGCTCTCGCTCTCGCTCGTGGACGCGTTCCGCTCCCTTCCCCCTTCTTGCCCTCAAACAACCTGCTATGCATCACCGCCGCAACTTGGCGCAATGATCCGCCTCGTCCTCATCTTCAACACCGCCGGCAAGCCGCGCCTCGTCAAGTTCTACGACCGCGTCGACGCCTCGCGCCAGGCCGCCCTGCTGCGCCGCACCGCCGACCTGATCCTGGCCCGCCCGCGCGACGCCTGCAACTTCCTCGACCCGTCCTCGACGCCCTTATCGCCCTCCTCGGACTCCCTCTCTAGTTCCTCGGACCCCGCCCACGACACGTTCGACCCGCTCGCCCCGTCGCGCGACGACGACCCCGACTCGGCTTCCTCCGCCTCCGCCTCCGACGACTTCCCGCTCGCCGCGCTGCTCGGCACCCGCGGCGTGCCGCTCAAGGTCGTCTACCGCATCTACGCGACGCTGTGCTTTGCCATGGTCGTGGACGCGTCCGAGTCCGAGCTCGCCATCCTCGACCTGATCCAGGTCTTTGTCGAGTCGCTCGACACGGCGCTCGGGCCCAACGTGTGCGAGCTCGACCTCGTCTTCAATTTCGATCGCGCCCATATGCTGCTCGCCGAGGTCATTCAAGGCGGCCTCGTCCTCGAGACCAACGTGCGCAACGTCGTCGCCAACTACCGCGCCATGCTGCAGCACACCAAGGGCGGGCCAAAGTCCGGGTCGACCGCCGGCGCGTTGTTGAGCGCGACGACGGCGCTCGGGGGCCGCGGTGGGGTCCTGGCATAGCAGCCCTCTTCCCTCTATATACTACCCTAGAATCCGTCTTGACCGCTGATGTTTGGTCCTCTTGAGTGACGCGTCGATGGTATCACCCGCGAGCGCGCCTTGTTGGCCATCAGCCACGGCTAAGCCACCCGGCGCCTCTGCCCGCTGCCGGTGCCCTCGCCATCTTCGTCGCTCCTCCCTTGCTTCCTCGCTCTCCCCCTTCGAACCACACGCTTCGCATGTTCCCTCCACCACCGGCAGCAGCACCATGGCGCGCCTCACCTGCCGGCTGTGCCCGGGCAGCAACCTCGCCTCGCCCAAACTGCAGAGCGCCAGCTTCATCCTCGCCTACCTGCTCTTCTGGGTCTCGCTCGTCATCGGCACCTTCCTGCTATACCGCGCCGACCTGCGGGCCTCGCTGCGGTCAAAGGAGGAGCAAGCGCGCTTCGTCTCCGCCCCGCTCGCGACCAACCCGCGTCCCTCGCCCGCGCTCATCGTCGACCTCGTCGTGAAATCCGTCGACCCGCTCGCGGCTACCGCGCTGCTCGGGTTCACGCTCGAGCCGAGCGACGATTTGGTGCGGCCCGTCAACAAGGCGCGCCGCGTGACGGGGTTCATGGGCCGCCCGGGCGCCATCGAGACCATCGACCCGTCCACGGGGTCCGACGCGGTGCTCGCGCGGCCGACGCTGTCGCGCGGGTTCACGGTCGTCATCAAGGGCGTCAAGAAGACGTACGCGGCGGGCAGCCGGCTGCCCAACGAGGAGACCCTGACTGTACCCTTCACGCGGTCGTCGATCCGCGGGTACCCGTTCGACACGCACACGGGGTACGTGGACGTGAGCTCGCAGGTCCTCGCGGGCACGGCGGGGAACACGACTACGGCGGCCGCGATGCCCGTGGTCGTGACCATGGACACGCGCGCGTCGGGCATGAAGTTTGTCCGCGGGTCGCCGCTGACGCCGCGCGGCATGTCGCGCGGCCCGCTGTTTGTGGAGATCGAGTTCCAGGTCAAGCGGAGCAATATTACGGTGGGCTTCTCGCTGTTCGTACTTAGCATCATGTGGGTCCTGTCGGTCGTGATCGGGTTCCTCGCGCTCCAGGTCCTCGTGCAGCGGCGCCCCGTGGCCGCGGCGATCCTCGGCCCGCCCATTTCGCTGCTCTTCGCGCTGCCGTCGCTGCGGAATGTCCAGCCCGAGGCGCCGCCCGTCGGGTCGACGGTGGACGTGCTCGGGTTCTTTTGTACGCGCTCATCGTTTCGCTCTCGTGCCGGGCATCGACTGACACGTTCTGGTGGTGTAGGGAATATGGTCATCGTGGCCATCTCCGCGGCCGCCATCATCTTCACGTTCATCCACCGCTGGCAGCCACCGTCCGAGATGCCGGTCCCTCCGCCGACCCGGCCGCCGCGACCCGTCACGGCTGCGAACCGCTGGTAGTATTCCTCTCTAATATAGCCTGCTCATACCCAGCCCGTGTTGTTCTCGGTGGGCGCGACCGTGGCCAAATCCGCGTCTGACGCCGCGGCGCCTCGGACAAGGTCCCACTCACGATTTCACTGCAAACCCCCTGACAATGGAGAGCCGCCTGGCACACAGAACTGCGATTTGACTCGCTTGCTGCAGCATGTCCGAGTCGACGGGGACGCGTCCAGCGCGGCGACCTGGAAAACGCGTCTCGCGCCACGCACGTGCTGTCTCGCAGGCTGTCTCCACCGCCGACGCGTCGCGCCACTTGACCTCCCCTCCCTCTCCTCTCTCCCCTCGCACCCTCATAGACTAGACGAAACAAAACCATGGACTCGCCGCCACCCGAACCCGCCGCCGCCGCAACCCCACCGCCGGCGCACACCGCCGTCGACGTTCGCGACACGCCGCCGCGCCCGATCATTGAGCTCAAGAACATCCACAAGACGTACCTGCTGGGCCTCGAGGGCGTCCCCGCGCTCCGGGGCGTCACCCTATCCATCTACCCGGGCGAGTGGGTGTGCATCTACGGGCAGAGCGGCGGGGGCAAGTCGACCATGCTGAACGTGATCGGGACGATTGACAAGCCGACCAAGGGCGAGCTACGGCTCGACGGGGTACCGATCACGGCCGAGACGTCCGACGAGCTCCTCGCGGACCTCCGCCTGCGCCACCTCGGGTTCGTCTTCCAGAGCTTCAACCTCATCTCCAGCATGACCGCCAGCGAGAACGTCGAGCTGCCCATGACGCTGCGCGGCGCGGTCGCCGCGGGAGCGAGGAAGCGCGCGGTCCGCGAGTCGCTCGCGCGGGTCGGCATGGGGCATCGGCTCGCGCATTTCCCGACGCAGCTGAGTGGCGGCGAGCAGCAGCGCGTCACGATCGCGCGCGCCATCGCGAACCACCCCAAGGTCCTCCTCCTCGACGAGCCGACGTACGTCTCGCTCGCATCGATGGCCACCGTCGTCAACTGACCCCTCGTGTAGCGGCGACCTCGACACGGCCAACACCCACCGCGTCATCGACCTCCTGTGCCGCCTCAACTCGGACGAGAGTACGCCCTCCCAACTTCACCCACACCCCCTCCCTCCCTCCTCCCTCCACTCACCCAGCCCCTCATCATTTAGACATGACCATGGTCATGGTGACGCACGACGTGTACCTCAAGAACTTTGCCCACCGCGTCGTGTACATGCGCGACGGCAAGGTCGCTCGCGAGGAGGTGATTGCGCCAGCGGCCCGCGCGCGCGCCGTCGCTGAGCTCAAGGCCGAGCTGGCCCGCATCGCGGCGGGCACGGGACCCGCGCAGCCGACGGCCACGGCCACGACCAGGACGGCCACGGCGACGGTGGTGGCGAGCGAGACGCGCCGGCCGGGGGACTACGAGACGTACTCGTCGGCCGCCTTGGCGCGTGGGCTCGCTCTGCGCTCGCAGTTCGGCGCGACAAAAGCCAGTTAGAGACGAACGAACATGTACTAGTAAAACCAAACAAAACCCCTTCCCCCAAACTCTCAGTTCATAAACTTGCGGCACCGGGGCGCGCCGCAGTAGCAGGGCAGCCGCTTCTCGGCGGCCTCCTCGAGCTGGAACTTGTAGTCGTACGTGAGCTCCTCGCCGGCCTCGACGCGGCGCGCCGCGTAGATGATGACGCGCTTGACGCCGTCGAGGGGCGCGACGATGCGCGCGTAGCAGTTGGGCTCGCAGCTGTGGTTAATGAACCGGGCCGCGTTCCCCTTGTGCGTGGCGTCGAGGATGCGGTCGTGCGCGATGGCGAAGAAATAGGTCCCGACGCCGTGGCGGTCGTTGACGAGCTCACGCGTGTCGGCGACCTTCTGGCCAATCACCTCGCCGAGGTACTCGATGACCATGTCGTTGGCCGCGAAGGCGCGCGCCGCGAACAGGCCGATCCCCTGGATCTTGGATGGGCGGACCGCGATGTTGCCCTTCTCCTGCTCCTTGAGCTTGGCGTACTGCAGCGGCAAGGGCACCGCCGACTCCCACGGCTGCGCGACCGCCGCGGTAGGCGGCGCGCCCGTCGACGCCGTGGCGACAGGGGCCGCCGTCGTCGGCACGGGCGCCGCCGCCGCATTGGCCGTGAACGGGAGCGCCGCGTCGGTGCTGCGCGGGTGCGTCGTCGTCGGCGACGTGAGCCCGGCGCCGCCGCCCACGGCGCTGATACTCCGAACACGCGCGCCCGTCACCGCCGCACCACCACCGGCCGCCGCCGCCGCCGCAAGGGCCGCGCGCTGTCGGATCCGCGGCGAGATAATCGCGGGGTCGGTCCGCGAACTCCCGCGGCGCAGGGTCCGCTCGGCCTCGCGGATCTGGTTGAGCGCGGCGGGGTCGACGAACCGGAACGGGTACGCGGTGCACTGGGCGGCGTGGGGGAGGTTCTCGATGAACCGCACGATCGTCGGGTGGTGGAGGAGGACGAGCGACTCGGGGCGGCGCAGGTAGTGGTGGTTGACGGCGATCGGGTACGGCGCGGCGTCGAACCGCTCGAGGAGCGCGGGGAGGATCTCGGCCGTATGCGCGACCTCAAACGTGCCGGCGGGGTCGTCGGCGACGTGCACGCGCCAGCGGAGCGTCGCGGCGCGGTCGGCGTCGACAGAGTACCGGTCGACGACCATGGTGTCGGGCGTCTCCTCGCCCTGCACGACGATGCCCTCGTCAACGGGCTCGACCTGCATCGCGGCGGACCCGGTCATGTCCGAGAAATGCGACGCAGCGTCGACCACGAGCGGGCCGGCGGGCGCGGGGTCGTCGTCGGCGACATCCCCCGCGATCGTGCGCGTCATGGTCAGGAACGTGGTGGCGCCGGGCACGCGGTAGCTCCAGAACCGCCGCACCACCGTGTACCCGACGGGGATGATGCACGGCGGGCTGAGCGGCGGCGGCGGGGCGGCCGCCTCGGCAGCCGCAGCAGCAGCCGCGTTACCGTCGGCGCCGGGCTCCGTGTCCGTGGGCGACACGCCGTCGGCACCCGCCGCACCCGCCGCGGCGACGAGTAGCGGTGCGGGCGCGATCGGGGCCTCGATGAGGAGGTTCGGGTCGTCGAACGGGAGGCGGCCGATATGCGTGACCGCCGCGCCACCGACGACGAGGCACGCGGGGTTATACGGCGGGGCCGTCGTCAGCAGCTTCCCGGGCCGGGCGGCGGGTACGGCCGAGACGTAGAGCGGGACGGTCGGGTCGTGCGCGATCGCGAGGCGCATGGCGCAGACCTGCTCGCACTCGGTGAACTGGGGCTGGAAGTAGGTGGCCCCACCCTTATTCCCGCCGGGCGCCGCGTGGGTCGCGCACCGGAACTGCTTCTGGAGGACGTCGAGGTGCACCTTGCGCGCGCGCTTGATCTCGGCGGGGGTCCCCGCGGGGTCCGCGAGCCCGGCGATCGACGGCGCGAACAGGGCGCGGATCAGGCACGACCAGTGGTACGCGGTCGAGCACGCGCCGCTGGCGGCGCCGCAGTGCAGGTTGGCGAAGGGGAGCTTGCACAGGCCGCACCGCCGCGCGCGGCTGTACTCGAGCACCCCCAGGAGGTACGTCTCGTCGACGGGGGTCTCGGTGGCGGCGCCCTCGGGCAGCGACCAGTACGCGCACCCGATGTGGCCCCACAGGCCGAGCCCGAGCCCCTCGGGGTCGTTCCCGCCGAGAAACACGAGCCGCCCGACACCCGCGTGCTTGTGCAATTCGTCCTGCGCGCAGAACGCGCACCGCCGGTGGTCGACGTACACCGCGAGCGCCGTCTGCGCGTCCGACGGCGGGAGCGAGTCGGTGGCGACGGCGGGCGTGGCTGCCGGAGCCGCCGAGGCCGTTGACGCCGACGAGTCGAGCGACGCGCCGGCGGCCGCGTGGTCGAGGCCGTCGAGCTGGAGGGCGCCGACGCCCGTGGTCGCCGCCGAGACGAGGCCGGCCGCGACCGCCGCGGCAGCGGTAGCAGCGGACGACGACGCCGCGCCCTCGCCGGACCGCGTTCGCCGGGCGTGCGGGGGCGGGACGTCGGGTGCGCCGCCGGCGGGGACCGCGGGGAGGAGGAGCGGGAGCGGTGCGGGCGACCCGTGGGGCGAGCGGCAGTTGGGGCAGACGTACTCGGCGTTGGAGTCGTGGAGGTCGTCGTACTGGATGTTCTGGAGGATCGGGTCGCACGTCTTGTGGACCCACTTGCTGCACTTGCCGTCGCACCCGACCATGGGCGTCTCGAAGTCGTCCTCGGAGTAGGCCTTGTAGCACACGGGGCAGAAGTTGCCCGCGTCGTAGTAGGTGGTGCAGAGCTGGCACTGGTACGCGTTGTGGACCGGGTGCCGGGTCCAGAGCGGCGGGCCGACGACCTGGGACCCGCGCGGCTTGAGCCCGCACGAGTAGCACGACGCGCAGTCGTTGCAGATGATGGTGCCGTCGGCGGCGACCATGTCGGGGGAGACGTTGACGCAGTCGAGGTGGAACACGCGGTCGCACGCCGAGCACAGCGCGAGCTGGTCGCGCGGCGAGTTCTTGCTGCACTTGGAGCAGAAGGTGCAGAAGATGCAGATCCACGCGTCGCCCGGGTTGGCGGGCGGCGGGCAGATGTACAGCGGCGTGCACGCGTGGTGGTGCGCCTCGGCGCACGAGTTGCACGTCAGGTACGAGTCGCCCGGGTGCAGCACCGCCGAGCAGTCGACGCACGACACGGTGGACCGGAACACGAGCGGGTCGGGCTGCTTGGAGTCGGTGGTCAGCGGGAACACGACGACCGAGGGGGTCGGGATCGGCTCCTCGGACGGGACCGCCGCGGCGCCGAGGTGGTGGTGGTGGTGCGCCGCGAGGGCGTCCGTCGAGCCCGCCGCGCCGTTGAGTGCGGCACCGGAAGTGAGCGGCGCGCCCGAGGGACTGCCGCCGAGGTAGTTCCCGTTCTTGCCCGCGGCCGCGCTGCCGCCGCCGCGGCCCGACGCGTCGTGCGAGTCGGAGCTGAAGTCGTCGAGGTTGGCGTTACTCGCAGCGGCACGTGCTTTCTTCGCGGGCGGGCCGGCGGCCTGGCCGCCCTGTGCACCGGCGTTGGCGGATCCACGTCGACCGGCGGAACTGCCGCCACTACCCGCGGTCTTGCGGTTACGGCTGCGTCCAGTGGCCGAGCTCTCGGTGAAGTCGCCGTCGCGCTCATCGTCGACCCAGCCCTCCTGGCCGGCGAGCTCGACCATCTGCTGGAACCGCGACTGGCGGGGCTGCTTGCCGAGCTCGGACGACGACGGGTCGTCCTCCTCCTCGGGGTACCCGTACGCGTCGTGGTGGTGGTGGTGGTGGTGGTGGTGGTGCGGGTGCTGGTAGTGGTGGTAGTGGCCGTTGCTGTCGTCCTCGGCGTAGTGCTGGTGCTGGTGCTGGTGGTGAGCCCCGTGCGCGTGCGGGTCGGAGTTGTACATGTACGCGGCGGCCGCAGCGGGATCGTGCTCCTCGCCGTGATGGTGGTGACCGTGGCTGTACTCGCCCGCACCGGCGGCGGTGCCAGCGGGGTAGTCCTCCGAGTACTCTGCGTAGTTGGGCTGCGGGCGCGATGCGCCGGACCGAGCGCCGCGGGTGGTGACGCCGACGGACGTGTCCATCTGGTCGTCGACGTCGGCGGGGTCGACGAGGCCGGCAGCGACGGCGGCGGCGTCGCGCATCTCGGTGAACTGGCGGCGGATGGCGTCGAGGGTGCGCGACGGGTCCGAGGCGAGGCGCGCGCGGATCCACCCGGACACGGTCGAGGACGAGTCACGGCCGCGCTTGCGGACGTCTAGATGGGGGATGCGGGGGTCAGTGGTTGTCCTCGGGTGTGTCAGTAGCAGCGGACGCACCAGAGCACCACGCGCTGAGCGACTGGTACGTGGACTGGAGGTAGTCGGGGATATCGCCGGGCTCGCCCGTGTAGAGGTCGCCGTTGGCCATGAGCGTGGCGTAGTGCTCGTCAAAGACGATCTGCTCGCCGGGCTGCAGCAGCTGCGACTCGACAAGGTGCGCGAGCGACACGCGCTGGGGGGCCTTGGGCGCCATGGCGGGGGTTGGCCGTCGAGTGCGCGCTCGCGGAGTGCGTTGCAGGGAGTGGCGGGCGGGTAGCGCGGCAGTCGGTGGCCGTGGGGAGAGCGGATGCGGGGATGGCGGGGGCGAGAGGAGACGTGAAGTGATTTCTGCCACGTTTCTCACGGTTTTCGAGCCGGATCGGCACGCCGGCGTGACCGCGTTTTGGCGGGTGAAATCTGTCTCTCGCCCGCTGTCTCCTCCTTCTCCCCGCCCGTACACAGAGAACCGCGCAATGACAGCCGATGCAGTGGACCCAAGGCCGCCGCCGTACCTCATGGAGCTGTGCCCAAACACGCAGACGGTCCACTTCTGCGTCTCCATCACCACCGCCAACGCCGACAGCCCATTAGAAACCACTACGGCCGTCGCCGTCCCCACGAGCGACCACGGCCTCGGCGCGGGCGTCGCCGTCCCCGTCGCCGGTCTCCTCCTGACGCCGCTCGAGATCGTCGTGTCGGGCGCATCGTACAAGTTCCCCTCCCCCGTCGAACCTCGCTCTCTGTCAGCACACATGGTGGGTCGCGACCTGGTCGTGCGGTGCAAGCTGCGCCACGTCGCGGGGACCCGCCCGTCGACGCAGCTGCGGCACCAGCACTTTGACGCGACGCCGCTGCTCCTCGCAGACACGGTCGCCAAGAGCTCGGCGATCCGGTGCGCGGGCTGCCGTGCGGCGTTGTTGACCTCGCCACCCGCCTCGGTGCGCGCGCTGCCGTCGTCGACGTGGCACGACCTCGTCGAGTGCTGGGCGTGCCACGAGCAGCACGTGGTGATGCCGACGTCCGGGCACGTCGCGGTCGCGCGGGATGCGTGTTGGGTCGGGCCGTCGGTGCTCGTCGTCCACGGTGACGCGCTTTTGGCGGGATCCGTCAAGTGGACGGCGGCCCCGCACGTGCGCGACCCGAACGCGCTGACGCTGGACCGGACGGGCGTCACGACCGTCGCGCAGTGCGCCGTGTGCAGCGCCGTTGTCGGGTACCTCCCGCGCGCGACGCCCGCGGACGGCGTGCACCTGTACAAGACGCGGGTCCTCGCCGCTCGCTCTACATCTCCCGACGCCGAGGAGTGGACGTGGAACCTCGCCAAGGTGCACCAGGCGTCGCTCATGGCCGAGCTGCTGGACCACGTCACGTCGCACGCCGCGCACCGTGTGACGCTGGTTTCCGCGACGCCGTCCTCGCCCGATCATCCGGCGGGCACGCCGTTCGCCGTGGTGTGGACCGTCAACTGGAACTGCCGCGTCCGCACGCGCCGGCTCGCGTCGTCGCGCGCACTCAAGGTGCTGTACCGAACGCTCACGCCGGACGAGACCACGGCGGGGGCGCAGGCGACGGTCGCGGTCGCGGACCCGGCGGGCCTCCTCGCCGTCCTAGCCGGGACGACGGCGCAGCTGCCCACGTCGCAGCAGTCGGTCGAGATTAAGGGCGAGGCGTGGCGGACGACGTATCTCATGTCATAAAAAGTATATCCCTCCCTCTCCATCAACTCAGTAGATGACCTCCTGCGGCGAGTGCGGGTCAACGACATAGACGTGAAGCGTGTGGAACGCGCCGCCGAACACGAGCCGCTTGTCGTCGCGCGTCAGGGACGCTGCAAACACGGCCCCGGGCAGGCCCGAGACGAGCGCGATGCACCGGCGCGTCGCGTAGCTGAACACCTTGACCTCGTTGGCGGCGGCGGCCACGGCCGCGGCGTTGGCCGCCATGGACGCCGTATTCGACGACGCGTTGCCGCCGTTCCCCGAGTTGTTGTTGCTGCTACCCCCAGAACTCCCGCTGTTGCCCGAGCTGTTGCCCGAGACGGACAGCGACGAGATCCCCGCGGCCGCGGCCGCGACGGCGGCACTCCCGGACCCGCCGCCCGCAACCATGAGTCGGCGCGACGGCGAGAACCGCGCCGTGTACAGCGGACACTGTTTCCGCTCGTCGAGCAGCGACCAGGCGACGGGCTCGAGCAGCTTGCCGGACTCGGCCGCGTACAGGTTGAGCGCGGACCCCTCGTCGCGCGCGCGCGAGCCGGCGAGGATCTTGGTGCCGGACTCGTCCCAGTCGAGCGCGTCGCCACACACGTGCGGGCGGAAGATGGACCGGAGCGAGAGACCCGCGCGGCGGTCCCAGATCTGAATCGTGCTGTCCCACCCGCCCGAGATGAGCAGCTCGGGTCGCTTCGGGTGCCAGCGGAGGCAGAAGATGCGGTTCGTGTGGCCCGCCGAGGCGCCGGCCGCGCCGTCGTGGAGCAGCTGCACGGGTTTCCGCGTGCCGGCGGCCGTGACGTGCAGGGTGTCGTCGCGGTCGTCGTAGATGCGGATGACGCAGTCGGACCCGGCGGTGGCGAGGACGGGCGAGAGGGGCGAGAACTCGAGCGCAAAGACCTGGTTGTCGCCCTCGCTGAACGTCCACACGCGTTTCCCCGTCGGCGCGTGCCACGCGACCACGACGCCGTCGGGGTACCCGGCCACGAGCACGTCGCGCGTGCGCGGCGCGGATGCCGCCGTGGTCGCGACGGGCGCGGCGTCAAAGTCGACGGGCCCCGCGCTCGGCGCGACGTTGGGCCGCCACCCGAGCGTGGTGACGGGCACCTTGAGCTCGGCCTCCTCGACCCTCAGGACGTGCAGCCGCTCGCCCGTCTGGACGTGGAACACGGCGACCGCGCCCGTACTCAGCCCGGCGGCGACAAGGTCGCCCGTCTCGTTGAAGGCGACCGTGTGCACGTCGCCGCCAACGTCCGCGGCCCACGCCGGGCGCAGGTTGCCCGCGTCCGTGATAGCGGCCGCGGCCGCGGCTGCAGCGCGCGCGGCGGCGGACAGGGCGGGCGCCGCGGCCGAGTTGCCGGGCGACGTGCTGTTGAGGGCCGTTGACGACGCGGCGCCTGCGAGGTTGGTCGCCGATGTTGCACCAGAGCTGAGCAGCGCGTGCGACGATTTCGACACGGTAGCGCGTTTGGGCGCGAGCCCGGTGCCCGAGATCCCGCGCGCGGGCGGCGCAGCGGCCGGTTTCGCGGCCGTCCCCGCGCCCTGGCCCGAGTTGGACCGCGGGCGCAGGTTGGCCGACGAAGTCTTGGGCGCGGCGCTCGACGGCGGGTGCGGGTGTGCATGGTGGGCGTGGTGCGCAGCAGCGCCGTCCGAGTGCGAGAGCGAGGCAGTCGAGGACGCGCGCGCGGCGGGTTTGCCGACGCCGAGGTGTGACGACGACGGCGCCTTGGTTGACGAGGAAGACGCGATGGTCGCGTGCGACGGGGTCTTGGGCGGTAGCGGTGTTGGTGGCGCCATAGTATGTGATCAGCGAGCGCTTTACGAGAGCGCGGGAGAAGTAGTCGGCCACGGCGCGCGATCGGCCGTGTGCCGTTGCAGGTCCCAACGGGCGAGACGAGACAAGGTACGGTACGTTACGCCTCAGGAGGCGCCGCAGGGGAACGGGAGGCCGGGAGAAGCAAGGGAGGGTGGTGAGAGACGCGCGTGCGAGACAGAGAGAGCGGCGAAACGCGACGCGTCGCACGGGTCACGCGGGGCGGCGCCCGCCACGTGCACGGCGTTCCCACGCGTCGCCGTGGCGCCGACCACGCGGTCCGTCCGCGGCGGCGATCACCGACGGGCACACGCAGCGCCGCGCGCCAGCAACCTTCTTCCGGATTGGTTCGCGGGGCCGCCCTCCGGGCGAGGAGAGGCCCCGGTCAACACGCCCGCGACCGCATCGCCTCGCATCGACCCTTCGCGCTGCGCCCCATGGCCGTCCGCGGCCTCCTCATCTTCTTCGCTCGCTCGCCGCGGCCTGCGCACGCACCCGCGCCTGTTCTATTTCGCCGCCCACAAGAACATCTCGCGGCCGCAGCCGATCGCCGGCGCGCCGAACCCCCACCCGACCCCGCGCGCCGCGCCACGCTGCGCGCCGTGCGCCGCAGATCGACGCACCCCTCCCCATCATCCCCACCTGCACCTCCAGGTCCCTGAACCGCCGCGAATTCGCCTGCCGCTCTCCCTCGCACCGTCTCGACCCGCAGGCTCCATCCGTGCTTCGCTCCACGCTCTGCCCACACCACCCACCGCGTGCCACGCCAGCAACCGATCGCCGGCCACACTGCATCCCTTCCCCCCCCCTCGCCTCGTGTGCTTGTGACCCGCGCTCCCACGACCACGAACGCGCCGCCGATCACCGCTCGGTCATGGACACTCCACCACCACCACCGGCGCTGCTGCGCAAGCGACCGCCGCCGCCGCCGCCGCCGCAACCGCTGCGCGCGCGCGTCGCGTCGCTCGTGCTGCGGCCGATGCAGCACCCGCTCGTCGCCGTCGCCGTGACGGTGCTCCCGCCCGTGCTCGGCGTGTGGGGCGCCATGCCGCAGGTCGCCGACGCGGTCCTGCTCGCCCTGACCGCCGTCTACCTCTACCTGCTCATCCAAGGTACGCTTTGCGAGTGTGTCAATGATGAGAGAATCATCACTCACCCCATCACTCCGATGTAGTCCCGTGGGAGCTCTACATCCGCTTCGACACGCGCGCCCGCACCCGCGCCGCGCAGCTCGCTGCCGCCTCGGCCGCCGCCGTGTCGCACGCCTCCCGCAGCGAGGCCAGCGGCGACGCCAAGCACGCGGCCGCGGACGCGCACCATGCACGGCACCACCACCACGGCGCCGCGGTCCCCGTCCACGCGTCGGCGTCGTGCACGATCCAGGCGACGCTGACGCTGACGCCGCCCGCGGGCACCGACGCGTGGCTCGCCCGCGTGTTCCTCGCCGCCGCCGTGGCCGCCCCGCTCGCCGGCGCGCTCCTGCTCAGCGTCGTCAAGGCGCGCCTGCGTGCTGCCGCCACGGCTGGAGCAGCGGCAACGGGAGGCCCAGCGTGGCTCCCGCTCGACCTGCTCGACCCGCTCCACTTTGCCATGGCCGCGTCGATCCGCCCGCTCTTCCACCTCGCCGGGTCCGCGTCCGACGCACACGCGCTCGCCGCGACGGCGGCCGCGTTTGCGCCCATGACAGCTGTCGCGTCGTCTGCTTCGGCCTCGTCGCCCCCGCTCGTCCGGCCCGGCTCGCGCCGTCGCGCTGCGCGCACTGCGGTCCCGCGCGCATCGCCTCGACCTACGCGCGTCGCGTCGCCGCTCAACGCGTCGGCGACTGCCGCTTCACCAACATGGGCCGACCCGATCCCGCCGTTCGACGACGAGGACGATGAAGACGACGCGAGCGCCTCAGACACCAACGACGTGTCTCCGCCAGCGCACGACGCCAAGTGGGCCCTCGCCGCCACGTCGCGCCCCGCCGCTCACGCCCACGACGACGACCCGTCGATCCGCGACGAGATCCTCGCCCTGCACGCGCAGCTGTCGCACCAGGCCGCGCGTCTCGAGGCCCTGCTCCTGCGCAGCACTTCCGACGCGTCCGCGTCGCGCCGCCGGGTCGCCCGCCCGCCGCGGTCCGTACCCTCGTGGGGCACGGGCGTCGGGCGCAAGTGGGTCGCGCGGTGGTGGACGCTCGCGCTGTGGCCCGCGTCGCACGCCGTCGCGGCCGTGACCAAGCTCGTCGGCGCGTCGCCCTCCCCCTCGCCCGCCGCCGTCGCACCACCGCCCGCTGAGACCGCCGCCGCCGCCGCTTCGCCGCCCGCCAAACGCACCGCCACCGCATCCGCCGCCGCGGTGACCCCCGTAGTCCCGTCGTGGGTGCTGTGGATCACGCTGGCGTGGCTGCGGTGGGTCGTGGCGTGCTGCGTGCTCCCGCTCGCCGCCTGGGTCTTCTCGGTCCGCGCAACGTGGTGGATCGCGTCCCACGCCGCCAAGGTCCCGCAGCGCGCGCTCGCCGTCGCGTGGGCGAGTATGGCCGAGGCGGCACCCGCGCGCCGGTCGCTCCCCTCGTCGTCGGACGGAGCGGGTGCGGGCGCGCACCGGCGGCGGCGTGGGAGTGTCGTGGTCCCCGTTGCCGCGACGGCGGCCAAGGTCGTCGTTGACGAGGACCCATCACCGCCGCAGCCCGCGGCGGTCGCGGCCGGAGTGTCCGAGTGGCCGCTGTCGGTCGTTGATGGGCTCCTCGGCCTGCTTCCGCTGCTGCCGTCGTCCCTGCCGCTGCCTCGGCGGCTCCTCCTTCTCGGCGGCGCGACGCGTGAGCCCGTCGCGGCGACTCCGACGCCAACCTCCGCGCCGGTCTCGGCGTAAGAGTGTGTTCTTCTTCGTGTTCAGTTGTTCTCTCCCTCCTCCCCATTGCCCCCCTATTCTTCACCTCGCGCTGCGCGAGCTAGCGCGCATCCCATTCCATTCAATACATGTCATCTCGGTTGTGTCTCCCTCCCTCCCTCCCGGCGGCGACGGCGACGCGTTGTGAGGTCAGCATGACGATGCGCAGTCGCCGCGTTGCGCAAGATGACGCGACGCGACGCGACGCGATGGGTGATCGCGCGAGACCATGAAGGCTTGCGCAGAGTGTTCAGCGGGCAACTGCGCACGGCGACGTCGCGGCCACCGTGATGGCGATCATGGCCGCGACGTCGACGACGGCCGTGGCCGCGGTCGTTGACGGTGGAGTCGAGTTGCAGGCGGACGCGGAGCGGGCGTGAGCCAGGTGTTCCGGGGCTTCCCGCGTCGCGCGGCGGACCCGGGCCGCGGCGGGCGCCGGGACGCGCTCCCTTCCTGCTGCGCCGCCCTCTATTATGTACACTGGCCGTAACCCGCTGTAACACGCTGTAAGCGTGACGGAGCGCTCGCTGGCCCGCGAGTGTGCTGCGCGAGACAGGCGAGAGACACCCAAGGGCGGTTTCACGAGGTGGCGGTGGCACGGTCGCCCTGCCCTCGCCGCTGCTGAAGTCGCCGCCCCCGCGCACGCCGTTCCCGCTCTCCTCCCTCGTACCTCTCGAGTATAGTATCATACTACGACGCATCGCAACGCATCAACCACTACAAACCATGTCCAACGACCACCCGCCAACACCCTCACCCGCCGCCGCGCTGCACGCCCTGACGCCGCACGGCCTGCACCGGTACCTGCGCGCGTCGGCGTCGTCCCGCTTCGCGCTGATCGTGCTGAACCGGCCCGTGACGGGCCTCCCGCGCGCCGTCCTCGAGGACCTGTGGGTGCACGCCGAGTGGCGGCTGTGCGCCGACGGCGGCGCGAACCGCCTGCACGACGCGGTCGCCGACGACCCGGTCCTGCAGCGCCGTCTGATCCCGCACGTCGTCGCCGGCGACCTCGACAGCGCGCGGCCCGAGGTCCTCGCCTTCTACCGCCAGCGCGGGTCGCGCATCGCGCACTCGGATTGCCAGAACTCGACGGATTTGGGGAAGTGTATGGCGATCCTCGCCGAGATCGAGGCGCGCGCCGAGAGTGCGGCAGCGCCGCCGCTCGACGTGGTCCTGCTCGGCGGCACCGACGGCCGGTTCGACCAGACCATGGCCGTCGTGCACGCGCTGTACAAGGAGGCGGCCGCCTCATCCTCGCCAACCCCGCGCCGCATGCTGCTCCTCGACGAGCACAACGCGCTGACGGTCCTCGGCCCGGGCACCCACCGCATCGACGTGCTGAGCGGGATCGAGGGCCCGCACTGCGGCCTGCTGCCCGTCGGCACCCCGGCCGTCGTCTCGACGCGCGGCCTGCGCTGGGACATGGACCAGTTCCTGCTCTCGTTCGCCACCATTGTCTCGGCGTGCAACCAGGTCGACCGCACGCACGCGGCGACGCACCCGCCCGCCGACTGGGTCACGCGGCCGGCGCGGATCAAGGGCACCACGTTCGACGATATCGCGCTCGCGGCTGCCGAGCGAGCCGCCGCCGAGGCCGCTGCGACCGCGGACGCAGGGGTCCCGCGCCCGCCGTCGCCCGTGTCGCCCGTCGGCTCGAGCCCCGTCCTCTCCTCGTCCTCCCGCACATCCGTCGAGTCGGTAGCAGGCGTAGGCGGAGGAGGCGGTGGGCTCGTGTACGCCGCGCCGCCGTCGCCGCCGCTCGACGCTGCTTCCACGCCCGCCCCGCCGGCCAAGCTCCTGGCGCGCGCCGAGTCGGCGCCGCAGCTCCTCCCCGGCGAGCGCGTGTCGACGGTCCTCGTCGAGACGTCGCACCCAATTGTGTGGTCTGTCGCCGTCGACCTCACGGGCGGCGCGCCCGAGTCGGTTGCGTGACAGGCTCGCGAAGGAGGGAGAGCGGGCGAGTCGGCGCCCGCGGATATTATCGGTTACCATTTGAGGTCATTTTGCGAAATACACACACGCCATTCTCATGATCCGTATTCGTTCCGGAAGGTGAGGCGAAGCGGGATGCTTCGCGTTGAGTTGAGTGCGCTTCCCCCGAAGCAGCCGCGCGTGGCGGTGCCGCCGCCGCCGACCTTCGACTTCTTCCCCCCCTCCTCTCCCCCGCAGCGCAACAACAAACGCTCTTTCTGCAACGAAGCTTCGATCCATCTTTCACGGCGCGCGGCCGGCTGCAACGGTCCGGCGCAGCAAGCAACCGATCTTCTTCCCACGAGCGACGCGCCAGTCCGCACAGCAGCAGCCGTTGCGTCGCGCCGCAGTTCGACGACGACCACCGCCGCAGCGTGCGGCCCATCCGCGGCCGCCGCCTACTGTAAACTCGCGGTTTGGGCCACGCCGTCCTTCCTCTCCTGCAGACGCGGTGTACACCAGCCCGCGCGCACCGCAAACCCCGTCCCATCACCCACCAACCATGTCGCTGCTGACGTCCGAGGGCCGCGCCGACTTCCGCAAGTTCCTGCGCCGGAGCCGCGTCGCGCGGACGGCTCTGACCGCCTCGGTGGTCCAAGCCGTCGTCCAGGTCGCGCTGGAAGCCGCGATCGCGGCGCTGTTCCTGCGCAACCTGCGCAGCGTCCCCGCGACGCGCGCCGAGGGCGCGAGCGAGCGGCTCGTCGAACTACGCGCGCTCGGCGAGGCCGTGTCCGTGTACCACGTCATCTACCTGCTGGCGGCGGTTGGCCAGCCGCTGCTGACGCTCGACAGCATCGCGACGCAGAACGCGATCCAGCTCGTCGCCGTCAACGTGCTCAACGTCGGCCTGCTCGTGTACAGCTGCATCCAGTACCTGCAGGAGAAGGCCATCTTTGACGAATTCCGCGCGGCGCTCGTGGCGAGTGGGCCGGCGGGCGGGAAGCTCGCGGAACGCGTCACGCAGAGCGCGTGGAGTCTGCCCCTGCAGATGGCGGCGATCGCCGTGAGTGCGGTGCTGTGCTTCACGACCGCGGTCTGGGCGTGGAAGCTCTCGGCCGAGTACGACTGGGCCATCTACCGCCGCGTCGGCGCTGACCACCGCACCCGGCGGATGCTCACCGTCTACTTTGTCCTGCTCATGCTGTACGTCTTCGCGTGGATCGAGTCCCGATGTGATGGCTGACGCGTGGACGTGTAGCCTGAAGCTCGACGTCTTCTTCTACTTCACCTTCGCCCTGCAATTCCTCGTCGTCTTGTGGAAACAGTCCCAATCCCTCGCCAACATCGCCATTCACATCGTGGTCTCCGCCGCCATGATCGTCGCCCTGTACCTCCTCGCGACGCGCGGCACCCGCGCCGAGCGACGCTGGATGATGGCCGCGTTCATGGCGGGGACCGCGGGCAGCGTCGCGTACCTCGCCTACAAGCTCGCCCAGGTCGCGACGCAGGACCGGTTCATGCCCGTCCGCCGCTCGCTCAGTTTCGCGATCGCCGGGTGTATCGCGCTCGCGATCGTCACGTTCGGCGTCGCCGCGGTCGCGGTGAGGAATTTCGGGCGCGGGCTCGTCGCGCACCTCGACCCGCGGGCCGCGGCCAACGCGGCGGGCGCGGCCAAGGTCAGCGGCGACGGCGACGAGGAGCGCGCGGCCATGGCCACCGTCACCGTCAACGTGGACCCGCCGCCCATGTCCCAAGTCTGCTGATTTCTCCTCTCCCCTCCTCTCCCTCTCCAACCTGTCCCCTTACACCCACCACTCAAGAGATATAACTTATTACTTACCTGTGAATTGATTACTCCTCCACCGCCATCAACCACGCAGCGGCATCATCGACCCGCCACCCACCCCGACCCCTCTGGGCGCCGGCGACACGCGTCCGCTCACCCCCATCCCTGCGCTCGCCGCCCCTCCGTCAAACTCTTCGCTCGGCAACGTCGCCATACTACTCGCCCCCGTCCCCGTGCCCGCGCTGACGGGCGCGCTCGGGTGCAGAATCCCCGCGGGCCCGCGCATCGCGTCGCGCGGGTGCGCGCGCCGCGGCGCCGGCAGCGACCCGGCGGACCCCGACGTGTGCAGCTCGGGCGAACCCGCGCGCGCGTGCAGCAGGCCGCTGAGCAGGCGCGGGAGCGCGAGCGGCGACGAGCGGCGCGGCGTGGCAGCGGCAGCGGCTGCGGCGATGGCGGCGGCCGAGTGGGGTGTCGCGGGCGGCGCAGCGGAGTAAGGGGTCGAGGACGTCGCGGGCGACGTGGTCCGTGACGACCGCGCGCTGCCGTTCCCGCTGCTGCCGGGGGACGCGGACGTGGGCGACTGCGAGGTGGTGCCGGGGATCGCGAGCGGTGGGGGCATTGGCGACGTCGACCGCTGCGATGGTGGCGGCGGGGTCGCGGGCTGCCGGAGGACCGGCGTGGACCCGTGCACTGCGCCCAGCGGGTTGCCGAGCGGGCGCGGGTGGCGCAGGGCACCGTTGGCGGTGATGGCGAGGCTGTCCATGGACGCGGCGATCGCGCGGCCGGGCTCGACGCCCTCGAGCGGCTCCGAGGCCGCGAGATTGGGCGAGCTCGGGGCGGTCGACGGCGGGAGCGGGACGGGCGGGTCGACGCACCGGACCCACGAGGGCGGTTCGCCGACCGAGGCTTTCGTCGGGTCGACGATGCCCGTGTACCGGCCAAAGATCTCGTAGTCAAAGTGCGTGTACTCGGCCTCGAGGATCCCGAGCTCGCGCGCCATCGGGTGGTCCTTTTGGCCCGACCCGTTCGACCCGGCGCCGCCGTTCTTTTTGCGCGGCCGCGCGACGAGCGGCGAGTCTTCGAGGAGGAGCTCTTCGAGCTCGTACCGCGCGTCAAAGTTCATGGCCGTCGTCTACACGCGCGCGGGCGAGTGAGTGGGCGATGCGATGGCGAGCAGCGTGAAACGGAACGTACGTCGGGGACAAACGGTGGCGGAATCTCCTTGTTGACGAGCCGGTTCCAGTCAATGTCGTGCTTGAGCATCAGGTTGTGCTCCTTGATGTCGAGCGGGCCGCGGTGCCCGCACCCGAGCCGCCGCGCCACGTTGCGGTCCATGAGCTACGACGGCCACCAAAAGTCAGATCAACACCTTCATCACACACCCGCAAAAACGGACCGAGAGGACAAAGTTGAGCATCTCGGGCGAACACTCGGCGCGCCACTGGATCGGCTCGTTCTTGACGGCCCACGCGAGCTCCTCGAGCGTGCTCGCCGTGAACGGCCGCTCGCCGTGCAGCAGCTCGAACAGCGTGACGCCGAGCGACCACCAGTCGACCGACTCGCGGTACCCGACCTCGGTGTACACCTCGGGCGCCATGTACCCCTGGGTGCCCGTCTCGGAGACGATGGCCTTGCCGTCCTCGAGAAAACACGCGCAGTTGAAGTCGGTGACGTGCACGTGCCCCGCCGAGTCGAGCAGGAGGTTGTCGGGCTTGATGTCGCGGTGGATGATGTCGCGCGAGTGCAGGTAGATGAGGGCGCTCGCGACCTCGGCGCCGTAGAAGACGACGAGCGGCTCGGCCAGCGTGTCGTTGCGCGACAGGTGGAACCGCAGGTCGCCGCCCAGCATCAGGTCCGACACCATGAACAGGTGGTCGTCGTCCTGGAACGCGTAGCACAGGTTCACGATGAACGGGTGGAAGATGCGCTCCAGCAGGTACCGCTCCCGGATGATGTTGCGGTACGCCCGCTGCTTGATGATGTGCTCCTTGTTCATGTACTTGAGCGCGTAGATCTTCTTGTCGCTCCTCCGCTCGACCACGCGCACCTGGGAGGGGAAGCGGAACCGGGTTGGTCAGTGGATCACTCGGCACGATGCGCAGGGTGCAGCGCGCGCGTACCTTGCCAAAGGCGCCCTTGCCGATGACGCGGCCGAGGTGGAAATGGCGGAGCTCGACTACATGATCCGACGCGTGGTCAGCAGGGGATCGGATCGGACGAGCGCAGCCAAGAGCGACGTACCAGGCGCATTGGGGTCTAATGGCGTCGAGTACTGGTTCCCCATGCCGGGCAGCCCTCACTCACCCGCGCGTGTGCGAGTGTGAGGCCGGGAGACGATCAAGTCGGAGCGGAAGTCGGCGCCGGGTGCCACAGGCAATCTGGGTGGCGCAGGCGGTGGTCGGCCGGCCGGTTGGGTGTTGCCGCGGCCGGAAATACTCGCGTGCGAGGCAAGGCGAGCACAAGGCAGGATCCACGCAGACTCGCCGTCGCGACAGACAAACGAAACGTGTTCCCGTCGCTGATGACGAGGTCGCGATGCGATGCGATGCGATGGACAGCGTCACCGAGGACCCCAAATTCGAGCGAGCGAGCGAGAGAGCGGCCCGCGATGAGGAATCGGGTGTGGCAGGCGAGGGATCCAGCGAGTCGCAGGGAAACCCAAACGCGCCAAGCAGTGAGGGAGAGGTGGAGGGAGGTGGAGGAGGAGACCCAGTCCGGGTGCCTCGCGGGAAAAGGATCGGCAGCGGCGAGGTGGTGCGAGCGCGGCGATCACGGCGTGATCTCGGCGGCGGCGGCGGGCGAGCAATGTGCGAGAGCCGAGCGTGGTGAGTGCCGCGGGCGACGGCCGGAGGTCGGGATGGGATACACGCGAGGCGGCGCGGGCGCGGTTGGCGCGTCGTGGTCGATCGAGTGCGTGCGTGCGGCGCGGTCAGCGGCAGAGATCCATGGGCCGACAGCGGCAGTGAGATGCGATGCGTTGGGTGCGGAGAGAGAGGAGGGGAGGGAGCGCTGCCGAGCACAAGGGGAGGGGAGGGGAAGACACGGTGCGACGCGCACGTGGGCTCAGCCGTGGCTTCATCAAGCCTGAAACGCGGTCGCTTCATTGGGAAACGGCGTGCTCGCCTCGCGCGCGTTTCACGACAGCTGGCATCACTCGCTGCTACGCGTCGACGTGCATGTAACGGACACTCCCACACGGATCTCTATTCGTCGTCCTCATCGCTGATCAGGCCTGCAAACCCGCCGCCCGCGACCACCTCGGCGTCCGCGTTCGCAGCGCGGGCCTCCCGCTCGCGCTCGGCGAGGCGCGCGGCGCGCTGCTTGAGCCGCTGAAGGAGGGTCTTGGCCGGGGAGAAGATGCCCTGCGTCGGCTGCTTGCACGCGGCGCACTTGGGGCTGGTGCGGTGGTGGTCGATGGCGCACTTTTCGCAGAAGAAGTGGCCGCACTTGGTCTCGATTGGGTTGACAAAGTCCTTGCGGCAGATGAAGCACGCGAACGGCAGCTCGGCGTCCTTGTCGACCGCCTCCTCGACCACGGCCTCGCCGAGCGCCGCGTCCTCGGCCGCGGCCAGCGCCGCCTTCTCGGCGGCCTTGCGCGCGCGCTGGTTCGCGTCCCACTCCTTGTCGATCTCCCACCCGGCCTTGTAGTCGCCGCGGTCGTGCAGGAACTTGCAGCTATCCCCAAACCCGCAGAAGCCCGTCTGCTTGTAGTCCTTGCACACGTCCGGCTGGTAGTCGAACCGCGCTGTCACGCGGATGTGCGCCGACGCCTTCTGCGGGCCGATCCGGTTCTGCCGCTCCACGTACTTGCCGCTGCCCTGCTTCACTTTCGACAGGTCGCCGTCCACGTCGATGGTGCGCGTCGCGTCCGCGTCGCGGTCCCGCTTCGCGTCTACACTCGGTGCGCGTGTGAGACTCGCACTGATGATAGCTCCGGTATAGGGTAACGCACCCGACGAGGCGTACGTCACCTTGAGCGACTCGGCCTTCGCCGGCCGCTGCGCCTTGGACGACGCGACCAGCTTGGTCAGGTCCGCGAGCGACGGGTCCTCGTCCTTGCGCGCGCGCTTGGCCCCGCGCACAATCTCAGCGGAATCGTCGTCTCCATCATCGCTGTCATCGGTGCGGGGCCGCTTCGCCGTGGGCTTGTCAGCGGCCGACGCCGCGGATGGCCTTGGCGCGTCGTCGCCGCCGTCCTTTTTGCGGATGTTGCGTTTTGCGGCCGCTCCCGACCGTTTGAACATGGTGGTTGATTGCGTTGCAGAGACTGTGGGATGCGTTGCGGGGAGCGGGGACCGCTCGCTGACCAATTTCGCGAGAAGAAGAAACGCAGGGTGGCCACGCGTCAGGTGCGGCGCGTGACCGAGAAAAACAAGTCCCCTGGCCTCCCGCGCCGCGGTGATCCGCCCAAGGCCGGCGCCACGCCGTACGCCGGCCCCCACACGCACCCCACCGCCATGTTCTCCATCACCGACCTCCCCAAGGGTGCGCGACTCGCCGCAACGGCCTCGCGTGCCGCCGCCCGACCCGCCGCCATGTGCTGATCTCCAGCTCCTTCCCGTAGGCACGGCCTTCGGCCCCGCCGCCTCCGAGGCGTGCTACCCGTACGACATGCCGTACCAGCCCTTCAACAAGCAGGAGAAGCTGGGCCGCGTCGCCGACTGGCTCGGCACCGAGGAGCTGTCGGGCCGCCCCGGCCACCAGCAGCAGCGCGGCGGGCCCCAGGGCCAGCAGCAGCGCGGCGGCGCCAAGGGCGGCCGCGGTGGCGATCGCCAGGGCGCCGAGGGCACCGCGTCCGCGTTCGGCTTCCAGCAGGAGTACGACGAGGCCTCCTTCTCCACCGTCAACTCGACCGGCCGCACCGCCGCCGCCATCGGCCCCACCCCGACCATCGTCCGCGGCGCGCCCACGGGCCGCGGCGGTGCTGGGTTCGGCGGCCGGGGCGGCAGTGCGCAGCGCGGCGGCCGCGGTGGCGCCAGCAACGTCGGCGGGCGTCCCGCGGGCGGCGAGCAGCGCCGTGGCCCCGGCGGCGCCCCCTCGCAGGGCGGGTACCAGGGCGGCGCGCGCCAGCAGGGCGGGCAGGGCGGGCGCGGCGGATACCGCGGCAACTTCCAGCAGCGCATTGTGCGCGACGCGTCGCTGGCGATCGGCGCCGACTGGTCGGTCGTCACCGAGTTTGAGCTGCCGCGCCTCGCCAAGACGCTGGCGGTGCCCGAGGTGCCCGACAACGAGGTGCTCGACATGAACGGGTCCATTGCCACCTACACCAAGTCGTTTGACCGCGTCAACACCAAGAACCCCGTGCAGCTCGCCACCTCGGACCGGTCCAACCTCAAGTCGTCCAACGTGACCACGTCCGAGGACCCCGTCATCCTCGACCTGATCGCCGAGGGCCCCGCCAAGCCCACCGTGTACGCGACCGACGCCATCCTGTCGCAGATCATGGCCGCGCCGCGGTCCGTGTACTCGTGGGACCTGGTCATCACCCGCATCGGCGACAACGTGGTGCTGCTCGACCGCCGCGCCGGCGCCCTCGACCTGCTCTCGGTCAACGAGAACGCGCACGAGCCGCCCGCCGACCACCCGACCGACAAGGACTTTATCAACAACCCGGGCAACCTCGCCATCGAGGCCACCTACATCAACGCCAACTTCTCGCAGCAGGTCGTCGACCACGCCAAGCGCGTCAACTTTGGCGCCGCCTCGCCGCTCGCCAATGGCGCCGACGCCGACGCGGTCCCCTCGGCCGGGTACATGTACCGCAAGTGGTCGTTTGAGGACCGGTTTGACGTGGTGGCCCGTACCGAGATCGACGCGGTCGCCGAGGAGGCCGGCGGCAAGCAGGTGATGCTCACGGTGCGCGCCTTCAACCAGGTGCCCGGGCTCGCTGGGCAGACCATCGACTGGAAGAAGCAGTACGACTCGAAGCGTGGCGCGATCCAGGCCACCGAGATGCGCAACAACGGGTTCAAGGTCGCCCGGTGGACCATGCAGGCGCTGCTCGCCGAGGCCGACTGGATGAAGATCGGCTACGTCGCCCGCGTCGCCGCACGCGACCCCGCCCACCACGTCGTCGTCGGATCCACCACGTTCCGCCCCGCCGACATGGCCGCCCAGATGAACATCACCCTCGCCCAGGGGTGGGCCCTCGTCGGCGCAATCGCCGAGGCCGCCCTCGAGCAGGACCCCGGCAAGTACGTCCTCCTCAAGGACCCCAACAAGCCCAACCTCCGCATCTACGCCCTCCCTGATAACTTTGGCCCCGAGTTCATTGTCGGCCCCAACGACCCGTTCGCTGACGCCGTCGGCATGGATGACGAGGACATGTAACCGAGTGGGTGGTTTGGAATACATGGAGAAGCGATCCATTTTTGAGTGCTCGATTAACTGGGTGCAGTAGCGGGCAGAGAGGCGACGCGCGGCCGTGGTCATCGTTCGCGCCCCTCGCGTGTTCCATCACTCAGCTCGACCCGCGTCTCGCCACGAGCGCCTGCACGAGCAACTGTGGGATCAAAGAACTGCTCATATTTACACGCTCGAGTCGCGGCAACGAGACCAACTGCTTGCGCTCGCGTCGAGGAGGGCAACAACACGAGACAGAGGTCGCGCACGTCGCGCGGCCATCAGCTGCTCGCCTGCGCGCTCAGGCCGACTTGTCCTGCTCGCCCTTCTTCTTTGCAGCGGACGACGGCTCCTCATCAGTCGGCTCCTGGCCCGCGTGCGCGTTCGCCATGGACTCGCCCGCGACAGCGTGCCCTTGATCGGCGCCCTCGCCCTCGCTGCTCGCAGACAGGTCGCCCTCAACCATGTCGAGCCCGAGCATGCGGACCAGGTCCGGGTCGTTCTGCTCAATGTCGGCCCACCGCGCCTCGAGCTCAGCGTCGGACATCGCCATCACATTGTCGTAGACGTCGTCCAGCACGGCTTCCACGTCCGGGTTGTTAGCGTCGACGACGATCTCCGGGTAAGCGTTGTTGGAGGAAGTGGCCGGGTCGGTGTGATCCATGGTGGTGATGGCGTGAAGGTCGTGGGGAGCGAGGAGGAAGCCGCGTGAGTCGCAACGAGATGGACGACGCGTTCCAGCGTCGCGTCACCACCGAGCGCGCAGCTCGCCCACATCACCGGGGGAGCTCCTCCGCTGCTCCCCAATGCAATCCATGGAATCGCTTACGGAATCTCATGTAACTTGCTGCATCACGTTCAAACCATGCTTCTCGGGCGGTGCTCAACTCGTGGGCCCAGGTTGCGCAGTTGAGATCGACGGTGGTCTGATTGTCACGTACTTGTGAGCAAGCCGGCAGTTCCGGCGTCCCCATCTTCTCTTGCTCGAAATGTTCATGTCCGAAACCCAGCTCAACTGGTTTCTCGCTGGAATCACGTTCGGTGTGCCCTCGCGCAAAATCGGGAGGGCACCCTTTCAAAGTCGCATGGCCAGCTTTTCAATAACGAGGCACTGCCACGCCTTCGGTTGCGCTGGACTCGACCTCTAGAGCACCTGTGCCGCTCGGCCTTATTTCCTCCGGGCTCTCCTCGCACCGCTCAGATGTTTTGCGGCTGTTCCTTCCTTGATTCGCACCCTTCTCGCTTAATCGTCTCAACTCTGTACTTGCGGTTCACATTCCAGAACATCGGAGAAACGAGTTCCCGGGTCTTTCTCTGTCACGCGCCTGAAAGCATTCTCGACCCCAATCACGGCACGGAGACGGATGGGAACATTGTCGTCGTCCCCACTTCACAACAATTTCACCGCTGTTTCGTGGCAACTCACGTTCAAGGGGTCGTGTACCTAGAACATCCTCCCTCTCGCCGGGCCAAGCGCCTGCACCTGACAAGCTCCAAACATCTTCGGCAGCTTTCTCCATTTATTTACCTCGCTGCACTGCTCTCTCAAGTCTATTCACTTGCGCCGCGGCAACTGTGGCACATTGGACGCCGCTCGCACGAGCTGCGTCCAATTTCCAACAGCTCCGCCTAGGCGAAGTGCGTAAGAGTAATGTGCCGGGACTAGCTGATGGTCACCTTAATGCCACCTCGCCTTGTTCTTAGTGCAGCGGCTACACTGACAATTCAATGAACGAGCGGAAGAACCGTTAATTGTCGAAGCTGGGACGAATGGAAGGGCTTTATGAGAAGCGCAACAGCGGTGGTGTCGCACTCGCGAAGACGAGGGGGGAAAGTAGTTGCACTGCAAGCGTGAAGCGTGTGAGCCCTGCTCTGGTGCGTGACAAAAAATGGCCAGGCATTGGAGTTTCGTGCGAGTGTTCTAGATGTGATCTTTTTTTCTGCATCGGCGGGCAGTGCCGCACTGCGGGCAGTGCGGGTCTTCGCTCAGTTCGCGATGCGCCACCCAGGTGGTCTCACATGAGTGGCGTCAGCCAAAGCGTCAGCAGAGCTGTCGCCAGAGGGCCTCCCGGGGAGCACGTCTCACTCAACGGAAGCAACCATGCATGAAACCAATGAAGAAAACTTGATGCAATGGGCCCAGCAGCTCACCCTCGCTGGGATTCCCGCCGAGCTGTTGACCCAGGTGCTCCAGCTCGCCAAGCCCCAATCCGCAATCTGTGCGGCTGCGCGCGATCTTCGTGACGTGGCCCAAACTCCTCTCATCAAGCACGACTGGATACAGCGTACTATCGATCACGGTCTGCCTAATAAATGGCTGGGTGAGTACAGGGACAGCGACTCTATCCTCACGTCAGACAGTGGTGCGCTCCTTGAATACGGCTATCGAGGCGACAACCGTCGGGTCGCACCTGGCGATGCATCTTATGACTACGTCGTGTCGCTCTTTTTTGCCCTCCGCGACTATATCCTTCCGCTTGCGTCAAGCAATATACGCTTCTGCACGACCAGCGTGGAGTCGTTCCACGCGGGGCTCGACTCCTTGATTGGCGAGTTTTATCACCACCAGTGCAACGAGTCTCCCCTCGAGTGCCTCCTCCAGCTCCTTTGCCTTGCAACCATTCGACTCGACCCTCCGTCGTTGGCGCGCCTTCTCTCAACAACCGCGCAGGAGATCCCCAACCTTTTCCGCATTCGACTTCGCAGCCGTTCGTGGGTTATCTTCGCAGAGCAGAGCCAGGAACTGCTTTTTGGACCTGTGCGCACCTGGATGGACACGACAGACGGAACGCAGATCCGCCTCATGGACTATCTGGGCCTGCTTGCCGTGTTTCTTTGGGACCTGCCGACCCTACATGTATTGCGCAACGTACCGGGCGCGAGTATTGACCTACGTTGGCTCGTTGGCTCGTTAAACGACGACTTACTCTCTGTCCCGCTCCTTGAGAGCGTCGCCCTCGGCAACTTCAAACCACAGGACGTGGCGCTGCTTCTCCAGTGGCTCCTCAAGGAAGCTTGGACCGGCGAACGAGTACGCTTCGGCCCGAATCACCTTGTCTCCTATCTCTTTCGATCCCCTGCAGCGCTTCACACGCTTCATTTCCTGGAGGTGCTCGAGCCCCAGCGCGTGCGCATCTCCATTTCACCAATCGAGCGCGGTCTTCTTGTCGCGGGACTTGAATCACGCACCACTACGGTCGACTTGGATTCTCTGGCGACGCTGCACAAGCTCAACCTGCTCAATGAGCTTGGCTGGGCGCACATCCTCAACTTTGCGATCCACGAGGAGAATGGTGGGCTCTCCAGTCCTCTTGCGACTCTTGCTGCAGAGCAATTGGCGGATCGTTTTCAAAACGCACTTGTCAAAGGTACCGTCTGCTTTGCGGCGAAACTGGCTTTATGCAGGGCAGCTAACACAAACCCGAAACCAACTGTGCGTGTGTAGCCTTCCGGCTTTCGCTTCAGCTGCATCCCCATCAGCCCAAACCGCATCAATTTCTTGCCTTTGCTCGACTTCACCTTGCCGGGGACGCTCTCGAGCACGGCCTGATTCTTCAGCTCGCTACTGCCGTGCACGAGGTGGTCTTGGAGCGCGGTGCCGATCTTTGCGAGCACACTCCAGCTTGCCCTCATCCCAGCGCTTGCCGGATCTTGACCGCCGTGTTCGCGAGCAACCACAAGGCGGAAGTGTGGGATATTTTCAAACTCGCGAACGCGACGGTCCTCCTGCTCTCAACCTCAGCATGTGCGCCTCTGACTTCGGTCCCAGTCGCAGCGCTGCAGAGTCGTCTGTTGCGCGACAACGCGATTACACTGATCAGGGACCAGGACACTGCGCACTTGTTCCTTGGCGCGATGATCTGGGCGCAGACGAGAATGCGAACCGGCCACCATGCTATCACTTGGACCTCGCCGTTCCGCAAACCTTGTGGCCATTGTCACCTGCTGCAGCAACGCGTGTGGCTTACAACAATCCGCGACCTGCTTGATGTTGGTCCAAACGTGTTGCGCCGGCTCCCCGTCGTTGCCGTCGCCGAATTGGACCGCTTCCTACGCTTGTTCGACGACCTCGAGTACAAAGTTCCGCTTCAACCGGACACGAACCTTGGCTACGTGGGCGCCTGCGACTCGGCATGCGACACCACCCTTCACCCGTTCCTTGAAATGTACCAGCATCTCATCCGCGCCGACCTCGCCAGTCTCCTGGACAAGCTTTGCGACGAGAACCGACCAGTCAAGCCGCTTCCCATTGCGTTCTGGAAGGCCGTACCTTCTGGCGCGCTTGACGGTGTCAAGGACGCCCACTGGATCGCGCAGATGGCGATTCGAGCGATCCGCAACCACGAGACAGCCGGCGGAGTTGCCAAAGAGCTTCGTCGTATTGCTCCAAAGACAGTTGCTTCCCACGAGTACGCCGAGGCCATGGTTGCGCTTGTCCACGAGAATTAGCCTTGATCGGGACGTGCGCCCTTGACCCGCGACCTTTGTTATTCAGTTATTCACACGCCTGTCCTCCTGTCGTTTTCCTGACGCAGTTCAATAACATCTCAGTTCCAACTCTTCGTTCTAGTGCTCATGAGGCCGCCCCCCAGCGCCTTTGCGCGCAGAACTTGCTAAACTCGTCTCCCCTCGTCAGGAACTCGCCCTACCGATGGCAAGTATTCGTTGAGCCGTGATTAGAGCCTCGGGGTTATAAAAACATTGTTCAGCAGTGCCCTGATGCCCGCAGGGTTGACTGGAGAGTCGCGTTGCGCCACACACCTGCCATCACATGAGTGTGGCGCCGGGCATATTTGGGGCGGCCCGGTCAAGTGCGGACGGCGTTGCACACGACGACACTCTCGACAACAGCAACCATGAACGAAACTAATGAAGAAAACTTGATGCAACGGGCCCGGAAGATTACTCTCGCTGGGCTCCCCGTTGAGCTGCTGACCCAGGTGCTGCAGCTCGCCCTGCCGCAAACCGACATCTGCACCGCGGCTCGCGACCTTCACACCGTGGTCCAATGCGCTCCCGTAAAGCGCATTTGGCTCCGAAATCTACTTGATGATTGTGTGCCTGACGAGTGGCTGGACGGCTACTGGCAGGGCGAAGACTGCTTCACGTCTGATAGCGGCGCGCTTCTTGAATACGGCCATCGAGGCGGAAACTATCGAGTCGCACCCGGCGATGAGTTCTACGATGACGTCGCGTCGCTGTTCTTTGCCCTCCGCGACTACATCCTTCCGCTCGCTTCAAATGCCATGCGCTCCCGCGCAACTAGCATGGACTCCTTTTGTGCGGACCTCGGGTCCTCGATTGGCGAGTTTCATCACCACCAGTGCGACGAGTCTTCCATCGAGTGCCTCCTACAGCTCCTCACCCTAGCAACGATTCGACTTGACCCGTCGTCCGTGGCGCGCCTTTTCTCAACGACAGCGCGGGATCTCCCTGACCTTTTCCAGATCCGACTTCTGCCCCGCCATTGGGTTATTCTTTCAGTGCAGGGACACGAGCTGCTATTCCATCCTGCAGAGAGCTGGCTGGACGAGATGGACGGGACCCGCGTTCGCCTCTTGGACTATTTGGGCGTGCTTGCCGTCTTCCAGTGGAGCCTTCCGACCCTCATTGCCTTGCATGACCTGCCTCGTCGGGGTACAGCAAGCGCTGGCTCGCCAAAACTTTCAACGATGCCGACACGCTTTCGGTAGCGCTGCTGGAAAATCTCCCCGAAACTAGGTCCAACACGGTGGAGATGCTTCAATGGCTCCTCAACAAGTCGTGGACCAACGGCCGCGTGCACTTTGGGAACAAGCACCTCGTGTCCTACCTTATTCACTCTCCCGCCGTCCTTCATCGACTTGAACAGCTCGAGCCGCAACGTGTATCCGCCTCCATTGGCGAACGCGAGCGCGAACATGCTTCTCAGTACCTGGTGTCGTCCAAAGTTCCTTTGGATGCCTGGGAGACTTTCGACAAGCTTAACCTTCTCACCGAAGGGAAATGGGCACACGTTCTCACGTTTGCGCTTTACGAAGAAAACGGTGAGGCTTCCGGTCCGCTCGCAACGCTTGCTGCGCGGCTTCTGGGCGATCGACTGCAGAGCGTCATTGAACCGGGTACGCTTGCCCAGCCAAATTGTCGTCACGCGCCATGCCTCTAACGCGAAGTCTGCTGTTCCTAGCCTATCGCGTTTGCCTTCAACAGCAAATTGAAGAGCCGCGAGAGTGTATTGAACCGGACCAATTCCTTGTCTTCATTCGCCAGCATCGCTCCAACGACGCTCACGACCTTATTACCAAGCTTGCCTCAGTTTTGTCCGAGGAAATCCGCCTCTCCGACGCGGCGGAATGCGTGCACCTAGTGACTTGCCCGCGTCCCGGCGCTTGCCGAATTGTGACGGCCGTCTTTCCCAGCGACCACAAAGCGGACTTGTGGGATGTGTGGCTTCTCGCGAACGCCGCCGTCGTCCGGCTCTCAACCGCGGCCTGTTTAACTCTTGCGTGGGTTCCTGTTGCCGTCTTGCAGAACGAATCGTTGCGAGACGAGGCGGTCGCGCTCATGAAGGAGCGCAACACGGCGCCCAAGTTTCTTGGCGCCATGATCTGGGCTCACACCGTCGCCAAATCAGGCGAACATATCATTGCACATTCCTCCGGCTTCACCTGCAGCAATTGCCCGCTCATGCTTCAGGGCGTCTGGCTCGAGACCATGCGTGATCTTTTGGCGGTCGATTCCAATGTCTTGCGCCGGCTTCCGATTCCTGCCTTCGAGGCTCTCGCCCAGCTTCTCCATCAGTTCGACAACATTTCCAATGTCATCCCGTTGCGGCCGGGTACAAATGAATCGTACAGGGCGAGCTGTGACTCGGCGTGCGATGTGATTGTTCGCCCGTACCTTGAAATGCTTTGGCTTCTCATCAAGACTGACCTCGGCGCTCTTGTAAACCTGTTTTCCGTGGCGCTTGGGGAATCGCACCATATTCCCCTTTCCTTTTGGAAGGCCGTACCTTCAGGTGCGCTGGACGGCGTCATGGGCGCTGGGTGGATCGCAAAGCTCGCCCTCGAAGCGATTTGGAGCGGTTTCAAGTCCCGCGAGATCAACAAGGAGCTTCGCCGCATCGCTCCGAAAACGGTCGGATCAGACGAGTACGGCAAGCTCATGGCCGCGCTTGTTCATGGCGAATGAACAAGATCGCGATGCGCACCCTTTTGTTTCACGATTGAATTTTGAACTTGTTTTCTCTGGTTCCAATCTGTATTGAATCTCTGCCCAGCTCATGGGACCTCGTCAGGTAGAAGTAGCAGGTTGACGAGCTAAGTCTCGCCAAACATCGGGACTGCAGGACACTGTGCGCTTATGGATCGTGTTGAGGATCTTTGAGGCTACATGGAACAGCTGCCTAACTCTACCATGGACTCTGCCCATTGAAGTCGACTCGGGAGTCGCGTTGCGCCACACACCTGCCATCGCGTGAGTGTGGCGTCGGAGCTTCCCACCTTGTTTCAGCTCCAGATCGGAGGGTCGCGAGCGTCAATCCCATCGACAGCACCAACAATGAATGAAGCGAATGAAGATAACTCGATGCAATGGGCTCAGCGGCTCACCCTGACTGGGCTACCTGTCGAGCTCCTGGCCCAAGTGTTGCAGTTCGCCCGACCTCAATCCGCGATTTGCGCGGCTGTGCGCGATCTCCGTGACGTGGCTCGATCTCCTCTTGTCAAGCACCTCTGGATCCAATTCCGACTTGAACGCGACCCACCCGAAGACTGGTTTAACGACTACATGGAATGCGACGACTTTTTGTCGTTGGAAAGTGGCGCGTTGCTTGAATATGCAGGTGCCATCAACCGAGTCTTTCCTGGAGACGCGTCGTTCGACTACGTTGTCTCCCTCTTCTTCGCTCTCCGCGACTACCTTCACCCGCTCGCATCAAACGCCATGCGCTCCTGTAATACACCCGCCATGGTGCTCAAATCTTCGATTGACGAGTTTCTCGGCGCCAGGCACGACTGTAAACAGTTTCCAGTCGAAGGTCTTGCGCAGCTTCTTGCACTTGCTGTTGTCTTCTTGGACTCCCCGTCACTTTCGCGCCTTCTCTCAGTAGCAGCGCACGAACTGCCCGAGATATTTGGAATCCAGCTCCCCTGTCGTTCATGGGTCGTACTTTCGGAACAGATATGGAAACTATTCGAGTACGCGGGCGATTGGGCCGACGAACTGGACAGCACGCACCTGCGGCTCATCGAGTTTATGGGCATTATCGCCGTTTTCGTGCGGAATTTGGACAATCTCTTTGCCCTGCGCGATGCGCCATTGGTGGGACTCGACACGCGTTGGATCGCCACAGCCTTTCGCAGCAATGCACTCTCCGCGACGTGGCTGTTGAATCTTCCTTCAATCGGCATGACTTCCAAGGTGATCCGGGATATTACATCCATGCTCCAGTGGCTGATGCGGGAAGCTTGGGCTGACAAGCGCAACTTCATTAACGACGGTCATCTCTGCAGGTATCTTACTCACAGCACGCCGGTTCTTCATGAACTGGAACAGCTCGAGTCTCAGCGGTTGTCCATTTCAATTGGCGAGTACGAGCGCGAGTACGTCGCAAGCGAGCTTCAGATTGAAAATGTCGAAGAGAAAAAAACAGTTACCGTCAACTTCAACACTGTGACAGCCTTTCACAAGCTCCACCTCCTCAACGAGCTTGCTTGGTCCCGCGTTCTTGTTTATGCGCTTTGCGATCGGAACGGTGGACCGGCTGGCCCGCTCGCGTCGCTCTCTGCGCAGCTGATGGGAGATTGTCTTCAGTCTGCCGTCGTTCAAGGTGTGTATGACGCGGCGGAGCACGCTGCAATGTGTTAGCGATCACGGTAACCAATCTCTTTTCGCGTTTAGCCTTTCGAACTTGCCTCAAGCTGTCCCCACGTCATCCGGACCCATGCCAAGTTCTTGCCTTTGTTCAACAGCACCGCCCAGACGACGCCCTAGGCCTGATGCCCCTGCTTGCAGCGGGATTGCGTGCCGCGATTCGCCTTTCGGAATCGACAGAGTGCTTCGACCTCAAGAAACCCTCCCCAATTTTGCTGGCTGTGTTTGAAAGCAGTCACATCTCTGTCCTGTGGGACCTGTTTCTGCTCGCGAACTTTGCCGTGCTTGAGCTTACGCTCTCAGAGTGCGCTGAGGTCGTTTGGGTCCCTGTTGCTGCGTTCCAAAACGATCTGCTTCGCGAAAAGTCCATCGCACTTATGGTGCAGCATGGAACCGCACACATCTTTCTTGGCGCAATGATCTGGGCGCAAACCGCCGGGCGAGTCGGTCGCCATACCTTCCCACTAGCTGCGCCCATGACGCAGTCGTGCGGGGATTGCGACTTGTCGCGCCAGCGCGTGTGGCTCGAGACTTTCTGTACCATTGCCGCTGCCGACCAACGCGCCATGTATCAAATTCCGCATGGTGCCGTCCACAGCCTCGTCGACGCGCTATCCTTTCTCGAGACCCCAAGTGAGTCTGGTTCCGAATCCAACCCGAGCGCCTGCAGCTCTGCATGCGACACGCTACGGAACCCGCTCCACGACTTACTCCAGCTGTTCATGGGCGACGTTGTGGGCACCTTTAAGCTTTTCGGGGACATCATCAATTTGGAAGCGATCCTTCCCCTCGCGTTTTGGCAAGCCGTTCTGACTGGCGCGCTTGATGGTATCAAGGACGCCCAGTGGGTCGCAAGTGCCGTCGTCACGGCCCGATGCGATCCTTGCACGTCTCGTCAAGTCGTCGCGGAGATTCGTCGCGCGGCCACTGAGACCGTCAAGACGCGCGAATACGCCGACGCCATCTTTGCCGCCATCAACTTCGAGTCGTAAGCGGACGACGTTGTTTTTGTTCTTGTGATATACTTTTTCAGTTTGAAACATGTTGCGCGTATCTCATGACGGGTAAAAACCTCGTTTTTGTCTCTGAATTAAATGCGCTCAAACATTAGCGCCGCCCTCTACACTCTCGCGCGCCCGTCTAGTGCTGTTGCAGGACGACGATGGGGAAAGGGCAAATCCGTCACACATTTGGTCGGGACTTGGATCGCGACCGTACCACTGCGAAAGTTCATGACCTCTTCTTGAAGAAGTGGGCTTTAACGGACACGCTCCGCTCTCGGCCCCTGCGGAGGCGAGAGTTCGCGCTGCGCCACGCATGGGTCTCACATGTGTGGCGCTCGGCAGGTTCGTCAAGCGTTTGGGAGCCCGGTGCCCCGGCATGTTCCTCCTGCGATGGATGCAACCATGAACGAAACCAATGAAAATGACTTGATGCAATGGGCTCGGGAGCTCACCCTAACTGGAATTCCTATCGAGCTGCTGACCCAGGTGCTGCAGCTTGCCCATCCCCAAACCAAGATCTGCTCGGCGTCGCGCGACCTCTACGTCGTGGCCCAGTCCACTCTCGTCAAGCACACTTGGGTCCAGTACATTCTCGCCCGCAGCCCGCCGGACGGATGGGTGACACGGTACACGGACGATGCCAGGTTCTTTACTTCGAATAGCAGCGCGCTGCTCGAGTACGGGCACAGGGGCGATACCTGCCGGTTTGAACCCGGTCACCCTTCGTCCGACTGCGACATTTCGCTCTTCCTTGCCCTTCATGATTACATTCTCCCGATGGCATTGGTCGCCATGCGCACTTGCTCCACTGGGACCACCACGCTCTACGAAACGCTCAAGTCAACCATCGGCCAGTTCCGGCGCTGTCATCGCGCTTGCAAGACATCGCCCATCGAAACCTTGCTCCAGCTCCTGATTCTCGCAGCAATTCGACTCGACGCACCGTCCGTGACGCGCCTTTTTGCGACCACGGCGCGAGACTTGCCTCAAATCCTCCGCACCCGACTCCCGTTCCGCACGTGGATCAGCCTTACCGAACAAGGAACCGATTTGCTTCTCAAGCCCGCGCGCAAGTGGTTGGACGACATGACTGAGTCCCGTCCGCGACTCCTCGACTTTTTGGGCATCCTTGCCGTCTTCTTGTGGAGCTCGCCGACCCTGCTTGCCCTTCGCGACTTGCCAACGCTGGGACTCGACGCGCGCTGGCTCGCGGACACCTTTGACAATGACTTGCTCTCGACTATTCTCCTGGAGAGCGTTCCCACGGCCAAGGTCAGTAACAAAAAGGTCGAGGATATTGCTCTGACGCTCCAGTGGCTGTTCAACAACGCTTGGACTGACGGGTCCATCGTCTTCAACCGCTACCATCTTGTCGACTACCTCTTCCGATGCCCTGGACTTCTTCCGCTGCTTGACAACCTCGAGTCGAAGCGCATTTCGGCCAACATCTTCTCTTACGAATGCAGGCGTCTCACAACCCAGCTCGAAAAGGGACGCGTCTGCCTAGACACGGACGCGGTGGCCACTTTCCACAAACTTAAACTTCTTGACCTGTTCGGTTGGGTGCAGGTTGTCTTGTGTGCGCTTGATGAGCGAAACGGTGGACCGTCCAGCCCGCTCGCGACGCTCTCTGCGCAGCTGCTCGGCGACCGCTTTCAGGACGTTGTGGTTGAAGGTACGCAATTCTCAGATTTAGCGCACGACCATGGCGGGTTGCTGATTCACATTCGGAGCGATACTGTCTAGCTTTTGAACGTTGTGTCGAGCCAGATGAGGATTTGCCTTCGACGGCTGTCATCCTTGCCTTCATTCGCATGCAACGCCCAGATGAGGTCAATGATCTCATGCCCAAGCTTTCCTTGTCGCGTTTCAACATGGTCGGCGAGGATGAAGACGACATTTGCACCCATCACTCCAATTGCCCATACCCTCGCGCTTGCTTGACCTTGACGGACGTGTTTTCTCACGCCAGCAGCAATCTCAATTGGCTGTGGGACACGTTCCTCCTCGCCAATGCAACGGTTGCCCAGCTGTCTGAAGTGGCATGCGGGCCGCTCGCTTGGGTTCCTGTGGCCGTGCTGCAATGTTGTTCGCTGCGCGACAACGCGATTGCGAAGATCAAGGACCACGAAACTGCGTATTTGTTCCTCGGAGCGATGATTTGGGCGCAATCCACTGACCGGACCGGCCGCCACTACATTGCCAAGGCCGCCCCGTCCAGTTTCACCTGTGACACTTGTCCGCTGATGCGGCAGCGCGTGTGGTACACAACGATCCGCGAGATCCTCGAGCTTGGTCCAAACGTTCTGCGCCAGCTGCCCGTTCGTGCCCTCCGAGCTCTTGTCAAGGTGCTTTTCGACTACGACAACGACCTTGCTTACGTAGTTTCGCTTGGTCCAGATTCAGACCAGACACCGGAACCGTGTCTCTCGTCATGCGATGCCGTTTACCATCCATACGTCGAGCTGCTCCAAACTCTCATCCACGCCGACTTTGCCGCCCTGCTGGATCTGTTTCGCGACGAGATTGGTCCAAAGTCCTCGCTCCCCGTTTCCTTTTGGAGGGCGGTGCCCGACGGCGCGCTTGACAGCGTCAAGGACGCCTCCTGGATCGCGCAAGTGGCCATCCGCGCGATTCGGGACCGCGCGGCGCCCAGTAAGGTGGCCCACGAGCTCGCTCGTATCGCGCCCAAGACGGTCGCTTCGGACGAGTACGCCAGGGCCATGGTTGCGGCGGTCCACAACAAATCGGTTTGATTGAGACGCGGTTGCTTGGTGGAATCGTTTCTGTGATTTCAGTTATATCTTCCTCAATTTTCTCTTGCACGCGTATGCAACATACCTTTGTTTTATCCTACATTATTGATGAAATACTGATAGAGAAAATTGCATATGCAGCTCAAGTCGCGTTGCGCCACTTGCGTGGCACACATGCGGGCGGATCTTGGTCCTGCTCGCTCGTCTTCGTCCAATCAAATGCCCGATCACGTCGCGAAAGAATAAATTGTTCATTAATAGAACAATTCAAACACGTTTACGCTGAAATAAAGACTAGAAATGCGACAAGGAAGGGGATCGAGGGCTCAAGCGGGACGTGGTCGCTTGGGCCGCACACGTCGCCGAGGGCCTCGCATGATGTGTAGTCGGTCTCGCGGGCCGTGGGACCGTGCTCCTCGCGCCACAGAACAACGAGCTTGATCTCGGCCGAGAGAAGTTTTATGTCGTCGTGCTCCGTCTTAGCTGCATGTTGAGAGCGGGAGCTGCCTGCTGCTCGTGAGGTGAACGGAGCGCGCTGGCCTGAACGCGAATGGCAAGTGAGGTGACTCTTCTCCGCGATCACGCAGGGATGACCAACGCGTGACGGGCGCGTCGACCCACGGTTGACCGGCAACTGTGGTTTGCAGGAGCCAGGTATATTGCGAAACAGTTAAGCGGTCGACGAAGGAAATAGTAGTAAGGTTTTCATGGGCAAGGGACCGCGGCGAGCGGCTAGGCGTCATCAAGCAAGCATGTGCAGCACCAAATTCACCAACGAGGGCTGCCGCAAGGCGTTCTGGGCCGACCTCGCCCGCGCGCTGCGCGGCCACGTCGTTCTCATGGCCGCAACTTCTCGGGCTTCGGCATGATCTCCGCGGCCGACAAGGGCCCCGTGGTCGAGATGGTCAAGGAGCTGCGCTCGCGCGGCGTCACCGTGTACGCCGTTGACGAGAACTTCTTGAGCAAGTGGTGCGCCGCGTGCGCCATGGCCGACCCCGCCGCCGCCAAGGCCAACAAGACCAACCTGCTTGGCAAGAAGGACAAGAAGGTGTACCAGACGCGCGCGTGCCGTCGCTGCGGCGTCCGCGTGCAGCGCGACCGCAACGCGGCCGTCAACATCTCGTTCGCCATCAAGCAGCTCGTCTTCGAGGACCAGGCCAAGGACGCGGACGGCAACCCGCCGCCCGCCGCCCGCCCCAAGCACCGCTACCACCGCAAGTGCCGCACCACGCCCACGGTCGAGTAGTCCAAGCTGTCCTTTCTTCCTCCCTCTCTCCCTCTCCCCTACGGACACCGTATGTTGTATTGTGCAGGCGTACGTGCGTGCAGGCCTTGCTCCCAACATCCGATACTTGTGTGCTATTGGTGAGGTTGCATTGCTGATCGCTGCGGCCCGCAGCAGCGCAAACCCGCGAGATGTCCCTGCCCCTTGGGGCCGGATCACCCTTGCACGGCCTGGTGTTGGCTGGTGCCCCTATTTCTCCAACTTTTTTGTTGTTTGATTGTAAATATGCATCATACGATCAAGGAAAAGTAAAAGTAAGTACCACCAGGACCAGCTCCACCTCTCGCACAGCGGCTACCAAATCTACTACGGCAACGAACCGTTCAAGATCACGCTCCACGGCGACGGCGGGTACATCAACTGGTACTTCATCGGCAAGTGGGACCGCGACGGGAAGCACGTCAAGTTCAACCAGTGATTGCGCGTTCGTTCTGCAGCTCGTGCGAATTCTTTGCAGTCTCCCTTGCTTGTCGCGTCCTCGTCCTCATGTTCTATTTTCCCCTCCATCATGTTCTGCCCTTGTACAATCCACAACCGACGCGAGAATACAAAGCGAGTTGTATTTTTTACATTGCGAAGTCGTCGAGACTTGGACCAGCACTGGCGCGCCCGAAAAGCACAGGGCGTCCAACAAGAACAAGTGCGCTCTTGCAGCGAACCGTGATGTGAAGCGTGATGGAAGACCGCTCGGCGCGCCTGTCCCGACGACCGGATACAGCGACTGAACAGCAGTTCCGTTCGGCCTCAAATCGCTTGTGCGCAGCCGACACTCTCTTCGAAAAGTGTCGAGTCGATTAAAAACGCTTTACTAAACCACGATCTCGTCGCCGTGGTGTAGTCGGTTATCACGCCTCCCTTACAAGGAGTAGGTCCCCAGTTCGAACCTGGGCGGCGACATTTTGTCGTTTTGGGTCACTCGAGTCCGTCCGATACGATGTTCGCTCGCGCCAGATCGGGTTGCACCAAGTCCTGCTAGCCATTGATAGACCCGTTTCTTCGTTTTGAGCCGCGTCGTTGCGTGTGGCGCAGCGCGAGTGAGTCGCGTCGCGCCACTCCGCTCGCTCACGACGACTGACTAGCCAACATGGTGATATCACACAGAAACTACTAGGATACACTATTCTACTCATCTCGACACCTACTACTTCCCAACCTGCTTAACCACGGCGTCGCACCGGCCACACAGCGCGCCCTCGCTCGGCGCCCAGAAGTTCCAGCACCGCGGGCACTTGTGCTTCTTGGCGTTCCGCGCAACGACGGTAACACTCGCCTTAGCACCTCCCGCACTCGCCGCGGGGTCCCAGTTGCCGTCGCCGGGCGCGAGCGTGACCGCGTACTCTTCTTCCCCACCAACCTCGTTCGCGTCCGCGACCTCGACGCCGCTGACGACCGTGAGCTGCTGGACCGCGCGCTTGTACGTGTCGAGGAACGCGGCGGTGGCCGCGTGGGGCGCGGCGAGGACGAGCTCGGCCTCGAGCGACGACCGGATCCGCTTGTCGCGGCGCAGGCGCTCGAGGACCTGGTTGGCGGCGTCGCGCAGGCCGAGGAGCGGCGCGAGGTCGGCGGCGAGGGAGGGGGCGCGCCATTCGGCGGGTGCGGCGCGCCACGTGCGGCCCATGAAGTAGCCCGGGTGCGCGGAGCCGAGGACGGGCGACGCGTGCGTGTACACTTCTTCGGCGAGGAGGGGCAGGATCGGGGCGAACGACTGCACGTAGAACTCGAGAATCTACGAGTTGCACGCGCGCGAGTAGGTCAGCGACGGGTTCTGGGGCAGCTCGCGCGAAACCGCCGTACCTGAGCGAGCGTGTACTGCGCGGCGCGGCGGCTGGGCGAGTCGGCGGCCTCAGCGTAGAGGCGGTCCTTGAGCGACTCAAAGTACATGGCGGAGAGGGTGTTGTTGGTGAAGACGTTGAGCGTCTGGACCACGCGGTAGTACTGGTGCGCGTTGTACGCCGCGTGCACCGTGTCGGCCATGGCGGCGAGCTCGTGGAGCACGTAGCGGTCGAGGTCCTCGAGGTCCGCGTAGGCCACCACCGTGTCCCGCGAAAACCCGTCGAGGTTGCCGAGGAGGTACCGGCACGTGTTGCGGATCTTGCGCAGGCTCTCGGCGGTCGCCTGGAGCACCTTGGACCCGAGACTAATGTCGCGCGTGTACTCTGCGCCGCCGACCCACAGCCGCAGCCCGTCGACGCCGACGGGCGGCATCGCCTTCTTGTCGGCGCCGCCGTGGATGATGGTCGCGGGGCCAACCGTGTTGCCGATCGACTTGGACATTTTCTGCTTGTGCTCGTCGACGAGGAACCCGTGCGTGATAATCTTCTTGTACGGCGCGACGCCGCGCGTCGCGATACTCGTCAGCAGCGAGCTCTGGAACCACCCGCGGTGCTGGTCGCTGCCCTCGAGGTACACGTCGGCGACCGTGTTCTCGCCGAGCAGCGTCCACGAGGTCCCCGAGTCGAACCACACGTCCATGGTATCGGTGCCGCGCCGCCACTGCGTGGGATCGAGCCCGCTGCCGGGCGGGAGGAACGCAGCGACGGGGAGCGTCCACCACGCGTCGGCGCCGCCGTTCGCCTCGATGACGGCCGCGATATGCGCGACGCTTTCGGGCGTCATGAGGTGGTCGCCCGTCTCGACGTGGTACAGGACGGGGAGCGGGACGCCCCACGACCGCTGGCGCGAGATGCACCACTCGGACCGGCCGGCGACGTAGCTGCGGAGGCGCGAGCGGCCGGTATCGGGGACCGTGGTGACGGCGTCGCGCAGCGCGGCGAGCGCGGTATCGCGGACCGCGTCGATCCGCGCAAACCACTGCGGCGTGGCCCGCTGGATCACGGGCTTCTTGGCGCGCCAGTCGTACGGGTACTTGTGCACAAAGGAGTGCGCGTGCGCGAGCGCGGACGTCGACTGCAGGTACTCGATGACGCGGTGGGTGCCGTCGGTCAGGACGGGCGCGCCGACGAGGAACGCGGGGGCGTCGGCCGTGTACTTGCCGTAGTCGTCGACGGGCGACGCGATCTCGAGCCCGTGCTTCATGCCCGTGAGGTAGTCGTCCATGCCGTGGCCCGGCGCCGTGTGCACGAGCCCCGTCCCGCTGTCGGCCGTCACGTAGTCGGCGGCGACCACGGGGCAGGCGGCGCCAGTGAACGGGTGCGCGTAGGTCCACGACAGCAGGTCGCTGCCGGTGAAGCGGGCGACGATGGCGGCGTCGCGCGCGGCGGGGTCGACGGGCAAAAAGTCGAGCGCGGCGAGGCGATCGGCGCCCACGAGCCAGTGCTCGGTCGGGGAGACGCGGACGAGGACGTAGCTGAGGTCGCGGTGCACGGCGACGGCGCGGTTGGCGGGCAGCGTCCAGGGCGTGGTGGTCCAGATGAGGATGTTGGTGCCCTCGGGCACGCTGGCGTCGCCGGTAGCAGTCACGGCAAACTTGACGTAAACGGACTTGGACGTGTGCTCGTGGTACTCGAGCTCGGCCTCGGCGAGGGCGGTCTGGGTGGCGGGCGAGAAGTAGACGGGCTTGCGCTGGCGGTAGATGAGGCCGCGCTCGACCATCTTCTGGAACACGCGCAGCTGGCGCGCGACGTAGGCGGGCTCGAGCGTCTTGTAGGCCTTGGCCCAGTCGCCCATGATGGCAAACGACTGGAAGTCGGCGCGCTGCTTCTCGACCGTGGCGAGGGCGAGCTCGCGCGCCTTTTGCCGGATCGCGACGGGCGTGAGGGGCGGCTCCGCAGCGGCGTCCGCCGTGGACTTTTTCGCCTTCTTGGCCGCCTTGGCCGACTCCTGGAGCGCCTTGAGCTCAATGGGCAGGCCGTGGCAGTCCCAGCCGGGCACGTAGTGGACGCGCTTGCCCTGGAGCAGTTGCCAGCGCAGGACCATGTCCTTGAGGACCTTGTTGAGGGCGTGGCCGGCGTGCAGGTCGCCGTTGGCGTAGGGCGGACCGTCGTGCAGGATGAACTGCTCGGGCCGCAAAGCGGGCGACTCGGCGGCCTGCCACGCGTACAGCTCGTCGGTCGTGCGCTTCAGCAGCACCGGCCGCTGCGCTGCGTCGGGCCGCATCGCAAAGGACGTCTTGGGCAGACGCAGCGTGTCGGCGTACTCGCTCTTGGGCTTGGCCTCCTTGGCCTTGCCGGCCGCGGGAGCGGGCGCAGCGGCGGTGGAAGCGGCGGCAGCGAGGATCGGCGACGACGTGTGCAGCAGTTTCATGGTCGCCGAGACGACGGCGGCCGGGCGCGCGAGGCGTGCCGCGGCATTTGCAGCAAGGCCTGCGCGGCAGAGGCGTAGCATGGCAGCGGAATTCGTGGTGGGCGAGGGGAGAGCGCGAGCGGGGCCGGCTGCCGAGCTGTTTGGGCTCGGCCCAGGGCTCGGCCAGGGCTCGGCCCGCGGCCCATGTGACCGGCTGCAGCCGACCGCCGATGAGCGACGCGGCGCCCGCGTTGATTCTTCGCAACTGATCGCCCTGATCGCGTCAGCGGCCCTTGCGCCGGAGCCTACAAATGGCGCGGGCAGGGTTGCCGCCAGTCCGCGCTCCCTTATCCGCCCGCCCGCCATGAAGCACTTGCTCGCCACCGTCGTTGCCGCCCTCTTCTGCCTCGCGGCGCTCACCTCGGCCGCTCCCGCTCGCACGCAGCACCCGTCGTTTGCGCTCGACGAGACGCGGCACTGGTCCACCTCGACCGTCATCAAGTCTGCCGCGATCCCGCCGCCAGCCAAGATCGAGGGCTTCGTGCTCAACCGCAAGGGCGAGGTGCCCGCGGACGGCGGGGTGCAGGTGACGGCGTTCCTCGACCCGCTGTGCCCCGACTCGGCCGCCGTCTGGCCCGCGCTGGGCGATGCATCGGCCGAGCTCGCCGATCGCGCCGTGTTCCGCGCGGTCCTGTTCCCGCTCCCGTACGCTCACCGGGATAGCGGACTGACGTTGAGACTGACCCTCCCTCACAACCGTTCAGGTACCACCGCAACGCCTTTATCCTGAGCCAGGCCGCGCACGCGTGGCACGCTGCTCTCTCCAACGACGTCGACGACTCGCCCGTGAAGCCGCTGCTCGACCTCTACTTCTCCTCGATCGACGAGCTCGGCAGCCGCACCGACGCCGTCAGCGAGCTCGAGTACCGCGCGCGCCTGGTTGGGATCCTGCGCGAGCGGCTCCCCGCGCTCGCCGACCGCATCCCGGTCGACCAGTTCAAGGCCGCGCTCGCGCCGCAGTCGCCCGCCGACACGGCGGCGCGCCGCCACTTCAAGCACGCGGCGTACCACGGCGTCACGGGCACGCCGCAGGTCCTCGTCAACGGCGTGCTCGACCCGCGCGCCGACGAGATCGAGTCGGTGAGCGCGTGGCGCGCGTACCTCGACGGGCTCGGCGGTCGGTAGTCGCTGAGAGTGATAAATACGAGTCCCCGCGAGCAGAGGTTTTTGTGTGACTGCCCACTTGAGCGAACGTGAGGGTGAACGTGATCGGCCATCGCCGCGGTGCCGTCGGGGTCCAAAAGCGCGGAAATGTCTCGCGGGCCGCGCCACGTGATGGGCGGGAGACGCGTCGCGCTGCGATGCCGGCGCGCGCGCTCGGCCTCCATCGCCGCCGACAGTGGCACCTGCGCGAGGTCAGGACGACGAAGCGCCGCGCATCCCCCACCGCGCCGCGCCTCACACACATAGCCCGTGCGTGCGTCCGTGCCCACTCCGAGCGAGCACTGCACACGCGCCTCCGCCCGCCCCGCTCGCGACCCGCGCCACCGCAGCGACCGCGACCGAGTGCCTGCCAGGGGTGGTGGTGCTACGAGCTGTTGCGTCGGCCTGCTGCTGCCGTGTCATTCCGCCGCGAGCGTAGAGACGCGTCGCGCCACATTTTGTTCCGAAGCGCACGCGTCTCGCCGCGCCGCGCCCTTTCCGACCCGACCCCCCGCGCACTCGACCCCCAGCTCGGGCACACATGAATCAATGAAACGCAACTCGAGGCAACCGCACGGCCGAGCGCGTTCCACCACTCTCCCGCGACCTCTGACTCGAGCCGTCCGTATCGCGCCGCCGTCGGCCCCCGCACGAGTTGCGATCCTCACGCCCTTCCCCGCGCGCCCGTCTAGTACTCCTGCCCACATACTCACGCACTGAGCCCGCCGACGCCATGGACTCCATCACCGAGGCGCCCACCGCGCCGGGATCGCCTCCGTCCCTGCCACCCGCGGATCCCCCACCCGCCACCACGTCTGCCGACCCTCCGCTCGCCGACTCGTTCCACGGAGACCAGCTCTCCTCGTCCGCGCCCGCCGCCTCCTCATCCACACCCGCGGCTGACCACCCGTCTGCCGGGTCGCTGACGGGTACGGGCACCAGCACCCCGCCGCGGTCCTCGCGCGACTCGCACCCGTCGAGCCGCACGGGCGCCGGCCCGCTTGGCGCGTCCACCACCACCCACTCGCTCCCGACCGGCAGCGCGTCGCCGTCCAGCAGCATCGGGCGCGGGAGCGGGAGCGCCGGGCGCGCGCTATCCACGTCGTCGTCGACGTCGTCGTCGACGTCGTCGAGCCACGAGGCCGGGGCCGCCGCCGCGACTTCGGGTCCCGCGAGCCACCACGCGTCGAGCTCACCGCGCGCAATACGCAGCGCGGCCGTGACCACGACCAACGGCGACGAGCCCGACGCGCCCAGCGCCGGCGCCGCGTCGGGCGGCGAAACCCCGATCCAGCCCGCAACCTCGACGGGCAAAGTGTTTGCGCCCGTCAAGACGATGCGCAGCCGGCGCATCTCGGAGCCGAACCGGCCCAGCAGCACCGCGCGCAGCTCGACGGTCCAAGGTGGCGGCGGGAGCACGTTCGGGTCGCCGCCGCCGCTCACGCCCATCGCCAGCACGCTCGACCGCCGCAAACATATCCACGGGTCCAATACCTCGCACACGGGCGGTTTCGGGATCCACATGCACTCGCCCAGCGTGCCGTCGGGTCTCTCGCGCGTCCTGTACGACGGCGACGACGCGGTGGCGGGAGGAGCGTCGGGGAAGGGCGCCGGGGTGCCCGACGGCGCAAGGACACCGCCTGAGCCTGCCGCACCGCAGCCGAAAGCGGCGGCACCGAGTCCGGCGCCTGCGCCATCCACGACCACGACGACAACGCCGGGCGGCGTCCGCGTCCCGCTATCCTCGGGCTCCGAGTCGTCCGGGTCCAACCTCCCGCGGTCCGACTCGCCGCGCGACTTTGACGCGCTGTTCAAGTCGCGCGACCTGCTTCCCCAACCGGGTTCCGACACCTCCGGCGCCAAGGACGACGAGGACCCCGGCGAGCGGCCATCGACGCGCGTCATCACCAAGCTGCTGGCGCTGTCCAAGAAGGCGCGGCGGTCGCGCGCGGGCTCAAAGTCGTCGCTCGACCAGGGCAACGGCCAGGGCACGCCCAACAGCGACGAGTCGCGGTCCACGTCCAACACCATGAAGCGGCCGACGTCCGCGCCGACCAAGACGCGCCAGCGCCGCGCGTCGTCCATCATCTCGGGGATCATGGCGCCGATCGCCGCGGGCGGCGGCATCGGCACCGCCGGCGGGAACGGCGAGGAGTCAAGCGGCCAGCTCAGCGGCGACGGCAACGTGACGCGGTCGCGGTCGCGCACCAGCAGCATCGTGTCGTCGGCGGACGACGCGGGGCGGCGCGGGTCGCGGTCGAACGCCTCCACGACGGCGACCGGGACCCTCGTCGGCCGCATCACGCTCGACCGCGAGGCGTCTATCGGCATGACGCCCGAGCGCGCCGCCGAGGCCGAGGCGATCCGCGAGCTCCTGCGCATCCCCGAGGCCGACATGGGGTCCAACCCGGACCTGCACGGCCGCGACGGCGGCGGCGGCGCGTCTGGCGCGAATATCTCCGTCAACCAGATCAACGGCGTCGTCAGCAACCTGTTCGGCGCGCGCCGCGCGCTCGACGACCCCGCGCTACGCAGCCTCCGCAACGCCCGACGGCGCGCTATGGGGAACAACGGGCCGGGCGGCGCGGCCGGGTCCGGGTTCGACATGTCATCGCCAAGCGGGAACGCCGTGTACGCGCCGGGTCCGCCGAGCGCGACCGCTGCAGCGGGCTCGCCGGTCCGCAGCCCGCCCATGAGCGGTATCGGCGGCGAGTTCACCGACTCGATGGGCGGCGGCGGCGGCGGTGGCGGCGGCGTGGACTCGTTCTCGAGCTCGGCGCACGCGAGCGGCCCGCTGCCGTACGACGCGACCAGTCGGACCGGCCCGCTCCCGTCAGCGCTGACTGCGAGCAGCAGCGGGACGGGGTCGGGCAACTCGCACGGTGCGGCGACGGCCGCGTGGCACCACCTGCGCGGGACGCCGACGGAGGCGTCGACGCACTCGCTGCCGTCGCGCGCCGCCATGGCGAGTAACTGGATCAAGTCAAACGCGGACCTCAAGGGCCACGGGTCCGGCACCATCGCGGTTTCGGGGACCGGGCGCACGGGCGGGGCCAGCTCGCCCGGCGGCGCGGCCAGCGTCGAGTCGTCGGCGCTCGCCGGGTCCGGCGGGATCCCGCCGCGGTACGGGTCCGGCCCGCGCGAGCGCGCGCTCACGTCCGTCATCGCCAAGCTCAAGAGCGGCGCGGCGGCCGCCAAGGAGCGCGGGTCCGCGTCGTCGCTCGCGCGCCAGTCGTCGGCGGGCGGGTCCGGGTCGATTTCGTCCAAGTCGAACGGTACGCGTCCCGCCACTCTTGCAACGCGGCGAGTGAGAGAAATCTCACACCCGCGCACTGTAGCCCCGTCGATCCAGCAACTCGCGCACCCGCGACTGCCGACATGCACGACCGAGCCCGTTTCCGCGGATACCGCGGGCGGCGACGGCCTAGTCCAGTCGCCGTCGCTGCTCGCGACGCTCATCGACCCAGCGCTGCGGCGCAAATCGTCGTCGGCGTCGGCGGGCACCGTGCCGATCCACGGTTCGGCCGCGCTGCTCAACGCGTCGAGCGCCATGAGCGGGTCCGCGTCGGGGCTCCCGAAACCGATCATGCCGCACGCGCAGGGGAGCGCCGGCGGCGGGAGCAGCGCGGGCGGCGACGAGCCGCTGGTGCCGTCGATCCCGTCGCTGTTCGGGATCGATAACCCGACCATCAAGCTGCAGAGCCCCGACTCGGAGGATCCGGGCCACGGACACGGGATGGGCGGCGGGAGCAGCGGGGCCATGGGCGGCGGGCACGCGGGCGGCGGCGTTGGTGGTAGTGGTGGGGCACACGGCGCGCTCGGGCATGGAGGCGGCGGCAAGGCGGGTCTGCCGACGCACCGGTCGCAGGCGGCGTCGACGTACACGCTGACTCTGCCGTCGCTGCTGACGAGCAACCCGTTCAAGGCGCTGCGACTGTCGCCGGACCTCGAGGAGCTCTACCACATCTACTACTACCACCAGAACAAGGCCATCTTCCAGTCGCTCACGTTCCAGGTGATTGCGCTGTACGTCATGTACCTCGGGTGGAACCTGTTCCAGTACGCGCAGTTCTCGATGCTCATGGTGTGGGGCCCCGCGCTCGGCCTGCTCGTGACGCTGCTGGCGGGCGCGTGGCTGCACTTTGGGCAGGACGAGAGCGACCTCGTCTTCGCCAACGTGATCGTCGGCGTGTCGCTCGGCAGCGTGCTGCTGTCCAACAACCTGCTGCGCGATACGTGCTTCTTCACGTCGCCGTACTGGGACAACGTGATGCACCTCAACCAGCCGCTGTTCTGCGGGTTCATCTACTGGATGCTGCGCGCGCCGCTGCAGCACCGGTGCGCGATCGGCTGGGGGTTCACGGTGCTGCAGATCACCATCGACGTGACGGGCAGCTGCCACCCGGCGGTCCTCGGCGCCAGCGCCATCGTGTACGTGGTCGTCAACATCATCGGCATGTTCTTCGCCTTCTTCTCCGAGGTCGCCAACCGCAACGCCTTCCTGCGCACCCGCGAGGTGTACAAGCACCAGGGCAAGCTGCACCTCGCCAAGGAGCAGTCCGAGGCGCTCCTGCGCATGGTGCTCCCCGCGCGCGTCATCGAGGACCTCAAGCGCGGCGTCGAGGGCGCCGGCTACCTCAGCGGACGCAGCACGTTCCAGGAGCTGCACAACGTGACGATCCTGTTCGCGGATATCGTCGGGTTCACCGAGTTCTCGTCTCGCGTCAGCGCGACCAAGCTCGTGCTCGTGCTCAGCGACATGTTCGCCGAGATCGACAACGTGTGCGAGTCGCTCGGCCTCGAGAAGATCAAGACGATCGGCGACTGCTACCAGTGCTGCGGCGGGGTGCCCGAGCCGGTCGCCGACGACGCCGAGGCGGCCGTCTGGGCCGAGCGCATGTGCATGCTGGGCGTCGAGATCATCCAGGGCGTCGCCAAGACGGCGCGCCGCATCAAGTACCCGCTGCGCGTGCGCGTCGGCATCCACACGGGGTCCGTTATGGCCGGGATCATGGGCATCCACAAGCTCAAGTACGACGTGTGGTCCAAGGACGTCGACATCGCCTCGCAGATGGAGCAGTCGGCCACCGCCGATATCCCACACCTCTCGGCCCCGACCCACGCCCTGCTCGTCGGCAACGCGTGTGATAACGGCATGACGTTCGCCCCCGCGCCCGACGTCGTGTACGAGGACCCCGAGCCCATCAAGACCTTCAACCTCGCGCGATACGTCTTCTCCAAGGTCGTCGACGGTAACTTTGTCACCATCACCCACCCGATGCCCGAGGCGCCGCGGTCCGCGACGGTGGCCATCGCGTCGGCCAAGATCGGCGGCGGCGAGCCCGTGGCGAGCCCCAAGAGCAGCGTGCCCAAGCTGCCCGCTGCTGCTGCTCCTGAGCAGGCCAAGAGTGAGCCATCGGCGACGGCGGCTCCCGCGACGAGCGACGCTGCAGCACCCGCGACTTCGACGACAACCGACGGTGCTCCCGCAGCAGCTCCCGCCGACCCCGCTGCCGCGACCACGACCACGACGGCCACGACGACGGCGAGTCCCGCGCCCGCCCGTGCGTCGGCGCCCATCGTCCCGCCAATATCCACGTCGCCGGCGCCCGTCGTGTTCCCGATCCCCGGTCCGGGCGAGGACCCGGGCACCGAGCTGACACCGAGCAACAAGCCGATCGCGGCGTTCCTGTCGGTGGCGAACGCGGACGCGCTGCTGCTCGACGACGCGCGCGCGCTGCGCGAGTCGGTGCAGGCGCAGCGCAAGCTGTTCCTCGACTTTGAGCGGCAGCTGCACTGGTTCTTTGGCACGTTCCGCGACCGCAAGCTCGAGGAGGAGTACAAGAACGACTACATGGAGCACCACGGCATGGACCTCATGTACGCCATGGCGCTGATGGTGGTCGTTAAGGTCATGTTCATCGCGGTGGCCGTGTTGGTGCTGGACGTGCCGGGCGCCGGGTACGCGGGCGACGTGAGCGCGGCAGTCATCACGGCTGGCGTCGTGGGCGTGGCGTCGGTGCGGTACCGGCAGTGCGCGGCGACCGAGGTCAAGGCCAACGACAAGAACGTGTCGGGCCTGTGGATCGGGTCGGAGCGCGACCTCGGGTCGACCGACTCGCTGACCAAGTTCACGCGGTGGCACCAGTGGCGGCCCAACACGCTCAGCCTGGTTGCGCTCGTGCTGTCGTTTGTCGGCGACATTGTGCGGGTCCAGTTTGCGCGCACCGTGTACCCGTCGTACCAGCACGCAAGCGTGCTGATGCTGCAGTTCTCGACCACGCTGTTCGTCGGCCTGCGCACGCGCCAGCTGTCGCTGCTCGCCTTCTCGTGGATCCCGCTGTACGCGGTGCTGTACTTCGTCGGGATTTCGGCGACGCAGGGCGTCGAGCCGGCCATCACGTCCGACATCTCGCAGCCCGCGCTCATGTTCATCATCACGATGCTCATGGTGTACACGACCAACCACGCCATGGACCTGCAGTTCCGGCGCAACTTCCAGATGAAGCGGTTCCTCGAGGGCAAGCTCAACGAGATCCGCATCGTGCAGAAGGACACGGAGCGGCTGCTGCTCAACATCTTCCCCCTGGACGTGGCGCAGCGGCTGCGCGTCAACCCGACGCTGCGCATCGCCGACGGGCTCGAGGACGTGTCGGTCATCTTCGGGTACATATCCAACTTCGACTCGCTCGACCTCCCGCCGGCGCTCGCCCTCAAGCTGCTCAACGAGATCATCTGCGACATTGACGAGCTGTGCCTGCGGCACCACGTCGAGAAGATCAAGACGATCGGGACCAAGTACCTGGCGCTGACGAAAGACGACGTGGCGGGGACGTCGGTCCCGCACGCGGTGCGCATGGCTGAGTTCGCGCTCAACCTGCGCCAGGTCATCTCGTCGTACAACGACCAGTTCTTCTCGCACATGTACTGCAACAACTTCATGGTGCGCATCGGGATCAACTGCGGGCCCGTCGTCGCGGGCGTGATCGGGACGTCTAAGTACTCGTTTGGTGCGCTCTTTCCTCGCCGTGGAACACTGGTGGCCCAGACACTGACCCGAGAACGCATGAACAGACGTGTGGGGCGATGCCGTCAACGTGTCCTCGCGCATGGAGTCGAACGGCATGGACAACATGATCCACGTGTCGCAGTCGACGTACGACCACCTGCACCCGCAGTACGAGTTCCAGTCGCGCGGCCAGGTCGCCATCAAGGGCAAGGGCATGATGTCGACCTACTTTTTGCTCGGCCGCCGCAAGCACGCGCAACCGCAGCATTACGGCGGTGGGGGAAGCGGCGGATCGGGCACGGTGCCACCACCCGCGACGATCCACAAGACCGTGTCGACGGGCGCCGACGACGGCGGACCTCCGCCAGAACCAGTTTTGGCGGGAGCGGCAGCAGCAAGGGGAAGCGAAGCGGTGGCCACGGCGACTACGTAGTTGGGCACGACAATAGAGAAATTTTGATCTCCCACGCGGCCGCGAGCGGGCGCGGGACACGCGAGACACGCACGCGTCGCGATATCATGTGAGACGTGGGTGACTCGATGCAGGGAGGTGGGTGACCATCCGGGCCGGGCGACTACCTGGCTGGATGGGCGATTAATTTAAGGGGACGCGTAACCACGTGGCTCAGCAGCAGCGTCCAGTGACGCGTGGAGACGCGCAGCGGGAGGCAACCGCGCCGCGGCGGCTGCACGCTGTGCTGTGCGGACAGCGAGCGAGAGAAGGCGCGTCGCAGCGACCACCACCGCGCGCCGCGCCGCTGCCCTGCCCTGCCCCGCCTCGCCCCCGACGCGCCGTGATCAGCGCGTCCAGCACTTGGAGCTTGCTGCAACGAGCCCGCGCTGCTCCGACTCGACGCACTCGCATCCACGCAACGTAACAACGCACCACACCACACGCGCGCGACTCGCACCTCCCGCGCTCGTGTCCCGCTCATCCATCACTCTCGACTCCACCCCACCACCAACCATGGCCGACAACGACGCGTCGACGGCGGCGACGCAGGCGGCCGCGAGCGACCCGGACGCGGCCAACGTGGTGCCGGCGGCGCACAAGTCGCAGTTCATGCAGTTCATCAAGACGCTGGCGTCGTTCACGGGCGACCTGTCGCAGCTGACGTGTCCGGCGTTCCTGCTGTCGGGCGTGTCGCTGCTCGAGTACAGCGCGCACTGGGCCGACCACCCGGAGCTGTTCGCGGCGATTGCGACCCACGGCGACCCGGCCGAGCGCATGGTCGCGGTCGCGCGCTGGTTCATCTCGACGCTGTACGGGTCGTTCCACTCGCGGTGCAAGACGGGCACCGAGAAGAAGCCCTTCAACCCGGTCCTCGGCGAGCTCTTCTACTGCCACTGGCCCGCCCAGGGCGCCAGCGAGACCGCCGCCGCGTACCCGCGCACCGCCATGATCTGCGAGCAGGTCTCGCACCACCCGCCCGTCGGCGCCTTCTACATCGACAACGACAACAAGAACATTTTCCTCAACGGCCACTGTACGCGCTTTCTCGTTTGCGGGACGTGTCTCGCGCGCATCTCACTGACCCCCGCGCGTCCGACTCGCTCGTAGGCGGCCAGAAGACCAAGTTCAAGACGGCGAGCATCAAGGTCGAGCAGACGGGCCGCGCCGTGCTGACCGTGTACCCGCCGGGCACCACGTCGGCGACGCCGGGCGCCGTGCCCGACGAGTACTTCATCACGCTGCCCGAGATGACCCTGCGCGGCCTGCTGACGGGGCAGCTGTTTGTCGAGCTGCAGGGCAAGTCGTCCATCACGTCGTCGTCGGGCTTCCAGGCCACCTTCGAGTACCTGCCCAAGCCGTGGTTCGGCGGCGAGTACCACTGCGTCAAGGGCACCATTGCGCGGCTCGACCTCGACGCGTTCGCCTCGTCGAGCTCGGGCGACTCGCCCAAGGCCGCCAAAAAGTCGGGGAGCAAGAAGAACAAGGAGGAAAAGGACAAGAAGAAGCTCGCGGCGCTCGTCGCCGCGGCCGCCGCGTCGACCACGGGCTCGGCGACCCCGCTGTACTCGATCCAGGGCAAGTGGACCACGCAGTGCACCGTGACGCGGTACGCCGACGACGAGACCGAGGTGCTGTTCGACGCCGACGACCACCCGATGGTCGCCCCGCACGTCAAGCCGCTCGACCAGCAGACCGACCTCGAGTCGCGCAAGCTGTGGGGCAAGGTCGCCGCCTCGCTGACCGCCGGCGACTACTCGGCCGCCACCGCGGGCAAGTCCGCCATCGAGGACGCCCAGCGCGCGCTCCGCAAGCAGCGCGCCGAGGCCGGCGACCAGTGGGCGCCACGCCATTTCGTGTTCGTCAGCGACGCCGCCGCCGACGCGTCGTCGTCGGGCTCGGGCTCGGGCGGGTCCGCGCCCGTGTCCCCCGATACCGCGTCCGTCCACAGCGCACGCTCCGGCGACCTCTCGGCCAGCCGCTCGTCGCTCCGCAGCCTCGGCGCCGCGGCCGCCGCCGGCGGGAACACTGAGAGTCTCATGGACGACGGCCTGTGGACGTTCGTCGAGCTCGCGGCCGCGGCCAACGCGTCGACGGCGTCGAGCTGAGCGCGTGTCGAACGATGGCGACGCGTGTACGTGCGCGCTCGGGCGCGCGAGAGAGCAGGAGGAGCACCGGAGATGTCTGTCGTTGGTTGACTTGTCCTAGTCTAAGCGGTAATAAGAGATTCAAATCATTGTTCAAGAGCACGAGCGCGCGCGAGTGGAGAAAGGATATCAGTCAGACCTGGGCCAAGGGAACCGACCGGCTGGTTGCAGCGCCGCCGCTTCCGACCGACATGGACTTGGTCATCGACACGGTGCCCACGACATTTACCGAGACGTTCGTGCTCGCCGACGCCGCGGTAGGCGGGTCGGACCCCGAACTCGTCGCCGACATGCCGTCGGTCGGGTTGCCCGCGGGCCCAACGAGGTGCGGCCGGCGCACGCCCACGAACAGCAGGTTGCCGAAGATGACCATCAGCGACATGCGCGAAAGCGCCGTGGCCATGCGCATCGTGACGAGCCCGAACGCCCACATCACGCGCAGCGTCACGTTCAGGATCGTGCACGTCATGGAGAACAGGAGCACGACCATCTTGGTCTTGTCGAACGCGACCGAGGCGGAAGCTTGTACGATCGACGTCCGGCGGCGCGGTTTCGCCTTGCCCGTCCGCGGCGAGCCTAGCACGCTGAAACGGCGCCGCGTGTTGAGTTTGTTGGTCGGATCGGGCTGGGCCGCTGGAGTTGTGGTGAGCAGCGGCGTCGGCGAGTTGGGCGTGAGCAGGGCCGACGACTGCCCGGCGGCCGATGCGCTGGACGGCGAGATGGTGGACCCGCTCGCGAGGGACCCGCCTGCGGTCGCCGTCGCGCTGCCGCTGCTCGAGGTGCGGACGACGGACCCCGTGGCCGATGGCGTGTTCGTCAGCACCATGGTCTTGGCCTGGCCGTCCTTGATGGCCTCCATGCGGCGCACGTTCTCGAGCACGATCATCATGATGGTCACGTCGGACCACAGCATGAACCCGTCGGTGATGACCTCGAACGGCAGCCGCGTCATGAGCCAGACGTAGACGAGCGGGTGCTTGAAGAACGTGTACCCGCCCATGAGCGACTGGACGGCCATGGTCGCGATCATCGGGTACAGCGACGCGAGGAGCAGGCCGCACGCGACGCGCGGGCCGTACTTGCGGACCGCCGGGTACCGCTGGCTCAGGTTGCGCGCGACGGGGACCACGTTCATGAACCGCTCGGTCGAAAAGCCGAGGACGAGCCCGTACGCGGTGGTCACCACGGTGAAGGTGCCCAGCAGCTGGAACAGGTTCGACGCGAGCGCGCCCGCCGGCGACGTGTTGGGCGCCGTGAACGGGTCCACGACCTGCGTGTATAGGCTGTTGAGCGTGATGCCGACGGCGCACGTCCAGCTCGAGACCGGGTATTTTTCCCACAGCTTGAAGTGCGAGCGGAAGGTCACCAGCAGAATCGTCAAGGCCATGGTCCCGCCATCGAGGAAGTCTTCGAGTGCCATGGTCGCTGTTTCCGTGGTCCGTTCGTATCGAGATCCGTAAATGAAGAGAGCGTAGCCTCGATTCCTGAGCCACATCGCCGCAGTTCACTCGCGCAGCGAATGCAGCTGGGACGGGCAGGCCTGTCCCCCGTGCTCAGCCTGATGACGATCTCCCAACCCTGTCAAGCAGGGATTGGGAACAAGGTGTTTGCACCGCTCAAGCTGGTGATAGGGTGGGAGAGAAGGAGTCTGCGTCGGGGAGACACTTTTTCCGCCCCGCACGCGATGCTCACGGCCGCGTGACCGCGTTGCCACGCTGCATCACTCGAAACGTGGCGCTCGCCGGCCAACTCGCCTCGACGACTCTCGCGACGATCCCGTCACCTTGGACTGCCCGCATGAGCGCAGATGGATCTTCCGCGTCGAGCTCCGACTTGGCGCACTCGGCGCCGCGCAGCGTGACGAGCTCGAGCCCGTGCGATGAGCCCGGCGACGAGTCGGCCAACGTCACCGACAAGAACAGCCTCGTCGGCCGCGCCCAGCGGCTCTCCATGGACGCCGAGCAGCTGGAGCAGCGCGGCGACGTTGAGGGCGCTGCTGCCGCGTACGCGGCCGCTGCAGGTGCGCGCGCACGAGCGAGCGGGTGCGGGTGCAGGAGGTCGCGCATCTCACAGCTGTCGTCCTCGCCACGGTGTAGTCGCGTACCGCGAGGCGGCCGACAACTCGGACCACCCCGAGATCCAGCGCACGCTCGAGCTGCTGCAGAGCACCTTCAGCCGCAAGGCGCGCGAGCTCGCCCGGCGCGCCGCGAGCGCCGCCAACTCGCCGCAGCCTTCCCCGCCGCTCCAGGTCAAGACCGTCGCCGTGCCGCCCGCGGAACCGCCGCTCGCCGTCCAGTCCACGATCATGTCGGCGTCGGTATCCGCACGCCGCACCCACTCGCCCCGCGCCTCGTCTCCCCTCGCCGCCAGCGGTGGGCTCGCACGGTCGCGGTCCTCGCCGACCATGAGCCCCGAGTCGGTCCGCTCGCTCGCCGACAGCCGGCGCGTCTCGATCCCGACGGCGGGTGCCGCGTCGTTCGAGGTGCTCCCGCCGCGCGCCGTCGTCCCCGTCACGTCGCGACCCGCCTCGGAACGGCGAAGCTCGCTGTCCCGGTCCATCACGTTTGTCCCGCCCGAAGCACCACCGCTCGTCGTCGCGTCCGCACCGGCAGCGCCTGCGCCGTTCTGGGACGCGTTCGACGAGCGCGTGCGCCGGCTCGCGGCGGGCGAGGCCATCGCGCGGCCGGCGTATCCGATCCCGACGTGGTTTGCGCCCCGCACCTGAGTCTTCACACGGAGAATACAATTTGCGCGCGGGTGTGCACTACTTGGAGCCAAGGCCGTGTCCAGCCGCGTTGCTCAGAGTCATCAAGCGCGGTTTCACTGCCGCTCGCCGTCCTCTCTCCCCCCGGCTCCCTTGACGATGGAGGCACACTACCCGCAGCCCATGCAATGAACCGCCCCTACTCGATGCAATCCAGCGAGCGCTGCGTGTGGACCTCGCCGCCGTTCCCGCAGACGCTCGGCGGCCGGCTCGTCGGCGTCGGCGGCGAGAACTTCAAGGCCATGGAGCGCGCCTTCCCGGGCCTCCGCTTCCAGGTCTTTACCGACCGCGTGCTCAACGGCGCTGGGACCGCGAACGGCAACGGCTATGGCGTCAATGGTAGACGAATGGGCCGCGGCAACAGTCCCGGTGACGAGAACGGCACGGGCAACGGGCGGCCCAAGTCGCCCGCCACCAGCGGTGGCGGCCCGTCGATTCTGCGCATCTACGCCAAGCCGGGCGTCCACCCCGACGTGCCCGCCCGCGCGCGCCTCGTCCTTGAGCAGGTCCTGAACCACGCGCAGCGCACCTTCGACATCAAGCTGGTCCTGTGCATGGTGGTCCCGACCGACGCGTTCGCGCTGCAGTGGGAGTACGTTCCGGGCGGCGAGAACTATGTCGGCGTGCTCGACTCGCCGCCGCCCTACTACCGCGCGGTCCCGGCGCGCCCGGGCGCCCTGCCGCTCAACTGGATCCAGGCCTCGGGCGCTGACGTGTACCACACGCCCGCACTCGGGCCGCAGCCGGCGAAGCGCCCGAAGCCCAAGTTCGGCCACCGCCAGCAGATCGCGGTGCTGACGCGCGAGTTCCACGACGAGATTGTCACCACGCTCGCCAAGCGGCGCGCCGAGGTCCTCGACTGGGCCGCCCCGCGCGCGCCCAAGGGCACCGCCCTCGGCGCCGTCCTCAAGCTCAAGGCCTCGCTCGGCAACCACGTCTTCGCGCGCTCGCTCATGTCGGGCCGCATCGCCGAGGCCGCGCCGCGCCCCGAGCTGTCCACCGCCGCCGCGGGCGCTGGTCCGGACGTGGCGTCGTACTCGTTCACGTTCGCCGACCTCGCCACGGCCCTGCGCAAGTCCGAGCTCAAGTCGTCGTTCAACCCGGCGCTCTCGCCGCAGACGGTCGTCAACTTCACGTCGCTGCTCGAGTCGCCCGCGGCCGGGTTCGTGCGGCAGCCGGGGACCAAGTACAAGGTGCTCGTCAAGTTCACGCTGCCGTGGGATCTCGGCGTGCCTGTCGAGCAGTACCGCCCGCGCCGCCAGTACCGCGCCACGTTCCTGTGCGACCCGGCCGCGGCTGCGGCGGCCGGGAGCGCGGGCCCGTTCGTCGTCAAGAACTTCCGCGTCGACCCGACGCCGCTCAACAAGTACTCGATCGTGGTGCCGGGCAGTGACACGGGGTTCCGCCTGCGGCAGACGGTGCAGACGTGGGACGTGTCGACCGAGGACGGGTCGATCCACCCGGCCGCGACCGCGGTCGCGCGGCGGCTGCTCGCGTACCTCAACGAGACGGCCAACGTGCTCGTGCACATCATGAAGCACACGGTGCGGCCCGACTGCAGCGTGACGGTGCCGAGCCTGCCGGTCGACATCACGGGCCGGTGCCACAGCATCTCGGTGCGCACGCGCGTCGTCACGACGTACGCGCGCGGACCTGTCTCGGTGTCCGTCAGCCGCGCCACGGCCATCGTCGACACCCACCCGCTGTCGCCGACCCAGACGCTCGTCCGCATCCCGCACGTCGGCGCGCCCCCGCCGCGCGGCGAGTGCGCCGTCACCGGGTTCTACAGGCCGTGCCCGACCACGCTCCAGGTCACGGCGCGACGCGACGACTACGCCGCGTTTCCGATCGACGCCATGCTGCCCGAAGGCCATGGCGACGCGGCCGAGCGCGCTATCAAGTCGTTCCTCGCGCTCATCGAGGTGCTCGTCTCGAACCTCCGCGGCAGCGGTGCCGCGACCGCAGCGGCCCGCTAGGCGGTGCTATCGATACCTCCTCTCCCCTCCCCCCTCATGTACAAAGTTTCCCCGAGTGTGCCCGTGTAAGCCGATAGCAGTTCAATCAATCGTTCTCATCATCATCAAAAGTCGTTGTCGCTCCCCGTCTCGTCGTCCTGGTCGCCATCCGACCCGCCGTCGTCGCCGTAATCGACGATCCCGCTGAGCACCGCGTCGTCGTCGTCGTCAATCACGACGCTCGCCCCACCGCCCGCCTTGCCGTACACGTCGTGCGCTCGGCGCTTCTGCTGCTGCCCCGCGGGCTGAGGTTGCCGCCCGCTCGGCAGATCGTCGTCAAAGTCCTGGTCCTCGTCGTCGTCCTCGAGATCGTCGTCGTCCTCCTCCTCGTCGCCGTCCTCGAGACTGAAGTCGCCCTCGTCCTCCTCGTCGCTGCCGCCCGGCCCGTCGCTGATCCCGTAACTGTCCATGTACTGCTGCCGCGCCGCGCTCGCGTTGGCGGCGACGGGGCCGCCGGTGCGGCCGGCGGCGGCGGGCTGCGGCTTGCGCGACTTGGCGGCGCGCTACACGGCGTCGAAGGGTCAGAATCAGCGAGGCAACGGCTATGTGATCCCGCACGGCGTACCCCATAGTCCGAGATCTCCTCGTCCGAGTCGTCAAAGTCGAGGCGGTCCTCGATATCCATGGCCGCGTGGTCAAAGTCGCCCGACGGGCGGCGGCGACGCGACTTGCGGGTGCTGCCGCCGGCGCCAGCCTTGCCGCCGCCGCCGTGCAGCCGCGAGTTGCTGCCGAGCACGGCGTTGACGTCGAGCCCATTGTCGAGATCGTCGTCGTCGTCGTCCGGATTCAGGAAACTGTCCTCGTCCACATCCCCGTCATCGTCGTCGCTCTGGCTGTCGAGCCCGCCGTCGCCGCCGCGCAGCATCTTGAGCTCCTCCTCCTTGAGCCGCTCCTGCATCCGCTTGAGCGACATCTCGGCCTCCTACATCCGGTCCGACGTGAGTTGCCGTTTGCCACGATCCGCGGAGCGGACGTAACGCACCTCGGACTTGTCCACCTCTGCACGCACGCCGTCCTCGACGAGCTGCTCGAGGAACGCGACGTTGCGCAGGCTGCGGACGTACTTTGCGTAGACTCCCTTGAGCTCGGCCTCGACGCGCTCAAACTCGTCCATGTACGCGGGCCGCACGCCCTGCATCGACTTGAGCCGCTTGGTGCGCCGGTCCACCTCGAACTTTTTCTTCTCGATCTTGGCCGTCAGCGCCGCCGCGTCGCTCGACATCCCCGCGACCACGCCCGCCAGGGTGTCCGACTCCTCGCGCACGCCGCGCAGCGCGGCCGACGCCGCGGCCTCGATCGACGGCAGGTCGATGGCACGGCCCAGGGCTTGCGAGCGGAGGTCCTACAGAGGTGCGGGTTGTCAGTTTCAGTACCGCCTTGGCGGTGGTGCAGATGAAAACGTACGCGGTGCTCCATCTCCTGAGCGAGCAGCTCGTACAGGACGGCGCCGCGCTGGGTGATCTCAGACGCGAGCTCGCGCGCGGCGCGGATCGTGGTCGCCTTGGCCGCCATATCGCCCGCCCCAACCATTCCGCCCGCGACGCCGAGCCCGCCGCCCTGCTTCTTGGCTGCCGCCCCGGCCGCCGCGGCGGCCGACGACTGCGACTGCCCGCCGCTGCCCGATGACGGGACGTGGAACGCGCCAACGGCGTGGACGAGCGTCGGGTCGTCCTCGGCGAGCGCCGCGTTGGCCTGCGTGAACAGGTCGGCAAGCTTGAGCAGCTCGCGCACCGCGGACCCGTCGGCCATGTACAGCTTGCGCGTGTTGAGCTTGAGCTGCGCGCGCGTCGCCAGGTGCTGCGCCACGGCCTTGATGAAGGCCACGCGGTCGTCTTCGGTCGCGATCGACTTGAAGATGTCGGCGCTCGGGTCGTAGCTAGTGAGGTGAGGGGGTGAGTGGGTGAGTGGGAGGTTGGGCGGGCGGGAAGGGAGGAGGACGGACCTCTTGACCATCCACAGGAGCAGGTCGGCGACGAGCTCAAAGTTGGGCTGGCGGAACGCCTCGTACGACACGAGCTGCGGGTACCCGAGGACCCGCATCTGCTCGGTTAGCGCTGCATGGCGGGGCTGGCGTCAGTTTGGTGGTGGACTCCTTGCAATCTCGCAGAACCGACCTCGGACTTCCCTGAATGCCATGTTGACGGTTCAGATACTTGGAGACAGATGCATAGCTTTCGCGGATGGCGACTGAGGCAAGGAGGAGCCGTGTGGCGCCGATCTCGTTGCGTGGGCGGAACGCGTCGCGTTTCGGGGTCAGCTGGGATCATGTGCGCGAGGGAGACAGCGCGCGGAGACACATTTTTTGGAGGCACGCGTCGGATGCGAGACGCGTCGCGATGTGGCGCACGCGGACGCGTCCCTTCACCTCCTCGCGCTCGACCTCGCTACCTCTCCCTCAATCATCGACGCAGTCATAGACCGGGATGCGACCATGCCCGACCACCACCCACGCCCCGTAACGTACCCGACCGGCCAGCAGCTGCGCGGCGCGACCACGGCGCTGCCGTCGCACCAGATGCCGTACATGCAGCAGCGCAAGCTGGCGCCGGCGACGGCCTCCCCGCTCGCGCCGCACTTCATCACCCCCACGACCACCTCGACCAACGCGGCGGCGGCCGCCGCTGCCGCGGCTGCAGGAGCGCCGGCGCTCACGATCGCGATCCCCGGGTTCCCGCGCATGCGCGTGCTGCGGCAGGGCTGGCTGTACAAGCGCGGGCCCTTCTACCAGCCGTGGCGGATGCGGTGGTGCGTGATCGCGCAGCCCGAAGATGGAGCGGGTACTCCCGATCAGTCTGGCGCGCGCGGTCCGGTCCTCGTCATCTACACGCAGCGCGACCACGCCAACATCGCGCCGCCCAAGGGCCAGGTCCCGCTCGCGGTCCGCATGGAGATCGAGGTCCCGATGCAGCCCGTCAAGAAGAACCTGCTCGACCGCACCGCGCTGTACCCGTTTGTTCTCATCGTGCACGGGCGCAAGGTACACACCTCCATCTCTCCGCGTGACGCGATGATGGCTAACCCACGACCGCGACCTCGTAGCACGTCTTCGCCTCGCACCACCGCAAGGACCGCGAGGACTGGATCCACCTGATCCAGTCGCTGTCCGACTCGCCGACGGCGCAGGGCCCCGCCGGGATCACGGTCGTCCACGAGCTCGACGACTGCTCGGTCCTCGAGTCGACGAGCGTCGTCGACCACTCGTCCGCGTACGGCAACGACTCGGTCGTCTCGGCCACGGCCACCTCGGCCATGACCACCACGTCGACCACGGCCATCACCAGCAGCAGCACTATGCCGAGCTCGACGGTCATGAGTCTCGGGATCAGCCGCCTTGACGCCCTGGTACGGTTTCTCGCTCACGCATTTGGGAGACGTTCACTGACGTGTTGTATTCGGGTAGTCGATCTGCGGCACCGAGATCCTGACCGACGCCGAGCTGTCCGAGATGGGCCGGTACGCAACGATCCCGCACCGCCTCGCTCGTCGAACCACACTGACCATGACGCGCGCTAGCCCCGAGCGCATCACGTCGCGCCCCGCGAGCCCTGTAGCCCAGTCGGCACCTCCCGCGACCATGACGCCCGCCGACCCGTGGAACGAGCTGTACCAGCGGCTGTGCGACCAGCCGTGCGCGACGCCGCAGGCGCAGATCCAAAAGGACCTTCAGATCTGCGACCTGCTGGGCCAGTTCCGCGAGGTCGCCCTGACGCTCGCGACGCAGGTCGTCGACGAGTACCACACGCGCCCGTCGACGGGCAACGGCGCGGCGCCGACCGAGTCGTGGGTGTTCGGCAACGTGGTCGTCGCCATGGCGGCCGACTACGCAGCGTGTGACCGCGGCGCGGTCCTCGCGGCGATGCGGCGCGCGACGCACGAGCTGCAGGGCGTGTCGGCGATCGCGTCGGTGGCGTCGGACCTGCACACGCCGCTCATGTGCGTCGTCGACTACAAGGGGTTCCGGCTCGTGTGCAGCGCGGCGGTCCCGCTCAACGCGACCTCGACGCTGGTCCTCGACCTGTCGACGGGCCGCGCCGACGTGTCGGCGCTCGAGAAGCTCAGCGAGGCGTTTGCGCCGCTGCGCCTGCGCGAGCACCCGGTGTCCGTGATGCCGGCCGCGGGGACGGGGCACGCGCCCACAACGGTGGCCGTGCGCGGCAGCGCGAGCGTGCACGTGCACTACGCGCGCGCGCACGACCACTACTACGCGACGCGGCTCGCGGACCTGTTCCCGGTCGACCAGAGCAAGCACGGCAAGCCCGTGGACGCGCGGCGCCGGCTGCGGCCCGAGTTTGTCGCCCAGTACAAGCACGCGCTGTCGTCGGACGCGTACGCGCCGGCCGCGCCCGGGTGGCGGTGCGCCGAGACGCACCCGGAGACGGCCGCGGGCGAGCGCGACGCCGTGTACGCGGCGCGGTTCCTGCGCGAGAACCATATCCCGGCGTTCGTCGCCCGGCTCGACGCGCTCGAGCTGATCCCCGCTGACAGCGTCGGGCTCGCGGCGTGCCTGCACGCGGCCGGGATCAATGTCCGGTACCTCGGCCTGATCGCGACGCGCACGCGGCTGCCGGCGGTCAAGGAGCTGTGTCTCGTCGAGATGGTCGGGCGCGCCGCCAAGGAGGTGTTTGGCGAGAAGCTGCGGTCGTCGGTGCTCCACTTCCGCCGCATCGGCGCGACCAAGATCGACCACGAGCTCGTGCGCATCGCGACCGAGTTCGTCAACCACGTCGTCACGGCCAACGAGAAGGTGTGGGAGGAGACGCTCAAGCCGGCCATCCAGCGCAAGTTCAGCTTCGTCATGAGCATCGACATCTTCCGCGCGCTCCAGCGGCCCGCCGTGTTCCTCAGCCTGCAGCATCACGTACGTCTTTCTCGTTCGCCGTCGTGACCTCAGCCCCTGACCTGTCGTACACGCAGTGCGCGCTGGACCTCGCCGACTCGGACCACTACGACTGGACCTCTCCTTCACCCGTGACGGAGCGCGACTTTTCCGGCTTCGCGCCCAAGTGCAAGACCCTGTCCCCCGCGACGCTCGGCGCGAAACACCTGACGACGCCCTCGGAACGCGCGACGTACGAGCTGGCGCGTCACCTCGCCCTGCGCGGCCCGCGCGCCAAGCTCGCGCCGTGCCCCGTCACCGCACGCCGCCTCCTCGCCGTCTCGCGGTGCGCGCTGTCGGGCGGGAAACCCGCCGACGCCGTGTCGTACGCCAACGCGGCGATGCAGGTCGCGCGCCGCCACTCGGGGCTCGCGGCGCGCGCGTGGCTCGCGCTCGCGGAGGCGACGCTGCGTCAGCGCAACGGCGGTGAGGACGAAGGTGTGAGCGGGGGTCACGCGCCGCCGCGCGGGCAGGACTCGAACGAGACGCTGGTCGGCGCGCCGGCACCCTCGGCGAAAGGCGGCAAGGGCCCGCAGCCGAGCAACAAGTCGGTCGCCGAGCTCGCAACCGCCGCCGCGTCGGCCATCGCGTGGCACTGGGGCCCGGACCACCCGCTGTCGATCGAGCTGCACAGCCGCATGGCGCGCGCGTGGGCGACGGCGCCGCCGGCCCCTTCCACCAAATCCACCTCCGGGGCACCGCCCGCGACGCAAGCGCGGTCGCTCGACCACCACGCACGCGCGCTTCGCGCGAGCGTGCGGAGCCTGGGCCGCACGCACCCCGTCACCGCGCGCCTGCAGCTCGCAGCGGCGCTGCAGCTCCTGACGGGCCCGGGCGCGTCGCGGCGCGTGCACGAGGCGCAGCGCATGGTCGCGGACGCGCTGGCTGCGCTCGGCGGGAACCACAACCCGGCGGCGACGTGGGCGAAAGAGCGCGCGCTCGCACACGTCCTGCTCGCCGAGTGCGCGGCCATCTCGGGCGATATGGCGTCGGCCCGCGCACACGCCGCGCAGGCGCGCGGGTTGAGGGAGAAGGAGTACGGGTATAACCACGTTCTCACGGCCGACGCGTGCGCGCAGGTCGCGGCGCTCGCGGTCGCGGCGGCCGCGCTGTCGACGTCCCCCGAATCGGGTGCGGGCGCAGCGGCGACAGCGGCGGGGTCCGAGTCGTCCTCGCTCGCAGATGCGGCCGACGCACCGCCGCCCGTGGTCGCGGGCAACGACCTCGTCACGCCGCAGGCCAAGGCCGACGTCGCGGTCGCCCTCGAGGCGTACACACGCGTGTTCAAGTACCACAAGTGGCGCGCGGCCGCCGCCGCCAAGGCCGCGGCGCGCACGGGCAGCAGCGCCGCGATGCTCGCCACCTCGTCCGCCGTGTCGACGGCCACGGACGAGACGGCCGTCGCGCCAACCTCAACCTCCGAGCCCACCACGCCCACGTTCGCGGGCGACGCCGACGAAGCCGCGACCGTCGCCCACGCCGAGCTGGCGGCAGCCGACGACCCGCTCGCGTACGTGCGTCACCGCGCCGTGGTGGCGCCGCCGGGCCCGCCGAACGCGGCGCTGCTGGCGCTGGCGCGCACGCTGGTCGCGCTCAAGCTGCGGGTGCTGCCGCCGCACCACCAGGGGCACGTGCGGAGTGCGCGGCAGAAGGTGGCGCGCAGTGGGGCAGCAGGGACGGGTGACGCGATGCGCGACGTGATGGCGCGGCTCGTCGGGCTCACGCCGGCCGTGTTTGTCGACGAGTGCCTGGTGCGCGCGGATGATGGGGACGGCGAGGCGGTCGAGGAGCTCGCGGTCGTGGTGCAGCTCGTGGACCGGTCTGGCTGATGGATGTTCATGCGATTCATACAGTTAACTTCGTTGATTGATCAAGCGCGAGTGCGAGAGACGGGTTGGTTTTCGCAGAGGAAAAAGAGGTGGTGTGTATGTAGTGGAGGCCGTATGTACACTCGCCCGTGGCCGAGGGGCGAGTAGGAGGGGGAGAGGTGAGGGATGGATATCGAGCAAGAGAGGAGAGGAGAGAGAACGAGAGAATAGACAGACGGGTTTCATTTGGTTGCTTGGGCGAGGCGGCCGGCGACGAGGATGGCGGGGGCCGCTCACGCGCGACGCGGGGCACGTCGTGGCGGGCGGTCCCTTCTTGGCGCGAGGTGGGCCATGGCGCACGACGCGAACCAGGGCGTGGTCGTCGACATGGCGAGGAAGGGGAGGAAGAGGGAGAACCAAACGGAAACGGGTCGGTCGACTGGTCGTCGGTCTTGGTGAGGTTTATCTGCTCGAGGATAGCGAGGTCGGTGTGCGGGGCTTAGAAACCGTGGACCTTGACCATGTCCTTGCGCGAGATGCCCTCCTCAATGAGGAAGGTGGAGACCTTGAGGCGCTGGTCGCCCTGGAGCTGGATGATCTCGCCGAGCTCCTCGTCCTGGACTAGGGTGCCATTGCAGGCAAAGTCCTTCTTGAACGCCTTGAGGAGCTTCTTCTGGTCAATCTCCTCGGGCAGGCCCTGGACGGTGGTCAGGGTCTTGCGGCCGTTGCGCTGCTGGATGCGGATGTCTGTTCGGAGCGGGGCGCGAGGAGAGTTAGTGTCCTGCATCGCTCGATCGGGTCATGCGCGCGCGTTGCTCGCACGACTGCTGCTGCCGTAGCCGACGCCCTCGGTGAAGTGCCGCGGATCGGCGCGAGGTCGACGGTCAGTGTAACTATGACAATAAGGAGCGTCATGGTTGCCCTGGGCCAGCGGGCACCCAAGACGGGTGTGATCCCAGAGGCGCAAGAGGTCGCGAGCGACCCCCAGGGAGCTTCGACTTTGGGTTACTTTTTCATCATCTGGTCGAGCGCAGCGCGCGGATCCGGGCGGCGGCGCAGCACGAGGGCGAGGGCGAAAGCAGCAGCGGCGGGCGAGCGAGCGAACAGTCGCGCACACGGCGGCGGCAGCCACAGCGGACACGTACGGATATAGTTGGTGGCCTTGGTGGTCTCGTTGTCGCCCGTGTCAGCGAACGGGTCGAAAGCCTTGAGGTTCTGGATGTCGGACATGCAAGCGGGGGAGGTGGGGGTTGCCGAGGAGTCAGGGGTGCGCTGCGGCGATACGTCTGGCGGTGCGGGTGCGGGAGAGAAGGGGGGCGGGCGGGTGCCACACTTGATATGGGCGCGCCGAGGGGGGCCGGAGCGCGTCGCCGCCGCGGTCGTCACTCGCCCGCCGAGCATCACCTGACCGCACGCGGCCTGAGCGCCACGTGAGCCGTTGCTGGGCGGCCCCCGGAGACGCGACGCTCGCGACGCGCCGTGTTTCACCTTGCTCTCAGGAGCTGGCCCTCCCGCGCACGCGATTTCGCGAACATGAAGTTAAATGAAGCAGCCATGGGAAGCCGGGCCCGTGGACGCGCCGGTCCAGACCGCGCGGCTCCATCACCACCCGACACGCTGACCTGCCTGCCGTGTCCTGCAGTGCATGGGCCCGCCACCACATGAAATGAGCCGTTGCGCGTTTTCGTTCGCCGCTCTCGCGTTCGCGTTCGCGTTGGGGGCGGCGCTCGCACCGTGAGCTGCTGGCCGGTCAAGAGGGCAGCGCTCCCCCGCGCCCAAGTGGAGGGACTGGTCCGATCGCCTCACCGCCGCCGCTGCCATGTCAACGTTTCGCCAGGACCTGCTCACGCGCAACAAGAATGGGCTGAGCACCGTCTGGTCCGTCTATAACGCGCGCCGCCGACCGCTTTAGTCCGCTAACCACACGCGAACCGCGTAGGCTTGCGGCCACGCTCGGGCCCAAGGCCCACTACCGCCGCCTGTCCAAGAAGGCCCTCGCGTCCGTCAATGTGCCCCAGGCCTGGTGCGTGCTCCGAGTCCCGCTCCAGCGGCGCCGGAATCTGACGCGATTCTGCGTAGCGCCATCATCGAGGCCCCGCCCGAGCCGCTCGCCCTGCGGCTGACGGCCAACCTGCTCGTCGGCGTCACCCGCGTCTACGGCCACCAGTACACCATGCACTACAGTACGCCCGCACGCCGCCGTCGTCTCGATTGGCTTGCCACCGCTCACGCAACCGCTTCCCGCAGACGACGTCAACCACCTCATCCAGACGCTGCGCTTCATCCTCGCGTCGCACCGCCGCGACGAGGAGTTTATCAACCTCCAGGAGGCGACTAACCGGTGCGCTCACTTCTCGCTTCCCACTCGTCCACCCGCACGCGCTAACGCCGACTTCCGACCCTAGACTCGAGTCCATCACGCTCGACGCGGCGCAGGACATCAACATCTTCGAGCTCAGCCTGCTCCCGCCTCTGCCGCCGTCCTCCTTCCCGACCCCGCCACTCCTCCCCGGCTCGCCGGCCGTCCCCGAAGCCGAGCGCCGCCGCGCCGCCCCCTCGCCCGCCATCCTGCCGCCGCTCCCCGGCTTCGTCACCACGCCCACGCTCGGCGCCGACACGCTGCTCCCCGAGGCCGCCCTGTACCCTCGCCTGCCGTCCACGGGCCCGCGCCCGACCCCGCCGTCCGCGACCCGGCCCATCTCCCCGTTCGCCCACTTCCCGCCCGAGACCGACGAGGAGCGCATGCTCGAGGCTGCCTACGCCGCCGCCATGGAGGGCGTGCCCGAGCTCGACCTGGGGCTCGGGCTGCCCCCGTTCCCCGAGTACGAGGACCAGTTTGGCGCTCCCGTCGACGCTGGGACGGCTGCTGCTGCTGCGACGGGTGCGCTGCCGCCGCCGCTCGGCTACCCGCCACTGCAGCCCGAGGGCACGGGCTTCGAGCTGCCCGAGACCCCCCTCGCTCCTGTCTCGCCGCCGCGCGACGTCTTCGCGCCGCCTGTCCCCGCCGCCGGCGCGCCTGCTACTCGCCCGTTCGAGGAGGTCGAGGAAGAACTGGAACCCGGGGAGGAGCCCCGCCGCGCGCGCAAACGCCGCCGCGTCGCGCCGCTCATCGACACAGTGCTGCAGATCCCGATCGAGTCGTACCAGCACCCGCCGACGGAAACCGCCGCGTCGCGCCGCGCCGAGGCCGCGCGCATCGCCCGCGGGTTCGCCGCGCTCGCGAAACGCCTGCTCGCCGAACCGCTCATCGAGGGCCTCCCGTCGCCGCTCCGCGAAATGTGCGCCGTCCACGGCGTCGCGGCCGTCGCGCCCCCGCGGCCCGAGCAGGAGTTCGAGTTCGAGATCGGCGAGTCGCCCGTCCTCGCACCCGCCGCGGAGCTGGCCGCCGAGGTCTACCCGCCACCCCCGCCGTTCGAGGAGTACGGGTACCCCGAGCTAGACGTCGAGGCCGAGGCCGGGGCCCCGCGCGTGCCCGCGTCCGTCGAGATCGAGCGGGTGCGCGCCGAAACCGAGGTGTTCGAGCCGGAGCTCGTGGCCGGCGAGTTTCCGCCGCTCGAAGTGAGCCCCGCCGCGCCCGCGGAGCGGTTCCCGTGGCACCTCGACGAGTACGGACTCGGGCCCGGGACCGAGCGCCGCGCGACGCCGTCCGTCACGGGCTTGACGCCGCGCGGGCGCGAGTTTGTCACGCCGACTGGGTACGCTCACGCTGACTGTAGAGATGCGCGGGTGGGAGCTGATCGTTGTCCGTGTTCGCTCGTTCGTAGCCGCATCTCCATCTCGCCGGCTGTCCCGCCGCCCATCTCGCCGCTTGAGCCCGGCGCGCCTGGGCTCATGTTCGGTACCCCCACTCCCGCATCATCCATCCCTCCCGACCCCACCTCTAATCGCCGAACTGTGTAGAGGACCTCACGCCCGTCCCGTCCGTTTCGTCGGCGGTCGAGGCCGAGCGGTACACGGCGGCGGCGGACCGCGAGTCCGAGCAGTTCTTCGTGTACGTCGAGACGCTCATGGACGCCGAGGGCGCCACGTCGCTCAGCTTTGACGAACTCGTCGAGCCCGCGGGCCGCACGCGCGCGGCCGCGGCGCAGGCGTTCTTCCACGTTCTCGGTACGCGCGGAGCGGGTTTCACGCTAGTTCGTGGATGATGGCTGACACCTGTTGCTCGAATGGTAGCGCTAACGTCGCGAGGGCGCACGCGGGTCCGCCAGGAGCAGCCGTACGGGCCCATCGAGGTCATGCTCGCCTGACGGGCGCCGCTCGCTCGCACATTTGCGCTCGTTGCTCAGTAAATAAGTAATCTACGTTTTAATCGCACATACTAGTTGGCTCGCTTCGCGGACGTCGTCGTCGGTGGCGCGGGAGCGAACAAGTCGATGACGGGCAGCGACTTCTTGCTCTCGCGCGCTGGCCGGGGCGCGGCGTCGACCTCGTCCGCCTTGACGGGCTCCTCGGTGGTCGCGGCGACCGCCACCTCGCCCTCAATTTCGGCCTCCTCGGCGACGATATCGAGGAGCAGGTCGAGCGACGTGTCGCGGCGCATGAACACGATCTTGGGCACCTCGTTCTTGCGCAGCTTGAGCTTGGCGCGGAGCGCCGACTTGACCGTCTTGGCCATGGCCTCGAGCTCGCCCACCATATAGTCCTACACACGTCCGCGGCGGCGCGCGAGTCAGTTCCACGCTTTCCGCGGATCTCAGCCGCTCCGAGCGGGCGTACGTTGTCGAGCATCAGCATCGCGCCCACGTCCTCGTTCGGCACCCACCAAACCGTGACGGTGCCAGCGACCGTGACGTCAACGCGGTCGACGCGCCACGCCTGCTCGCCGTCGCCGCCCACGCCAAACGTCGGGTCGTACAGGATGTCGTGGATCGCGCGCGACACGCGCTGCGCCATGCGTTTGGACGGCGGCCGCGAGTCGTCGTACTGCTGCGACCGGTTGCGCGACGGGGCCGCCGGGTTGGTCATGTCCATCTCGGGCTACGGGCGGACGATGGTGTAACCGACGGGAGGAAAGGAGGAAGAAGAGCGCAACGTACGAATGCAGCGAGCTCGTTGAACCGCTCGAGCTTCTCCTCGCGCTTGACCTGGCGCTTCGACTTGAAAAAGTAGTGGTGGTACTTGCCCGGCAGGCTGAACTCGTCGACGACGGAGCGCAGGTCCGGGTTCGCGTCCACGGCGGCCTGGACTGGATAGGGACATGTCTATGAGCTCAGCAGCGGTCCTCACGAAGGTATCAGAGTCGAGAAAAGCCTACCGTGCTTGGGCAACCGCATCCACCGCCGCTGGACCGCGACGAGGTAGGGTGCCGTTCCCGTCGCCGCAACGGCGCGCGGCGGAGACCGCGCGAGGGCGAGGACCATGTGTCGAGCGGTTGATTGCATCATGTTAGAGCTTCATTCAAGTGGGGGCTAGCGCAGTCGTGAGGGAAGCGAGGGCCGCTCGGCCGTTTCGGCTCACCGCCGAGCCTCGCGAGCGGCTACTGCGACTTTGCGTCGCTTCACGTGCTCGTCATCCCGCCCGATCACTCGGTCGATCACGCGAGGATCATGCAGTGGAAATCAAGCAAAATTGTGAGGTCGCTCAGTGACGGCGCTCTTGCTTACTGCCGGCGACGGTGAACGCATGAATGGCCACGCGAGGTTGCGCTGGCCGCCGTGGACGTTGAGATGGACTTTGACCTTCCGCTTCAGCTGTTCGGAGGAAACTGCGACGAGAAGTACAGGATGAGATTCTTCGGGCAAGGCTGGAATCGTGTCTGTGAAGATTATGGTGATGAACGGGCGGGCGAAAGTAACGTGCCAAACATTGAAGCGAGTACGAAAGATGCTATCCTGCCGCGCTCGGTGTTGCATGAAGTATCCCAGGTACCGAACGCGGTTCGGCGGCTCTCGCCAGCAGGTTCACACTGTCCGCTCACTCGACCAATCCTGAGAACGCCCGCGCGCGCGGAGAAACGTCGCACTTGCAAGGCAGAGACAACGGCACCACGATTTCCACGGTTGGACGCGGCATTCTTGCTCCTTGTCGCTCGCTATCCTGTGGCACTTTGACGTTTAAACACACTTCAACCAATTCACGACTGCCGACTCTCCTTGTTCACATTGCAGGGGACAGAGATGTCTCCGCTGGGATCACGTTCTGCTTGAGAATTAGGCAGCACCAACAGTGCTGACCGTAGCAGGAGCGGCCGCGAACGAACAGAAGGCAGCGGGTTGGGGCTACAACCATCAACGCGGGAAGCAAACCTTGGTCGCCTTGACGAAATGAGTCATCTGTTGTCCAGATAGCACGAGAGGGCTCATTCGCCCAGCAAGAGGAGCGGCCATCGCTAGTGCATCAACCATGTAAATTGGGTGCGGAAGCTCCTCGCTGTACACAATTGATGGTACGCGTCACGGTTGGCTTTTTTAAAACCTCCTGAAGCAGGCAAAGCGGGGATACTGGCGAACGTACGCTCTAACGGCGCGAGTTGGTCACTACCGTGACGCGTTGCGCCACACACGTGCCCAGTTACCAGGGAAGGCAGCACTTTGCCTGCCGCTACTTGAGCCATTCCGCGGGACGCATTTACTGCTGTTCTAGTTGTAAATGACATGGTGTCACGAGGTCAAGTGTTCGTCGTCCAAGTCACATCAGACGGTACGGTTGGTTCGCTCTCATTCGATTTCGCTGCGATTAACCTGGTTTGACCTCCTCCTACTGCTGTAGTGGTTGCTACGCCAACCCCGCAACTACCATCGGAGTATCGCGTATTGTTATTCTGGGTCATCGCTCTAGGGTGTATTGACTTGCTACTTTTACGCATTAGTAACTCGCGGTGTAATTATCGCGATTGCGACTGGAATCCCATTTCAATGCGTCGCTTTCATCGGTGTCCTTATCGCCACTGCTGTGGTTGTCTTTGTGCACAGTTTGTTGTTTAAGAAAATATGCTTTCCATAGGACCACCCTTGTTCGCGTGGCCGGTGCGTTTGTGAACACCCCGGGCCGCATCACGAACCTGAGCTCGACGTCGACGGGGTCCCCACGCGTTGCTCTTGAGCCTTGAAGCGGAACGGTACCTTGCAGGGCGGGACCAGCGTCAGAGCTCCGATGGCGATACGGCGCAAGCGTGCGCGGATCCGTTAAGTGATGAGCGCTCCTTTATTATGGCGCAACGGCATTGGTGTGAATGAGCACCACAAGATACGTTGCGCAGTAGGCACCCGCGCGAGCTAAGCGTACGACAATATCCAAGGATAGAAACGGGTCGTGTTTCCATGGATCATGGAATTGTTGATCAGCGACGGCAGGAGAACAAGAACGAGTGATTTCAAAGGTGAATTTGACTTTCCTTGGCTAACTTGCTCATAGGAGGCCTGAACGAGTTCCGTTCGCGTCAGGAAGCAGTCGCTCGGGCAGTACCTGCCGTTCTCCGCGCCAGCTTCAAGTACCGTACATGCAGCACAGCAACGTCATGTCACTAAAAGTTGTTGAGAGATAGGGGAGTGTGCCTTTTCAACCCTTGCCAACGAGCACGAACTCTTGTTTACGCATTGATGCATGCGTTACTTCACGTGCGAGTCTGTGTCTTAGCCGAATTCGCCCACACCAGTGATTGGTCATGGGTGACGCGAGCAGTATGTATTCGTCGTGACCTTCATCAATCGGATGCAAATGAAGGGGCGTCCACGCGGCCCGCGGAGCTGCTCCTGTCCGTTCCGGCTTGCCCTCCGCCTCCATCAGCGACTTCAGCATCATCCCCATGGAGCTAGCTATCGATAATCAACGAAACGCATCCATGGACCACGTACGCCACAATCTCACTTCTTCCTGCATCCTTGATGTTGACTCATCTTTGTAGGACGAGGTTCAGTCTAGCAGGGCTTGACGTCCACACGCGTTTCTGGTAGCCGCAAGTCGCATACATCCTCTAAAGTTTCGGCTGCACCTGCAAAACATGAAATTCGGACCGTTCCCTCTCTGCGACTGTCTCAAGAAGCCTTGGCGGGTGAGAGCGTGTCCGTTGTTTCACTCTTGTGCAGGTTGACGAAATCAAGGTTGTGCTGGGGGCGGCGGCCGTGCCTGCTGTTGAGCCCCCGCCGCGCGCGGGAAATGTTGCTCTGGATCGCCCTAATCCCTCTTGTTTTCTTCTTTAAAGTGCTAGGAACTTACGGAATAATCGTCGGAAGTATGTCCGGGCTCCCTTGCGCAGCCGTTCCCTTCCTTGGCTTGCTTGTTGTCGTTGTGTGTCTCTGGATCTTGGGTCTGTTGATGTTGCCCAGGAAATGGAATTCAGCAACTTTTGTGCCCGAGTGGCCAGGTGCTCAGCACACGTCGTATGGATGGCAGCGAAAGCTTGCACCTGGCTGCGAGTGTCGGGGTGCGTGACGCGAGACGCGATGGTCACACCACGTGGCCCTGCGCCACATCATGATCCGTGCCATTCGCAGCTGCTCAGCGACACACAGTTTGACGTACTGCGAAAGCGTGTATGTATATAACGGACGACGACAAAATCAACACAAAGGGGATGGACCTGGTACACACACGCGAGTGGAACAAAACTCTCTCTCTCTCGCTTCGCTCTCCACGAGCTCTCACCTACAGCTCAAAGAACGAGCGCTGGGGCACCTCGCCGCTCTGGACGCGGGCAGTCGCCGCCTGCTCGTCACCCGCCACCGCAGCAACGGGCCCGGCGAGGTCGACCGACTGCATCGTCGGGTCGTCGAATGGGTGGCTGATGCTGCCAATACTCCCCGAGCCGGCCGACGCGGACGCGTTACCGCTCTCCATGACCGCGACCGCCTCCGCCGCGACACGGCGCTTGCGCGCGTGGAACGCGGCGGCCATAGCGGCGCCGACGACGGCGACGCCGCCGACGAGCGAGCCCACGAACACGGCGGCGGGGACGCCCTGGGTCTCGACGGCGGACGCGTCCTGGTCCTTGAGCGACGAGGCGGCCGACTGCGAGTCGTCGAGGTTGGCGCCGCCGTCGGCGTTGCGGTTGCCGCCGAACAGGGCGCCGCCGCCGAGGATCGGCTTGCCCGAGGCGCGCGCGCGCGCGTCGGCGACGGCCACGTTGGCGCCGGCGCCGGTCGCAGCCTCGTCGCCGAGCGTCGCGTCGGGGCGCACGCCGCCGGCGCCGACCACGGGGATCACGTCGTCGCGCGACGCCGACGGGTTGGGCGTCTGCGAGGGCGCGGCCGAGGGGATGGTCGAGACGACCGACGAAGAGGCGGCGGCACCGGGCGACGCGGTGGTCGACGAGGGCGCCGACGGGATCGGGACCATGGTGGGCGAGTTGGGGTCAAACGGCATGGGCGGCTCCGAGGTGGTGGTCGGCTTGATGACGGGGACGGGCGCGTCGGTCGCGGTGAGCGTGGGCGAGGCGGCCGCCGACGACGAGGCCGTCGGGCGCACGATCACGGGGCCGTCGGTCGGCGTAGCGACGGGCGGGACGGTGAGCGTCGTCGACAGGGTCACGGACGAGCCGGCGCCGGGCGCCTGGGTGGGCACGGGGACGGGGAGCGGGGGCTCGGACGAGGCCGTGGTGTGGATCGGGTCGGGGACCGTCAGCGTCGACTTGGTCGGGGGCACCGTGAGCGTGACGGAGCCCGTGGCGGTCGGGACCGGGAGCGGCGGCTCGCTCGTGGCGGACGTGGGGACAGGGACCGGGACCGACGAAGTGCCGGTGGCGGGCTCCGAGGGAACGGGGACCACGGGGACGACGACGGGCGGGACGACCGTCGAGGTGGCGGTGGGGACGGGAGCCGGGGCCGACGACGAGGTGGTGGTGACGACGGGCGGGAGGGGCGTCGGGACGACGGGGACGACGGGCGGCGGGATCGCCGTGGTGATGGAGGTGACGGTCGGGCGCGGCGGCTCGACCGAGGTCTCGGTGGGGATCGGAGCGACAACGGGCGGCGGGAGCGGGACCGCCGTGGGCGACGGGATCAGCGAGGTAGTCGAGACGGTCTCAGTGGCCGTGAAGGTCGGGCGGATGATGGAGATGATAGGGTCGATGAGCGTCGGGAGGGGCAGGAAGACCGACGACGACGTGGACGTGATGGTCGACGACGTCGAGGTGGCGCGCGGCGGCTCAACGACGACGGGCGGCGTCTGCGTGGGCTCGGGGTCCACGGTCGAGCGGGTCGGGACGGGGACCGTGCGCGAGACGACCGAGGTGGTCGTCGAGGTCGAGGTAGCCGGGTCGGTGAAGACCGGGGGCGGCAGCGGCACGTCCGTGGCAACGGGCGGCGGCAGCGGGATGTCGGTCACGATCGGGATGACCGTCGCCGACGACGAGGACGAGGACGAAGCGGTGGTCGGGATGGGGCGCACGATAGTGGGCTCCGAGGCGGTCAGCGACGGCAGGGGCGTCAGCGTGACGATGGGAGCGGTGCGGGTCACGGTCGTCGAGGAGGCCGAAGCCGAGACAGTCGTCGTCGAGGTCGACGAACGGGTGCGGCGGGTCGACGGGCGCGGGACGATGGCGGTGCCCGTGGGCGCAGCCGAGCGCGTCGCCGAGCGGGTCGCGGTACCCGTGGGGCGGGAGCGCGTAGCCGAGCGGGTCGCCGAGGCCGTGGCGGTGAAGGTGAAGATCGGGCGACGGGTGGCCGACGAGGACGAGGCCTCCTCGGTCTCGGTGGCGGCGGCGCGCGACGTGGTCGAGGCGGAAGTGGTCGTCGACGACGACGAGGACGAAACCTTGCCGCGAATCAGCTCGAGGGCCGAGTCGAGAATGTCGTCGCCGACGTTGACGGCCTGCGGGGCGGGGGCCGGGGCGGCCGACGCGGTGAGGGCGAGGCACGCCACGATGGCGAGCGAGGCCAGCACCGACGTCTTGGACGGGGTAGTGCGGGCGGCGGTCATGGTTGTAGCAAGGCAGCCGTCTAGGGGGAAGGTCTATGGGTGCGGCGGGGAAGCGAGGGCCTTCACGGTCGAGCCAGCGTGATGATGGTGGCGGAAGCGAGCGGGGTGTGGTCTATGTGGCGATGCCTCGAGGCGACGGCGTGGGCGTTGCTCCTACTGCGGTGGCCGGGGCGTGAGCGTGGGGTGAGCGGAGGGCGACGTGGGCGAGCGGAAGAGCGGCAGCGACGTCGTCAACATGGGCCGAGCAGAGCAGCGCGGCCAACACCGCCACGGCCGACGCCGACGCCACACAAGGTGCCTCACGAACGACTGGCCCGCTCGGCACCTCGGGGCGAAGGCCATGGTCACGGCGGCCTGCAAGCCACGCCCGCTGCACTCGGGGCGAGCAGGACGTCGCATTGCTGGCCGCGCATCGGGGGTCGCTGTCGCTGTCGCCAGCAAGAATAGATGGGGCGGCGAGGTCAGCAACGAAACCTACGCACGGGAAACGGCAGGTCGGGTCGCAGCGGGCGTCGAGGTGGTGGCGTCGCCGTGGTTCTATCTATGACACACTCTTCGTCTCCTGGAGCGATGGTCCAAGGGGATGGCCGCGCGCTGTTCTTGACGGGAGAGAGAGGGGCGCCGGCGGGCGGGCGGCGGGGGTCGTTGAGGTGTGGCGGCGGCTCACGGCGATCGCGGAACCGGGCCTCCTCTTCGGGCCGCTTCGTCGCCTTCGCTCGCTCGCATCCCCCGCTGCCGCTGATTTTCCTCCCGTGAAGTTGCAACGCAGCGTCCAAGCGAGTGGGTGCGGCCGCTTGCTGGCAAGCAAGTTCATTGGTCGATGGGGCCCGGGTCACTGCCCGCGCCGCGGGGCTCATCAAAATCCCATCACACGCAGCCATCATCGCTCGAGTCCCCTCGCTGCGCCTCCGCCACGGTCAGCGAGTGCTTGCCGGCTTGCTTGAACAACCTACGCGCGTAAGCGCAAGTATTTCATCTGGCCGGGCAAGCTCGTCGTCGTCTGTTCGACGACTGACATCAGGGTCGCGTCGGCGGCCGCGGCGGAGCAGGAGTCGCTTCCGTTTGAGGGCCTCAGTGGTGCAGGATGCTTCCTGCAAGTCAAGCATGCGGCGCAGCGCGTCCGCTTCAGGTCGCGAACGCGTCTGATGGTGGACCTGATGCTCAACGATTCGGTCGACGAGCTCTACTCCGATAGCACACTGGAGGAGACATTGCAGAGGGAACAAGGGGGAAACGTGTATTGGAGACGCGCAGAGACCCCGGATCCTTCGTGCGCGCGCAGCTTACACGCACCGCATCGCACAAAAAAAGACGGCCAGCAGTCACCACCGCGAGACACACCTTACTGCTGGGTCTTGGGGCGGCGGGGGCGGTCGCCACGGTCGCGACGGGGGCCGCGGAAGTTGGCGCCAACGACACCGCGCTTCTCGTTCTCGCCGTGGGCGGTGACGGTGACGGTGCGGATGTGCGTGAGCTTGAGGTCGAGGGCCGACAGCAGGGCGGCAGTCTCCTGGTCGACAACGAGCTCGTTCTGCTCGAGGGCCGACACCTCGGGGACGTAGTTGTCCTTGCGCTCGCGCTCCTCCTCCTGGAGCTTGAACGAGATGCCGCGGACGGGACCCTTCTGAATGCGCTTCATCAGGTGCGTGGTGAAGCCGGCAATCTTGTTGCGCAGGCGCTTCGACGAGATGGTGGCGACCTCGGCGGCGACCTTCTTGTTCGACTGGAAGTCGAGCGTCAGACGAGGGTAGTACTTCTCGATCATGACGCGCGAGGCCTTCTTGACGGTCTTAGTGCGAACGCGACCCATTTTGTGTTCTAGCGGCGCAAGCGCGTGGAGGCGGTTAGCACAGCGCTCCGTTCCGCGAGTTCTCGAGAGCCGCCGTCACAGCGACGTCGTCCGAGCAGCACACCGGGAACGAGGAAAATGCGCGGATCTCAGCGGGAGCCACAATCTCACGACCAACCGACCGCCGTGAAGCCGATACGCAGAGTTCCACCACGGAAGCGGGACGGCACAACAGCACGCACGGCGCGAAAACCACAGGACCATAGTTTCGCCAGGGTGGCGAGACGCAGGTCATGCAGTCCGCGACGTCCGTGCCGTGCAGAGGCGAAATGGGCGGCCGTGCGTGTTTGGTAGCGGGCGGCACGGTGAGACCATCCGCGAGCAGCGGGCTCCAGCGGTGAAACGAGGGGTCCCCACCAGCTACCATCCGCACGGCGGGCGAGCATAACGCACACCCGGACGTGGAAGGGATCCAGTGCAGGGTCGTAGGTTCCCCCTGACGCTGGTGCGTGCGGTTGTCGGCGGCGGCGTAGGCGTAGGGTCGGTCGGTCGGTCGGCGCGGCGAGGTCGTGTGCTCCATCCATGCATTTTCATCGGTCCGCGGTGCGCTCGCTCGGACGGCGCGCGGCGTCGCGGCGGCGAGCGGGCCAGCGGCGAGCAGTACATTTGTCGAATTCCAGGAAAATAACGGGAAGAGACCGGACAGGGTTACGCCGAGCCTCCGTCACGTAACGCAACGAGACGGAGCGAAGTGGCGCATCGAACGCCACATTTGAGCCCCGTCACCTGACCCGCGACGCGTCTCCCCCCATGTCTCGCGCCCGGCACGCGTCGCGCCGCCCCGGCCGCGGCCCGCCCGTTCCACGCGGGCGGCCGTCCAAATGTTGGAGACGCGCGCGCGCGTGTCCCGCCGGTGCCCGTGTCCCGCCGGTGCCCGTGTCGACCACGTAAATGTCTCGCAGCCCGGCGGTGCGGCGCGCGCGCGCGTGCTGCTCGACCGGCTGGGCGCGCCCGCTCGCGCCGTGCCCCCAGTCCATAATCATCACGGACAGGCGTGCCCGGCCCCCGCGACTGCTTGCGTTCTGGCATGAAGCTTTGTTTCGCGTGACCACTCGCACCCGACCACCTGCAACGACGATATCTACCCTCTCGCCGCCGCGCGGACCAACTCGACTCGACACACTCCGACTGCGCCACCCCAAGTCGACGCGCCGCCGCCGCCGTCACGACTACACGTCGACCACCGCTCGAGATCCATATCCCCGCCGCCGCTTCCTCCCCCGCCTCGACCACTGGTCCCGCCCGGGCGACAGCGCTAGACGGACGGTAGACTCTATAGACGCCCTAGACGACGCACGCACGAGCTGGACTCGCGACGCGCACACTACCCCCTCGCTCCCGCCTCCCCTCGACCGCGATACCTCCTCCCCCCGCCACCACCATGTCTACACCAAGCAAGTTCCGACTCGAGCTGCCGCAGTCGCGAGTCGGGCGGACCCTGCTCGGCGTGTCGCTGCTGCAGGCCATCATCGTGATCGTGATCGAGGCCGTCGTGGCCAACATCGTGATCCCGAAGATCAACACCCAGGACCTCAACGACCCGAACCGAGGGCTGCCCGTGTACATGATGATCTTTGTCGGCACGCAGATCTGGAACATGTACCTGTCGTGGGACGCGGTACATTCGCGTTTCGAGACCGCCGCCGACACGACGCGGCCCTCGCTGACCGCGACCCACCCCTCGACACGGCCGTGTAGATTCTCAAGCAGAACACGATTCAGCTCATCGCCTTTGTCATGTTCAACGCGTGCACGTTCGCGTACTCGATCTTCCAGTTCCGCCAGGTCAACCAGGCCGACGTCGCGGGCGGGCCGCTCCTCTACGCCGTGTCGGTCGTGCTCGGCGCCTTCACGCTCATCTTCGCGTACCTCGCGTACAAGCTGTACCTCGAGTTCGGCTGGAAGATCTACAAGAAGATTGGCGCCGACCCGAACATGAAGAGTACGTACGGCGGTTCCGCGTCGCGGAATGAACGCTAACGCTCCGCACCGTAGACATGTTCCGGTACTACCAGGTGTTCCTGACGCTGCTCAAGGTCGACGTCTTCTTCTGGCTCGCCTTCTCGATCCAGTACCTCGTGCTCGTGCTCAAGCAGGAGGACGCCGAGTTCGTCCTGACCATTGTCTCGATCCCGTTCACGCTCATGATCCTCATCACCGCTGTCTACGGGGTATCAATCTCGCGCCCCGCCGCCGCCGCCTAAAGGCCCGACTCACGCGCACCTACGTCTAGCTTCGCCGCGAGTCCAAGCCTGTGATGGCCTCGTTCGTCGCGGGCCTCGCGTTCGGCATCGCCTACTTTGTGTTCAAGATCGTGCGCATCTGGACGCTCAACCGCGAGCGTCTCTACGGCACGCAGCTGTTCCTGACCTTCTTCGGTACGCCGTGCGACGGATCAGCCGTCGACTCTCAACTAACCGGCGTCACGCATCGTAGCGGCCCTGTCCATCGTGATGCTGGTCATGACCTTTGCCAACTCGATCGTGTGCATGCTCAACTTTGGCAAGGGTCTTAAGAGCCACAGTACGTTTCTCCGCCCGCCTGTCTCCGCCCGCCCGTTGTTCGGGCGGCGGGAGCTGTCACTCCTCGCAACGCGATCAGAAAACTCATCACGAACCGCGCGCGCTCCGCTCTCTCTAGTCACGACCGCGGCGCCAAGCGTATCACCCGCCAAGGTCGACAACCCCGTGCGCTCCACGCTGGTGTAGGTCGCTTGCGTGGACCCGCACTCGCTCGACGTCCCCCTTTTGCATGTTATTTCCCTCTCTGCTGCTTCGGTAAACCGTTTGCGATATCCCATGCCTCCTCCTCGAGCACTCGCTCAGTCACCGACGACGCGACGCGCCACGACGTTGAGACACGATGGCGTGCGAGACACTGGTGGGGTCAGGTGCGAGTGGGTGGCCGAGCAGCTGCTGTTGGGGTTCCGTGGCAGCAGCGACGCGGCGGCCGGCTGAGGTGCTTGGGGTCCCGCCGCCGGCCCTCGCTCTCCCAACTCGCCCAGTGGCGCAGCCCCGTGGGGACTCGAAGTCGGCTTTCATGCGCAGCACTTGCTGCAAGAGGTGCACCCGAGGTCGCTCACGGCCGCGAGCGCTGTGTGGCAGCGCGGGTCGGGGCTGCGAGCGTTGGACTTGAGCGCGCGCGTCGGCGTGCGACTACGACGCGCCGCCGACCTAACCTTCGCTGCTCCTGCTTCGTCCTCCTCACATCAGAGCCTCGGTGGCGAGCGAGCGTGAGAAGATCCTGATGTCATGGGCGCGGCCGGCCGCGAATGAGGTCGATAACGGAGCTCCGGAACTTGCCGCATCCGCGGCGATGATGGCACGCCGCGGCCCACGGCCTACCGGATGCTATCGCAGCAGTGCGGCTTCTTTTCCGCGGAGTCCAGTGGATCCGCTCGTCTGACGTGCCTCGTCCCCCAAACCGATCGCCTTTCACAGTCACGGTCGTTCGCCGCGTCTCCCCAACACGGCACGGTTCTTCGAGCGAGGCGACGCGCGCGAGGCTTGCGTCGTGCCCCGACCCGATCATGGCCACCATCACTCGCTCCTGAGCCGGACTTGGGGACTTCCGAGAGCATCTCGCGCCGTGCTCGGCGTGGATATAAGGCGGGCCGGGCCCCGCGTCGCCCTCGCGCTCTGCCCTGATCCGCCGACCTCTCTTCCCTCTCTGCTGCAACGAATCACCACCATGACCTCGACACTCAGCTCCATGGCGTCGGCGCTGCCCAACGACGCGTTCCGCGCGACGATGCCGCTGGCGTGGCTCGAGCCGATCCTCGCCGACTGGCGCGTGCCCGCGGCCGTGGCCGTCGTGTACGGAGCGACGGTGGTGGCGCTGAACCCGACCAAGGCGCAGGCGGCGGCGAACCGCGGCAAGGGCAGCGGCCCGCTCATGACGGCGGCCGTGTTCCTGCACAACGTGGTGCTGTGCGCGTTCTCGGCGTGGGTGTTCGTGGGCGCCGCGCCCATCTTCGCGCGCAACCTGCTTGCCGACCCGAGCGTCGCGACGTGGTGCGACCGGTCCGGCGCGTACTGGACCGAGGCGCTCGGCTACTACACGTGGGTCTTCTACCTGTCCAAGTACTGGGAGATCCTCGACACGGTCATCATCCTCGCCAAGGGCAAGCAGTCGTCGCTGCTCCAGACCTACCACCACATTGGCGCCATCCTGTGCATGCACGTCAACTACTACACGGCCTCGACGCCCGTCGTCTTCTTTGTCATCTTCAACAGCTTCATCCACACGATCATGGTACGCTCCGTTCGCGCTTGTCTCGAATCGCGACCCGTTGCTCACTCTCGCGCCGCCCGCTCTCTCTATAGTACCTGTACTACGCCCTGACCACGGCCGGCATCTCGCCGCCGGGCAAAAAGTACCTGACGCGCATGCAGATCTCGCAGTTTGTCGTCGGCATGTCCATGGCGCTGTCGTTCCTGGTCCTCGAGGCCGTGCACGGCGAGGGCAGCTGCCTCAAGAACCGCCAGTGGAACCGCTTCGCCATCCTCTTCAACGTCGCCTACCTCATCCCGCTTACGTACCTGTTCGTCGACTTCATGTGGCGCACCTACGGCCGCAGCCGGCCTGCGGCCACCAAGCCCAAGGCGGACGGCGGCAAGGCGCACCTCAAGGAGGAGTGAGTGGGTGAGTGAGCGCGCAGGCGACGCGGGTGTGTGGATGTGCATAAAATATTCAAATTAGCTCATCCCTTACTGGTGGTTGTGAGCGACGCGAGAGTTCGGGTCGCGTCCTGACGCGCGTCAAAGCGGACACGGCAGGCAAAACCCAAGCCGGTCCCGCGCCGCGTGAACACGAGAAGCGAGCGAGAGTCCGCAAAAGAGGCAAGAAGCGGGTGTGGTGTGCCGTGCTGGTTGCTCGCGCGCGGAGCTGTGCGAGTCGCTGAAGTCCAGTACCGAACAGTTGGATGTGCGGTGCTGCGAGCGATTCGAGGCGTAACGGCGCGCGAGGACGACGAGGATGGGCCAGGGGCAGGCAGCGAAGCGTAGAGCCATCAGCCTCGGTGTCCGCGAACTCTGCCGTTCTCCTGCAAGCGTCAAACCGCGCGATACGGAAAGTCGCATAGCGCGATCAAGGAGTGCTTGCACCAGACAGTGAGACGCGCCGGTGCCTCACGAGTTCGGAGTTGCCCTCATGGACGCGCGAGCTCCGCGTGCCATTCGACATATGTCGATGAGCGGAACAAACGGTCGACGTGCGGCACCGCGAGGTACGAGAACCCTGTCGCGACAAGTCGGCAAGGTGGGGTGTGTGTGAAGGGGCGGGTGCACCGGGCCGCCATGGCCGTCGGAAGAGGCCTGATTTGCACGACGGTCGCAGTCCGCGAACACGGCGAAGCTCACAAGCTGCTCCTCGGACACGATACGGCGTGATGTGCGAGCTCACACCGCAAGACCGGCGCCATAACCGCAGCTCAACAGGCGCTACGGGCATCGCCGGTCGTCGGGCTCGACCCCGCACGAGAGAGCGCGGGATCGAGGTTCTCTCGCTCACATGAGACGGTTTCATGAAGAAAGAGAATGCATTGAAGAGGGGTTCACGGACATGGTGAGGCGAGCGAGAGCGAGAGTCGCAGGGACTTGGGCGCCGGCGCCGAGGCGACCCCCAACCTCAAGTGTGGCTGAACTCCGGTCAGCTGACGACTCGATTTTCACTCCGCCACGGCGGGCGCAGGCGGCCGCCAACGTTCGTGCCGGGCTGCAGCATGTCCTGCTCCCCCCTCGCAGTCTGAACGTAACGTCACTACGTTTCCCAGCACAATGGTCCGCTGCTGCCGCCGCCGCCCCGACGCCGACGCCGCGCGCATGGTGACTGACGCCGAGCCCGCCGAATTTATTGCCATGTATCTGCACGACGACGACGACGACGCCACCACGACACCATGTATCGACACCCCGCCTACGCCCTGATGGATGGATGCGCCTGACCACCCGGATGCATCGCTGTGCCCACCACTCCGCACTCGCTCGCTCGCCTCGAAAAAACGCTACGCACGCACGTACGCCGAATCGCTGCCCTGCTTGCACCATGCGCGCCGAAAAACTGCGTCGTCGTCCACGCCGATCGTGACAACTTCGCGCCGTTTCGCAAAACCCGCAGTCGCCCACTCCCCTCGTTCAGGTCGGCCGCGTGGTCCTCATCAACTACGGTCCCGATGCCGGCAAGATCGCCACCATCGTCGACATCGTTGACCACAACCGCGTACATATCTCGCCGCCCGCTCCCTTTACGCTGCCCGCTCGCCCGCCCGTCGCTCGCTCGTTTCCCCGCTCCTCCCCGGTCGCATCCTCGTGTGGTGCGGCCGAGTTGAGTTTTGAGCTCGTTTCTCGCTCGCTCGCCGTTCGAACGCCCGGAACCCTCTCGGACCTCTGCTCGCGCGAGAAATCGGCGGAACGGCCGTTTGCGCGGTCGATTTGCTGGGTTTTCCGCCGAAAACGCACGTCGGGCCGATTCTGGGTGTCCTGCGGTTCCCGGCGAACCTATGGTCTCGCCAGTGTACTCGCTGTGGCGCTCTGCAGCGTCCGCGAGACCGTGCTAGACGGCGAACGGCTGACTGTGGCGCAGTTTGCGCGACTCAATGTCCGACCGAGCGAACGAGAACGAGCGCGAACGACATGGGCTAACGGGCAGCGTCCACCTTCTCTCGAGAACCGTCGACTAACGCATCGCATCGCTTCAATTCTACCATAGGCCCTCGTCGACGGCCCCACCACCGACGTCCGCCGCCAGGTCCTGACCTTCAAGCGCCTGTCGCTCACCAAGATCGTCCTCGAGAAGATCCCCCGCGCCATCGGCACCGGCTCGCTCAAGAAGAAGCTCGAGGCCCAGGACCTCGCCGGCAAGTGGGCCGCCACCACCCGCGCCCAGAAGCTCGCCTCCCGCGAGCGCCGCACCAACCTCTCGGACTTCGAGCGCTTCAACGTGTACCTGCTCAAGAAGAAGCTCCGCGCCACCAAGAACAAGATCGCCAAGTCGGTCAAGGCCTAAATTGACTTGTTTGGTTTTGGTTGCTTGGAATCCCCCTACGGTGATGTGTGACGGGCGCCCCCCTGCCCTCGCGCCAGCGCTTGGATAATAAACTGGTTAACAAAAACACGTAGCCTAGCAGTTCGTCTTGTCTCGCCTGAACCTCGCTCAACCACGGAAATCGTTGCCCGATTACGGAGCTGTTGGTCGCTTGCGGTCGCGGCGCACGCGTCTCCCGTCGCGGCGGGCTTGAAATGAGAGACGCGTCGTGCGAGACGCGTGGATGCTGCACCGCGACTTGGCACGCTTCGCCAAAATACTACCGATCCCGCACAACCCGCACAACCCGCACCACACCACCACCATGAACGCTCGATGACACTGATCGCAACGGATCCGCCGATTCTCCAACTGCCAATCTCCACCCGTTCTCCCAACCGTCCCGTCCGCCTACACCATGCCCCCCGCCGTCAAGGCCAAGAAGGGCGCGAGCAAGAAGGGCGGCAAGAAGGCCAAGGCCGCCGAGGAGGCCGCGCGGCAAGCGGCCCTCGCTGAGGCGCGGCTCACTGCGCTCAAGACGCTCCGCACCACGTACATTGCCCAGGCCAAGCTGTTCCTCCGCGAGCCCATCCCCGTCGTCGTATCGCGGCTCGACCGCGCCGTCATCGACAACGCCGACGTACCCGCCATCGCGCTGTCCAAGGCGCACCTCGCGCCGAGCGACCTGTGGGCGCTGTCCACGGGCTTTGCGGGCTACGCCGCGCTCACGCAGCTCTCATTCCTCATGGTGCCCATGGACGACAAGATGGTCGCGGTGCTGGTACGGCCGAGCTGCGCGGCGGCGGCTATAGCCACTGCGTTCTCATCGACGCGGGACTTGCGCGTGCGCGCGTGTGTAGTCGCAGTGGATTCGCGCGCATCCGACCATGGCCGTACTTTCCATCATCGACTCGAAGCTGGGTCCCTCGTGCACGGCCATTCTCGCCGAGTGTCTCCCACACTCGGGCATCACCTCGCTCACGCTCGACTACAACCCCATCGGTTCGGGCTGGCCCGCGCTGCTCATGGCCCTCGTACCGCCCGCTGACACGGGCGCCATGGGATCGATTGCCCAGCTTCGTGGCGGTACCGTGTGCGAGCCGTGCAAGCACCAGCGAGAAGCAGCGGCCGCGGCCGCCGCGGCGCAGCTCGCTGCGGCAGAACCGGGTATCGCGTCGGCCGCGCCCGTTTCACCACGAGCACCGCTCACGACCAAGGCCGGCGCGACACCCGAGAGCTTGGCCGAGACTGCGCGGCTCAACGCGCCGCACTCGCGCCTGCAGCGGCTATCGGCCAAGTTCACGGACCTGGGCGCCGACGCGGGCGAGCCGCTCGCGGCCATGATCCGCTCGATCCAGTCCCTCAAGTGCGTACGCCCGCGACCATGATCCCTCCCCCGAACCTCACCATCCACCTCGTCTCATCGCATTTAGAGAGCTCGACATCAGCGGAAACCATCTGGGCGCGCGCGGCTTTTCGCTCCTCTGCGGCGCGCTACGCGCCAACTCGACGCTCGAGTCGCTCAACGTCGCGGCCAACGCCATCCGGGTCCCGGCCGCGCCGACCGCGGCCGCGAGCAACCCGATCGGCGTAGCCTTCAACGTCGGTCGAGCCGCTGCTGCGCTGCAGGGCAAAGGCGGCAGCGTCCCGCCGACGCCGACCGGCGGCGCCTCGGCCACGATCGGGTTCCCCGCGTCGCTCCCACCGCTGTCTGTCTCGATCCCCGAGGAGTCCGCGGACGGCGGCAGCAACAGCGATATCCCGCCTCCATCCACCACAACGGCGCCCCCTACGGGCCTCTCGTCGCTCTCCGCGCTGCGACGACTCACGCTGAACGGCACACCGACGACGGCCGTCCCGCCGACCCCGTCCCCGGCGGGCCCGAGCTCCGCGGCGTCGATCCTGACCATGGACCGCGACGCCGCGGCAAGGGACCTCGCGTGGGTCGCGCACGCCGCCGCGCACCTGTCGGCGGTGCTCTCAGCGACCGAGGGCACGGCGCTGCAGCTGCTCGACCTGCGCCACAACACGCTCGGCGACGACACGGCGACGGCGGTGCTCGAAGCGCTCAAGTCGCGCAAGACGTGGCTCACGTCGGGCGTCGCGGCGGGGAGCGGCGGAGCCGCACCGCCCGTCGTCGTCCACCTCAGCGAGCGCACGCGGCCCGCCATCTTCGCCAAGCTCGTCGAGGTGAACCGGTGGATGGACGCGCTGATCAAGAAGCGGCGCGCCGCGGCGGCCAAGCGGAAGGGCAAGGGCGGGGCCAAGAAGAAGAAGGTGTGAGCGGGTCGGTCGGACCGTGTATACCAATGTAGACTTCACCGCTGCCATGGAAGTGTGTGTGTGTGCGAGGGTCGTGATCGGCGCTGTGATCTGGACACAAGGCGCGAGCACTCATGTCGGCGTGAGCTCCGCGTGCGATTCTGAAACCCGGCCCCGCTTTTTCAACCGTAGCTGCGAGGAAAACGCCCAGCGCCACCCTTGCGAGACAGCGTTTGAGATGGACGTCACCACGTTGTTGTGGCACAGGAACAAACGCCCGTTAGGATCGCCCCCGCTGACGCCCGCGGACGACCTGGGCCTACAAAAGTCGGCGCGGTCCATCGCCACTCCTCCCCTCTCCTGCCCAGCCCCTGATCCTCGCGCACCCCACCATGACGGCTACCTTCCGCAAGGGCGCGATCCTGGCGCTGATCCTGGCGGTGACGGTCGTCGCCGCCATGGACGCCTCGTTTGAGGGCAACCTGGCGTACCAGTCGCCGTTCCTCAACCTGCCCGAGCTCGCCGTGCAGCCCGCCGAGCACCACAAGCGCCACGTCCTCGCCAAGCGCGACACGCCCGACGTCGACGTCAAGTTCATCCACGGCGCCGCCTCGGGTGGTACGTTCATTCGCCCGCCGTGGTGGCGCAGTTCAGCAACTCACCCGATCAGCGCTCGCATCGTTTCTCCAGATCCCCTCGCCGACCGCGTCATCCTCTGGACCAAGGTGACGCCGTCGACGACCAAGTTCCCCGTCAAGGTCAACTACGAGGTGTCGGCCGACCGCACCTTCGCCGCCGACTCGATCGTCAAGTCCGGCTCCGTGCTGACCACGGACGACGTCGACTGGACCGTCAAGGTCGACGTCGACGGCCTCAAGCCCCAGACCACCTACTTCTACCGCTTCTTCGCCGGCAACGCCATCTCGCGCGTCGGCCGCACCAAGACCCTCCCGACCCCCGATACCCCCGTCGACATGGTCCGCGTCGCCGCCATCTCGTGCAGCTCGATGCCCCACGGCTACTTCCACGCCCACGCCCGTATTGCTGAGCGCGAGGATATCGATCTCGTGCTCGAGCTTGGTGGTACGTTGCGTCTCGCTCGTTTGGGAGCCATGTGATCCGACCACTGATGTCTCTTCCTCTCCACGCGTCTTCTCCTCGTCCTCTTGCGTAGACTACATCTACGAGCACCCCGAGTCCAAGCCCATCAAGTCCGGCAAGCTCGGCGGCGAGCGCGCGCCGCAGCCGTCGTACCAGACCTTCACGCTGTCCGACTACCGCACGCGCCACTCGCAGTACAAGCGCGACAAGGACACGCAGGCGCTGCACCTCGCGCACCCGATGGCGTCGATCGCCGACGACCACGAGACAATCGACAACGCGAGCCGCGACGGCGCGCCCAAGCACGACCCCAAGACGCAGGGCGACTGGAAGGTGCGCATGGCGGCGTCGACGCGCGCCTACTTCGAGTACATGCCGATCCGCAACGAGGTCGACAAGCAGCAGTACCGCATGTACCGCACGTTCCGGTTCGGCAACATGGCCGACATCATCTTCGCCGACTCGCGCTACGACGGCCGCGACCTGCAGGCCGTGGGCGACATCAACAAGCGCAAGATCATGAGCGACAAGCAGGAGGCCTGGTTCCACAACGAGCTCGTGTCGTCCAAGGCCAAGTACCGCGTCATCGCCAACCAGGTCATGTTCGCGCCCATCCCCCACAAGATCCTCGGTTACGAGATCGAGATTACCAGCGATGCGTACGTGTTCTTGCGGTTTCGCGAGTGGGGGTGGACGAAAAACTGACTCGATCGCGGTCGGACAGCTGGGTCGGCTACCCCTACAACCGCAACCGCCTCCTAAACCTCATGGCGACCAAGAAACTCAATGATTCTCTCATTTTGACGGGCGACCTCCATTCCAGCATCGCCAGCAACATCTACAGCGATTCCCTGCCGTACAACAAGGAGTCTGGCGAGGGCGCGCTCATGACCGAGTTCGTCGGCCCGTCGGTCACCTCCGAGTCGTCCGTGTTTGACAACAAGGTGCTCTCGGACATGGCTGGCCCCGTTCTCAAGCTCGTCAACAAGGGCGCGCAGTGGACCGACTTCTACCGCCACGGGTACATGGTGCTGCAGCTGACCAACGAGTTTGCGCGGACGGAGTACTGGTACGTCCAGGACATCAAGAAGCTCGACGGCGGCCGCGAGATCCTTGGTGTCGTCCTCGAGTCCAAGCGCGGTTCCAACCGTATTACAAAGAAGTATTCCCCCTGAAAGAGGCCACCAACGGCGGTGGACGCCTGCAGCGCGTCGCTCGGCTCGGCGAGTCGTGGTTGCTGGACTCGCGGTGGCCGCGAACGCCTGCAGCGCGTCGCGGCTCGGGCGAGTCGTAGTTGCTAGACCTGCCCCTAGATTCCATACACTACATGATTCTCCTCCACTAGTATCTGTCCAGCGTGCGAGCGGCTTAATTTTCTCAAAGTGAGTCCAGATTGACCATGGTCGTGGCCACGGTCGTCAAATGCAGCGTGATCACGCCAAGTCGCGGCAACTGCCGCGGCCTTCTGATCTCCTTGTGAATATCTCACTCGCTCGATCTCGTAGCAATAGGGTCTCGTATAGTGTGAATTTATTGCGTCAGCGGTCTCGCCGCGGCGAGTAGTCGCGACGGCGGTCGTAGTCGTGGTCACGGTCACGGTCCCGACTCCGCTCCCGCGGCCGCTCCGACCGACCCGAGTCGTCGCGCTTCCTTGGGCTGCCGTCCTCGCGGTAGCGGTTGCGGCGGTCTCGGCCATAGTCGCGATCCCGATCGCGTTCACGCTCGCGCCCTCCATCATCCCGTCGCCGGCCGTAGCCATGATCACGGTCACGACTGGCCGACCGCTCGCGCTCGCGCTTGGAGCTGGACGATGAGGACGACTTGTGGTGCTTGCTGCTCTTCTTCTTGGCCTTCTTGTCGCGCTTGGCCTTGCGCTTGGCGCGCTCCTCGGCGCGGAGCTCGGCCTTGGCCTGCTTGAGGTACTGGTACATGGGGTCCTCGGGGTCGAGTCCTGGATCCGAGACCTCGCCGTCGTCGCCGTCCGACCCCTCGTCCACCGCCGCGGGTGCCGCCTCGTCTCGACGGTTACCGTACTTGCGCTCGAGCTCCGCGAGCGACTTGCCGTAGATCTCGGGGGCGGCGTTCCCTCCGAACCGGTCCTCGAAGAAGCGGCGGCGCGGTGCCTCGGGATCGTCCGGGTCGAGGTCGGGGCGGTTGTACTCCTTGACGTGGTCGACGCGCAGCACGCGGCCCAGCAGCTTGGCGCCGTTGAAGTTGTCGACGGTCAGGTCCGTCGACCGCTGGTCCTCGAACTTGAGGAACGCGAAGCCGCGCGACTTGCCCGTCTCCTTGTCGCGGACCAGGTTGATGTCGAGGATCTCGCCGAACCTAGATTCGGGGAGCGAGTGTGAGTCGTGGGTGCCGTGGAAAAGGGGACCGTCCAACGTACTGCGAGAAGACACACAGGATGTCGCCCTCGGTCAGGTCGAACGAGAGCCCGCCGACGTAGACGAGCGACGAGGCGCGGAACTCGTCGTGCCACGACCCGGCGTGGCCGGCGATCCCCGCCGCGAGCTCGGCCGCGTTGAGCTTCTCGATGGCGCGGATGTTGCTACCGCCGCGAGCTCATGTGAGTTTTCATGTCCGTGCTTCATTGCAGGATGTCTGTGGGATGCATACTTCATGGCCTTGCGGGGTCGCGAGAGAGAGAAGCCGCGCCGCCGTCCTCGACACGGCAGCCAAGTTCGCACCGACGCGACGCTGCCGCTCGCGCTCCCCCCGCATCGCACCGCCCGTCCATGAAGCTCTCGTGAATGTGAATGTAACTCGTCGCAACCTTGCCCCTGCTCATCCATCATCGCCATGGCCGCCACGTCCGAGCTGCGCGACTTTTCCTACGCGGTCTCGACGGACCTGGCGATCGCCGCGTCCGTGAAGATGTACGCGACGGCGGCGCCTGCCAGCTTCCGTGCGCGAGACCTGACGAGTGTGTGTCTCCGCAGCGACTCGCTCCAGGGCTTCTTTCCGCGCCCGACGCTCGCGCAGATCAAGGAGAACCCGTTCCGCGAGTTTGAGGCGGCCAAGTACGCGCGCCTTCTCCGCCGCACCGCTTTCTGCGAGCGCGATGCTGACGCGTTTGCCGTTAGCGAGCCGCACGACCTCTACGTGACCGTCGAGCTGCGCGCCGGGTCCAACTCGCTGTTCCTCCCGTCCAAGACCGGGTTCAGCGTCGTCGAGCACGCGCTGCAGCCCAACGCGTCGGTCAAGCTCAGCGAACCCGGAGTATGGCGGTACGCGCTCTGCCGGCTTTCTCGGACCTGGGTCATTATCTCACGCCTGCCTTCCGCGTAGCTGGTCCGAATGGGTCACCCTGCCGCGCCGCATCCGCGACCTGCCGCTCGACGCCGAGCTCGTGTTCACCGTGTGGAACACGGTCGAGCCGCGCAAGCACGCGCCCGTCGGGCACTGCACGCTGCGGTTCTTTGACGCCAAGGGGTGCGGCCTGCCACAACGGGCGCCGAGTCCTCGAGCTTACGCCGCGTCGGGACCTGTGCGCGCGTGTGTAGTCTCCTCCAGCGCGGCTCGTTCCGGCTCCCGCTCATCACGCAGTGGGATCCAGCGCCCGCGCCCGAGCCGGAAGCACTCGAGAACCTGGAAGCGGTACGACTTGCGCCCCCGCAAACGACGGAGACACTGATTGACTGACTCGCCCGAACGCGAGGCAGATGTTCAAGCGGTTCGAGTGCGGCGACCTCGGCGAGGTCGAGTGGCTCGACAAGCTCGCGCTGGCGGAGCTCGAGTCGGCGCGCCAGGTCCGTCCCTCTCCCCTCGACTTCGGTCCCGACCTCGATGCTCACACGCGATCCCACCCCTCCTCGTAGGCGGAGCTCAAGCGGACGCGGCGGCTGTACCTGCACGTCGACCTGCCGCGGTTCGACTTCACGGTCGTGTACAACGAGATCCCGCTGTACCTCGCCTCCGACCCGCTCGGGCTCGCGTCGACGGGCACGCTCAACGTGGCGACGCTCCCTGAGACCCCGACCACGCCCGCCCCCTCCACCATCCCCAACGCGTCCGGCGGGCTCGCGTCGTGGGCGATCCAGGACCCGGAGATTGGCCAGGAGAACCTGGTCGAGTCCAAGCACCGGACACTCGCGCGCAGCCACCGCACGGGGTTCGTGGACCGCAACCTCAAGCCCAACTCCAAGATGCGCGACGAGCTCATGACCATCGTGTCGTACGCGCCGACGCAGCAGCTCACGGTCGCGGAAAAGGATCTCGTGTGGAACTATCGCTACTACCTCTCCAAGGACAAGAATGTACGTTGCTCTCCGCGACGTGGTGTGGTTTGCGCGCTGACTGACGTGACGACGCGGCGTAGGCGCTGACCAAGTTCCTCAAGTCGGTGACGTGGACGGACGCGACCGAGTGCAAGCAGGCCGTGGAGCTGATGCAGGCGTGGGCGAGCCCCGACATTGACGACGCGCTCGAGCTGCTCGGGCCTGAGTTCGAGAACGGCGCGGTCCGCTCGTACGCCGTGTCGCAGCTCCAGCGCGCCGGCGACGAGGAGCTGTCCATGTACCTCCTCCAGCTCGTCCAGGCGCTCAAGTTCGACGGTACTTTGGGTGTTCTGGGACGCGTCGCTTCGTGGTCACTGATGCGGCCTACGCCTGTAGAGTCGGCAAGTCGCGCGGCGTCGGAGCCAGCAGCCGTCGTCAACCTCGCCGAGTTCCTCATCTCGCGCGCGGCGGCGAACCCGAACCTCGGCTCACTGCTGCACTGGTACCTCCTGTGCGAGACGTCGGGCAAGGCGCACGGCGCCATGTACAAGCGAATTCAGCAGACGTTTTCAGACCGGATCCTTGCGGTACGCTTCCCCCACACAACGCGCGACACGCCGCGAACACTGACTGACACCACGGCGACACGTGTAGCTGCCCGACGGGATCGCGCGGCAGGACGTACTGTTCCGGCAAGAGGATCTGGTGCGCAAGCTGACGGACATTGCGAAAGAGATCCGCATGTCCAAGGAGACGCGTCTGCGCAAGGTGGAGCGTCTGCGGGAGCAGCTGAGCGACCCGCGGTACGGCCTGCTGTCGTTCCCTCCCCTCCCCTTGCCGCTCGACCCGGCGGTGCACGTCACGGGGATCGTGCCGGGGCGCGTCAAGATCTTCAACAGCGCGCTGATGCCGCTGCTGCTCGTGTTCCAGTGCACGGACGGGACCGAGTACCCGGTCATCTTCAAGGTCGGCGACGACCTGCGCCAGGACCAGCTGGTCATCCAGATCGTCAACCTCATGGACAAGCTGCTGCAGAAGGAGAACCTCGACCTCAAGCTCACGCCCTACAAGGTGCTCGCCACGGGGCCCGACCAGGGGTTTGTGCAGTTCATCCCGTCCATGTCGCTCGCCGCCATCCTCGCCGACTGCAACAACTCGCTCCAGGTGTTCTTGCGCAAGCATAACTCGGACGACTCGACGAGCTCGTCGTACGGGATCTCGGCCAACGCCATGGACACGTACGTCCGGAGCTGTGGTACGGTTTCGCGTCGCGTTCGCTCCTTGCACGCGCGTGGACTCACCCTTGGCGGTTTGTAGCCGGGTACTGCGTCATCACGTACCTCTTGGGCGTGGGCGACCGGCACCTCGACAACCTGCTGATGACGGGCAAGGGCAACCTGTTCCACATCGACTTCGGGTACATCTTGGGCCGCGACCCGAAGCCGTTCCCGCCGCCCATGAAGCTGTGCAAGGAGATGGTCGAGGCCATGGGCGGGGCGCAGTCGGTGCACTACCAGCGGTTCCAGAGCTACGCGTTTGTCGCCTACTCGACGCTGCGCAAGTCGGCCAACCTGATCCTCAACCTGTTGAATTTGATGGTCGACGCCAGCATCACGGATATCGCCATGGAGCCCGACAAGGCCGTGGTCAAGGTCCAGGACAAGTTCCGACTCGATCTCGGGGATGAGGACGCGGCCGTCGTGTTCGCCGGCGTCGTCGCGGACTCGGTCAACGCGCTGTTCCCGCAGGTCATGGAGACGATCCATAAGTGGGCGCAGTACTGGCGGCGGTAGCGAGTCGTGAAAGTTCGTTTGTATATATAATGGAGAGAGTCGTCTGCTGTATAGAAATGATATCGAAAAGAAAAGAAGAGCTACGCGTCGAGCGGCACCACCGCCGGATGCGTGATGACGAGGTACACGTACTCGCCCGACGGATCGACGGCCGTCTTGGCGCCCTCAGCGCGCGGCGTGACATCGGGCGGCGTGCGCGTCAGGTCGACCCGCCCACGCACGAACAGCGGGCCGTCCACGACCATGGTGTGGAACTCGCCCAGCTCGCCGCACAGGTCGACGCCGTCCAGGTCCGCCGCCGGGTACAGCCAGTCGTCGAGCGCGGCGCGGTCCAGCGTGCGCCCGACGTGCGTGTGTGCGCGGGCCAGGGCGCGCGCGAGTTGGGCTGCGGTATCGTCGGCGCTGGGCTTGGCGGCGGCGACGGGTGGGGAAACGAGACGGCGACGCTGGCGCGGCGGCGGACCGCGGCCGGCCGACGGGCTCGCGGTCGACTCGGACGCCGCGTCGGACGAGGTAGCGGCAGCGGCGGGCGAGGGCGAGCGGAGGTCAGCGGCGGACCGTTTCTTGCGCAGCGGGAGGACGGCGGCGGCGGCGGAGCAGACGGGTGCAGCGGCAGTGGCCGTTGGGGATGAGGAAGGCGAGAGCGACGACGAGGCGGCGCTGTCGGCCGCGTCCTCGATATCGGCCTCGGCGCCCGCAGCGAGTGTTGCCGGCGACGCTTCCACCTCGTCCTCATCAGCGGCGGATACTCCTGGTGCCGCCTCAGCCTCCGCCTCGTCAGCGCGGCCCCACGACTGCAGGAACCGGCGGACGTGGACACAGGTGAGGACCGGGTGGATCCCCATGGCGCCGACGAGCAGATCCCACGCGAGCTCGCGGTCGATGTTCCACAGCGGGCACCAGAGGTGGACGCCGGCAGCCATGGCGGCGCGCGCCATGAACCCGGAGCACACGTCCATCATGTCGCCCGTGACCAAGATATCGACGTGCAGGCGCGCCATGGCGGCCGCGTAGCTCGCGGCGTAGTCGGGCCCGCGCACCTCGGCGAGCACGTGCGGCAGGCCCATGGCGTCGGCCTGCGCGGCGATCGCGGGGACCGGGTGCGAGAGGAAGTTGGGCGACGGCGGCGCGAAGGTCACGAGCGTCACGAGCTCGTAGGGGAGGTCGGCCGCGGGCCACGGGCCGGTCCGGGTCGGGATGGCGGCGACGGCGTCGCCGTCCCCCAAATCGGCGGGGAGGCCGGCGCGCGCGCGGACGGCCGGGTCGCGCAGCGGGGCGAGGTCGAGTCCCGGCGGCGGGCAGCCGGGCGCGGTGGCAGCCTCGAGGCGCAGCGCCGACAGCAGCAGGTCCGGGCGGTGCAGCAGCAGGTGCAGCGTCAGCGTCGAGTCCTTGCCGCCCGTGAAGCACAGCGCGAGGCGCGGCTTGGTGCGCGGGGCGGACGCGGGGGCGTTCATTGTAGATGGGTTCATTGGCATCACTGGCGGGGGAGGAGCAGCAAGGGACGAGCAAATGCGGCCCGCTGATGAGCGGCAGACTGGACGTGGCGGCGGCGGAAGCGTGCGGCCCTGCAGCGCGGCACTGCGGCGCGGCGAAACCCGGCACGCGGGCTAAGCGCAAAACCGGGTCGCCGGCTGAAACGCTTTGGGGGAAACTCGGGTTCGCGCCACCACGTGCGCCCGTGGTTCGCGGTTTTCGCCCTCGGCTTCGCATGAGCAACGCGTCGCCGCTCTCGCTCTCTTGCAACGAAATCGCATGCGTCCATGATGATCAACGCAGCCCAACGCATCGCCATGTCGACCCAGTCGGGTTCCGTGCGCCTGCCCGCGCTCGTCTCGGCCAAAGCGCTCGCCGACGCCCTCGGCGCGCACCCGCCGCCGTCGCGCGCCCTGCGCGTGCTCGACGCCTCGTGGCACATGCCCAACGCGAACCGCGACGCGCTCGCCGAGTACCGCGCCGGACCGCGCATCCCGGGCGCGCGCTTCTTCGGTATCGACACCCACAAGGACCACGCCTCGCCGCTCCCGCACATGCTGCCGCCCGCCGCCCAGTTCGCCGCCGCGTGCAAGCACCTCGCCGTCTTCCCCGAAACCCACGTCGTCGTCTACGACAACGCCGTGCCCGCGATCCGCAGCGCGTGCCGTGTCTGGTGGACGCTGCGCGCGCTCGGGTTCCCGCCCGCCCAGGTCTCGGTGCTCGACGGCGGGCTCGACGCGTGGGTCAAGGCTGGACTGCCCGTCGATGCGACGCCGTGGACCGAAGCAAGCGAGGCTGACGCGGCGGCGCAGTTCGCGGGCGAGAGCGGTGCCACCTTCGAGCCCGTCCTGCAGCACGACCTCGTCAAGGACATGAGCCAGATGCGCGCCCTGATCGCCTCCGACGCGGCGCGCATCGTCGACGCGCGGCCCGCTGGCCGGTTCGCGGGCACCGACCCGGAGCCGCGCCCCGGCTTGCCCAGCGGCCACATGCCGACCGCCCACAGCGTCCCGTCCATGACTGTCGTCGACGAGCGCGGGTTCTTCAAGTCGCGCGACGAGCTGCGCAACTCTGTGTTTGCACGCGCCCTCGACGGCGCCAACGGGAAGCCTGTGGTTGCGACGTGCGGGTCGGGCGTCACCGCGTCCGTCCTCGCGTTCGCCCTCGAGCACGCCGGACTCGCGTCCAACGTGCCCGTCTACGACGGCAGCTGGACCGAGTGGGCGTCGTCGGGCGGCGATATTGTGCGCGACTAGCGAGCGGTCAGAGTACACATATATATTTCTCGCTCAAACGTGCTTCATTTGCGCGATTTCTTGCTGCGCGCTTTCGTACTTGAGTGCAAAGCTCTGCGGCGGTGAATCAGCACGACAAGCTCCCTTGCGCGGGCTCCCATGGTGCTCACGGCTTCGTGCGCAGCCCAAGCTGCCACTCGCAGCTGCACCAACGCTACGTAGACGTCAATCATCTGCCCGACCGTCGCGGACGAGGCCCACGCAGACTGTGCACCCGCATCATCCGACTTTTCGTGCATGCGAGAAAGCTTGGCCTGCAGGCTCTCCACCTCCACCAACAACTTGGTTGCGCGCAGGCGAAGGGCAGAGCTGTTTTCCGCGAGTCGGTTGAACTCGGCTAGGACTCTTGGGCGGTCGCCCGCACTACAGCTGGCGAGCCTTCGACTTGTAGGGCCGCAATCTAATTCATATACAAGCTTGAGTTTCCAAATCGTATCTTGTACTTGTTTAGATGAGCTTTTAAGGTCGCAGTGAGCTCGGCGAACCGCTTCGTTGAGGTACTCGACCGCATCAAAGTCAAGGGTAGACACGTTGGCGTTCAGTTCGCCCGCGGAAAGGTAATTGGAATCGAATGAGGTCGAAGTTGTGCCGGATTGTGCGAGTTCAAGTATCCTCATCACCCTGACTTGGGTTAAAAGTTGGGCGAGGTGTTCAGCGATGCGAGTGCGCCTTGGCATCCATGTCGATGTGGTGGGGAACATGCTCCAGGAAACACGGGATTACTTCGTTGATGTCGAGGTATTCTGAGGTTCTACCAGGGCGCGGAGAATAGTGCAAGTCCGCTGCGTCGTTGATGGCTGCGCTGATGAAAGTCTGAGTGCGAGGGTCGAGCTGCTCCGGTGCATTCAGATTGCTCGCCTGATATAACATGACCAAGGCTGTTCGTGTGCGGCTCCCGAGCCCCCAAAAAACTGCATTCGGACGACCGGATTGGTCGCTGTGGAAGTGGCGCAACGCGGTCACGCGCTCCTGGAGTGGCGCAGCCCTTCTCACTCACTTGCGACCCTCGGTCCGAACCGGGACGTTCTCGTTCGCTTGCCGCGACGCTATCCAGTCTGCGCTTTGCGCACTGGACAGGTCAGCAGGGGATTCTCGTCATGTCGTGCACCATTGGCTTCCGTGCATCCCTCCACGAGTTCGTGACGGTGAGCAGCGGCAAGCGAGCCTGTCAAGCAACAAATTTGATCGCGAGTCGAACACACATGTATTCCTCCTCGCCGGTTCCGCCCGCCCGCTTACTTGGTGCGCATGCGGTCCAGCGCCTCCTCCTTGCGCGCCGCGACCAGCGCGCGCTCTACACGTTTCGCGATCGTCAGCCAAGCCCACGTCACAGGGGAGTGCACCGCAGCGTACCGTCGTCGGCCGTCGCGTTGTACGCGATCGCGGCCTGGTTGAAGGGGTTCTCGGGACTCTTCTGCCACCGCTTCCAGAGCACGTCGTGGATCTACAGTCGTTCGCGGTGGCGGTGAGCACTTGTTGCCTGTGACGCGAATCCGCGAGCCGACGGACCTGGCTCAGGCGCAGGCCCGGGTTCTCCTTCTTGACCACCTCGGTCTCGCGCTCCTTGTACGCGAGCCACGCCGCTACACGATTCGCACCGTCAGTACACACCGCACGCCCACAACAAACCAGACCCAAGTAGTACCCTTGGCGCGACGCTCCGGGTGCCGGTCAATCTTATCCGACTCGCGGATCGCGCGGGACTGCGAGTTAGCCGCGGCGGACGGCGCGTCGATGGCGAGGTCGAGCAGCTCGAGGGCGGCGTCGAGGCCGGACGCCGAGAACTCGGGGGTCTCCTCGGGCTTGGCGAACTGGGCGACGGCCTCCTCGCGGCGCGCGGCGACCTTGGCGGCGCCCTTGAGCGGGGGCGGCGACGGCGCGGAGGCGGCGGATGGCGGCTTGACCTGCTCGCGCTTGCGCTGGTTGGACGCGACGGCGGCGCGATTCTTGGCGGCCTCGGCCTCCTCCTTGGCGAGCAGGGCGGCGGCCTCGGCCTTCTTCGCGAGCCGCTCGGCCTTCTTGCGCTCCTCGTCCTCGCGGCTGTCCTTCTTGGCGCCGCGCGACCACTCGGCCGCCTCCTTGGCCTCCTTCTGCGCGCGAACCTTGGCGTCCTTTTCGGCCTGCACTGACGCCTTCTTTTCCTTGGCCGCCGTGACTACGTCGTGGGGTGCGGATGTGTGAGGTGGAGTCGCGATCGGCCGCGCGCGCAGCAGCAGCAGCGGGTGTGTGAGTACCCTTGCTGTTCTCTCCCTTGAACTTCTTGGGCATCGTGTGGATCACGTCAATCGGTACTAAACATCAAGAGCGTGAGTGTGCATCAAGTTATTCCATCGCAGGGCAAAGCATACATGGCAGCGGTGGGGGTTGATGGAGGGGGAGAGCGCGGACGCGGCCGTCTCCTCAGCCGAACCGCGTCGAATCCGCGTCTATCGGCCGACCATCACTCGCGCCGTAAATAATGAATGATATACCACTGTCTCCCAAATCACTCGTCGCCATCGATATCGACATGCTCGTCCTCCTCATCATCCTCCGCATCCACGGCGGCGCGGTCATCGACCTCCATCCCCTCCGCCTCCTCCGCCTCCTCGGCGAGCATCGCCGCCTCGGCCGCGATCACCGCCGACACCGCGGCCGCAGACTTGCGCGACGAGGTGCGCGCGGGCGCGCGGCGCGGCGGGGCCGACGCGATGCGGGACGCGGACTTGGGCGGGCGCCCGGGCCGGCGCTTGACGGGGGCCGGCGGCGGTGCAGGGACCTCCTCCTCCTTGACACCGTCAGCCTCAGCGTCGTCGTCGTCGAGATCGCTGATATCATCCGCATCGTCGGCCTCGCTGTCGCCCGCCGTCGTCACCTCGCGCCGGAGACTGCTGCTGGACCGGCCTGCGCCGCCGCCGCGTGCACCGGCGCGTGGACGCGCAGCGCCGCCGCGGGGCCGAGCGACGCGCGGGGACGCGGCGCCCTTGCTCTTCTTGGTGGTTGCCGCGGGCGGCGGCGTGTACGCCGCAACCACGTCGGGCCCGGGCCGGAGCGTGGCGGGGTCGACGCGCACGACGCCGAGCCCCGTGACGAACGCGAGCTTGCCCGCGCGCGCGAGCGGCGGGACGCGGACGGGGCGGCCGGCGACAGACGTCCAGGGCCCGGTCGCGGGGGTGCGCGCGGCGGGCGGGACGCGGCACGGCGGGCACGCGTAGGCTACACCGTCGGGGGTCGGGACCGGGTCGCAGTGCGGGTGGACGCGGCGGTTGCACGCGGAGCACTGACGCACCCCGTCACCAGCGGGCGAGGTGGCGAGGCACACGGCGCAGTACTCGGCAGCGTCGATCTTGGCGTGGCACGGCGGGCAGAAGGACCCGACGTACGTCTGCGCGTCGTCTCCCGCGACGTGCGCGAGCCCGCCGTCGACGCCGACGGCGTCGCACCCGGCACACGCCGCGCACAGCGGGCACGGCCACTTGCCCCGGGGCATGTCGGCGAGCGCGGGCTGCAGGCAGTACGTGTGCCAGCCGCGGTCGCACTGGTCGCACAGCAGCAGCTGGTCCTCGACGCCGGGCGACGCGCACACGGTGCACTGCTTGCACTCGGAGCAGTGCCACGGGTACGCCGAGACGCGGGCCAGCGTCGCGGGCGCCGTCACGTCCGCGCACCGCGCGTGGTACCGCCGCGTGCACGACGCACAGGTGAGTGGCGTCGCGAGAGCCGCGGGCGTCAGCGTCGTCGGCGACGTCGGCTCGGGTGCGGGCGTCGCCAGCGACAGCTTGCACTGCCCGCACACGGTCGGGTCGACGGGCACGACGATCACGTTGGCGGCGGCGGGGTCGACGACAGTGGCGGGCGACGCAGCACCGCCCGCGGGGGCAGCAGCACCGGCTGCCGCGCCAACGTTAGGCGACGTCTTCCCCGACCGCGATGCGCCCGCGACGACGGGCGACTTACCGCCGCCCGTCGACTTGCGCTTGGGCAGGTCCTCGGGCTTGAGCCCAATCTGGTTCTTGTGGTACTTGCACACCTCGCCCGCGTAGTTGACGAGGCGGCGGCACGGCTCGCCCGTGTACGAGATGCCGGAGCAGTAGTTGGGGATCTTGGGCGGCGGCGGCTCCTTGGGCGGTTTGGGCGCGGGCGGGGGCGCGGGCTGCGCGGCGCGCGGCACCGCCGCCGGGTCTGCGGCCATGAGCAGCGGGTGGAACACGGCGCCCGCCGACCCGGCCGCGTACGCGGCGGCGGCCGCCGCGTAGTTGCCACCCATGGACGCGCCGCGCAAGTCGGCGTCGGTGCCCGACACGCCGTGCAGGACCGAGGTGACGGGGAGCGGCGGCGGGAGCGACGCGCGCGCGAGCGAGACGCCGGGAGAGCCCGTGCTGATGGTGTGCGTCGGCCGCGGGGCGCCGGGCGCGAGGAGCGCGGGCTGGAACCGGTGCGGGTACAGCGGGAGCGAGTGGCTCGCCTGGCCGTCCATGACGGCGAGCGGGTACGCGGCCGCGGCGGCGGGCGAGACACCCGCGACGGGCGTCCACTGGTCCTCTCCAGTCTCACCAGCGTCGCCTTGCGCGGCTGCTGCTTCGCGCGCAATGTCGGGGAAGTGGATTGCGGGCTCGACACGCGCCGCGGTCTCGGTGGCACCGGACCCCTTGCGGATCTGCACGTCGATACGCGTCGGCTGGGCGGCGGCGGGGACAAAGACGAGCCCCGTGTGCGGGTCGATGCGGGTGACGGCAGCCTGGGCGCGGCGCGTGTCGCGCAGCGTGCTGTTGAACTGGGCGGCCGACAGCGCGGCGTGGTACATCCACTCGGTGTCGCGGTCGGGTCCGGAGCCGAGCGGGACGAGGCCCTTGGACACGGCGAAATCGTTGAGCATCGGGATCAGGCGCGCGGCGGCAGCGGCGGCGGTGCTCGAGGACGAGAGCGCGGCGGCGGCGGCCTGGTCGGCCTTGGTGCTGAGGACGAGGCGGCGGTGGCCCATGCCGCCCTGGCGCAGCTCCTCGGTGTCGTCGGCGTCGTTGTCGCCGTTGGCGCCGGCGCCGTCGGGGTCCGAGTGGTACTCGCGGTCGCCGACGAAATAGTCGTCGCGGATGGCACGGCCGCGCTTGATGACCGTGTGGCCGAAGCGGCGGTACACGGTGCGCGCCGTCAGGATGGTGATGTTGCGCGACTTGAGGTGCGACGACAGCAGGCCCTCGCCCGCCAGGTACTCGCGCTCGGCCTCGGTCGTCCACAGCCGCGTCAGCTCCGGGTGCTTCATGAACAGCGTGAAGCCGTCGCGCTGGCCCACGCACTTGGCCACGTCGGGCGCGAACATGTACCGGCGCGTCGGATGGCGCTCGGGCAGGATGAAGGTGGTGATCTTGAACTGGCGGTCTGCGGGTTGATGGGCGAGAGTCAGCTCGGTTCGCATCTGCAGTCACGGTTAGAGCAACGTACCGCCAGTGAGCACGCCGTCAGCCGTGATCCGCTCCTCGCCAATGGGGTCGAGCTCGACCTCGGCCGCCTCCTCCTCCTCGACGGGCGGGTTGACCATGTGGGTGGCCGCAAGGCGCGCGCGGCGGCCCTTGGGCGGCGGGTGCTCGGCGTCGTAAACGATAGTCCCGTCGGGGTTGCGCGGACGGGGTGGGCGGCCGCGGCGCTTCTTCTTGGGCGGCGAGTCGGACCCGGGCGCGTCGCTGAGGTCCCCTCCGTCTCCCGAAGCGTTGCCCGCGGCAGCCGGCGAGGCGCCGGCAGGGTCGCCCTGGAGCGTGCTCTCGTCGCCCGCATCGTCGTCGGCCTCGGGGTCCGCGTCCGCGTCGGGATCGGCGTCGCCGTCGGCCTCGGACGGCTCGGTCACGCCCGACGCGGCACTGCGGCGGCGCGAGGGCCCGCGGGGCGGCGTCTGGGCGGCCGTGACATCGGCGGACCCGGCACGCGTGGCGCGGGGCGTGCGGCGCGAGGCCGTCGACGCCGAGGACCCGGGGCGGGCCAGGGGCGAGGCGGGGCCGTCGTCGCCGCCGACTGCGAGGGCAACGGACGCGGGTCGCTTGGGCATCGCGCGCGTCGGTGCGAGGGATCGGTTGCAGGCAGTCGCGCTGCTGGTAGTAGGGCGCGATCCGCTCGCAGGGCGGGGTATGCGAGGGAAACGGCGGACCCGAACGGCGCCGCGCGAAGACGAAAAAAAGGGCGAGGGAGGGCTGAAACGGGCGCGCGCGTGGCGTCACCTGACGCGTGCCTCGCGCGACGCGTCTCGCGCGTTTTCGCGGCCACCACGCGTGATCCGGCCGCTGATCGTCGTCGGGTCTCCGTGGCCTCCCCCGTTGTCTCCGCGCGGATCGACGGAGGCCGAGCTGGGGCCCGCTCGGAGGCTCAGCGCGAGCACTCCCTCAACTCTCCTGCTTCGCCCCGACTTGGGGACGGAGTGCGCGGTGCGCCGAGCGATGACTCCACACTCGCCCCGGAACTCCTCGTCGGAGGTCAGGGTCGGGATGGAGCTCTACGCACCATCATGCCCGAATCATACCGGCGTCATGGTCGCAGTATCGTTGACGACGATGGCCGCAATAAAACCCGGCCGTCGTCATATGCGACGTCTTGTTCCTCACTAGATCAACCTAGACATCAATATCCACCATGAAGGCAGAGCTGGCGCGCACCCTCGCCGCGCTGTACTCGCATCACGCGACAGCGCCGGGCACCGAGCCGCCCGCGGCCCTGATCGCGGCGCTGATCCAGCTCGTCCGCGACGATGACCAGCCCACCGTCGAGAGCCCGATGTGCACGGCCAACGAGTACGGCATGACTGCCTTCCACTTTGCCGTGCAGCGCGGGTGGACCGCCGTGGTCGAGGCCATGCTCGACAAGCTCGCCGCCGCCCCGGACCACCTCGCGCAGCTGTGTGCCCCCGCTGCGCGCGGTCTGTCGCCCATCATGCTCGCCGCGCTCGAGGGCAATGCGCCCATGCTCCAGCTACTTCTCGCGCGGACATGCACCCCGGCCGACGCGGGGGCGACCGTGAACCGCCCGCTCATGCTCAACGGGTGGACGGCGCTGCACTACGCGGCGGCCGCCGTCGACCACCCGGTCGCCACGGTCGCAGCGCTCGCCAAGCTGCCCGGCGTCAACCTCGGCGCGCGCACATGGCACTCGACGTCGCCGGGCGACATTGCGCGCGAGTGGGACCCGGCGCTGCTGCGGTCGTCGGGCGGGACCAGCGGGAGCAGCAAGCTCGGCGTCAGCCAGGGTTCGACGGGCAGCAGCAACGGAAGCGCCGCGTCGCCGTATGCGTCGCCGAGCGTGTCGCTGTCCATGTCGCTCTCGGCGTCGCAGGACCAATCCAACTGGCTCAGCGCCACGCTCACGTCGTCGGCGTTCCAGATCGACGCGGCGCTGCCCAAGTCGCCCCTGCTCGCGCGGATCCCCGCCATGCCCGCGGCTGCCGAGCCCATGTCCAGCACGTCCTCGCCGTCGTCGAGTGGTGCGTCGCGCCTCCTCCGCGTCGCGGCCGTCGCGAGCAACCTGCCGCGCCAGCACCCGTTCTGGGACGTGCTGCGGCGCCAGGACCCCGTCGACCTCAAGGCCGTGCTCGCGCTGCCGCCGTTCGCCGAGGCCATGGTCGGCAGCAGTAGTGGCGACCCGGCCACGGACCTGATCCTGTCCCCGCCGCCGCTGCTCGCGCAGCAGGGCAGCTCGGCCGACATGAGCAGCACGGGAAGCGTCGCGGACCCGGCATCTGTCTCAGCTGCCCTCAACACATCAGCGTCGTCCAAGTCGAGCGGCGGGCGCAGCGGGAGCGCGTTCCAGTGGCTGCGCAAGCTGACGGTCAAGCGGCCGACGACGGCGGGCGACGCCGAGGCGCTCGCCGGCGACGCGTCGTCGTCGCTCCCGCCCAGCCCGTCCGCGTCGTACCCGCCGGGCCCGGGGCTCGCGGCGAGCTCGGGCGGCGGGATGCTGGGCCAGATCTACGGGTCCATGGACCCCGCGTCGTCGCCCACGGACCCGTACGAGCCCGTGCGCGCGGCGAATCTCCAGCGGCTGCGCGAGCTCGGGCTCGAGACGGCTGTCGTTAAACCGGCGGGCCCAGGGATGTGATTTGGAGGGATAATAGATGTATTATACAGGCGTGTGAACCTAACGCAATGGATTAGCGGATATCCCACCTGAGCAGCAGGTGACCCGTTTCCGCGCGCCGCTTGCAGCCTTTGCGCGATCGTCGCTCAGCGCGGCCGACCCGTTCGCCGCGAGACCTCACCCACCTCCCAGCGACCCCCCGCACCACTACCCCCCGCCGCACTCTGTGCATCTCGCCCGGCGCACCTATACCTTGCCGGATCGCCGACTGACTGCGGGAGCCGAACTGAGAGAATGACCCAGCGCTCCGACGGCAGCGCGGCCGCCGCGGGCTACCACCCGCCGGCCTACGACCTCGCGGACCTCTTTGGCGATGGTCCGTCTCTGTTCCAACCTTCCACGAAAGACTGCGTCTAACCATCTCGCCGAGTGTATAGCCGCGCGGTGCACCGCCAACTACTTCACGGCGACCGACCTCGAGGCGACGCACGGGCAGCACATGGCGTCGGGCGCGCGCGACGTACAGCTGCTGGTCGAGTCCAAGTACGTGCCGCTGCCGCGCGACCTGGTCAACGAGCTGGCCAAGCTCGAGTGCCGGTGCTTCATGGGCCTGCTGCCCGCGCTGCGCCGCGCCTGGGTCTCGGTCGACGGCCGCCTGTACCTGTGGGACTACGAGCGCAACGACTACCTGCTGATCAAGACCCTGCCGCACGTCATCACCGCCGTCGGCCTCGTCAAGCCCGCCAAGGACGTGTTCGTCGACGACATTAAGTACCTGCTCGTCGTCGCCACCGCCGGGCACGTCTACCTCGACTGCGTCAAGATCAAGAAGGCCGGCGGATCTAACGGGACCGCCGCGACGGGCTGCCCCGTCTTCACCGACGCCGGCATCTCGGTCGCCGCCGACGGCGCCTCGTTCCGCACCATCCACGGGTCGCGTGACGGCCGCATCTTCATGGGCGGCATCGACGGCCACGTCTACGAGCTGCTGTACCAGGGCAGCTCCAGCGTGTGGTCGGCGCTGCCCACGCTGCTCGGCGGGTCGGGCGGCCGCCGCAAGCTGCAGAAGGTGAACCACACCAAGCCGCTGCTCGCCAACTTCGCGCCCTCGTTCGCGTACCAGCTCGCGCAGCTCGTCAGCTCCACCATCAGCGAGGACCCGATCCGCGACATGGCCGTGCACGACGAGTACAGCCTGCTCTTCACGCTGCACGACAGTCAGAAGATCTACGTGCGGTCCATGTCCTTCTCCGGCAAACACACGGCCGTCGCCGACAAGCTGCTCGAGCACGCCGCCTCGGTCTGCGTGCAGTCGCCGCTCACCGACCCCGCCCGCATGCGCATCGTGTCGCTACACCCCGTCGCCGCCGCCGAGTCGGCCCGCATCCACCTCGTCGCCGTCACCAACACGGCGCTCCGCCTCTACCTCTCGGTCGAGGTCGACCCCGCCGACAAGTCCCCCAAGCGCCTCGACCTGCAGTACGTCCGCCTCCCGCCCAACCGCGACATCCCGCAGTCGTTTGGCCAGGCCGCGCGCCACGCCATCTCCTCGCCCATGGCCGCCGGCGGCGTGCTCGGCGGCACCTCGGGGGCTGCGGCCGTGGGCAACGACCGCCAGCCCATCGCCGTGCGCGATTGGACCACCCCGCCCAACGTGCACATTGCGCACTACGCGCGCGGCCTGCTGCTCGCCGTGCACGCCGGCGCCGGCACCACCGACACGGTGCTCGCCGCGTCGACCGAGGCCGCGCTCCTCCCGCGCCAGGTCGCGCACCAGTCGGGCGGCGCCCGCACGTTCCCCGCCGAGCGCGCGCACCTGCTGCACCTCGACGGCCGCACCCTCGACATGGCCGAGGTCGACCCGGCCACCGCGTCGGTCGTGACCGCCGAAACCCCGCGCGACGAGGATGAGGCGCCGCGCCACGTCCTGGTCCTCAGCGGCGAGGGCCTGCGGGTGCTCGCCAAGCACCGCCCGCTCGACGAGCTCGCGCACCTCGCGCGCGCCGACGCCCGCGACGTGAGCAAGTTCGCCGCCGTGTACGGCGCCAACACCACGTGCGCGTGGCTCCTCGCCATGGCGTGCGGGAACACCGGGTTCGTGCACCCGACGCTCCGGTCGGCCAACGGGGCCTCCTCGGCCGCCGCCGCGCCCACGGCGCCCTCGGCCAATGGGATGACCACCGGGAACAGCAGCGTGTTTGGCCCGACGCCCGCGGGCACCTCGCACGCGTTCGCCGCGACCGTCCGCCGCCTCTTCTTCCAGACGGGCGGCGCGCCCGTCCAGAAGCCCGCGCCCGCCGCGCAGTCGGACCTCGGCCGCACCCTCGCGCCCATGCAGACCGAGCCCTCGGCGTGCGCCCGCGGACTCGACCTGTACCTCCACCGCCTCTCTGCGCCCCTTACTAAGCGCACGGTCCTCACGCAGGGCGTGCACCGCCACTACGAGCTCGGGATCAAGGACGCCGACCTCGCGCGCGCCGAGGCCGAGCTCGCCCGGCTCCGTGCGTTCCTCGACGACTGGCCGCAGGCGCAGGAGATTGCTGCCGTGGCTGCCGCGGCGGCTAGCGCGTCGACGGGTAAGGCCGGCGCCGCCCTCGCCCCGCCCGTCATGCCCGCCAACGACGCCGGGTGGGCCAAGGAGCGCGAGTACCTCGCCAAGCGGTTCGACGAGGTCAAGCTGAGCCTCGAGGCGGTCCGGTTCGTGCGCCTGCTCGCGAGCCTGCGGCTGCCCGAGCTCGTGCACCGGCTCCCGGCCACGGAGCGCGTCAAGGACGTGATCGCCGGGCTCTCGGCCACGCCCTTTGAGCAGCTCACGTCGCCCGCGGGCCGCGCCTTCTGCGGCAGCGTCGCCACGTGCCTCGTCCAGACCGCCGGCCAGCTGTTCCCGACCGAGGGCCTGGCCGCGCGCCTCGAGGCCGACTGTCCCGCGCTCCTAAGCGTCGACACCATCTACTCGACGTCGGTCCTCGAGAAACTCCAGCAGTACGAGCACAGCACCGGCATGACGCCCGAGGATCTCGCGGGCAACGTCGACCACCCGCGCGTCGCCGTCCTCAACGAGGCCCTCGCCAAGGCCCTCGAGGTCGCCGGCAAGCTGCACGCCGATCAGTTCGACACCATCGCCGCCAAGTTCACGGAGATCAACTTTGCCCGCGCCGTCCTCGAGCTCGCGCTCCGCCGCGCCGCGGAGCTCGACCCCGCCGACGACGCGGCCGGGTTCGTTGCTGACGGGATGCCCGAGGGCGACCCGCGCGCGGCGCTGTTCGTCGCGCGTGCCGCGTGCTACGACCGCGTGCTCGCCGCGTTCGACGACCTGAACGACCGCATCGCGCAGTACGGCGACACCGCGCCCGTCCGGGCCGCGCTCGACTCCGGGCGCGCGCGCGTCCACGAGCGCGCCCTCCAGGCGCCCGACCGGCAGTGGCACGCGGCGCTGTACGCGTGGTACGCGGAGCGCGACGCGCAGGCGCTCCTGCAGCTGCGCACGCCGTACCTCGAGGCGTGGCTCGCGGCGCCCGCGTCCGCGCGCAAGATGCACCTCCTCGCGCAGTACTACGAGAACAAGCGCCGGTTCGACGATGCCGCGCGCACGCTGCTCGCGCTCGCGACGAGTACGGCTGATGAGCGGGATGCCGGCGCCGCGCCGCCCATGTCCCTCGACGACCGCGTCCACACGCTCCTCCACGCGCTCCAGGCGGCCAAGGCCACCACCGACATGGAGCTCCAGGCACAGGTCCAGGACCTGCTCGACGTCGCGCACGTCCAGCGGTACCTGATCGAGCAGCTCGCGGCGTCGGGCGACGCGGGCGCCGCCGCCGCCGTCGCGGTCCTGTCGCGCGAGCTCGCCACGATGCAGGACCTGTACAATGTCGCGCGCGCGCAGAACCTGGCCCGCGTCCAGTTCCGCATCCTCGCGGTCTCGACGGCCACCAACGCCGACGTCCGCGCCCTCCAGGACCTGTGGGCCGCCGCACTCGACGCGTCGCCCGTCTCGGACGTGTCCACGGCCCAGATCGCCTTCGAGACGCTGCTCGGGATGGGCGGGCCCGTGCGTCCCGCGACCAGCGGCGACTCGGCTACGGGCGCCGACGCTCCTTCGTCGTCGAGCGCGATCGCCGCCGCGATCCTGCAGGCCACCGGCGCCAGCACCGGGTCGCTCCTGTTCGCGCCCGACGCGTGGCTCGCGCCCGTCGTCGCCCTGACCAAGCGCCACGCCTTCCTCGCGCGCCGCCCCGCGTGGTGGGTTGCCGTCGCCGAGCGCGCCGCCGTCATCGACCTCGCTGCTGTTGGCCTCGCCCTGCACCGCGAGATCGCCGAGCAGCCGATCGGCGGGCGCGACCTCCTCCCGCTCGTCGCCGCGCACGTCGCTACCCTCGCCGCCTGGCACCGCGTCCCCGGCGCCGTCGCCGGACAGTGGCGCGCGTTTACCGCCCAGCTCGACGCCGCGATCTCGGCGTCGCGTCGCGTGAATGGCGAGGGCGCGGACGGCGTCAAGGCGCAGCTCCGCGCGCTCGTCGAGGCGGAGCGCGGCGCTGCGGCGGCGGCTGCTGTGTAGACGAGGGTCGGAGACTGTTGTGGAGATGCATTTTTCTTGAGATATATTTAACGTTGCTTCTGTGTCACTTGCAGTGGTGGCGGAGACGAAGTCGACGACCAAGGTCGGTCGGTCGCGCGGCTAGTGCTCCCTCTCTCTTGACCCCAACACCTTACATGCAATGAAGCCTAAATCAAGAAAGAAAATCCCGGCGAGTCTGCGCCGCACCACCACGCCGCGGCCCGGCAGCCCAGCGGCCGCAGCACCGGTCGCGCCCGCCCCCACCGTCGCGACGACGACGGGCGTCACTCGCAGCATGGACCTGTTCAAGAAGGACACGGTCCGCCCGCCCTTGACGTGCCGTTCGCGGTACCCGGCGGAGCGGCTGGCGCCCTTCCGCCCGTTCCGGCAGTCGCCGCCGCGCAACCTGCTCCTGCACCGCGAGGTGGCCAAGATCAACCTGCTCAAGGTGCTCGTGTGCGGCGTCGGCGACCTCGGCTCGGTCGCGCGCACGGCGTGCGACGCGGCGGCGCGGGATGCCAGGGCGGACCTCTCGTTCATCACCAACGACGCGGTCCCCGAGATCCTCGCCCGCAACATGCTGATCCTCAACGCGCTCGCGACGAGTCGAGTGGAGGAGGAGCGGATCGCGGGATACGTCGCGCAGCTCTGGTTCTCGCTCACGATGCAGCCCGACGCGCGCGCGTTCTGGGACGCCCAGATGCGGCAGTGTATCAACACCGATTGGGCCAACCTGTCGGCCGACGCGCCTGTCCGCACCCAGAGCCAGGAGACGATTGACACGGTCCGCCACTGCTGGCGCTCGTGGCTCAAGGTCAACTGGTCCGTCGAGACGCTGTTCGCCAAGCGCAACGAGTTCCTCGGCGAGAGCGAGTCGGGCTCGAACGGCGAGGACGGCGAGTTCTCCCGGATCTTCGAGAGCAAGCTGCAGGTCTCGGACCGGCCCGCGCCCGTCGTGAACCCAACCATGCTGCTCATCCGCGACAACGGCGAGCCGTACTATGCCATCGACGCCACCGCGCGCCCGCTCGCCATGTTCGACGACCCGGACGTGCACGCCAACCCGCCCGAGACCGTCATGCGCGAGACGGTGCGCGAGTGGACCGCTACGATGCGGCGCATGATGTCGGGCAGCAAGCCGCAGCTGCACGTCGTGTCGCTGCTCGGGCACGCCGTGACCATGATGGAGGAGCTGCAGGGCGACGTGTCCATGGGCTTCGACGCCATTGACGTCGGCAACCTCTGCGACACGTGCGGCCTGCTCACGGTCCTCGTGCACGCCGCGGCGCTGCTCAACCGGTTCCGCGACTCGCGCCCGCGCACGTTGATTTATGCGTACACGAAACGCATGGTCGAGGCGGGCGCCGCGTCCGCCGACGAGTTTGTCGCGGCTGCCACGGGGCTCGCGTACGAGGCGTTCCCCGCGCTGCTCGGGATCGGGCTCGTCGAGAAGCCGTTTGACGACGACTGGACGACGTGGGTCCAGCGGTCGCTGCCGTCGACCGACCAGCGGACCACGCAGATCACGTTCTACGGGATCCTCGCGGCCGCGGTGCCTACGTCGCTCGCCAACTCGCCGTTCCTCACCGACGCGCTCAACAAGTGTATGGCGCACCTCAACAGCCCCGAGTCACTCGGTACGTGCTCCCGCGCGCGAAGTACTCGCTACGGCCGGGCACTAACCACTTTGACCCGCGCGACCAGACTTCCACTTCAAAACCGACTCGCTGCGCTCGAAGATGCTCGCATATGCGCTCGCGTGGGGCCGGATCGTGTTCGAGGGCGCCCAGCCGTGCCAGGCGCCGCCCCTACACTCGCCCAGCAGCAATGCCGGGCGCCTCGACCCGCCCACGATCCCCAAGACGTTCGAGGTGAGCGAGCAGGTCGCGTCGTCGCTGCTCTACGGTCTGCCCGTCGCCAAGCTGTTCACGTACCCCGACGGCGACTACCTGTCGGTCATTGACATTGCGCTGAACGTGCCCGCCGACTCGCACGGTAACGCGCTCGTCGCGGTCGGCCCGTCGCACCTCGTCCTCGAGATCACCTCGCCCGAGTGCCCCGCGGTCCCGATCCGCATCGAGAACCTGCGCGCCAAGCTGACCGAGGAGACCCCGCCGCGCCTGCACGTCGTCGCGTTTGTGCCGCAGGTGATCGCCGCCGACGCGCGCCGGCCCGGCGCCATGCGCCTGTACCGCGAGTTCCTGCCGCCGCACCGCGGCGGACCCTCGCCGTCGCCGCAGCGCGAGCTCCTCGGTGGCCGCCCGCTCCCGCGCCACTGCATCCTGCCGTCCGAGATCCCCTTCCACCCGTTCTACGTCTGCCTCCGCGGCCTCATCACGCGCGTCAACGATTGTCGCGACATTGACCCCGCCGGCCCGCGCGCGTTCCCGATGCAGCTGCCTGTCATGCACGTCGCCGAGGCGCGCGATGAGGTCAAGCTCGTGCTCGCGCTCCCGCCCCACATGGCGAGCGTGTCGCTTGCGCTCCCCGCCAAGGACGTGGCCAAGAAGCACCTCGGCGCGGCGGTCCTCGTTGTCAACGGCCGCCCGCAGATCATGCGCCTGTCGTCGCCCGTGCGCATCGTCAAGGTGCAGGCGGCGCGCAAGCAGGGGCACGTCACGCTGATCCTCGAGCGCGTCATGGGGCCCGACAAGGAGCTGGGCGTCGTCCCCTACGCCAAGCAGCATAGCGACCGCATGGTGCTCCATCCGCGCGACGACGCGTTCGTGCGCGCCGTACAGGCCGCGCGCGATGCCGCGCCCAACCCGCAGCTACGGTGGTCGACCGCGTTCCCGCTCTCGCCCACACCGTCCCCCGACGAGCTCGCGGCGCACTCGGCCGCGCTCTTGCTCGAGCTGTTCGAGGCGTACGCGCGCGGCACGCGCATCGTCGAGCTGCGCGTCGAGGACTGGCCGCGGCCCGTCGGCCTCTTCGTCCTGTACGACAGCGTGCTCGTCCCCGCGCAGGGTCCCGGCATGGCGCCCACGCCTGGTCTCCGTGCCGCCCTGACCCTGTTCGCCGGTGTCCCGGGATCCAGCGTCGCGAGCATGGAGCTCGCGACCCGCGTCATCGAGGACTTTGTCGCGGCGGAGCACCCAGGCGCCGTGGGCAACGACGCGTTCCTCGTCACGCTCGAGTTCCCCGCGGGGCAGACCCACCTGCTCGCTAGCCTTTTCGAGCACTTTTGCCGGCCGCACGACGACCGCATGGCGTCGCTCGACGCGCGCTTCGACGGCCGCACGATCCGGCTCCTGCGGCCCGCGCTCGTGCCGGTCCTGATCCTCCCGCTGTGCAAGATCCGCGGCGTTCGCGAGGAGGACGAGATCGAGGTGATTGAGGGGCAGGGACTCTAGAGCGGTGACTAGTTTTTGTATCACTCTAGCGCCTTCCGAAAGGTATCGCTCGTTTTGCTCGCGTATGGCTCGGTTCGTGGGTTCGGGACAGGCCCGGGAGGTGATCGGCTACTGATGCCGCAAACTGTCTCGCAGCACGCACGTGATGTGAGACACTTTTCGGCCGAGGTTCGACGGACGCGTTTTTTCGTGTTTTTGCAATGAACTCTTGTGGAACGCACGTCTCTGAATCGTGTGAGATACCGAAAAGCTCGTGCTCGTACGATCTGCCGCGTTGCAACCAGCTCGTCGTCCATCAACGCCTCGAAACGCGTCAACAGTTCTCGTACCCTGAGCGTGCTACCACAACCAAAGAGACGCACGCTGCGACGGTTTACAGCTATACAACAAAAGATTCAAGATCCCTTCGTCGTGCTGGCTGCTCAATATGAACGCCGCGACACGCTCGCTTGCTTGGAGCACAGGGAGCCGCGCTCGTCTAGCAGTTCGACTCTGCGAATGGCCCAAGTTTTCGAACTCAGATGGTACTGTTAATCCTTCGCTTCACGTCGAGGATGAACATGAGATCTGAGCAACCGAATCTCGCTGCCGATCATCACGTTGACCTCAAGGATTCAACGTAGGTGCGCGAAATTTCTCGCTCTCGGACGGCGCGGGCGCGAAGGACCATGCGAAATGCCGGAGTTCCGAGTCTCCATGACAGTAATGTAGCTAATGTATTCTGGGTATATTCATCTCGAGCACACAACCTGCGTCATCCAAGCATCAACTCGAGTGAACCAGGGTAGAGCCGGACTGCGTAAGGCAAGGAGCGGGGACCGAGCATTCCACATGTACATCCGGGCCCTTGCCTGGAGTATTGTAACCCATCGTTCGGCGAACAGTAGCCAAGAGGGATCGAATCGTTTCCAGAGGCTCTCCAATCGATGCCAGCTCATTTTCCAGGTCGCAAAGAATTTTGACCTGCGTCTGCTGAAGCTCCGCCAGGATCTGCTGACGCTTACGTTCACGTTCGAATTCCTTCCGGCGCTGTTCGACTTGCTCGCTAATGGCCGTTCTCGTTGCGGTCAACGGTTGCGGGACGCGCAGCATGCACATGGCTAGCAGGGACGGTAGCAAGCCTTCAAGCACTTGGACGAGGCGACTCAAGCCCTCCAGCGAGTCCGCAATGGGCACAGTGTTGGGCACGGCGCCACCGGTTTCCTTGACGTACTGGATGAGCTTGCGCACAACATCCGTCATGCGGCGCACGTCGGCCAGCTTGACGTAGACGAGCAGTTCAGGACGAACGGCGGACTTTTGTTGCGACGCGGTGCTGCCGCGCACGGAGCGTGGCACGAACGCGGTGGTGTGCACTCCGGCAGCCGCCGGGACGGATAGGACCGGCGGAATTCGGTTGCAGTCGTTGTTTGAACAAGGGAACTAAATGGTTCGAAGCTCCACGGTGCGGCACTCGAGCAACTGGACCAGCGGCCACAGTAAGAGCTGCGGCGGCGCTGGAACTTGTTGGTGGTTGATTGAACGTGGACGATTCCATGTTGGAAGCAAACGAGGTCGTTTGGGAGAAAGAGCTGAGTGCGGGAGGGAGAGTGATGCGCGGGAGGTCAGGCAGTGCGAGCTTGGTGTCCGCTTCACTAAATGCGTGCGCCAACTCGTGATAAAATGCGCCTAGTTTGTCATTACGTGCGGCTAATGATCCGTTCGTTGCATGACAGTGACAGGGATCGCTAAGACGTGAGAGATCACCGATTCAATCAATAGGATTTTTTCAGACGCCTGGAACAACAAGTGTTCGGCCCGTCGCCACAGCACTGCGACCACCATCTCAGCGCCTCGCGTCCATCACGAGCATTCATCAACAAGTTGTAAGCAAAGTCGGAGCAACAGAAAAGCCCGAGCAACAGGTGAGCCCAAGGTGATCGACGCGTAACGCAGCGGGTCTCGCGCCTCTCACGCGACAAGCGACACGTTTTGGTGGGAGATCGCCGGATGCGCTTTAAACGCACTTATGGAGTACTTGAATCACCCGTGTTTCAGCGCCGTAACAGCGTCGAAGCGGTTCAACGACAAGCTCTTGCCGTAGCGGGCGGAACCGGATCATCCGTGGTGGCTTGAGCGACGCGTTGCTCATCCCGAACGCGCCTCGTTTCATGTGGCCCACACTGGCCATATAAAAGGCTGACCAGCGACCTCGTTCACTTCTCCTCTCCCCTCAACGCTTAGTTCCATTTTACGATGAAGCCCAAATCAAAGAAAAAGGCGCCCGCAACGGTCCGCCAGCCGGCCGCCCGCGCTGCCGCGGCGTCGGCGCCCGCTGCAACGACGGCCACCGCCAGCGCCAGCTCCACCTCGACGGCGACGGCGACGGCTGTACCCGCGGCTCCGATCGTCCCGCCCACAAACCTCGTCGACTACTCGGTGCCGCCCAACATGGCCCAGTTCATGCAGGAGCTCGTGCGCCCCGCGCTGACGTGCCGCGTGCGCCATCCTGCCGAGCGCGTCAAGTACCAGCCGTTCCGCCAGACCCCGCCGCGCGACCTGACCCTGCACCAGAACATCTGAAACACCGACCTCGTCAAGCTCATGGTGTGCGGCGTCGGCGACCTGAGCTCCATTGCGCGCACGGCGTGCGACGCCGAGGCCAAGGGCACGGTCGCGACCATCGCGATTATCACCAACGACATTGTGCCCGAAATCCTCGCCCGCAACATGCTCATCCTGAACGCGCTCGCCTCGAGCGTGCCCGGCGTCGAGACGGACCGCCTCGCGAGCTACGTCGGCCAGCTGTGGTTCTCACACACGATGCAGTACGACGCGCGCGCGTTCTGGGAGGATCAGATGAAGGATTGCCTCGCCACGGACTGGAACAGTCGCCCCGGGTTCGCGCCCGTGCGCACCCAGAGTCTCGAAACCGTCGAGGCCGTCCGCCACTGCTGGCGCTCGTGGCTCGACGTCGACTGGTCCGTCGACACGCTGTTCGCCAAGCGCGCCGAGTTCCTCGGCCCCGACGCCGGCTCAAGCGTCGACGGCGACTTTGCGCAGCTCTTCATGGACAAGCTCCAGAAGCCCGCCGCTCGCTCGATCGAGGCCAAGGCCGTTATCTTTGCTTCCGAGATGGGAGCGAAAACGTACGGCGAGCCGTACGCCGTGAACCCAACCATGCTGCTCATCCGCGACAACGGCGAGCCGTACTATGCCATCGACGCCACCGCGCGCCCGCTCGCCATGTTCGACGACCCGGACGTGCACGCCAGCCCGCCCGAGACCGTCATGCTCGCGACCGTCCGCGAGTGGACCGCCGCGCTGCAGCGGATGCTGTTCCCCGCCGACCCGAAGCTGCGCGTCGTCTCGGTGCTCGGCCACGCGGTCCAGCTGCTCGAGGAGCTGCACGGCGACGACACCATGGGTTTCGACGCCATTGACGTCGGAAATCTCGGTGACTTGTGTGGCCTGCTCAACGTCCTGGTCCACGCGTCCGCCATGCTCAACCGCTACCCGTATCCGCGCGCTCGCTCGCACATCTACGCCTACACCAAGCGCATGGTCGAGGCCAAGGTCGCGTCGCAGGACGAGTTCGTCGCGGCCGCCACGGGGCTCGCGTACGAGGCGTTCCCCGCGCTGCTCGCGCTCGGGCTCGTCGAGAAGCCGTTCGAGCACGACTGGACGACGTGGGTCCAGCGGTCGCTCCCGGATCCCGAATCGGGCGTCGTGCAGCTCACCTTTTTCGGGATCACGGCCGCTGCGGTCCCTACGTCGCTCGCCGACTCGCCGTTTTTGACCGAGGCCCTCGACAAGTGCATGGCGCACCTCAGCAACCCCAACTCGCTCGGTAAGACTGCTCCATTGCCACTCCCATCGATCCGCCGCTAACCGCTTGACTCCTCGATCAGACTTCCACTTCAAGACCGACGCGCTGCGCCAGAAGCTGCTCTCGCACTCGCTCGCGTGGGGCCGTCTCGTGTTCGAGGGCGTCAAGCCGTGCCTCGCACCGCCCTTCTACTCGCCCACCAGCGCCGCTGGCCGCCTCGAGCCTGGCTCCGTGGCCGAGGCGTTCCAGATGAGCGACCAGATCGCCGCCGCCCTGCTCTACGGCTTGCCTGTCTCCAAGGCGCTGTCAGCGCCGGACGGCGACTACCTCGGCGCCCTCGATATCGCCCTCCCCGTGCCCGCCGACGAGAACGGTAACGCGCTCGAAGCGGTCGGCCCGTCGCACCTCGTTCTCGAGATCACGTCGCCGCAGTGCCCGTCGCCGATCCGCATCGAGAGCCTGCGCACCAAGATCACCAAGGAGAACCCGCCGCGCCTGCGCGTCGTCGCGTTCGTGCCGCAGCGCGTGCACATCGAGGCGCTCAAGCCCGGCGCGCTGTGCCTGTACCGCGAGTTCCTCCCGCCGCGCCTCGGCGGTCCGTCGCCGCAGCGCGACCGCGAGCTCGTCGGCTGTGGCCCCGTCCCGCGCGACTGCATCCTCCCCTCCGAGATCCCCTTCACCCCGCTCCACCGCTGTCTCCGCGGTCTCGTCACGCGCGTCGACGACTGCCGCGCCATCGACCCGGCGGGCCCGCGCGCGTTCCCGGTGCTGCTGCCCATCGTCCGCGTCGTCGAGGCGCGCGGCACGGTCGAGATCGTCCTCGCGCTCCCGCCGCGCCTCGCCGACGCGAAGCTCACGCTGGCATCCAAGCAGCTGCATCGGGCGCAGTACGGCGCGGCGATCCTCGTCGTGAACGGGCGCCCGCAGATCATGCGGCTCACGTCGCCCGTGCGCACGGTCAAGGTGCGCGTCGCGCGCAAGCTGGGCCGCGTCACGGTCGTCCTCGAGCGCGTCATGTACCCCGACATCGACCTGGGCCCGATCGACCACGCGCCGCGCCTCAGCGACCGCATGGTGCGTCGGCTGCGCGACGGTGCGGTCGCCCGTGCGCTCGAGGCGGCGCGCGCTGCCGCGCCTGATCCGCGGTTCCGCCTGTCGCGAGACCTGATCCCGGACGACGACTCGCAGGGATACAAGGCCAACTACACGTCCGCGCTCATCCTCGAGCTGTTCGACGCGTTCGAGCGCGGCGCGCAGATCGTCGACGTGCGGCCCGTGAACGAGGGGTTCCCGCTCGCCGTCTTCTTGCTGTACGGGACCGTGCTCGTTCCAGCCCAGGGACCGGGTATGGCTCCGACGCCCGGCCTCCGTGCTGCGGTCGCAACGGCCTGCGCCACTTTTGCCCGCGACGGTGTCCCTGGTTTGTGGGCAAACGCCTCGCTGCTCAACCAGTTTCTCGAGGCTCAGCATCCCGGCGCTCGCGACAACAACCGGTTCAACGTGATTCTCGATTCCACGGCCGCGCAGTCCACGCTCCTCAGCGACCTCTTGACGGACTTCCTCGCGGCGCGCCGGGCCGAGGTGCTCGCGGACGACCCACGCTTCGACGCTCGGGTGTACAAGCGCATCCACCCGCTCCTCCTTTCCGTCGTGCTCGTCCCGCTGTGCAAGCTCCGCGGCCTGGCCAAGTTCGAGGTTGTCAAGGAGTAGGTTGTGCGCGCTCGGCTCGTGGTTCTGTATATATATCAGCGTTCTGTGAATCAAACGCCTCGTCCTTATCTCCAATCGCACGGCATGGCCCCGAGCGATGCAGGGACCAGGGGAATATCAGATTGTGAGGATGAGGAACTCGCGGTACGCCGATTCGAAGGCGCCGCCTACGTAGTGGCGGGCGAGAACGGGGTGCCGCGGTGCCTTGAGGCGGGCACTTCAAATGACCGACCAGCTGCAGGGACGCCGGCGCGGGGATGTACGGGTACGCGCCCGGGTTGGAGGTCGCCTTCCTCAAGCTGCGCGCAATAGCAAAGTTGGAGCAAGAGGTTGATGATCTACGCAACGAGGTCGAGAGCGTTGAATCAAAGGACCGACAGCATACTCGCGGCGGGGCCGGAGGCAGTGTAGCGGCAGAGGGTCTGCATCAAGAGCTGCTGCAGATCGGCGATGTTGAGGTTGCGCGCGCCGTGCGTCATGTCGAGCACGTTGTGCGGATGCAGATAAACTTGAGCAAGGTACACGCAGTCAAAGGCGGCTGGCGCAACGGTGCGCGAGGAACGTGGCGAGGACGAGGTCGGCCGCAGCCGGCTACTTGAACAACGCCGCGCGCAGGACAACCAAGACCGCCGAGAGCATGATGCGGTCCGCGCATACCCCCAAAAAGTTCCGGTACGCGTAGGTTGAAGTCGGAAAGGTGGTCGCCCGCTTTCAAGGCAGTCGTCACGGGCTGCTGTGGCGAGGGCGGCCTGAAGGTCGAAGAGTTACTTGGCACACATATAGCAAGTGCTTATTGCGTGGTTACATGGTGTAATGCATAGAGTGCCGCGTTGCTTTCATTCATGGCTGTGGCGGGGAGGGAGGGAGGGCGGAGGGAAGGATAGAGCGGCGCTGAACGACTGATTGATCGGCCGTCTCAAGTCACGCGGGTCAGGCGGATGTGACCAGCGCGTCGGAGGGAGCCCCGCCTGCGCATGACCTCGACACGAACGACAAGAGGACGAATCCATGGCGGAAAGTCCTTTTGATTCCCTAGCTATCAGTGCTGCACGAACGCCCTCTGGCACCGTACAAGTTCGCCAGGTTCTTGGCCGGCACGCAGGCTTCCTGCACGGCTTCGCGAAATCACGGAGTTCAAACGGTTCACGGCGCGTCTCGTATTGCGGTACGTGTGGCGGCCGGTGGACGCCGGGTGCGTGTCGCAGATCGAGTTCACTACCACGACCAGGACGGCCGAGGTCCCATTTGTGCGAGCCTTGCACGATTGAACTGGCCAGTGCTCACGGAGTCTCAAGGCTGTTGCGAGCAATATCCGCAGATTCAAAGCACAAAAGTCCTTAAATCGATTGATAGGCTCCTTCAGAATAGCTCAACCACCGCCGTCCCACGGAAAGTTGATTTGTTGCCATCAGTTGATGCATGCTGAAGGCGTAGCCCCCAAGTGCGTCTGTTGCTGTACGCCGCTGGCTTGGACCACTCCGAAATCGCTGCCTTAACATTTCCGGCCGTGTTCAGTCCCAACGAACAAAGCGGCGAAGTATCATTTCCTGTCCTGTCGAAAAGAATCAAGTGAGCTCGTTGCATGGCTGCCGCTCGAGGGTCGGTGTAAGGCGCAGAAGTTGGTTTCAACTGCACACTACATACTCAGGAGATGAACACATTAGCGTGGTGTGACCGTCCCCGGGTAAAAGAGTTTCGTACATGACAGCACTTAGCACCTTCTGACCATTCTTCTCAAGGAAGCCCAAGTGGACCGACCAAGACCAACCGCCGAAAAACAAGGGGATCGTCGAGTGCTTAAGGGTCGAGTCCGTGTCGATAACAAAATCAAAAGGGATGCGCACTCCATGGCTGCGAACGACAGCCGCGGCACTCGTGGTGGCCTGATCGTTTCGCTCACCCAAGTCCGCGAGGGCGTGATTGACCACACTTTGAATTTCTTGAGGTGGCTCAGGATAGCCCTTTGCGTTGATACGTGTGTCGCCGGCGCTGGAGGACAAGACAGCCAAGCGAAGTGCAGTGGCCTCGAATGCAGCTGCCTTGATACCGGTCAGAAAGTAGGCGTCCCGAGCGGCAAGGGGGCTCGCTAACACACGGGCCAGGTCCGAGTCGGACATGCTGGCAAATTATACGACTCGCAGAATGTCGGCGGGGGCCACATTGAGATCGGCAAGAAGTTCGTAGCGCGAGATTTCCGACGGTGCCCAGAATTCGGGCGCAACGGCAACGCGGCGAACGAGTTTGAGAGGGCATCGTTTCAATACGGCTTTGGTGACTGGGTGCGGGCCAAGGAACTGGAGGTGGCTAATTGTGGTCGAGAGGAGCGAGGATATGGGTGCGGGGTAGTCGTGCTCAAGGGAGCTGGTCATGACCCGGGCAGCAAACGGTGGGAAGGAATCAAGCTCTGGTTCCTCGATTGAAGCGCATTTGGCTAGGCGAGCTGCGTAGAAATCGTGACAGGCGGTAACGAGTTGCGGCACGTCTACCAAAGTACAGGAATCGAGTGAGTGAGTGAGTGAGTGTGCGACCTGGTGTGACTGGCAGGTCTACGAACCAAAGTAGGAAGCCGCGTGAATCGCGTCAAAGAAGCTGCTCAGCGTGATGCGCGAGCCCAACATCTTGGCACAACCACCGTAGAGAGCAACAAGCGCCGACTCCCACACGTGCACCGAGCGGATCACCACGGCGCCGTCGTCCGCTGACCCCTCGGCCTCGTGCGCACTCGCGGCTGGCTCGTTGTCGCGGGTGTCGGCCGCCTCGGAGGTACCCAAGCCAACGTTCGCATCGCTGATCTCGCTGCCAGTCTCGGTATATTTCAAGTCGATTGCGCTGTCGCCGCCGTCGACGGGACCGCCTTCAACTTCGCTCGGTACAGCAAAGTCAAGCACAAACGCGCCGACTTCGATCGGCTCACGCCACGCGCCGTTCAGCAACGCGGCAAAGAAGGGGCTCTGAACAAGGACGGCGCGATGCAGCGCATATGTGCGTCCGTGCAGCGACACGGTGATGTCCGACTGGTCGCCCGAGACGGCAAGCTTTTGAAAGTGGCGGACAAGCGTCGGACACTTGGCGGCACAATCACACTCGGTCGCAAGCGTGTCCTTGAAGGACGGCATTTCTCCATGAGTTGCATGTAGTTGCTTCATGATTACGGCAGGGTGCAGCGTCGGCGGGAGGGAGAGGGGCAGCGAGGTCGAGTCGGCGATGCGAGTCACTCGCGCTTCGCGTTGGTCATGCTTGCCCAACGCGTTTTCGACCGGCCCACGCTGGGCCATCCATCGCTTTCCCGCACGTCCCCGCCGCTCATCCTCGCTCTCCCCATCGCGCGTTTGATATCTGCCCGCCATGAAGCCCAGGCTCAAGAAGAAAGTGCCCGCGACGGTGCGCCAGATGGCCGCCCGCGCCGCGGCCGCGTCGGGCCCGTCCGCCGCCACGCCCTCCTCCCTGCCCTTCATCCCGTCGACACCCATCATCCCACCCACCGACCGCGACGAGCGAGCTGCGCCGCCGGGCATGGCCAAGTTCGTGCGCGAGCTCGTGCGCCCGGCGCTGACGTGCCGCGCGCGGTACCCGGCCGAGCGCATCGCCAAGTTCCGCCCGTTCCGCCAGACGCCGCCGCGCGACCTGACCCTGCACCAGGACGTGACCGACACGAGCATCCTCAAGCTGTGGATCAGCGGCGTCGGCGACCTGAGCACGGTCGCGCGCACCGCGTGCGACGCCGAGGCCAAGGGCGCGACCGCCACCGTCTCGATCATCACCAACGACATCATCCCCGAGATCCTCGCCCGCAACATGTTGATCCTCAACGCGCTCGCCTCGAGCGGCGCTGCCGCCGACACGGGCCGCCTCGCCAGCTACGTCGGCCAGCTGTGGTTCTCGCTCACGATGCAGCCCGACGCACGCGAGTTCTGGGACGCGCAGATGCGCGCGTGCCTCGCCAAGGACTGGGGCAGCCTGTCCGCCGACGCGCCCGTGCGCACCCAGAGCCAGGAGACGGTCGAAGTCGTGCGCCACTGCTGGCGGTCGTGGCTCGACGTCGGCTGGTCCGTCGACAAGCTGTTCGCCAAGCGCGACGAGTACCTCGGCACCGACGCGGGCTGGGACGGCGACCTCGCCTATGTCTTCCCGGACGAGTTTCGCGAGTTCTCCCGGATCTTCGAGAGCAAGCTGCAGGTCTCGGACCGGCCCGCGCCCGTCGTGAACCCGACGATTCTCCTCGTCCGCGCCAACGGCGAGCCGTACTACGCCATCGACGCCGACACGCGCCCGCTCGCCATGTTCACCGACCCGGACCTGTACGCTGGCTCGCCCGAGTCCGTCGCGCGCGAGACGGTGCACGAGTGGACTTCTGCGCTGCAGCGCATGCTCACCGGCCGCAGGCCGAAGCTACACGTCGTGTCGGTGGTGGGCCACGCGATCCAGCTGCTCGAGGAGTTCCAGGGCGGCGAGTCGTTCAGCAACGACGTAATTGACGTTGGCAACCTCTGCGACTCGTGCGGCCTGCTCAACGTCCTGGTCCACGCCTCGGCGCTGCTCAACCGCTTCCCCTACCCGCGCCCGCGCTCGCGCATCTACGCTTACACCAAGCGCATACCCGAGGTCGGCACGGGCACCGTGTCGCAGGAGGCCTTTGTCGAGGCCGCCACGGGGCTCGCGTACGAGGCGTTCCCGGCGCTGCTCGCCCTCGGGCTCGTCGAGAAGCCGTTCGAGCACGACTGGACGACGTGGGTGCAGCGGTCGCTCCCTGATCCTGGCTCAGGCGACGTGCAGCTCACTTTCTACGGGATCACGGCCGCCGCGGTCCCCACGTCGCTCGCCGACTCGCCGTTCCTCATGGACGCCCTCGACAAGTGCATGGCCCATCTCAGCAACCCGAAATCGCTCGGTACGATTCGCTCGCTTTCACTAATCTGTCCGTTCGCTGACTTCGCCTGTCCGTGTCCAGACTTCCACTTCAAGACCAACGTGCTGCGCCAGAAGATGCTCTCGTACGGGCTCGCGTGGGGCCGCCTCGTGTTCGAAGGCGCCAAGCCGTGCCTCGCGCCGCCGTTTTTCGCCGCGGGCAGCACGGCCGGCGAGCTCAAGCCGGCCACGGTCGCCAAGACGTTCGAGGTGAGCGACCAGGTCGCCGCGTCGCTCCTGTACGGCCTACCCGTGTCCAAGCCACTGGCGACGCCCAACGGCGACTACCTCGGCGCCCTCGACATTGCGCTGCCCGTGCCCGCCGACTCGCGCGGCAACGCGCTGCTGGCCGCCGGCAAGTCGCACCTCGTCCTCGAGATCACCGCGCCGCAGAGCGCGAAACCGATCCGCATCGAGAGCCTGCGCGCCAAGCTGACTAGGGAGAACCCGCAGCGCCTGTACGTCGTCGCCTTCATCCCGCAGCGGGTGATGACCGAGGCCATCAAGCCCGGTGCGCTGCGCCTGTACCGCGAGTTCCTCCCGCCGCACCTCGGCGGCCCGTCGCCGCAGCGCGAGCGCGAGCTCGTTGGCGGCCGCGCTGTCCCGTACAACTACGTGCTGCCGTCCGAGATTCCCTTCTACCCCTTCTACCGGTGCCTGCGCGGGCTCGTGACACGCGTCGAGGACTGCCGCACCATCGACCCGGCGAACCCGCTCGCGTTCCCGCGCCAGCTGCCTGTCCTGCACGTCGCCGAGTCGTGCGACGCGGTCGAGATCGTCCTCGCGCTCCCGCCGCGCCTCGCAGACGCGTCACTCACGCTGCCGATCCCGGAAATGGTCAAGAAGCACTTTGGCGCGGCCATCCTCGTCGTGAACGGGCGCCCGCAGATCATGCGGCTCACGTCGCCGGTGCGCATGGTCAAGGTGCGTGCCGACCGCAAGCAGCGCCGCGTCACGGTCATCCTCGAGCGCGTGCTGTACCCTGACAAGGAGTACGGCTCGGGCGTCCGCCCGGCGCAGCACAGCAAGCGCATGGTACGCCAGCCACGCGACGCCGCGTTCGCACGCGCCCTCGAAGCGGCGGGCCGTGCAGCGCCCGACCCGGACCTCCGGTGGTCGCCGACCCTCGACCTCGGCAACCTCTCGCCGCGCGACGAGGCCACGTACACGGCCGCGCTCGTGTTCGCGCTGTTCGACGCGTATGCCCGCGGCTCGCAGATGGTCGTGCTCCGCGCCAGGGAAATGGGCGGGATGCCGATCGCGCTGTTCATCTTCTACGACCGCGTGCTCGTCCCGGCGCAGGGCCCGGGCATGGCACCGACGCCCGGCCTGTGCGCGGGCTTCGCGTCGTTCGCGGGGATCCGCGGCGTCTCGGTCGACATGCAGATGAACTCGACGATGATCCAGACCTTCCTCGCGTCGCAGCACCCGGCGGGCGGCTCGGACACGTTCGTGACCACGTACAAGTGCTCGCTCTCCCACGTCAACCTGCTGCACGGCGCCACGACGCAGTACGTCGCGGGGCCCGACAACTCCATGGTGCCCGCCAACGACCCGCGGTTCAACGCCGCCACGTACAAGTTCCTGCGCGGCATCCTCGTGCAGACCCTGATCCTCCCGGTGTGCAAGCTCCGCGGCATGCGCGGCATGGCCAAGTTCGAGGTGGTCGAGGAGTAGGTATCGTGTCTTGTCCTCGAGGAGTGTCTCTGTATATATCAGCGTTCTGGTTCAGGACCTTTGTCTGCGTGGCAACGTCGAGATGAACGACGCGTGCTGCGTCGCGTTGCGCCCCTCGCACGATTGCGACCCGACACACACTCGCCTGGCGCGCCGTCAAGTCCAAAATGCATTCTATGTCTAGTCTCCCTCCCGCTCTCCCTCACATGATGATGCAGTGGCAGCCGGCGTCCTCCTCGGCCTTGGCCTTCATGGCCTCGATCTCCTTCTTGACCTTGGCGCGCTCGTCCTCGAGCGCCTTCTCGGCCTCCTCCTTGGCCGTCTCGACCATGCGGTACGCGGCGTCGAGCTCGTTGGACAGCGCGTCGATGCGCTCCTGGCGGTCGTCGAGCTCCTGCAGCATGTCGTTGCGCTCCTCCTCGGCGGCCTGCGCGGCCTCCTCCTGGATCCGCCGCTCGGCCTCCTCGCGCTCGGCGCGCTCCCGCTCGCGCTCGGACCGACCCGAGTCGAGCTGCCGCCCGAGATCCGACTTGGCCTCGTTGAGCGCCGCCAGGTCCGACTCGAGCGACTGGATCGTCTTCTTGTGGCCCATGATCTCGTAGCCTACACGTTTCGCGCGGCGTCAGTACTGCGCCCGCTCTCTTCCGTCCCGCAAGGCCAAACGTACGCAGGTCGGTCGCCTCCTCGCGCAGCGCCTTAGCGTTGGCCTGCTCCTTCTGCCACTCCTTGTCGACGCTATCGTAGAGGTCCTTGAGCACCTGATGCTCGTGCTGCGCGCGGTCCATTTCCGCGCGGTGCCGCTCCTCGGCCTCGCGCCCGATGCGTGCCGCCTCAGCCGCGACCACCTGCGCGGCGCCCGCCAGGAGCATGCCCGTCCACCCGACGCCGTGCAGGGCGCCCATGGCCGCATCCGGATCCCCGCGCACGGCCTCGCGGAACGCGGCCTCCCCGCGCTCCGCCGCCGCGCGGATCTCGTCGACGCCCGCCGCCGCGTTCACCTCGGTCTGCACGTCGCGCGCGACACGCGCCGCCGCCTCGGCCGCGATCCGGACCGTCTCGTCCTGCACCGCCTTGGCGACCTCGGCCGCGCGGTCGGCGGCCTGCGCGGTCACAGCGCGGAGGTGCGATTCGAGGGTCGCGGGCGGGAGGGCAGCGAGGACGGCGCGGCGGACAAAGGCGCCGATCCCGGCAGCCGTCGCGCGCGGGCCCGCGGCTTCGCTGCCGGCGAGCACGTCGTCGAGCGGGTCCTCGAACTGGTCGGGCGACCCGAGCTCGGCGTCGACGGCGGCGCGCGCGGCGTCGAGCGCGGCGTCGGTTTTCTGGGCGAGGACCGACTCCCAGGCGGACGCGATGACGGGGACGGTGCCGCCGTTGATGGCGGTCACGTACTGTCGGGCGAGCGAGGCGATTACGGCGCCCGAGAGCGGCGTGTTGTAGAGGGTCTTGGGGGCGACGTTGCGGTAGACGAGCTTGATGAGCTTGTCGACCTCGTCGAGGTAGTCCTTGCGGAACTGCGACGGCTTGAGCGACCCGAGCTCTTGCAGGTCGTCCTCGTCGTCGACGGGCCGCTTGAGCGTGAAGCAGCTGCGCTGGTGGAACACGGCCCGGATCGTCTCGCGCACCTTGTTCTTGGACACGATCTCGGCGTCGGTCCCGTCGAGCGGCTTGAGCGCGTGCTCGAGGTACTCGTCCTCGGTCACGGCGCGCCCGTCGATCTGCAGGTCCAGCGCAAAGTCGCGCAGCAGCCACAGGAACCGCGGGAAGAAGGCACGCAGCGACGTCGGGTCCACCTTGGGCGCGATCCCCGGCCGGTCCGTCTCCGACACCTTCTCGCGGATGCTGCGCGTCAGGTTCACGATCAGCGACATGTTCTCGACCGCCGTGTCGTCGATGGTCCCCAGGCTGTTGTAGATGAGGTACGACGACAGCAGCACCCCGAGCGAGAAGATCTTGACGTCGTGCGTCTCCGTCTTGGTGAAGGAACCGAGCCCCTCCGTGTCCAGCAGCACAATGTTCATGGCGTCGGGCAGCCGCCGCCGGCGCAGCGTCTCGCGGTCCAGCGCCCACATCCAGATGCCCTGCGTCTGCGGCTCTACACTCGGGAACCGCGTTAGTGTGCCGGGTCGTGTCGAGGATCGCGGGAGCAGACGCACGAATCGAGGCGCCAATGTCGAACCCTTCTGTTCGTCCCGCGAGCTGATCTATCATGGCAATCATCGCGGTCGGTACGAGCGTCAGCCATCATTCATCACACGTAGTCGTCGCGGAGGTACCGACTTAGGATGAAGCTCTTGCCCTACACGGCACGGCGACGAAGATGACAGTCAGCCCGCGCCCGCCTCGACCACGCCCCGCGGCGACGACGACGTACCGTGCGGTACAGCCCCGCGACCGAGATGACGCCAATCGGCGCCTCGAGGCCCTCGAGGACCTTGATGGCCTCCTCATTGACGATGAACTGCGACTTGGGGTCGGACACCTTGCCCTGCAGGTTGACTAACAGTATCGGAGTGTCCATGGTGATTGCGTGTGGCGGTTTTGTAGACTCCTGGCCATGAGTTTCGGGTTGCAGGGAGAGAGGGGGGTCGGCGTGGACAAGGGGGGAGGGGAGCTAGGCGCAACGCGTCCCGAACGTTTCGCGTCGCGGCGCTCACGTGATGTCTCACGGCGCGTCTCGCAGCTCCGACGCGACGCGTTGTTCATCTCGCGTCGACGCGTTTTTGGCTCGCTTGCTCATATTCGAGTCATTTAGATTACTAATGGCCTATTAAATCAATTTCAAACAAACGGACACAAATCACAACATGACAGATCGAGGGGTCGGTCACGACGCGCGGGACCCGACCGGCGCCACGCGCTTGAGCTCCTCGATACACTGTTGAGCGTACGCGCCGCTGCACGATGAGATCTCGCGCTGAACCCATGCAGCGTCGCGAACTGCGTCAATTGCGCAGTCGGGGACCTGGCGCCAAAAGTCGACGACGAGCGGGCACCCGCTGCGCGAGAGAATGTCGAGGAACCCGTTGAGGTCGAAGCGGACAAGAATGCGAATCAGCTCACGTTCGGCGAACTCGTTGAAGTGCGCGGTGCATGACCTCGGTGAGCCCGGGCAAGGATACGGCTGGCGGCACCACGAAACAATCTGGGCGTGGCCCTGGTGCTGAAGCATTTGCTGCAGCTTACGATGCGCAGAATCCGGAAGCCGCGAAAGCCCGTCGACCATGGCCAGAAGATCGGAAAATGTGTCAAACCACGGCGCCTGGCCCAGGAGCGAGCACTTGTCGCACACCCGCGCCGCAGCGCAATGGAGCGTAAGCGAGCCCTTGCCCCACCGCTTGATGGCACCGAACTGGGCCGTGATCATAAGCTCGAGAAGCATCGGGACCGCGTTGGACCGCTGGACCATGCGCATGGACGCAGCTCGAGTTGCGGGGTTCTGGAACGCGGCCACAAGAAACCAGTGCCCGGACACGAAATCGCTGTACCCGTACCTGGGACAGGAGTCAGAGATCGCCAGAGCAAGCTCCAGAAGCGAAAGCATCAAGTCGTCGCTGGTCGGTACGTTGGCGAAAACTCCATCGAAGCGCCTGTTCGCCTTCGCAAGCGGCTGCCGGCGCTTCTTCTCCAAGGGATCACGCCCGGTGCGGACGCACTTGGCGAACTTGGCCATGAGAGAAGCGAGCTTGCCGCGCAGATTGTTGTGCGCGAATTCGAAGACTCGGCGAGCTCCGGTCATGTCAGAAAACATCGGGTCCACGGAGACCGAGTCGAGATAGCAGTGGAATGCTACACAAGCGTGAGATTGGGGGGGGGGGGATCGTGTCAGCGACCGTGAAGAAGTTGTCGCACAAAAGCACGTGTACCAATGAGAACGACATCTGAGAGCTTCGACTTGGCCAGGCGAATCACATCCTCGAGAAGCCCAGGAACCACCGTCTCGTCGCCGGCGCTGAGAGCACGCGCCAAAAAGTAGGAGAGAGTGAAATCGTTAAGCAGCTGGTTCGAAGCAAGTAGTTCTAGAAGATCCACGCCGTAACCGTAACGACGGGTCAGCAACGTGAGGTGCACACGATCCATGACTGGCACGCTGGCAAGTAGCTGCTTTGGATGATGAATCAGCACGTGAAGAAGCGCGTCTTTCATGCGAGGCTGTTGTAGAACGTCGAGCAAGCCCGAGCGGATCAAAGAAATGGCAATCGACGGGGTAACCTTGAACAACCAGTCGAGCGTACGCGACACGTTTGAGGCCGATGTGCCCGTTGCGGAAAACTGCTGCTCCAGAAGCTGGTCAAGGCCGTCCTTGGGCCACACGTCGGCGAGCGCAGTGAAGTCGATTGGGCGAGCCAGGTTGCAAAGGAGCTCGAGCGTGTCGGGTTTCCAGACTAGAAAAGCGAGCAGGACAAGAAAGTTGAGGAGATTAAGCTCTCGTGGGAGCTTTCGGAGCGTGAAATTCGGGAGACCCGTGACGTTACCGTGGATCGTGAACCAGTCGTTGCGCGAAACGTCGAAGAGCTCGGGCGCCTGGTTGAACGTGTTCGTAAGCAAGCAGCGAGTGGCCTCTTCACACTGCGTTACAACTGCGACGAGAATTTGGACCTGAGAGAAGACAGGAGATTTGAGGCACGACGGAAGGCGAGGCGTGCGGCGATAGCCCGACAGCTTGGCCCGAATGTAGGAGTCAAACAGCCGAAACTCCGGATCATCTTCGTCTGCTCCAAGAAAGCCGTAAACTCGACACGCCTTGTCGTACTTGGCATCGAATTCGTCATAATCGTCAAACTCGGAGGCACTGCGCACGGCCTTCGAGGGAGCGCTGACAAGGGTCGGGAGCAGCTCCGAGTCGGAAGACCAGGTCGCGCGAAGCGGTCTCGAGAGGTGAAGAAACACGTCAGAAACAGCGTGGTAAAAGTTTTGATTGGGATGGTCCAACGAGCCCGGTTTGGCGTGACGAAGGTAACCCTCGAGGTCGGTGCGCGGAAGCAAGCCGCTGAGATCGGCCTTCGAGAGGGCGGTTTTGAGCCACGGAGTCAGGCGACGAAAGTGCCAGACACGCTGCACGGAAAAGTCGGCGTAAGTGTCGTGAAGTTCGCGTGAAGCGGTCAACAAGCGATCGGACGGCTCGGTGAGCTGCATGACGCGGGTGAGCAACTCGGACGGTAACGCGTCGAAAACGAACGTGATATCGGTGTTACCGCCTTCGGCATGCTCACCAATTCCTCGGCCGTGCACATGGTCTCCTTCGATTTGATTCATGGAATGTGGGATACGTTGCATGGTGGGCGAGGGTCCGTTAGTTTGGGTCAAGTCGTTTCCTCTTCAAGCGGCGCTGCCCCCGGCCCAGCGCTTAGTTGGACACGGCATGGACAATTCAGGGCACTTTTGAGGGCGAGTGATAGGTGATCGGCTGCCACGGGTTTGTCACGGGATCTATCGACGCGACTTTGGTGCCCGTTTCCGCTCCGCTGTGACGCATGCTCTCTGGGCTGGTCCAAACAAAGTCTCTCGGTTAATGGACTCCATGCAATTAGATCCTTGACTTCTTATGTCTACCACGGGTGTGTTGTGTCAGGACTAAGTGGGAGTGTCGTTGGCGTTTGTGCGAGCAATCCTCTGCGGCGAAGAAAAGAGGCGCTGACGCTCCGGCCAAGCTGGGCACGCCGTGGACAGCAATCTGCCGATGTTTCGACCGCGATTACCTGATTCTGTATGGAGAACGATTTCGCGCAAATGCACCCGCCAACCAAGGAAGTGTGAAAGTGCTATATAATGGCAGTTTTGATCGAGTAATGTAAGGAATCGCGGCGCGGAAAGAGAGGCGCAGCTTCTTGAAACATGGCACGCGTGTGGCGCAACGCGTCCCGGCACCGATCGGCCTCGCTTCCCATCTGATCAATTCTCTCAAGACTCCATGCTCGACCACAGAAGCGAGATGTACTGAGCAAAGAACAGAGTCAGCACAAACCAACAATTACTGCTGTGAGGTCCCAATCGGTGCGACGCGCTTGAGCTCCTCGATGCACTCCTCGCCCGCCTCGCCAGTGCAAGACGCGATCACGCGTCGGATCCACACGGCATCGCGAACTGCGTCGAGAGCGCCGTCGGGGACCTGGCGCCAAAACTCGGCCTGCGTCAGGCAGCCGCTGCTGGACAAGACGGTGAGCAGGCCGCTGAGGTCGGGCCGGGCGAGCAGGCGGAGCAACTCGCGCACGGGAAAGTCGTTCAAGTGCTGGAGGCAGGAATCCAGCATCTTCCTGGCGCGGTACGGCTTGCTGAACCATACAGTGCGCATGAGGGGGTCGTTCAGGCTGCAGCACAGCGCAACCTTGGCAAAGTCGGGAAGCTTCGAAAGGCCGCGAAGCATACCAAACAAATCGGAAAACGTTGCAAGGCACGGCTCCTGCCCCAAGAGTGGGCACTTTTCACACAGTTGTACGAGGCCAGCGCCTGAGATCGAAGGTCTGATGGTGACGCGCTCGTACGATGCAATGTTGGCCCGAAGCATGATTCCAAGAAGCTTCGCAGCGAGCCGGGAGCTCTGGACATTTGCGTATCGCGTTGACCCGGGTAAAAGGACTCTGCAAAGCGGCCACGACGAGCCAATGAGACCGAGTGTAGTCCACACAGTCGTTTTCGCGAGCGTGGTCAACAATGGTCAAGAGAAGCGCAAACATCGACGTCATTAGTGCCTGGTCGCTGGTCGACTCATCGAAGACGGTGTTGAAGCGTAACTCGGGCCGTGCGAGGGGTTTGCGGTGCTTCGTGTCGTAAGGATCGCGTCCCGTGCGAATGCATTGGGCAAACTTGCCCAGGAGCAAAGGCATCTGGTGGCGCAACTGTTGATGAGCGAACCCGAAGACACGGCGGGCGCCGCTCGTGTGGAAGTGCTTCGCGTCAAGAAAGTAGAGGAAAGCTACGGACCACATGCGAGATTCAATCAGTTATCAGGCTGAGCTGTGGGTTTCACGATTCGCGAAGCGCACCATTCACGACCACACGCGAAACTTGTGAACCAGCTTGCTCAACGACCGCCTCGCAAAGATCACGCAAAGCCACCTTGATGCCCTCGTCCTTGCTGCCGCGGAGAGCGTAAGCCAAGACGGTACCAAGGGCCTCGACGTTGCGCGAACTGTCGCCGTCAAGGAGTCGAGACAGGGCCACCGGATGGCCATTCTCGTGCAGTGTCACACGAAGGCGTGCGCGATCGCTCGGCGGCACGTCTGCGAGTAGCTTGGTCGGGTAGCAATCGAGAGCGTGAGCAAGCGCCGGGAGCATGTGCGACTGGTTGAGAGAGTTCAGCAGGCCAGACGCGACAAGGCGGTCTGCAACCGATGGTGCAAACCGAAAGAGCCAGTCGACTGCGCGCGACACGTCAGGAGCAGCCGCGGCAGTCTTTGGAAAGTTGCACGAAAGAGCGTGGCTGAAGCGCGTATCGTTCAAAACGATATCACCGAGTACAGGTACGTTGACAGAGTGACCCGCGTCACCAAGGGACTCGAGAAGGCCCGGCTTCCAGGCCAGCATGGAGAGAAGTGAGAGGTAGTCGACGAGACTGATCGGTTGCGCAAGTTTCAACAGCGTGAGGCTTGAGAAAGCAGTATGAATATTGAACCAGTCGCTTCGAACGTGATTGAGAAGCTCGGGCGCTCGTTTGAGCGTGTCCTCGAGCACCCATCGGCATGCCGTCGTGTTGCACTGCATGACGACGGCGACGAGAAACTGAACTTGGGAGAAGACTGGCGATTCAAGGCAGGATGGTGCAGGGTCCGTGCAACTGCGCGTCGAGCCCGCACGCAGAAATGCCGCGGCAAGCCGACTACTAGGATTACCGATATCGTACACGGTGTTGAGTTGATGCGCCGGGCTCATTACAGAACCAGATCCAGAACCATCGTCCGAGTCGGTATTGTCGTTCATCTTGCGACCACTGTTCGCGCTAGCCGTGACGGGAGAACGTACAAGCGCACTAAGACACGCCGAGCCCGCTGTGGAAGCCGCAAGAATCGGCCGGATGAGCTCGAGAAGGACGCTCGAGGCCGCGCGGTCAAAGTTACGATTGGGCCGGTCCAGTGTGCCGGACTTGACGGACAGCAGACAACACTCGAGGTCGGTGCGCGGAAAGACGTTGCGATAGTCGGCACTGTTGAAAGCTTTGCGAAGCCAGGGAGTCAAGCGCTGCCGGTCCCAAACAAGCTGCACGTCTCGGTCACCGACGACGCGCTGAAGCTCTCGAGACGCGGAAGGCACGCAATCGCGCGGCTCGACGAGCTGGAGGACCAGCAAGAGCACGTCGTGCGGGGCGTTGACAAGAGTAAGCTCGGCATCGCCACCACCGCCGAAGGCGGTCTCAGGGCCAAGGGCGATGTCGTCGACCGTTGCTCGATCCATTGCAGTTACTTTGTGCTTCATGGCAGAGGGTTGTGCATCGAGTTGTGAGAGGATTGATTGAGCTCTTGCCCGAAGCCGCACGCGCGCTCGTGCGGGAAAGCGATTTTTGAACGGAGTGACGCGTCACGCGCCGTGAGCAACGCGACCGTGGCCGCTCGGCCGCCGTCGCCTGGCTCGTTTGCCGCGTCTCCAATGCAGCTACATGTCCATGAACTCCATGCAATCTGTCTCCGGAGCACTATTGGTGAGATTGAGTTGTGCCCTGTAACTCGTCGTTGAGCTTGCCGGCCGAGCGACACGGCTGGCCTTACGGCGCGCTTTGCTCTGTGGAGCTGCAATGGCCTTTATCGTCGCCGATCCGAGCTCTCAGCTTGCGCGCCACGAGTTCGAGCTCCGGGAGCCTGAGGAATCTCGAGGCGCCTTGTGTGATGCGCGAGTTGGTCGAGCGACTTCAGTCGCCTTGATGCGCGAGCCAGCTCAGCTCGAGAACTCCTCGTGCTTCTCGGAAGGACAGGAATTGCACAAAGCGCCGCGGCGGGCGCACAAAAACCGGTATATGGTACAAAAATTATCAGAGCTCGAGCGGCAAACACACGCCGAGCAACGTACCAAAAGCTATTTACATGGGCACGACGGGCGTGAGCTGCAGCGCCGACGGCAGCAGGCCGCGGTACTCGCGCACGCCCGACTGCAAAATCGCGCCCAAGTGCACCCGAAGCGCGACGTTGGTCGTCGCCTCTTTGATCGCATCCTTCTGCGCCTCGGTCAGGGGCGACTGGTGCTCGAGCGGGAACCGCCACAGCCGCTCGATCGCGGCCACGGTCTCCTTGAGCCGGGTCCCGGCGTTGAGGAAGAGGAACGCGACGACCAGGGCAAGCGGCTTGAGCGCCGGGTGTACCGCCGCGACTTCGTCGAGCACCGCAAGCCGCTCCACGGGGTCGACCGGCAGCGCGCGAGCGAGCGCCGAGTAGGCGTTCGAAATCGCGGCGCGGTACTCTTGCGCCGCGGCGGCATCGGCCCCGTGCACGCCGCACCACAGGTTGGCGTCGACGGGGCACATGGCGAGCGCGACGCCGTGCGGGTTGCCGAGGAGGATCGCGCCGTTGAGGTGACACTGGCGCATCGCCTCGCTGGAGATGGGCGACGCGAGCGCATACGGCAGCAGGTCGGCGGCCTTATGCGACGGCGCGAGGTGCTTGGCGATGCGCGCCGCCTCGAGCTCGGCGAGCTGCACCGTGTCCTTGGCCGTCGAGATCAGCGCACGCATGGTCATTGTCACGTAGGCAGCGCGCGTCAGCTCGACGGCACGGACGGGCTTGAGCGCGGCCTTGCCGGCTGCGACCGAGGAAGGGCCGTCCTTGAGCACCGACACGATCGCCTCGAACCGCGTGATGGTGGCCGTCGGCACGGCCTGCTCCTTGCCCTGGACCGGAACCAGGACCGGCTCCTGTCGCTGCTGCTGAACCGGTTGCGGAGTCGCGTCGGAGACCAGCTCGACGACGGACTGCGCGGCGCCGACCTGCTCGGCAATGACGGGCGACTCGACCGTGGCCTGCGCGACGGCCGCCGACTGGGCGATGATCCCGGCCACGACGGCCGCCGTATCGGGCGCGACACCCGAGTCGCGGCGAGACCGATCGGCGGGAGCGGGAGCGGGCGCAGCGACCGACCCGCCCTCGTACTCGATCACCTTGTCCTCGATCACCTTGCTTTCGGCCGCGGGAACGGGAATTACAACGCGTTTCGCGGCCAGGGGCTCGGGGGCGAGGCCCTCATCGGCGTCCTTGGCGTCGATACCCGCAGCAGCAGCAGGAGCACCGTCGGTCGAGCCAGCCTCGACAATATCGACGGTGCTGCCACGGGCAATGTCGTTGCCGGAACTTGGCCCCTTGACCTGGGCCTGCACGACGACGTTGCCGTCGTCCGCCTGAACCTCGCACGGCGCCGTGTTGCGTCGCTTGAGGCTACTGGTCGACTTCTTGACCTGGAGCGCACCAAACGTGTCCGTGTTCGTGTCCTTGGTCTTCTCCATTCCCGAGTGCATGCACCGGGCGTCGATGGCGACCTTGCTCGCGGCCGCCGTAGCCTTGGCCGTCGCGCGCTTGTTGCGCTTCGGGGCCATGCGGCGGCACGCGGCCTTGACGCAGGCCGAGATGCGGCCGAGGAGCGACAGCTTCTGGGCGGTCTCGGCGGGGGTAGTAGCCGAGCCCGTGCACGGCGACGACGCCGACGGGTGGACCTTGGTCGAGGAGGAGAACATGGAGGACGAAGACATGGTGTTGATGCGTAGTAGCGTTGTTTGAAGTCGTATAAAGCGTGACCTACGATGGAGCCACTGAGGGAGCAAGAGCGGGGGACTGCGGGGCCGGGGCCTTGCGCGTGTGCTCCCGAGCAGCAGCAGCTGCCTCCCGGCACAAGCCGATCCGCGAGTCCACAGCGCTCCCACGAGAGCGCACGTTTGCGTGACATGACCGGTTGCTAGGGCGCCCGTCGACCAACGACGAAAAACGGAACTGGGCTGACGGGAGACATTGTTGATTTGCCTCGTGATCCGTTGCGAGGCCTGTCCCCTCGCGATAATCGCGTCGCGCACCGCGCGCGTATCCTCACGTGCGCCTGTTCGACGCGTGAAACTGTGGCGTAAACGCGTCGTCATGTGACCGCTGCGCCACTTCCCCTTGGCGAAAGGGCCATCACGGCGGCGATCACGAACGTTGCCCTGTGCGGTTTAAATAAATCTCGCCACAACCACAACACAACCACAAGCCAACGCTGACAATTGTGTGCCTGAACCCATCACGAAATTCGTTTCAGGCTCGCAGGCGCCCACCCCGTTTTGCAGGCAGCTCCCCACAGCTTTGCAGGCACCCCCGCCGCTTTGCAGGCCGCCGCGCTCCTTTGAGAGCTTCCCCGCCGCTTCGCAGCCAAGGGCCGCCGGCTGCAGACCACCTCCCCACCACCCTGCCCCTCGAACCCCCGCTCCCCGATCCCTCCGCATCACACACAGCGCTCTAACGCGAATTTATAGTCATGTAACCACTGCAACAACTCGAAGCTTTGACTGAGCGCGCTCCCGAGAGGCTCCGACCCGTCACGCCTCGCCTCATCGTGTCGCACTGAGCAGGACGGCGGCGGCGTCGAACCAGGCGCGCGAGACAGCCAACACTGGTCCCGCCCCGCGTCCCGCCCGCGCGCGGGCAGTCCTTCGCGACCCGCTCAGCCGGGCAGCCCCGCGCGCAGCCCCGCGCGAGACCAACGCCCTAGCCAACGCGGGCGCGGCGTGCGGCGTGCGGCACGGCCTTGAGCACGCTGTTCGCGGCGGCACCGCATGCAACGTTGCCGTGGCCCTGGCGGGCGCCGCCGACCTCGCCCCGAACAGCGTCCGATCGCTCACGATCGACGCTCGCGGCCCCGGGCTCCCCGCGCTCAGCATGCGAGCCCGACGGCTTGCCCGATCAAGGAGCGGCGCATCGCGGGCCGAGACGGCGCGCAGTTGGGGCACGGCGGTTCGCGACCCGCGCTCGCTCGCCACCGCGACGGTGAGCAGCTGAGAGGAGCGCCGGGCGCACGGCTGGAACGTGACGGAGCGGAGGCGGCGCGTAGCGCAGGGCGAGGTCAGCTCGAGGGGACCGTCACAGAGAGGAGCGGCTGGTCTCGCAGCAGCAGCGAGGGCGCACACTCGCGCCGACTCAAAGTCCCGAAAAGCACAGGGAGCGGGCGTGCTTGAAGTGACAGGCGCGTCACGTTTTGTGGCCTCCGCCCTTCGACGATCACCGCGGCCAGTTCCCTTGCCGCGGCCCGGCGGCGGGCAAGCCACCCGGCCGCCAAACAAAGGGCGAGCGCCGCCGCCCGCCCCCGCTCTCTCCCCCTCCCGCCGCCCCCTCCTCACCACAACCACACGCACCGACACGATGCCCGCCCACATCAACGCCGTCGCGCGGTCCGCGCTGCGTGGTCGCGCGTCGTGAGCGTGCCTCTGGTCCGCCGCCGCTCGCTCGCCCCATGCTCGCTCCTCCGCTTGCCCCCTTCCGCCATCATGCTCGCAACCTTCCAGCCGCCGCAGTACCCTCGCCCCCTACGCCAAACCGTCGCTCCCCGAATCCTCACGGCCGCCGCCGCTCCCCTTCGCCGCGTCACTCTCGCTCCGCGCTACCCGTTCCACTCGTCACGGCTCGATCTCCCTCGACTACGCTGTCTGCGCACCTACTTGGTGCTCCGCTGACGCTGGTTGATGCCGCCCTCGCCGTCGCCAACTCGCTCGCCGCCCCGTCCCAACGAGCGCCGATCCTGACCCGTCTCGTCTCGTCTCGTCTCGTCTCGCCGTGTAGTGCCTGCACGAACCTCGCTCACCAAGCCCGGCCACCGTCATCGCGCCCACCCGCTGGCCTCCTTCGAATCGACTAGTCGGGCTCGCACGCGGCCGCCGTCCGGTCCTCCTCGCCGCCGCCACCCGCCCCCGAGTCCCGGCCCGACCACCGTGTCCCGGATCTCTCTCGCGGCAACGGTCTGCACACCTCTCACCAGGTCTCCCACGCGGCTTGTCTCTGACTCGTCGCGCCCCGCCTGCACCGTGTAGTCGGCTTCCGCGTGAACTCGCTCGCGCGCGCAAGGTCAACCGCGACAAGACACACGTTTTCTAGCAGGCCACGGCCATGGTCACGGTACGCGCCCCGCGGCTTTTGCTCATCCACGATAGTCACTCACTTGCATCTTCCTCGTAGCGCTGATGATGCTGTACCCAAGCGCGCATCTCCCAAGCGCTGCAGCTGTACAGTTGGGAATCGACCGCATCGCCACCGTGGCCAAGCCCAAGTACCTCAAGCTCATCCCCAAGGGTCCCCAAGGTCACGGCCGCGTGCACGCGTCGGCTCGCGGGTCGATGGCGGCCGAGTGCGGTGTGCTTCAGATCCCTCGAATCGGCCGCGACATGATGCGGTCGTCGCCCTCCTCCCATCTCCCGCCCTCGATGTGCCTGATGATCAATACATTTTGTTCCTCCCTATATCTCTCTCGTGGACCCTGAGCGAAGCTGGAGCGTGAGCTGGCGAACCTATATTGAATTTTTCCTGGGCGTTTTGAAGGCGATAACAGCGTTTATAGCCTTTAAAAGCGTGCGCAGCCTTCAAAGGCGGGGGAGTGCTTTTGAAGGCGGGGGAGTGCTTTTGAAAGCTGGTGGGTGCCTTCAACGGCCGGACATGGCTTTTGAAAGCACCGCTTGCCTGCGGTGCCTTAATCGCCTTCAAAACGACCAAAAAAAATCGTGATGCCGGACGCGCCTGTTTGGTCTATTAAGATACATCTCACAACCAGTTTGAGTTCCTCTGAAGTCACACTTGACATTTTGACCAGAGACTCGCTCCTTGGAATCGTTCATTCGTGTATTCTGGTCGTTAAAGCGAGGCCAAGGTTCAATTGATTCAAAATGCATCAGACGCCGTCAAGTGCAGCGTCAGTCCACTCGCTCCATAACGCGGCCAGCGCCTCGACAAACTTTTGCGAGGCGATCGTCTCGGGGGCCGCGCGGTGGATCGCGTCAACGATCTCGGACTGCGGCGACGATTTGCGTTCCTCGTACACAACAAGCGTCGCCACCCACCGCGCGTTCTTGGCGTTGTCCAGCAGACCGTCCGGCACGGCAGCCCAGAAACGCAGCCACTCGGAGTCTGAGACCCCTGCGTACACGATATTGTCCACGAACGGCTTGACGGTGCGGCAATGTTCCACCAGGGCAACCGCGCGGTTGTGAAGCGCTTCGTCAAGCATCACGGCGACGAACGGTTTCCCAAAGTGTGGAGGACAGAGCACTCTTCTCGTGCAGCGAAGGATGTGGTTCACGACGAGGAAAATGTTCCACTGGTCCGAGGCAAGCGAACTTGACAAGGCTCGTGCAAAGTAAGGGCAGACGCGGCGATGCGAGCATTTGGGCGTGTGAGTGGCACCAACGAAGCGGGAGGAGATGTACACCTTGCAAAGCGACACTCCAAAAGCGCGAGAGAGCTCGCCCGTGAGCTTCTCGTTGTGGTGGCGCACGAACCGGAATACGCGGTACGGAGCGCAACGAACGCCGAATTGAAGAGTGAGCACAAAGCCTAGGGCACACAATGGTCGTCAGAGTTTCGCTTACTCAAATTGGTCCAACAAATTTAACGTACAACGCCGGACGACGAGAGAAAAGCGATCGTCTCCAAGTTGGGCAGCGACAAACGACGCCAGCGGGCCGCTGTGTGCTTCCTCATCAGCTGCCAGGGCGAGCGTAAGGACGTGGGCCCAGGCACCATCGCTCAACAACCCAAGCTTGTCGAGAACACGAAGATACTCTGGAGCAAGTGGCAGGTGCCCTGTCGACACATGCGATTCGATGTTGCCGAGGAGCGTCGAAGTGAACTCGGAAACGATGCAATCGGGATGAAGGGCAGCAACGCGATGGAAGAGTTGAGGGGTCGTGCAGAGGTAGCCGGCGAGCAGCTTGCCACGAAGCGACGTCCAGCACTTGCGAAGTAGCCAATCAATGGTGGAACACATACCCTCAAGCAGGGCGCCAGAGCACTGGGTGCGCTGCTTCACTATATCGTACAGCAAGTAATGCGTTATTTCGTTGCGGTTCAAGATGGTCGAGAACCGCTGATCGTCGAGACCGAGGTTTGCATCGCGTAACGCGTTGAGAGTGGGCAGGCTCCACCTGAACACAGCAAGAAAGCCGAGAAAGTCCGCGAATGAGAGTCTGTTGTCGTGCGGGCTCTCGAGATATTTGAGCTGATCCATTCGGGTCACCAAGATCCACTGTCGCAGCGGAAGTTGAATCGAGAAGAGTTCGGGAAGGCATTAACGCCCAGCGGCAAGAGTACATGCGAGACGGTCTGGGCCGAGCGAGCGCACCTCGTTCGCGATCAGCTGCATGAGCGCAAGAGTCGGATCGGACCGGGCTCGCTGGTAAGCTGGCTGGTGAGCAAGCAATTCATCCACGACGGAGGCGAGATCGCGACCGGACCGCTCGACAGCGGTTCGCGCAAGCCGAAAGAGGTAACTGGAGAGCTCCGAGTACAGCGACGTGATGTGGTGGAAGGCGGGATCATCGCGGTTGACGACACGGCGAGCCGCACCCCTGCCCGAAACGACCTCGGCCGTGTATGCGAGGAGCGCGTCAACGTCGCTGGGATACCGGCTTTCTGCCAAGTTAGGGGTTCAGCCAAGCTTCCGGCACGCGGCGGCCGAGAACGGCATCCATCAGAGCACGCTTGACTTCTGGAGCGGCAGCCGCTACTGAGATGCTGCGGGTAGCGCTCATGACAGGGCACCGCGACTCAGTCAGGACCAGCACGGGCAAGAGCAGTTCGACAGGAAGCGTTGCTAGTGTAGCTGGCAGTTGCATCAAGTCCAGTTCATTTGTTTCCATTGTGTTTGGGAGTACAAGCGAGTGCGGAGAGGGAGGGCTCAGCAACCAAGGTGGCGCGAGCAGCGCGTCGACTGCAAGTTCTCCCCCGACCCCGACGGCCACCTCAGCTCGATCGATGGCAAGTGACTCTCGTACATCATTTATTCTTCGCCACCAACGCTCATCTCGTCGCCGTAGACGGCGCGTAGCAGCTCCACCTCGTTGGCGCCCAGGACAGGCTCGCTCCACGCGATGGCCGCGCTGATGCAGTGCAGCAGCACGCCGAGCGGGACCACCTGCCAGTTCTTGAGCCAGCGGACGTCGTCCTTGGTCAGCTCGGATGCCTTGGAGTGGACCACCACGATCGGCTTGTCGTGGTCGACGGCGAGATGCATCCCGTCAGCGGCGCGCACGACGTATCCGGCCGGGTCGACGCGGTTCGCGCGCGTTGCCTTGGGCATCCCGCGGACCTGGCCCTTGTCGTTGCGCTCGAGCGCGACGGCCTGGCACCCGATGTGCGGGAGATGTGCGACGAGGAGGTCGACGAGCGACGCGACCGAGGGGCACAGGTACAGGTTCGCTCCGCTGATCGGGCGGGGCACGCCCTGGAGCCGCATTTCGCGGTTCCGCGTGCTCCCGCCGTGCGCGCCCGTCGGGGTATCCCCGCGGACCTCGAACTCGCGCTCGTCGACCATCCTGCCCGCGGCCGCGCACGCGTCGAGCCAGCCCGGGTGCACGACCCACGCGCCGTACAGGCACGCGCCGAGGTACTTCTTGGTGCGCGCCGTGCACCGGTTCTCGTCGACGCGCGCGACGACGTGCGTGGTCGTCGGGCACCACCCGGTCGAGTTGCCGCCCGCGGCCACGGAGGCTGCGTCCTCGGACTCGTCGGCGAGCACGACCACGGTGCGGTGCGGCGGGCGGCGGACCGCTTTCGCGAGGTTGTGGATCGACTTGATGAGCGGGGCGCGGTCAGGCGCGCGGAACGACGACAGCGCGAGGACGTAGTCGGCGGACATGTGCTGCACCGCGCGGAAGTAGTCGGCGTCCGAGAGCGTGGTCGCGGTGGCCGAGGCGAGGGTCGCGGACTTGGACGCGGCGCGGGTGCCCGTGCTCCGCCGGCTGGCGCGGAGCGGGACGGGCGTCGCGGCGGCGGACTGCCGGCCCGAGAGCGACGCGCGGCGCGACGACGCGGCACTGTTGGCCTCGCTTGCGACGGCGAGGGTCACGTCTCCGAGAACTGCGCGGGGCGGGGTCGGGTTGGTGGTGGCAGTCTCGATGGACGCGGTCGAGCCGCGGGTACTGCGCCGAGATCGAGTAGAAATGGCTTTGGAAGCTGCCAGCGGCGGCGTGTCGTGGGTAAGGACCGGCGCAGGGGTTTCTTTTCGTGGGGTCGCTGGCTCGAGAGTAACTGGTTCCGACACCTCGGTCGCAGCGAACGCGACGTGAGTTCCGCTGCGCGACCTCGTACTGCGCCGAACGGATGATGTGACAGCCGACGCGTCCGAAAGTTTCGCAGTGGTGCGGGGGGAAGCAACCTCGAAGGCATCCGTGGTCCGCTTCGCCGGCGACTCGAGCTTATCGCCAGTCGTCGAAGCAACACGTTTCGCCGGGGACGCAAGAGCAGGAAGTTCAAAGTCTGTGGTCGACGCGGCGCGTTTCCGCGGAGTTCCGGGACCCGAGGTGACTGGCGGGGATGCGAGCTGAGCCGAACTAGCAACGGGAGGTGGTGATGCAAGCTGCGCCGAAGGAGCGACAGGTGGCGACGCGACTTGTGCAGAAGTAGCTGCGGGCGATGATGCGAGCTGAGCCGAGGAAGCAATCGGTTTAGCATCGGTTAAGGCGGTAGGATCAGGCACTGTTTGCGAAGCGACAGGGCCTGGCGCCGAAGGCTCGGCGAGATCTAAGCTGGCAGAAACGGTCGCCGGCGACGCAAAAGTTTTGAGAACTTGGCCGTGTCCGAGATCGAGATCCATGGGCTCGCTCTCGGGGTCGCCGAAGTACGAGGAAGGGACCGAAGCAACCGAGGCGGGGATATCGGGCTGGACCGAGAGGACCGACGGTGGGACGTAGAGTTGCGTCGGCGTCGGCGACGGCTGCGCAGCTTCATTGTCGATTGCGGGATGGTCTTCGGCATTCGAGCGTGGCGAGAAAGGTCGCTCGTACTGCTCCGACGGTGCAAGAGAGTCCGACGACACCACGACGACCTGTGCAGCTGCCCGCTGAGTCTGCTCGATCCGCGACAAAGGCACGTCCTGGCTCACGGAATCCTCGTCCGCGTAGTGCGAGTGGGCAGCGGAGTCATCCCACATGATCTCCTCGATCTCAGCGACCTGAGGCTCCACGCGGCGGACAGGCGGCAGGAACCCCGCGCGGCGTGCGAGTCCGTACCGCTGCTGGCCGACGACGAGCGGGTTCGGACCGGCCGCGGGCTGCATGGCCGCGGGTGGCCGCCACCGGTCAAACGCCATAAAGTGGAACGGCGGGAAGCTGAGCGGGCCGGGCGGGAGCGGTCCCGGTGGCGGCGGCGACATCGGACCACGCGGAGCAGGGGCTAGAGCTTGAGCTTGAGGAGGCCGCGGCGGCGCGGGCGGCGGCGGCAACTGCTGCTGCTGGTGCAGCGGCGGGCGATACATTGCATGATGTCTGGGCGGTCGGTTGTGATACATGGTGGTCAGGAATGCATGGGCAAGGGGAGCGTGAGACGCGCGAGGCGCATCGCGACTTGTCTGATCACCGACTCACTCTTCGCGATCGTGCATGTATTACGGGTCGAGCCCGCTAGTTTCGTGAAACTGCTCCTCGTCGTCACCATCGCCCGTCGTGTGTATCTATCTTGGGCGTTTCTCGCGCCGCAATGTCCTGCCTGCTGAGGTACGCCTCGGCCACGTCGACATCGACGAACACGCTGCCCTCCTCGCTGACGACCTCGGACGACCCGATCGTGTTCTCGTAGTCGCCCGACTGGACCCCGACGCCGCTCCTCCCTCCTCCACCCTCGTCGTCGCGCGCCGGCACGCTCTCCGATGCCGACTCGAAGGAGCCCGCGACGCCCGACTCGCCCGTGAGCTGCGCGATCCCGAGGTCGCTCGTGTGCGTGCCCGTCGTTGTCGTGGCCGTGGCCGTCGCCGCCGCGGCCGCCGTCCTCGAGTCGCCGCCCGGCCCGCCGCTGAGCGGGACGACCAAGACGCGGTTCGTATTCTTGGGTCTGCCCACGGCCCTCCGCGCGGCCGGCCGGTCCCCGCTGCTCGCGCGCGACGTGACGGCGAACGTGCTGGCAACTACTGCACAATAATTCTGGATAGAAAACTGGACCATCCAGAGCGCGGGGCTCCACGTGCCGGCGAGCGACAGCGTCACGGTGACGAGGTACCCGAGGATCGCGACGAGGATGCGGAACGCGACGTTGAAGATCAGCGCGCGGATGTACTGGTGGATCGCGCTGCCGCCCGTCCCGCGCTGCCGGCCCGTCAGCGACCACGGGACCGGGATGTGCGGTAGCCGCCGTCGCAGCGGGGCGCCGCCGGGCGAGGACGAGGTCTGCGGCGGAGGGCGCAGGGAGCCGCCGAGCGTCGCGCGGCGCGAGGGGCCTGCGCCAGTCGATGAGGAGGGTGCGGGCTCGGACGGACCGTCGCTGATCGACCGTGTGCGCGCGATCTCGCCCGGCTTCGGCGCCGTGTCGCCGCCCATGGCCTTGCTCCGCCCGAGCGTGGCCACGGCGGCCACGGTCCGCGTGAGCGTGCGCGCGAGCGACTTGGCTCGCTCGGCCTGGCCATCACCACCGCTCCCGCCACCGACCGGCGGCGTGCCGGGCTTCTTGGCCGTGGCGTGCTTCGACAGCTGCTGGAGCGCCGGGATGCTGAAGACGCAGAGCATCATGAGGTAGAGTGCGAACAGGACCGACTTGCCCACCACGTTCCAGTCGGTGACGTAGAGCGTTCCGCAAAACCCCTCGCCCGAGACGAGCACCGTCTTGCCGACGGCCGAGACGACGGTCGGCACGATACCCAGGACGAGCGTGGTGACGAGGGCCGCGCGGACCGCGGGCTTCACGCGTGGCGGTACGAGGACCGTCGCGCGAACCACGAGGACCCCAGTCGAGAGGATCTGGAATCCAAAGTACAGCACATCCGCGAAGTCGCTGAACGCGCGGCACGCGGCGGCGGACCCGAGCGGGACCGTGAGCTGGACCGTGAACGAGCACTGGTTGGCGAGCTGCAAGAAACTGGCCGCAAGCTGCGCGTGGTGCAGGGTTCCCGCGGCGCCGTTGCGTCGCCGCGCGCGCCGCCACTGCCCGAGGTTGAGCCACACGTTGTGCGCGCCGAGGACGAGCGCCGCGCCCAGGACGTGCGTGATGATGTAGTCCGATGCGCTCGGGCTCATTGTCTTTTCCGTGGATGCTGCATGGTAAACCGGGGTCCTGGTTCGAGGGCGACGACGGCGCGGCCTCTGATCGCGTAGCCGCTAGTGGGGCCAGCCGGGGGCGTGCTATATCCACCAAACGGGTTGCCGGGTTTGGGTGAAAACGCGAGCGAGAGACGACGCGTCTCCCAATCACGTTGGCGCGCGGTGCGAGACATGAGACACGCGAGACACCAGTCTGCGAGCTGCGAACAAGGACCCCTTTGTCCGTATATTCTTACGACTTCCACCACTCGTCCACACTCATCTGCTCCTCGTACTCGTCGCGCCACTCCTCGAGAATCCCGCCCGACCCTTCCGCCACGTCGTGCCCGTCGTCCCCATCGCCGTCGAGGGACAGCGGCGCCATGTCGAGCTCCATGAGCGGGTGCGAGTACAGCCACGACACCTCCATGTACCCGAGCCCGGGCAAGCCGGGGTGGTGCTCGTGGAAGTACCGCCCGTCGGCGGACCCGACACGCGAGAGCCCCGCGCGCGGGGACGACGGCGACGAGAGCGGGGTCGAGGTGCCCGATGACCCGGGCCGCGGCGATCCCGGCGGTGACCCGCCAGCACCACCCGCGCCCGCACCCGGCGCGGCCGTGTAAGAGTCAGGGAACCGTGCCTCGTGGAACGCGTGGACGACGTGGCGCATGGCGTCCTCCTGGCGCCGTCCCTCGGCGCCCTCGGTCTCGGCGTCGGACGTCATGAGGTAGTCGTCGACGAGTTTGGGCGTGAGGTGGTGGTAGATGAGCGAGATGATCTGGATGTTCCCCTGGCGCCACTTGCGGGAGAGGAAGGGCATCTGGATCTTGATGGCCTTGAGGGCGCGGCGCAGGATCTCGATGCTGGACAGCGGGAGGAGCCGCTTCATGACGTTGAACGCCTTGGAGTTGTACAGCGCGTGGACGCGGTGCGGCTTGTTCTTGACGAGCAGGTACGCGAGGTGCGTGAGGTCGACGAGCAGGTGCGCGTTGCGGTGGGTAAACCCCGGGTTGGGCTTGAGCAAGTCGCGCAGGAACGCGGGCTCGCCCATGTCCGGGACCGCGGGCGCGTGCAGATACGCGTTGTAGTCGTCCATGCTCAGCGTCTTGAGAATCAGCACCAGCGCGTTCGAGTCGACGAGCAGCTGCCCGACGTACTCGCCCATGAGCGGGTGCGCGAGCCGCACGTGCCGCAGCACCAGGACCAGCGTCGCGGCCGCGGCCGTCGCCAGGATCTCGCGCTCGCGCCGCGCGATCTGCATGGTCGGCAACACCGTGGGTCCGCGGAACCCCGGCCCGTGCTGCTGATGCTGCGCCGGGTGCCCATGCTGCGGCGCGCTCGGGTAGTATGCGGGCAGTGGCTGGTACACGAGGATGACGCGGAGCAGGGCGACCACCAGAGCAGGTAATTTCGGGAGGACGGGCGCGTAGAAGGTGTGCTCGAGGTCGTCAAAGTGCTCGGCCCACTTCTCGGGCACGTCCCAGTCGTGCAGCGGGAGGAGCGCAGTATCGAGCGAGGGCGTGTGGTGGGCGAGCAGGATGGCGACGGCCTCGCGGATAGGCTCGGGCGGGTCGAGCTCGTCGTCGTTGGTGTGCGGGAGGAGCAGGTGGTCGTGCGACGCGACCTTCTTGCGCGCGGCGAACCCGCGTTTCGGCGTGGTCGCGGGCACGGTGCGGTTGTGGCGCGACGACGACGACCGCGGCTGCCGCGTAGGCCGCAGCCCGGCCGCGTCGAGGAGCGGGTCGAGGGCGAGCGCCGGGTACCGCGTGGCGAGCTCCGAGCACGCCATGCGCAGGTCGTGGTCGGTGGCCTTGGTGGCAAAGTGGATCGAGTCGGGCGACGCGGGTTGCGCTGCTGCTGCTGCTGCCGGTGGTGACGCGAGGCCGACGCGCGCAGAGCTGCCGCGCTCGAGCCCGTGGAACTTGATGAGGTCGGCCTTGATCTCGCGCAGGCGGTCGCGGCCGCCGTACTGGGCGAGGAACAGCTTCCAGATGACGAGTAGGATCTTCTTGGTGACCGAGGCGTGGGCCTTGGCGGTCTCGGCGACGCGGAGGAACAGGTCGATGAGGTGCTGCAGGTAGTTTGGCTCGGCGAGGGTGAGCGGGACGCTGATGGCGAAGGAGTGGCACGCGACGACGTGGGCGTGGAAGATGCCGAGGAGCAGCGTCACGTCGGCCTGCGCGGGGGACACGACGGGCGTGCGCTGCCCGCTGCCCGGCCCCGCTCCTGCCGCCGTGGGCGACTGCCCCGATGACACGGGCGGTGTCCGGTTCCCGCTGCCCTGGGCGAGCTTGATCTCGGCCTCCCACGCGCTGAGTGCGGCGACGACGCGGGGCCAGAGGCAGGTGAGGAGACCGACCTGGGCGAGGGCGTTGTGCGAGCGCTTGAGGGCGAGGACCCAGATGTCGCGGTCGGCCATGCGCGAGTAGGCGCCGTGGGCGACGTAGAAGAGGCAGCGGGCGGCCTCGCGCCACGCGGGCTCGTCGGCCTCGAGCAGGTCGAGCAGGCGCATCAGCTCGAAGCGCTGCTCGTGCCACGCGAGGTGCGTCCACCGCTCCTCGAAGGGGATCTCGCGCGCCACGGGCGGGTCGCCATCGCCCAGGTCGAAGAAGGCGGCGATCTCGCGGTCGACCGCGTCGCAGTCGGTGTGCTGGTAGCCGAGGAGCTACTGGTGGGCGGTGCGCCGGTCAGCACTTGAGGAGGGACGGCGGGTCGAGCGAGGACATGGGAGGGGTACAGACAGGGTCGCCGGGCCCGTCGGCGGTGGGCGACTCGAGCTCGCCGGGCGAGTGGGTGAGGAGGGCGTCGTCGCCGCTCAACGTGGCTCCCGTGGTGTTGCTGGTGTTGATGTGCATTGCATTCGCTGGTTGTTGAGGTTGAGGGGGAGAGGGGGGGGGGGGAACGCGTTGCGCGCGCCTCGAAAAGGTCGCGGCGATGCGTCAGGTGACGGCGGCGCACTCCAACTCTCTCCCCTCCCCGCTGCGCTCTCGCTCGCCGTGGCCGCCGCCGCGCCCGCCACCGCTCGACCCGCCCGCCGCCCGACTCGGCACCTGAACGACCCCCTACAACCGCCCTCTGTCGCCGTCGCTGTCGTCCTCGCACGGCCGACCGATAGTGAAGCGTGAGCGCGCCCCTCTCCGCCCGAAAGGTTGCCCCCATCTCTACTCTGCCATGGAACATGTCAATGCAACACCCCATGAATTACTCGCATGGAGACCCCCGATGATGGGAGGATGCTGTGGCGATGATGCGGTCCTGCCCCGCCCGCCCGCACGCTCGCGCAATGGACGAGAGACTGATTCTGGCGCCCTACCCCGCCGCCCTCGAAGCCAGTCTGGTGCCCGTGTAGCCCGTACACTGCACCGTGTGTGTGTGTCTCGTCCTGTCCGACGAGATCGAGAACCCGCCGCGAGTAGACGCTTCCCCGCGCACCCGAGAGAATGGACAGCGAAATGTCGACCTCGTCCGCCGCCGACTACTGGGTCGACGAGTTCCTGATGAAGAAGGGCAACGAGATGTTCTGCGATGTCGACGAGGACTACATCATCGACAAGTTCAACCTCACGGGGCTCGCGTCCGAGGTCGAGTGGTACCAGCAGGCCATGGACATTATCCTCGACAAGATTGGTCCGTTCGCTCGCTCGTCTGCTTGCTCCCGCGCACACACTCGCTAACCCCCTCTTCCTCGGAAATAGAGCTGACCGACTTTGAGCAGTCGACGCGACAGCGGCTGGCCAAGAACTGCGCGCACCTGTACGGCCTGATCCACGCGCGGTTCATTGTGACGCAGCGCGGGCTGCAGAAGATGGCGGAAAAGTACCAGCGCGCCGAGTTCGGCACCTGCCCACGGACGCTGTGCCACGACACGCCCGTGCTGCCCGTCGGGCTGTCGGACCTGCCGGGCAACTCGACGGTGCGCCTCTACTGCCCGCGGTGCCAGGATGTGTACAACCCGCGGAGCTCGCGCCACGCCATGCTCGACGCCGCCTACTGGGGCACCACCTTCCCGCACCTCCTGCTGCAGGTCCACCCGAACCTGCTCGACTTCCACCGCATCCCGACGTCCGGCCCCGCGGCGCGCGACGTCGAGGTCTACACACCCAAGATCTTTGGCTTCCGCGTCCACAGCCAGGCCAAGATCGCCCGGGCCCGCGACGCCGTGCGCGACGCCGCCGCCAAGGTCAACGGCAAGTAGTGCTGCTCTCCCTCCCCCTCTCTCTCGTCCTATCCCTCATCCTCCACCCACCATCCCTGTTTATTAATAATATCGACTCTGCATTATCTCGCTTATCCACGCATACCCGCGTATCATAATATTTGCCGAGCGTCAGGTGAGCTCGACTGACGCACGCGGCGCCTCACTCTGCTGCTCAAGCTTGCCATCATTCACTTCTACTCCACCCTCGCAGGCCCACCCGTATTGCTACGAAATTCACACTCCCTGCAACGCATCGACGACCATGAGCTTGCTGCACGCCGCGACCCTGATCGTCCGCCGCCCGCTGATCACGGCGACGCCCTCGCCGCTGGCCGCCGCCTACTACAAGTACCACGCGGCGCTGCGCTCCGAGCACTCGCGCGCCGTCGTCGACGACTTCTGGACCAAGAAGGGTGCCGCGGGCGGCGACGCTGCTGCCAACATCCAGATGGCCGTCCCCGCGCCCCGCGCCAACCCCGCCGCCGACGCCGATGTCCGCAGCCTCGACCGCCACCTCGACCAGAGCGTGTACCTTGTGGTCAAGGAGGGTGGGAAGTGGGGGCTCGTCAAGGGCGCCGCCAAGGACGGCGAGCCGCTGCACGAGGCCGCGCGCCGTATCGCCGCGGAAACCGCCGGCGGGAACATGGATCTCTGGATGGTCGGCCGCGTGCCTGTCGCGCTGTCCAAGGTGGCTGCCGAGAAGGTGCGTGCTCGTGTTCGTGGGGCACCGTTGCGCGGGAAACTTACACGAAAGCGCGACACCCGTAGACGTTCATCCACAAGGCGCACATCCTCGCGGGCCAGGCCAAGCCCGCGGCGGCCGGCGCCGAGTTTGCGTGGGTCACCAAGGCCGAGATGCCGCAGTACCTCGACGCGGCCGCGTACGCGGACGTGGCCGACCTGCTGTAACCTCCTCCTTAACCTCTAGTATCTCATCTCATCTCATTTGCCCACCGTAACTATATAAACCTCAGCTCCATCAACCCCATCACGAACTCGCCGCCGCCAGCGACCCGAGCTCCGCGAGCTGCGCGAGGACCGCCGCGGGACTCAGCACGTCGCTGCCGCCGTACATGACGGGCCGCTTACGGCTGCGCGCCACGTCCATGAGCTGGTGGAACTCGAGGTACGACGCGCCGCCGACCACGAACACGATACACCCGGCGGTCCCCGCGCCGCGCGGCGTCTGGGTTGCCGCACCACTACCCGCACCTGCGCGGTTGGCCCGCGACACGCGCGGGTCGAGCGTGACGAGATCGTCGCCCGAGGTCCCGTCAAGGACGGCCTCGACGCGGCGCACGGCGTAAGGCGCGCGGCCGAGAACCAGCGACTTGACGCCGCCGACCAGCGTCTCGACGGCGCCGCCCAGCGTGCCCGCCTGCGCTAGCGACTCGGTCAGCCGGCCGAACCGGTTCAGCAGGTCGCCCGCGGCGCGCGAGCCGGGCGTCGCAGCCGAGGCGTTGGCCGCCGCGGACGGGTTCGCGCCCGCGGAGGTGGTGGTGGCGTGCAGCGCGGTCTGTGCGCGGAAGTAGGCGAGCGCGTTGAGCGCGTCCTTGGCGTCGGGGTGGACCGCCGCGACGATGCGGGCGACCTCGTCGCACTCGGCGAGGGCGGCCGCGTTGGCCTCGGCACCGCCCGACCCGGCCGCGGCGGCGGAGACGACCGAGACGAGGTAAACGAGAGCGAGCCGCGCGGCGTCGTCGGCGGCGAGCGACTTGTCGCGGAGGAGGTCGAGGACGGGTCCGCGGGCGGGCTTCTGCTCCGTCTCGTAGAGGACATCGAGCTTGCGGGCCTGGATCGCCGCCATGAGCGCGGTCGCGACGTGCATGTGGGCGTCGAGCGTGCGCTTGCGCGCGGTGAGGGCCGGGACCTGGGTGATGGCGGACTTGAGCTGCTTGGCGTTGAGCGCGCCGGCGGCGGCGGCCGACGAGTCCATTTCCTCGATGGAGGTGGCGCCCGTCGCCGACAAGAGCTCGGCCGCGTCGCGCTTGTACGCGGCGAGCTCGGCGTTGACGCGGTCCGTGGCGTCCGGGAACGGGGTGCCGGCGCACGCGCGCCAGAAAAAGTCGGCCGAGGCGTCAATGTCGAAGACGCGCTTGGCGCCGTCGACGGGGCAGGTGATGCGGTTGAGCTTGAAGTCGAGGGCGTCGTGGACGAGCGGCGCGTACAGCCACGAGTGGGCGAGCGGGGTCGCGAAATCGGCGGCGCGGTCGAGGACCAGGAGCGTCGGGCGCGGGGCGTCCGGGTCGAAGAGCGCCGACTGGGCGTTGTGGTGGATGGCGTCGCGCAGCTTGGCCTCTACGCGGCGCGCGAGCATCTCGGCGGCGTTGCCCTTGGGGAACCGCACGTAGGGGACGACGCCGAGCGTGATGCACACGCCGAGCAGGCCCGCGGCGAGGTGGTCGACGAGCTGGGTGATCTCGTGCTCGGCGGACCGCGGCGACGCGAGCGTGACGAGGGCATTGGGGGAGGCGAGCGAGAACAGGTGGTCCTCGAGGACGCGGAAGGGGAGGTACGCGTCGCACACGCGGGCGACGAGCGGGGCCGACTGCGACGCGACGAGCCGCTGGGCGAGGTCCTCGAGCAGCGCGCGCGGCAGCGGCGACGTGAAGTTGAGGTAGAAGGCGTCGTAGAGCGCGGCGGCCATGTCCTCGGCGATGCGCACGATCGCGGCGGGCGTCGGGTCGACAAAGTAGACGGCGGGCACGTCCGGGATCGCCTGGCGCGGCGCGTGCAGCGACATGTGCACCGTGACGCCGGCGTCGCGCAGGTCGGCCACGCTGAGCACGGGCGAGATCACGTCGCGCCCGACCGCGTCGAGCACCAGCACTTTCCACTGCGTCGGCACCGCCACCGGGGCGGGGCCGGCGCGCGGATCGGCATCGCCCGAGACGGCCGCGTCGAGCGAGAGCATCTTGAGCAGCGCCTGCTTGGTCGCGCCGCGGAGCGTCGGGCTCGCTGCGCCAATGAACCCGGGCACGGGCGCGACGGGCGCAGGCTGGCCCGGGGCGGAGCTGCCGCCGCCGGCCGCCACGGAGCTCAGAGATGCATTGGTGAGCGAGATGGGGAGCGATGCCATTTGAGTATCGTGTTTGTGGGGATGGGGAGGGCGGGGGGAGAGGGAGGAGAGAGGGCGGCTCGGCGAACGTGGCGCGCAACGTGGCGTCGCTCTGAGCGGCAGTCTGAGCGGTCGGCGCCGACTTCGACGCGTGATGGCCGCGCCGCCTTCATCTCCTCGCCCGCTCTCTCCTCCATCGGCCTCACAGTCCATGTAACTCGTCCTTGCCACTCGAGGCAGCTCTACAGTAACCGCAACCACATCGCAACCATGAGTCGCGTCGAGGACGGCGAGCGCTACATGGCCGCCGCCCAGAAGGCGTACGCTTGCTCCCCTGCTCGTTCAAGGGTGCGCACACTCACTCCCGCCATGTGTAGCATCACGAAACCGCGGTTCGCGCTGTTCTGGAAGCCCGACCACGAGGACGCGGCGCAGAACTTTGAGCGCGCCGCCGGGTGCTTCAAGCAGCCGCGGCCGGACCTCGCCGTGCCGGCGTTCCTGGCCTCGGCCGACGCGTGGGTCAAGGCCGAGTCGTACTTCATGGCCGCCAAGATGACCGAGTCGGCCGCGCACCTGTCGCTGACGTCCGCCTCGGCCAAGGACCCGGCGCGCGCCGCGCAGCTGTACAAGCAGGCCGCCGAGTACTTTGTCCTCAACGGGACGCCGGACCGCGCCGCCGAGACCATGGAGAAGGCCGCGAAAGCCGCCGAGGACGCGGGCGACGCGGGCGTCGCGCTCGACCTGTACAACGAGTGCATCGAGCTGCACATGCAGGAGGACCGCCCGCGGTTCGCCGTGGACGTGGTCAAGCGCGCTGTCGCGTTCACGGTGCGCGCCGAGATGCACCAGGCCGCGGTCGCGCTGCTCGAGCGCCAGGTCGCCACCTACGCCAAGATCAACAACGCCAACGGAGTCTCCAAGTCGGCCCTCGCCCTCGTCATCTACCTGCTCGCCATCCAGGACGACGTGCGCGCCGTGCACGAGTTCCAGGACGCCATGACCCGCGGCGCGTTTGCTCGCGACGAGGCACTCGCGGCGAACGCCATCTTCGACGCCCTCGACCACGCCGACCCCGACGAGCTCGCCCGCGCCGTCAACGCCCAGATCATCGGGTTCCTCGACCCGCCCATTGTCCGCGTCGCCCGCAAGCTGCAGGTCCGCGCCTCGGCCGGCTCGTTTGGAGGGGCTACGGCCGCCCCGCCCGTCCCGATCCCTGGGTTCATCCCGACCGCCGACGTGCCGCCCCCGGCCCTGTCCTCGAGCAGCGCGCACAACCTCGCACCCGCGCCCGCGCCCGTGTCGTTCTCGGCCCCGCCACCACCGTCCGTGCCCGGGTTCGCCTCGGCGGCTCCCCCGCCGCCGATTCCCGGACTTGGCGGTGCGCCTGGCGGCGGCATCCCGGGCTTCACGCCGCCACCACCCGTCGTCCCCGTCCCCGGCCTCCCCGCGGCACCGCGACCGGTCGCGCCTGTCGCGGGAACCGAGTCCGAGGAGGAGGAGGGCTTCTGCTGATGGTCCGTGTACAGTTGTGAGGGAGAGTATATATGTACGTCGTGTTCAGACTCGGTAACAGCAAAAACGTCGGGCTAGGTAGAGGTCATCACAGCATGCTCGCCGTCTCCATGAATTCCTACACGCTCACGGTTAGCGTTGCTCGCCCGCGATTCAACCCGGAGAGACACGACGTACCCGCTGAACCTTCTTGAGCGCGCCCTTGAATTGGTCCACCTCGCGCCAGCAGTCGAGCGGGCGGCGCGCGTTGGCCTTGAAGCACGCCGCGAGCGCGTCCTGCGCCGCCACGCACTCGAGGTTGGGCTCGGGCGTCGGCAAGCTGATGCGGCCCAGCCGGTGCAGCAGCTCGTCGGCCTCGCGCTGCGCCGCCGTCGCATCCAGGTGCTCGCGGTTGTCGGCGCGCGACCCCTCGACGCCGCGGCGGTGCTCCAGCTCCTCGGCCACCCGCCGCGACACCTCGGCCTGGATCGCCGCCTCCAGCTCCGCCGGGTCCACCTGCGGCTGCTGCTGTGGTTCAGCGGCGGGAGCGGCGGCGGCGTGCGCGTGCTCGACGGTCGACGGCGCAGTGGAGGCCGAGGACGAGGCGTGCGTGTTGGCCTCGAGCTTGCGGATCAGGTTCTCGTTGAACTAGATGGTCTCACAACGACGCTCAGTCTTCCGTGCTCCATCCACGACAAGGGTGCCGAGACGCACCCGCACCGAGACGTCGCTCGTGAACACGATCGGCTCGGGCGCCGGCTTGGACTGGCCCTGACCCATAGTTGCAATTCAGTTCAATTGGAGGCGGCCGCGGCAGTGCGCCAAGTGGTCGATTCGTTGCAGCGGCGTGCGGGGCGTGTGTGCTACGTCGTCGTCGAGGAGGTAGCTGCTACGATGCAATGTTGAAAGAGAGATCAACGGCAGCCACACGTGAGACCGTCGCCGCCGCCGCCGACCTCTACTCCCCCCCCCCCTCGCCTCCATCATGCAAGCGGATGAATGAAGTCTAGTAAGGCAAACGGCAAATGCTTCTTATTGGTGGGTGGAGAGATATGGTTGCGACAGGCCATGGGGACACGGTGGAGCGGAGCGGAGGGAGAGGGACGGGCCAGGGTCGCGCGCGCGGGCTCACGGCGGCCGCGAGGAGGCGTAGTAGTAGTAATAACACAAAAGAGGGGTGGGTCGGGTGGAGGCGAGGCCATGTCGCGGCGCGCGGCGCGCTGCTCGCTTGCTCGCCGTCTAGACGCCCGGCCCTGCTCGCGCCCCGCCGCCTCCCTGCGCTGCCGCCGGCGACGGCGACGCTGGCGGCTCGCCCGGCCTTGGCCGCCCGCTCGCCGCCGCTACCGCTGCCGCGGAAGGTGTCTCGCCGTTGAGTGATGGCGGCACGCGGCCCGACTTTTCAGAGTCGACGCCCGGCGGTCCGCCACCCCCGCCGCCCCCGCCGCCGCCTTGTGGTGTTGGTGGCGGCTGTTGTGGTGGCTGCTGCTGTTGGCTGCCGCCGCCGCCGAGCAGGAGACCCGTGGTCAGGGCGCCGGGTGCTAGTGCTGGTGGTGCGCTGCCCGCGGCAGCGGCCGCGTGCGGCTTGGTCGGGACCACCGACACCGAGATCATGGTGGGCGCCGCCGACTGGTCGCCGCCGTTGCTCGGCATCACCGAGTAGCTCTCCTTGCCCATGATCTTGCGCTCCAGGAACGCCTGCTCGCGCAAAATGTCGCGGTCGCTCGGGTATTCTTGTACCTTGAAGCTACACGATTGCGGGAATGTTAGCTGCTGCTCCACGCGGGCACTCAGAAACGAGAAAACGTACTAGGACACCACGGCGTCGGGGAGCACCGCCGTGATGGGCGCGAGGATCAGGACGAACCAGTACGCGGCCATGCCGTGGATCTGCGTCGGGAGCCCGTATGGCAGGTCGTCCTGCGCCATGTACCCCTTGACCGACGTGTTGATGGACGTGAGCACCGACAGCGCGCCGAGCGTCGCAATGTAAAGGAGGAACGAGAGCACGACGCCGAGCACCGCGATCAGCGTCCAGTGGTGCGACATGAGCATGATGCGCAGCGTGACGATCCCGAGAATCACAATGGCGTTGAACCACTGGAACGAGTCGAGGTCCGGCATCCGCCCGCTGCTGTCGAGCGACGGCGAGTCCCAGAACAGCAGCAGGCACCCGAGGAACGACACGGCCGTGTGCCACACGCACGACAGGAACCACATGACGGCGTTGCGCGTCGACCAGAAGTAGGTCGAGTCGCGCGTGCTCTTGTACAGCTGCGGGTGCCGCACCAGCACGCCCTCGCCAACGTCCTTTTCCATGAACGCGTACAGGAACGGCGGCAGGAACGTGAACAGCACGTTCCAGTTGGGCAGGAAGCTGCCGTTGTACAGCGGCTACACGTTCTTGGAGTTTAGCTTCTGGTTGGTCGGTCGGTCGCGATGATGAGAGAACCGTACCCCGCCGCTCCACGCGTTGCACAGCCCGTAAAAGAACTGGGTCGAGATGAACGAAATGTTCTTGTAGAACGAGTAGAGCACGAGGTTGCTGAGCCGCAGCATCGAGTACCGCCCGTGCACCGACAGCAGCCGCGCCAGCGCCTTGAACTCGACAATCGCGTAGTCGGCCGCCCGCACCGCCTGCGCGCCCTCCATGCCCTCGATGCCCACGCCAATGTCGGCCTCCTGGATCATGGACACGTCGTTCTACACACGCGGACCGAGTTAGCACATCGCGCAGTCGTCGTTGAGAGCAGCGTGAACGTACCGCGCCGTCGCCGATACTCAGCGTCAGGACACCGAGCTCGCGCTTGACGAGGCGCACGACGAGCGCCTTCTGCAGCGGCGTGACGCGGCAGCAGATGACCGACGCGCACTGGTTGGCGAGGGCGAGGAACCCCTGCGGCGCGTTGTCGAAGAGGACCGACAGCGACTCGCCCGTGACGGTGAGCGCGAACTCGGTCTTCTTGGGCGCGTTGGTCTTGACGAGCGCGAGGTTGGCCGTGAGCTGGTCGGCGATGGCGCCAGGCGTCACCGAGTCGAGGTGCAGGAGCATCATCTCGGGGCGGATCAGCTTGCAGCTGTGCGCGATGTTGACGGCCGTCTCCTGCTTGTCACCCGTCAGCATCCACACCTTGATGCCGCACCGCAGCAGGAAATCAATCGTCTCGGGGACGCGGTCCTGCAGGCGGTCCTCGATGGCCGAGCACCCGAGCAGGTCGAGCCCGCGCTCGGCCATGTCGGCGGCGCGCTCGAGCCGGGCCTCGCGGTCGACGAGCGACCGCGCCGCGTCGTCGTACCGCCGCTTGAAGTCGAGGTACTCGTCCTCGGACATGGGCTTGGCCGTGAACACGAGCGTGCGCAGGCCGTCTTCCGAGAACAGGTGCAGCTGCTCCTCGACGGCGAGCCGCACGTCGTCGCCCAGCGTGACCTCGGACCCGCGCAGCCGCGGGAACATGATGTTGTCGGCGCCCTTGGAGTAGACGACAATCGACCCGTCGCGCTCGCGCACAATCACCGACATGCGCTTGCGGTCCGAGTTGAACTCGAGCATGTCCAGGATCCGGATCTCCTGCTCGACGCCGTTCTCGACGACGACCACGCTCGCCTTCTTGCGTTGCTTGAGGTACGCGTGTTTCCGGATCCCGAGCAGCAGCGCGATCTCGTCGGGCGACTGCGACTCGTAGTCGATGTGCGCGCCGTGCTCGTTGACGTCGACGGGCGGCAGCGACACGCCGCGGCCGAGGTCCGTGCCCGGGGTCGCGCCATGCGTCGCGGCCGCAGGCGTGCCGGGCGGCGGCCGCTTGGTCTCGACGGGCATGGCGTTGTTGCACAGGAGGATGCACCGGACGAGGCGCGCGAGCGCCGGGTCCTTGGCGATCGACTTGATGGCGCGGACGCGGTAGACGAGCGGGCCCGTGCACAGGCACGTCAGGACCATCTCGTTGCGGGTCATGGTGCCCGTCTTGTCCGAGAAGACGTAGTGGACGCCGCCGAGGTCCTCGTTGAGGTTCGAGTTGTTGACGCGCATCGGGCGGCCGCGCGGGCACTTGAGCTGGTCGTCCCACACCATGAACTGGCGCTGCAGCACGCGCACGCCCTCGATGATCACGAACAGCGACACGGGGATCGTGTACGAGAAGAGCACGAAGTACGTCATGAACGAGTTGAAGTAGTGCCCGAACCCGTAGCTCGGCGTCGCCGCGGCCGGCAGCATGTACCACACGGACCGCTCAATGTACATGGTCTACGCGTTTCGGTGAGGGTGAGCAAGATGGCCACGAGAGCGCGGACAGCGAGCGTACCATGGGCGTCTCGAGGCACACGGACACGAACAGCATGACCATGTTGTAGACGAAGGCGGCGAGCACGATCTTGTTGAGGCTGCGCTCCATGGAGCTGAACTTGAGCCCGCTCTGCTTGAGGTTCTTGAAGATCTTGGTCTCGGCGCCGGCGTAGACGACGACGCCGAACGCCGCGTCCGTGTTGCGCAGGTACGACCCTCGCAGGAGCAGCTGGCTCATGGTGAGCGGGAACACCTTTTCCGCGTCGTCGCGCTCCATGAGCAGGCGGCCCTCGAACTTGACCAGGTTTTCGTTGGGTAGCTCGCACTGGATCCGCCCGCTGAGCTTGGACAACTCCTCGAGCGTGTTGGCGTGCATGGTCTCGGGCAGCGCGTTGCGCCGCTTCAGCGACGTCTCGCCGTCGAGCTCCGACGTCTCGATGAAGCAGTTGCCGTCCTCGTACGACGTAGACAGCAGGATCAGGTCCGCCGGCACCTTGTCGCCCTTGCTGAGCGACACGATGTCGCCCGGACGCAGCGTCTTGGTCTGCACCTCGACCCGCTCGCCGTTGCGCACCACGTACGACGGCTGCAGGTTGGCGCTGACATCGGCCTTGTATCGCGCCTACACGGTTCGGGAGAGCGTCAGAGAGCGGATCGTGCAGTGGACGACAAGAGTGATCGTACGTAGTCCTCGATGCCGTCCTTGACGGCCGTGACGGTCAGGACGAAGATGAGCGGCGCGACCTGCGCGAGCGTCGACACGGCGGTATCTCCGACCATCGAGAAGATGGCGCCGAGGAGGAAGTAGAGGTTCGAGAGTCGCCGAAACTACACGACCACGAGCAAGTCAGCCTCCGCCATGGCCACCTCCGCCAAATCAATCACGCACCTGGCCGAACAGGTTGAGCGGGAGAAAGCTGATGACCGTGTACTTGGTGGTGCGGATATAGTTGGTCGGGTATCGGTACTCGAGGTGCAGCGTCGAGTCGGGTCGGTTGAAGTCGACCTGGTACGTGGTGCCGCGGTGCAGCGACGCCGTGCTCTGGCTGTGCACCGTGGACGCGACCCCGACGCCGTCGCTGGTGCGGCCCGCCGCACCGCCAGCGCCAGCGCCGGCGCCGCCATCGGGCAGGGACTTGGCGCTCGCCGTCGCGGTCGACATGGGCACGACCACCGACGACGCCTTGCGCGGCGGCGCGTGGCCCTGGTGGTGGCTCGGGTGCGCGGCGGGCTGCTCGGCCGCCGGTGGTGGCGGCGGCGCGTGCACGGGGCTCGCGGGGTCGGCGAGCGGAGGGACCGGGACCGAGCCGTTCGGGCTCATGGCCGACGACGATGAGGGGGGCGGGGGCGACGTCGACGACGGGGGCGCGCCGAACGCGAGTGGGGGTAGTGATGGCGTGGGTGTTGGCGGGGCCTGCGCGGGCGAGTCGCGGCCACCAGCGGGAGCAGCAGTCGATGATCCGGCCGCCGTCGTGGAAGATGGTGGTGGTGCCGCGGCGGGTCCCGGATTTGGCGAGGCGGTCGCGGCGGCAAGGCTCGGATCGAGGCGCAGCGATGCGTCTCGCGGGTCATTCGACATGGAGAGGGCGACGGCGGGAGGCACGGAGCGAGCGAGCGGGCGAGCGTGAGGGAGGACGAGGAGGCGAGCGAGGAAGATGGCCGCGGTCGGGTCAGCGAGTCAGAGCGCTACCGGCGCCCGTTCTGCTGGTTGAGCGCGCGCGCTTGAGCGATCGAGCCGCGCGGCGGTCCCGAGTGCGCAACGTGTTCGCGGCCAGCTGGCAGCGGCCGCGGTCGCGGTGTGCGAACGGCCGACGCGGTGCAGCGTGCGCGGCGGCGGCGGCTCGAGAATCGGGCCGCGAGGCTAGCGCCCGCGAGGTAAGCGCCCGCGAGGTATTGGCGGCGGGAACGCTGTCGACGGCGCGGAAAACGTGTTGCTTGACCGAGCCCACGCGGTGCGCGAGAGTCGTGGTGGCGCAGGCCGCGAGCGAGCGGGCGGAGGGTGATCGTGGATGGCGCCGACCAGCCAGGGTCTACGCCGTGCCGCGAGCTGCGAGCGCGCGTGTAGTGCGAGACGCTCGACAAAGTAGGGCGGATCCGAGGCCAGTCGAGGACGCGCCGAGCGAGCGGGTGCGCGCGTGCAGTGCCGAAGCGCGACGGGGGCGAGTGCGCAAAAGTGGTAGATGATGATGACCGTCGCCGCGAGCCCGAGGTCGAGTAAACGAGTGAGCAGGGCAGGGGGGAGGCGAGAGGCGGGGAGGTGCAGGGTGGGGGGCACGGCGCGGAGACTAGGCGGCGGTACTGGAGACGGCGGAGGTGTCGGTGGTCGTGTTGCAGCAGCGGCCGAGACAATGTCTGCTCATCACATTCAAGTTGGGCGACGGTGGTGTGAGCCGAGGCCAAGGTGCGGCGAGCAGCGGCGGATCACGCCTTCTCCCCGCATGAAGGGGTGTCCGATCCGAGCGGGATGGTCGAGGCCACGGGTCGTGCGGGCAGCGGAGGCACGGGCCGCGCGTCGTGTCTAGCGGGTCGCGCGAGGGCCGGCGTGCGTGGTGGGGTAGGCGCGCGCGGGGGTGTCGTCAAGATGGGCGGCGGCGGCAGCAGCGTCGCGCGCGCGTGCGTGGTGAGGGGGCGGCGACGGCAATGCAGCCGGTGAGTGTGCAGTGGCACGGCAAGTGGGCGCTGGCGTAGTGTGGGGTGGCGAATTAGGTCTGATCAGGCCGGAATCGTCTCGCGTGCGCGCGCGCTCCGCTCCCTCTTGCTCTCGCTCTCTCCCTCGCCGTGGCGCGCGCGCGCCCTCGCTTGCTCTCCCGCGCCCGGTTTTCCGCCTTGGTTTGCGTTGGTTTGCAGCATATCGCATCGCGCGTGCCACCCAGGTGCAGGGGACCACGGCACGCGCGCGCACCGGGTGCGAGACACGGCTGGGCGCGGTGGGACACGCGAAGCGCCACGCGCCGCGTCTCGCAGCTCGACGCGTCGCGGGTCAGGTGGAGATCACGCCGCGTCTCCCCCCTTTTTTTCTTTGCTTCGCTGATGTTAACGAATGGTCAGGCAGGCAGAGATTCAAAACGGATCGTCATATCATGTACTATTCGGCCTCCCGCTCAGTCGCCAAGCCGGCGACCTCCGCCGGCCGTCCACGACCGCGTCGCCGCGTTCCCCGCAGCGTGGCGCGGCGGCTGGACGCCGAACCCAAACTGGGTCATGGTCGGCCCGGCGCCCTGCGGGAACAGCAAGAAGAGGAACCCGGGCGTCGGAATGAGCGCGCGGCCGCCGTTGACGGCCGGGTACTGGACCAGCGCGTAGTGCACGGCGTGGCCGATCACGATACCGAGCAGTTTGACCGTCGGCACCGACCCGGACATAAGCACGTCCCACCCGACGAGCACCCACGGGAAGTACTTTGCGGGGAACGTCATCCCGAACATGAACTGCATGATCGTGTCCGGGTTGAGCATCGACCACAGGTACATGAGGCCCATGAGCAGCGGCTCCGTCAGGACCGCGAGCTCGAACAGGTAGCCTGCAGCCTACACACGGGAGCGCAGTGCGGGTCAGTCGACGCGCGCAGGTGCAGCGGCGAGGCACGTCGCGCGGCGGGAGCAGTACCAGCGACCCGATCATGATGAGCGCCGTCGCGAACGCGAAATCGGCGGTCCGCCCCGCATAGTGTCCGCGCTCGAGGTCGAGCGAGGTGCGGTAGAGGAAGTAGAGCCCCATGGCCCAGTTGAACCCGAGCTTCCCCGTGAAGAAGCACGTCAGGAGCCGCCACAGCTCCCACTTGCGCGTCACGAGCGGCCAGTACAGCAGCGTCGACCGGATGTCGATGAAGAAGTTGCCCGCGAGCGTCGTGGCCACGGTGCCCGTGAACAGCGCGCGCGTGATGGGCGGCAGCCCGAACACAAAGTCGGCAATCGGGTTGCCCTGGCCGGGGTGCGCCATGGTTTGTTGAGTACGTTGCAGCGGGTGGGATGATTCGTTTGCCGTGACGGCTGAAGCGAGAGGGAGAGCAAGGCGATGCGGGCGGGCCGCGGTGCCTGAGGTCGAAAGGCCACGTCAAGCGGATCGCCACGTGGGCGCTCAAGTCGACGCGTTTCGAGACGCGTCTTTCAGTTCTTCGACTCGGTCTTCAGGAACGGGTTTTATCTACTACGGAGATAGGGAATACAAAGACACGGTTTCACACCTTCAATCGGCGGCGGCAGCTTACTTGGCCGGCCCGTGGCCTGGCCGCGAGTGGGCCGCGGGGCTCTCGTTCTCGTGCATCATCGACTTGAACTCGCGGATGCACTCCTTGGCCGACTGCCCGAAGCTGCGCTCGCCGCACATCTGGTACAGCGGGAGGAAGCCTACGCGCAAGGATTGTGAGTTCCGTGCTTGCGAAGCACAAGCACCACGCCGAGCGTACCCTTGTAGCCCGGGATCGGGAGCGTGACGCTGAGATCCTTCTTGGGCACCTGGTCGCTGTCCTCGCCCTCGCCCATGGCGTGGACGCCGCCGACGTGCTGCGCGTGCTGGCGGTGGTACGTCGTGAGCCCAGGGATCGGGCGCAGGTACGGGCTGCGGTCGACCTTGTGGTTGGCCTCCTGGATCTTGCGGTGCTCGGGGTCGTGGCCGCCGAGGACCAGGTGCGCGCCGGGCGCCACCGTCACCTTGGCCGCCTCGGGTCCGCTGCGCGCCACCGCCTCCATGTCGTGGATCTCGAGCTCGTGCTCGCGGTACATGCCCTTGAACTCGGCCATGGCCGCCGTCGCCGACTTTTGGTACTGCTCGCCGAACCGCCCGCGCTCGCGCGGGATGAAGCCCGTGAACCCGGGGAGGAACATCTACGCACGGGCGCAGCGTTAGTCTTGAGCTTGAGCCGCGCGAGCGTGGCACCGTACGTGATCGCGCGCACACTGCTCCTGCAGCTCGGCCGCACGCCGCTTCTTCTGGAGCACCGTGGCCGTGTGGCCCGTCGGCGTGTTGGCCATGGTCTCGTCGCGGCGGATCCGCACGTCGACGTCGACCGTCTCGGCAATGTCGTTGCCCGTCGGCACCGGGATTTTGGCCGTGGTGTTGAGCCACAGCGGGTTGCTCGACACGCCCGCCGGAGCCGGCTTGAGGTGCGCGGCGCCCGCGCCCGCCTGCGTCAGCGCGTCGACCTTGGGCGGCAGCCGCGACTTGGTGCTGCACAGCGCCTCGAAGCTCTGCAGCGCGGCTAGCGTCGTCACCGCGTACGACTTGCCAAAGTGCTCGCGGTTTCGCGGCACGTAGCCCGTGTAGCCTACACTCGGGTCAAGGGCGTGTTACTGCATCGCTCGATAGTGGCGGGTCGGACGACCGAGGACGGACCTGGCACGGGCGGGAACGAGAACCGGTCGTCGGCCGTCGCATACTGGTTGACAGGCCCGCGGTGGACGCGCCACGGCTGCGAGGGCGCGCCGACCGAGCGGCGGGACCCGATCTCCGAGTCGCCCGCGCTCGGCAGCGTGGAGGTGGACTGCGACGTCGCCATGGTGGTGGTACTGGTGCTTTGAGTTGCGTGATCAAGCGTTACGTTGCGTATAGTGTGAGTAGTCGAATGCAGGAGCTCGACTTGGGTGACTTGCTTCGTCAATCAAGTTGGAGGTGGGCGAGTCACATGCGGGTCATCGAGTTGCCGCGTGTATCAGGCGTTCATTGCATGGTCTTTCGGTCACGCGATGTGATACATTGCCGGATCAAACCGTGCGTTCGCGGCTGTGATCGGGCAGCGAAATGCGGCCGCCCGCGGTGGCGCGACACACCGGGTGTCTCTCGTGTGAGACGCGTTGCGGCGTGACTTTCACATGACCGTGTTTTACGCGTCGACCAGCCCGGGTTTTCGGCTCGCCAGCGCAACCGGTCTGTCCCCCACGCCCGTGAGTCAAAAACTGTATCGAACCTATATCATGCGAGGCTGGCCATGGCTCCGGCGGGACTTGCTGCAACGGTCCCGCTGCTGTCCCCCCTGAGCCGCCCCGCACCGATTGCCTGGCAAACTCATCTTTCGCACCTGTGCTCACACACCCTCAGAGCCTCGGCCTGATACATCGTGTATCCCACCTGGCCCTCGCTCGGTCCTGATCCTCGAGCAACTTCGCTCATCCTCCCTCGACCCACCACCACCTCTGCTCTCCCTGACGTATCAACAATACTATCGTCGTGTGCACCTGCCTGCTACGACACACCCACGCAACAAGACCACCCCCGTCTACCGACATCTCGTCGTCGAGGCCTCGCCGCCCATCGACGCCGCCACCAAGGATCTGGGCTCCCGCCGTCGCCACCACCGCGGCCCGCGCCCACCTCGACCGTCGCCTGCTCGACGCTCGCGTACCCGAACCTCCTCCCCTCCCCACCACCCACCCGATCCGAGTGTCTCGGACCGCCTCGCTCAAGCGCGTAACCGACCACGGCTACCTCCAACATGCCCGACACGCCCGGCGCGGCCAACGACAAGGACGGCAAGCCGCTCCCCTCGATCCCGCACGCGGGCGAGGTGGAGGGCATCCCGATCGCGGCCAAGTTCAAGGTACGGTCGCACTCGCGCCTCGGCGGCATGGATCCGTGCTCGTGCTGACATCTGATCGCGGTCTGTGTAGGGTCCCGGCCCCGTCTACTCGCTGCCGCCGACCATCGGCATCAACGCCAAGTACATTGGCGAGCGCGCGCCGGCTTTCTCGTTCGGCGTCAAGATCCCGGCCAAGCCAGGTAGGCAACCCCCAATCCGCCGTGTGCTCGATACCCAGGCAACTAATTCACGCACGATATCCTTGTATGAACCTCTCCGCTCGTCATCGTCACCATCGACTCGCTCGCGCTCCACCTCCACCTCGACTCTACTACCCGACGTCCCACTGCGGCATCAACCGTGATCTGACGATCCCTGTGACCAAGGGTCGATTGGGCCCGGACCGGCGGCCTTCTCGCCCAAGGTCCCGGGCAAGGGACCGTCGTTCTCGCTGCAGGGCGGGTTCAAGAAGGTGCGGCACGACGGCCGCGCCGTGATCTTTAGAGCCAACCCGAACGCGGACCCGGCCGAGGTCGACCTCGACAACCCGGGCCCGGCCAAGTACCAGGTCACGGCCACCAACTCGGTCGTCCCGCGCGCCCCCGCCTACACGATCACGTCGCGCCCGCCGCCCGAGAAGCGTACGTCACTCGCGTCGCGTCGTCCCTCGTCGAGACCGCGTCAACTGACCCGCCGACGACGTGCGTGTGTAGCCCCGGCGATCCCCGGCCCGGCCGCGTACTGCCCGCCGACGTCGATCGGCGCCAAGCAGATCACGGTCGAGAGCTCGCCGGCGCCGACGATCGCGCCGGGCCGCAAGTTCAAGATGGAGGTCAAGTCGCCGGGCCCCGCGGCGTACCACCCGGTCAGCATGGCCAAGGTGGCCTCGTCGCCGCCCGCGTACTCGCTGGGCCGTCGCTGGGACAAGGATAGCGAGCTCGGCTACGGTACGTTCGCTCCTTGCCGTGACACGTCGAGAACCGGAACTGACGCGCTCCTGATCCCTTTCGCGTGTGCCACCTCCTGTGTCTACGTTTCTGTATCTGTATCGGTCCGGTCCTGGGGGTGCTCGTGTCCGTTCGTTCCAAGACGTAGCCAAGACGATCCCGGGTCCCGGCGCGTACAACCCGACGCTGCGCAACAAGAAGTCGGCGCCGACGTACAGCTTCCGCCAGAAGCACTCCGAGTACGAGCATTTCGTCCCCGACCCGGAGAGCGGCAACGGGCCGCTCGTCCTCTAGTCGGCCGGCCGGGACAAGCTCGTGGCCGTGGTCGCGGTGTCGGCCATGGTCGTCGTCGTCGTCGTGTGATATCTCTCTTCGTTCCCTGCTCTCCGTTTGTGTCTCTTGATTCTATAGTCTCGTGTCTCGATTGAATGCCTGGTGTGCGTGCTAGCGCGAAATGTACAGTGTTATCCCTCTCTGATCGGTTGCGTGCGAGTACGAGGTCACGGGTGGAGGGGTCATATATTGCTACAGGGAAGACGATCAATCGTCGTCGCTCTCGTCGTCGAGGCCGTTGCCGTCGGCGAACCGGAAGATGGAGTTGTGGTTGTTGTTCATGCGGGCCGCGGCCGCATCCGAGGGGCGCACGATGACGTCGGCCTTGTACAGGCGCTTCTCGAGCATGTCGGTGGTGAAGTTGTCGGTGTTGCCGAGCTCCTCGAAGCCGATGAGGCTATAGCCGGCGGGGCGAGAGGGTCAGTCGGAGTTCGAGGTGGAGGCGGATCTCATGCGGAGCAGCGTACCGGTCCTTGCTCACGCCGTCGACAAAGAAGATGACACACGGCAGGACCTTGACCTTGAGGCGGTCGACGAGGAACGGCACGTTCTCGACGTCGGCGCGCACGAAGCGGGTCTTGAAGTGCTTGCGGGCAAGGATCTCGAGGTGCTTGTCGATGATGGCGCAGCGACGGAAGTCCTTGTGGAAGAAGTGCACGACGGCGCGCGGCGTGGTGGTGGTCAGCTTGAGAATGTCCTTCTCGTCCTTGATCTCGATGTAGGTGCCGTGGTGGTTCTCCTTCATGTCGCGGGCGCGCTCCAGCTCGTACTTGAGCTGCTCGAGGCGCTGCTCGCGGAAGCCCGTGAACTGGTCGGCCTCGCGCTCCAGCTCGTCGAACAGCTCGTCGTCCGAGTCGAGGTGGTCGAGCACGCGGTCGCTTGGTCTAGAGGCGGGGCCCGGTGGCGGGTCAGGTCGGCGGGTGGTTCTTCATGGGATTGCATGGGGTCGCGCTGCAGCGGGTACTCACTCGGCCATGGTGAGGATCGGGTCGCTGGTGGGACCGGGAGCGTGGGGGCGGCTCCCCCGAAAAGGTCGTGAGAGCCGCGCGGAGACACGCGGTGGCGCGGGGATGGGCGCCGGGCGGGCCACGTGCGCGCCGCCACGTGCGTGCGCCACGCCAGGTCCTCTGCTCCTTTGAGGCCGCCGACTCGCTTTCATCAGGGCCGTGCCGTGTCCGGCCAGAGCACGTTCGCCGGCCGCCGTCCGCGCTCTCCGCGCTATAACGAGGCCGGAACGACACCGCAGTAAGGGCACCCACCCTACGCACCTGCAATGTATCCATCACGCACCCGCTCGCCGCGCTGGAAACCGCGGACTATCGTTGACCCGACGACGCTTGCTCCTCCGTAGCCGCGCCGCCGCGGTGCACTGGCCGCCGGGAACCAACCATGCGCCTCACCGACTCGATCGTGGCGCTCGCCCAGCGCGCGCACGACGCCCTGCACGCCGGCGACGTGCACGCCGGGTTCGCCGCCCTCAACGACCTCGACGCGGCCGTCGCCGCCCTGCGCGATGTGCGCGACCGCATTGCCCTGCTGGTACCTGCCTGCGTTTGCGCCCATCGAGTGAGTGAGTCCTCGAGCTCACACCCGACGAGCGCCGTGACGTAGAACCTCCCCGCCCACCTCACCGCAACCGTCATCGCCAACGCGGACCCCGACGCGAACGCCGCATCGCCCGCCGTCATCAGTGCGGCCGCGGCCGCGTCGACCGGGACCCAGGACCCTGCCCTGCTCGCTACGGCAGCTGCCGCGGCCGCCATTGGCCTCGGCATCTCCGGCGTGCCCTCGCCCGCCGCGCCCGCGCCCGTCGACCTCCAGGTGCCCCAGCAGTTTGGCGCGACCCACCACTCGCCCGCCTTCACCCCGGTGATTCCCGCCAACGCGGCCGTGGCGCTGCAGCGCAAGCGCTCGCGTACCGGGTCGCCGTCGGCCGCCCGCCGCGCGTCCGCCGCCGCTGCCTCGGTCACCGGCACCACGGTCGGGTCGCCGCTGCTCGATGCGAGCGCCGCCAACAACGGCAGTAGTGGCGCCTCGCTCGTCCGCCGCTCCAGCGGCTCGTCGCGCAGCGCGCGCCCGGCCCCGTCCACCTCGGGCTCCGTCTCGGGCGGCGCCCACTCGGCGAGCCCCGCGCTCACCGCGTCGGCTTCGGGCTCGCCCGCGTCCGTGACATCCAGCTCGTTCCCCGCCTCGGCGTTCCCGACGCCGCACGCCGGCTCGCTCCTGTCGGCACAGCTGTCAGCCGTGAGTGGGACCCACCAGTTTGCGCACCACCACCAGTTTCAGAACCCGATGCTCGGTGCCGCCCTCGGCCACGTCGGCGGCGGCGGCCTCGCCACGGCCTCGCCCAACCCGTTCGTTCCGCTCCCCGCCGACGACCTCCCGCCGCTGTCCCTGTCGGCGCTCCCGATGCCGCTGCTCGGGTCCACGTCCGCTAACGGGTCGGCGACCAGCCTCGTGTACCCGGCGTCGACGCTCGCGCCCATGCCCGAGGAGTGCGAGGAGCTCATGGACATGTCGGGCTCGGACGCGCACCACCACGCCGCCGCCGCGCTCGCCGCCGCGGCCAACGGGACGTGCGACCTCGCATGGCTCGCCAACGCCGCGGGCGCCTCGCTCGGCGACCTCTCGGCCATGAGTTTTGGGAGCGGGCCCGGCACCGGCGAGTACCCGTCGTCGCTCGCGTCGGCCGACTCAAGCATCCTCGGCTTCCTGCCCTCGTTCGACGGCATGGACACGACTGCCGCCAACGCTGCGGCGCCTATGGACCCGCACCAGTTCCTCGGCCTTGGCGACATGTCGGCGTTTGACGGGTTCGGCTTCGACGCGCTCCTCACACCCGCGACGTCGGCGTCCCTCCCCTCGCTCATCCTCACGCAGCCCACGCCGACCGAGGCGTGGACGCTTCCCGCCGCGGGTCACACGGCGTCGCCGCTCCCGTTCCCGCTGCCCACCCCGCCCGCGGCCGCGCTCGGCACCAGCATGCCCGCGCTCCCATCACCTGCGGCAGTACCGCCCCCGAGTAGCGGTGGTGCCAAGCTCGCCCGCCGGTCCTCGGTGACCCGCGGCGGGAGCGACGGGCCCGGTTCCAGCACCGCGCAGACTGGTCCGGGCACGGTCCCGCGCTCGTCGGCGCCGAAGATCCAGCGGTCCAACAGCACCACGGCGCACTCGGCGCGCGGTGCGGGCGGTGCTGGCGGGCTCGCGCGGTCGAGCTCGACCAACTCGCGTGCGTCGGCGGCGACCGCTGCGGCCGCAGTCGCTGCAGCAGCTGCCGCCAAGGCGGCCACCTCGTCGACGACCCCCAATGAGTCACCCATGACCCTCGTCGCTCCACCCGCGCGCCCGCTCGCGCCCGCGACCGCGTCCACGGCGCCGTTGACGTCGGCGGTCCCGCTCGTGACGGCGGTCGTCGCGCGCGTCGCCGACCTCCGCGCGCGCGGGATCCGCGTGCCCGCGACGCAGATCCAGCAGCACACGACCAACTCGGCGCCGTCGCAGCTGCCCGCCGAGGCCGTGGGCGAGCTGGACCGCGTCTTCTTCGGGTTCCTGCACGCGCTG